>OY747703.1:33281295-34481295 GCA_963556495.2 Valencia hispanica
TCTTCCTCCTGATCAGTTAATCTCTGCAGCTCCTCCAGAGTTACCAGTCTTTCCTTGTTGATGAACTGGACAGAGCACTGTGAGGTCTTTACTTTGACTATTGATATTGCCTCATAGCTTAACCCCTGCTTCAAACGTTACCTCCGTTTTCTCTGACCGATCGGCTGTGTTCTTTGGTCTATATCAGGGGTCGGCAACCTTTTCAGTTCAAAGAGACACTTCCCCCCCGCCCGCCGCTACAAAATAAAATGTGTCTCGAGCCGCAAAAAAAAGAAATAGCTTATAAATGTATACAAAATAAGTTGTTGTGTTAAGCTACGGAAATGTAAACTAAAATGAATTTCAATTTTTAGATTTTAGAAAAAAAATGAATCTAATCGTTACAATGGGAAAAACTATTTTGTAAAATGAAGCCAGCTAAGTGAGCCCTTTAAAATAAATTTTTTTTACGAAAGATTGGTAACCAACTTGAAATCTACGGCACATAGTTCAAAGCTAAGAAACATTAAATCACTTTTTTTTATAATATCTTATAATATAAGACTTTATAATATCTTTATAATAAAAAACCTCTCATCTGGGGGGGTTTTCCACAGTGGGGAGGCCAGAAAGCCACAGGTTGCAGACCCCTGGTCTATATGATGTTTGTTCACCAACAAACCTTGAATGTCTTTACAGAGCTGCCATATTTATACAGAGATTGGATTGCAGAAGTGGGGTCTATTCACTTATTCGGAAAGGCAAATAGCTGCACTGGATTTTTATTTTGGGGTATTAGTGTGAAGACCACAGAACACATCAGATTTTAATTTAGACCCAAAAGCTTACCTTCCACTTAAAAACTATACTCTACTTTCAGTCAGACTTATCAGATAAAATCCCAATAAACCATGTTTAAGCTTGTGATTGTAACAAGCCAAAATCTCAAAAGAATTTGAGCGGTAGGAATACATTTGAAAACCGTTGTATGAATCTTGGACCTCTGATCAAATTTTAATTCTTCTGCCTGATCTAAATGAATTAATTTCTTTCAGCTTTAAAACGTTGTTGCTCACTGTCGTGGCTCTTGATTGCGTAAACATCCACAGAGGGGTCGAACTCCCCGGGGCCGAAGAATCCTCCACAGTTGAGAGGGTTTCCAGGACTGTCCGGAGGCGTGCCAAAAGAACCAGTTAGCACGCCTCGTAGCATTTCGTCATTCTCAAACTCCTCGTCCTCCCCAGCGCCCTCATCGTCCATCTCCTCCTGCTCCGCCCGCTCTACATCATGGATGCCCACCAGTAGACTGTAGTCCATGATCTTCAGCGTGGCCAAGAACTGAAACACACATATGGAAAGCCCTCATTATTCAGGGGCCAAACTGGAAAATCAGAATGCCAGAAATAAGAAAAAAAGTCTGGCTCCTTGGAGGAAATAAAAACGGTATCAGGGAGACTTTATGCAAATAGACCAATAGATACAAGAAAAAAACATTAATAAAAGCCATGTTTTCACTTTCACTTAAAGTAGAGCTGTGGTTTGAAATGTCAGAAGAACAAACCAAAGTTTCTCTACCTCCACATCCCGTTTTAGCTTCTCCAAAAAGTACTTCTTGTTATCATCTCCTATCTGTAGCTTGTGCCCTTCATTCAGGAAGTCATTGTCTTTAAAAGTAGGAAGCTCTTTAGCCTGAAAAGAGAGATGCATTATATTAGTTTTCCATCAGTCATGTTGATATCGCATTACTTTTACAGGGTAACTAAACATTTAAGGGACTTTTAGTGCCTCATTCACTGTTGCATTTTCAAAAGATGAACACTTGAAAACACGACTCGTCTCGATGTTAATATTTTAAATAAAGCCATTACGCAAGGTACTACCAGGGTGTATCTGCTTTCGTTCTGCTTAGAACTACCTAATTTAGCCGTCATTTGACAAGTTTGCTGCTGGGGGTCAGCAGAGGGGGGTTATTTTTGTCTCTTCATGCCAGCAGCCATCAGCACACAGGAAAAAGGCTTACCTTCTCCTTGTCACTGGCTTCCCTTGCAACTGTAGAACCCTGAAAATCAGAATAAAAAAAAGCAAAAGAAATAAAGCCCACACAAAATCAGTCTGAAGATATTTTTAATACACTGATTTATTCACAAGCACAAGAAGGGAAGCTTAAGGGTTGATAAAAAAGGATGTGACCAATAGTGATATTATACGCCGTGGTTTAACAGGCTTGAACAATGAGCTGGACAACTGCTCTATTGCAAACATTGCCACAAGATTACTTAATTATTACAAGATTACTAAAAAAACAATTTATTCCCATAGAATACACAAACAGAAGTGCTTATTTGGTATTTGAATCATGTCTTTTCTTTAACATAGTATATCAGTGCAAAGCCAAACCAGATACAGCTATTAGATAAACAGAGTTTTTTCCTTTCAATTGCAGTTCTGCTTCTCTTTCATCAAGAGGTAAAAATCCAGTAATGCACATTTGTATCGTTCTCACTCCAGGATTCACCGTTACTGCACATCTGCACGTGCTACATGTCCCATTTCCAGACTCAAACTTCTAGAGTTTTTAATGCCTTTTTTGGATGCAAAAAATGGATGCACAGACAGCCTGATAATTGCATTAACAGATTGATGCATGAATGGATGGACAAACTGCTGGAAAGGTTTGACAATAGGACATGTAATAAGGTGTGGAAAAACAATTTTTTTATTATATGTTAATTCCATACGCTATAGCTATAATTAAATAGGTGTTGCAACCTGCTCTGCCTCAGTCACATGACCCTGATAATAACCTGCACTTATGTATAAATTAATCTGTTTACCCCCTTTTATTTTTATTTATTGCATAGTTAAAAGTGTTTACCTTATGTTTGCACAAAGTACTGCAACAATTTTCCTAATGTTGTGAACCTGTTCACACATACGGCAATAAAACCTTTCTGATTCTGATGCTACAACAGATGAATGAAGTAACCTTTTGAGACCTTTTCAGTCACAAGATATGCAACAATAATTAACTTGATTTGTGAGAACATTATTTTTTTGTGGGGGGGGGGGGGGTCTAATTATGTCTTTTCTGTCTAGGTATGCTAAGAATACCCACAAGAAATGAATGATATTTGCCAGATCTGAAAACTGTACAGTAAACGATGTAAATCCAGCCTGCGATGTACTAGCCACCTGTCCAGGGGGTGTAACCAGCCCCTCCCTCAATAAGCGCTGGAGATACGCAAGTCAAACCTCAAAGGGACTATCAAATGGGTATCAGCCAGGAACAGGATGATCAGCTTCCTACCTTTAGGTCGTACTTGCGGTGCACAGTGAGACGATGGCTGAAAACGTTCCGGGTCACCACCATGTACGTCTCCACGCCGTCCACAGTTAACCTGTACATGCCCAGGAACTGAGGGAGCAGCGTGTTGCCATGACACTCCACTATGAACTGGAAGCAACGAGAGGAGACAAGCGCAGGGTGTAACGAGGAGCGTGGGAGTGAGGGATGAAATATTCAGCTTACAACGCTGATTAAAACTCAGCACAGTGCTCCTCTACATGCCTTTCATTTTATGCATCAGTAACATCAGCACTTAAAGTGATATAAATGTTTTTCCACAGTATGTGGCTCCTACAAAATTAAATAAAAAGACTGTTTTAAGTGAGTCTACCTGGTGATATTTCTTTAGGATGTTGTGCATCTCAGCGATGTCCTCACTGGACACGGTTTTTATTACAAAGCGATGGTCGTAGCTGGTCAGGAAGCGGTTTCCGAAGCGGCCCTGGGAGTCGCTGTTGAGCGGGGCACTCCTGGTCAGAGAGTTCTGCCAGAAGAAAAAAACACATTACATTTTCAGGACTTTAACAACCACTAATGTGGATTTTAATTTCCTTTACTATTGTTTGCTAAATCATTTAGTAGAAAGTGTGTAACCTGGTAGTCCTGGTCGTCGATGGCGAAGCGCTCCCTCAGGTTTCGGAACACCATGGGACAGTACTCTTTAAACTTAAATCGACTCGGTAGATTTTCTCTGATAGGGAGGAGACAAATGAAAGGTAAATGTAACAAAGTTCTGAACGCCTGTTTAACAGGGAAAAAGAAAAGAGAAGAAGTCATGCTTGAATGTGGATTGCCAAGTTTATTTCTGCTGGTTTTATGTTGCAAAGGCGGTAAAACAGTGCAGTGGTGAAGCTATAATGCAATGAACTAAAATATTTAAAACCAAGAGTTCGTTAAAATTTTTAATAAAACAATTTGCCCATCTTGACATTCCATTGATCTCCCGCACTCCTTGTGCGACACAACATGTGAAAGAAATCAAGAAAAATGGGTTGACAACAGGAAAGTAGAAGATTTCTGGTTGAGATTTGTAGGTTTCTGTTTTTAATCACAAGATATTTTTCCCCCCACTGGATAATTCTTTTTACAATAGCTCTAGGTTTACATACTGTGAAGATAAAGGTCACAGACATAAGCACCATAAATTGCCTCGTTATATACAGACCATTAACGACTGCATTAGTGTGTAAAAAGGCCCATTTTCTTCCAGTACGGTCACTAAGAACCAAGGATGTCCTGTTCTGTTCTGATCTGTTGGGTTTCCCCCTCAGAATGAAAGTGTTTTTACCCTTTAAAATGACTTCCACAATGACAGAGAGATTGTTTTGACTGCTGCAAGTTCCCATCCATCTGCTTTATACGACCTGCTCTGTACACTGAGCACAGACACCAGTCATTGAAGGACTCCAGTTAAACTAGCAAACTGGTGCGGATGATAAAAAAACTGTTTCAACTTGAGCAGGATGGGATCTTACGGAGGACTCCAGCAGAATGTGTCAAGTCGAATACAACAAACAATGATGCTTCACACATATCAGGTGATGCAATGTCAAGAATATTAAAGCAGCTTTCTGAATCAAGTTAACCCAGAGTTGGAGCAAGAAGATATTGAGGCTGTGCCGTGGATAGTCCAGGTACGACAAAATATCTCTTGCTGTCAACTAAAACAAACGGAGATTGCAGCCTCCACAGTGGAACACGATAATAAAATGAAAGATGTAAATGGTGGTGTGTTATTTTACACATTTCAGTCCCATTCATTGTATTTGTTTTATTCATTTTCAACAGAGTTGAACTGTAACTCGTCATCAGCACAGACCCCTTTCACAGAGATCTTCAGTTTGATTTTACCTGAATATACAGCAGCTAGTAAAGCATGCATTCAGTGTACTCAAGAAAAATATTGGAGGAAAAAAAACAAAACTTCAAAATGAATTTCAAACATTTTTCAAAAAACAAACAAAAAGCATTTTAGATGGTAAAATAGGAAGGACCAAACAATCTGGTTCCAAATGACGGCTTCATCACATAAAACCAAAACAAGAGTCCAGAATGACTCTACAGGATGTTGCAAAAAAACAGTGTACAGCATCACGAAAAGTTCGACTCTAAACTCCTGCGGTAATAATAGCCACAGTTCGGCATATTTAGTCCAGCCCTGTACACCAAACAGGGACGTCCATTTAAAGATAGTTCTCTTGGAAATGTGTCAGAATAATGAAAGAACACACTAACAGAAATTAAAGATAATACTCATTTACTGTGGTTTACTGTCCTCTAGCAAGGGAGAGACGCTTAATCCAATGGTTTGCACTTTGATTACAGATTTTGCCTTTTGAAAACTGTAAACAGCACATGAACTGATGTACCTACTTGTTAAACAGGTGGTTGTCTACTTTGATCTTACTGTAGGCTTTAAAGTCATCTGGCATCAGCATCACAGGTATGAGCACATGACCCAACTCATTAATCTAAAGGAGAAAAAAGGAGAAAAAGACAAAGGAGGTCAGAAAAATGCTCCAAAAAGAGAACAAGCAGCAGATCTTTACACAAACAAAGCACAGTTGGCAATAACATGACGCAAAAGGTTTGGTGACCATGTTTTAGGACAATTAGCTGGCAAAACGTATCATTCCAAGGGTTGTAAGTCTTAATGAGATGTCAGAGTAATGCCCATCCCCCACTTGTTGCTGCATACTGCTAGATAACCATTTGCAGGTTGGCTCGCTTTTCCCACGATTACAAGAAAGACGAATTCAGTCGTTTGTGTTTTTTCATAACCGAAAGTTTTTCAAAAGTCATACTGTGAAATTAGAGGCGCGCCACTCGTCACTCTTATTAGGATTACAGTATTAGAAGACTATAGCTGGCAAGTTACAAGCAGCGTGTCTGTTGACACGCTGACTACAGGGCCCTGGTGGAGCAGACAGCCTGACTAAGCAACTAAAGCCAGATCATTATACTCCAAGTCTATAAGGAGCGGGACAACAACAAGCTGTAGTATTCTACTCAATAAGCATTGGAAAACTATGGCTAAATTGAGTGTGTTTACTTCATTTTTTCCTTAAGTCTTCATGTAACTATTTTTATAACTGTAATAATCAATATATTTAGGCAATAATTGTTTATTTTAGCTATAAATAAAAACTGTAAGTCTGTGTTAAACATTTGTGTTTTAACTTCTTGTCTGAATACCATTTTCCAGTGTTTATATCAACCGATGCGTAACAGTGACAGCAGATTGAAGCTCGACTTACTGTCCCAAACCAACAACCAGAACAACAAAATATGATAACCTCTAATACAGCACAGTTTCTGAGAGCTATTAGCATCATCTGTAACACGCGACATGATCTCTGGGGGTAGACAGCAGACGTGATCGACTCTCAGGCCACAGAAAGCACAGTTTCTTTAATGGCTGCTGTCCAACCAACAAACGCCGATCTTATCTGCAGAAACATATCCACACCACAAGACAGGAGGATTCCTGTAACTCACTCTAAAAAACAACAACATCATGTTGGTAAACACAAAAGGACACTGCGAAATGTCACTGTGGCTATTCGGCAAATGCTTTTATTGCATTAAGTAAATAAACCAAACTGACGGCCTAACTTTTACCGTTTTCCTTTCTCCATCCCTGCTAGGCAACAATTAAACATGCATGCAACTTCTGACTGGAAGGGGACAGCTTCAGATGTGAAAGGCTGCTTAATGTTTTGAATCGGCCCAACACCCACGCCTCAAATCATCTAGGCCTGTGTGCAGCACCCACATACCCAAAGTTCACTCACTGAATACTAAAGATGCTGCAGTGATAAACATCCCATTAACGGCCTCCCTAATCCCCAAGCAGAAAGGGGTTTTTTTTTGTGGGTTTTTTTCTCAATGTATCACTAAATTTAACAAGCTGCAGGTAGTTTTCAGTTCTGGCTAAATCCGCTCTGAAACAACAGATTTCATCAATGTTGAAGTATAGCAACTAAAATGAAGAAAATTACAATTAGCTGATCAATAATTTGACAAATCTGGATACAAGAAACTCATGTGAATGTCAGTGAGCTGTTTGGTGCATTAATGAAACATAGCAACCTGGATAACATCATTTTGGGTTAAGGAGGTTGATCAGAAGCCCTGGTTGTCCGCGTCAGGACAAAATAAATTCTTGAAAAGTTAATTTACAATTGAAAGTGTGGACGACACAAAAAAACAACAAAAAAACCGTTGCCTGGACGCCCAGCTCCCTCCTCCAAATTATCCAACCAATCACTGCATAGTTAGGCCATTTTCACCATTCACCGCTCCAGCTAAGATGTAGAGACTTTTATAGCGTCGACTACAGCAATGCTGACACAAAAAAAGAACGCTTATCTGCCTCCGAAGGATAACAGAACTAAGATTTGTGTGAAGTCTGTGTAAAATACACCAATATAAAAAAGCCTACTCCAAATAAACCAAAGAAAACATTTTTTAAATCTTTATTTCTTATGTTTTCATCCAAGAGAACTAATCTCACCAGAATCAAGCCAAGGTAGCAGCACTTTTCCACAGTTTTCCTAAGAATTATATTAAAACAAATTTTATTTACTGTATGGGAAAGGAAAAAAAAGATCTCCATATAAAAAATAGCCATATAATGGGGCCCTATAACACATTGTCAGGACAAGTAATGGAGCTTACTCCAATCTGGTGACCAAATCTCGATTTAAAGTTTAGATATATGAAAGGAAGACAAATACATTTTACATTCCAAACCAATTTCTTTTATGTGAAACAAAATTAACTATACTGCCAGTGAAAATAAACTAATTAGCCTGGTTATAGTATATATATAGTTATTGTTTTAATGAAAAATTGCATAAGCAAAAAAGCCTCCACTAAATGTATTAATACTTTGAGTAAAAATGTTAGTGCAGAGAGTAGTATACCATTTTGCCTCTCCAGTTTTCATTGAGTGACAATGGGAGTACAAGTAGGGCAGCTCAATCTATCGCGACTTTATTGTCATCGCAATATCGCTGTACGCAAAGAACTGTCTGGACTGTGATAAGTGCTAGCTGATTTTTAGGTCCCATGGATTCAGGCTCTGTACGCCTGTAATATATTTGTTAACACTTCTTGTTCAAGGCAGCATAAAAACAATTTACAGGAGAAAGAGGCAGTAAGGTGGTCAAGTCAAAAAAAACAAAGCAGACATTGGTCAAATAATCTTTTTGAATAGAACCTTGTGATAAGAATGATAAATTAAACTTATGTTCTAGTAACTGGATAAACTACTCACTATCTTAGGGTCTATGTAAGCTATTAACCCAAAGTAAGGAGGAAGTAACGCTAGGTAAATATTTGTTTAATTATTGCAAGTCATACGGATACAAGCGGCTGAAATGAGTTTCCTCCGCAGAGTGTCTGGGCTCTCCCTTAGAGATAGGGTGAGAAGCTCAGTCATCCGGAGGGGGCTCAGAGTAGAGCCGCTGCTTCTCCACATCGAGAGGAGTCAGTTGAGGTGGCTCGGGCATCTGGTCAGGATGCCTCCTGGACGCCTCCCTAGTGAGGTGTTTCAGGCACGTCTCACCGGGAGGAGGCCCAGGGGAAGGCCCAGGACACGCTGGAGGGACTATGTTTCTCGGCTGGCCTGGGAGCGCCTTGGGGTTCCTCCCGAGGAGCTGGAACAAGTGGCTGGGGAGAGGGAAGTCTGGGTCTCTTTGCTTAGGCTGCTGCCCCCGCGACCCGACCCCGGATAAGCGGAAGAAAATGGATGGATGGATGGATATTGCAAGTCATATTGTCATCGCGACTTTTATCAATCACATCGCATTATTTTCTTATATCGTGCAGCCCTGAGTAAAAAGCAATACAACATGGCTGTTTAACAGTATAATACTGGTTTTTTCAATTAAAGGCAGCTGTTGATTTCCATTGTCGCCACTTGCTTGGCCAGGATGACCGATTGTTGCAAACTTAGCGAAAGGATGCAATCGACCGTACCATGTCGCCACGTGATTGAAAGGCAGAAAGAATAGCTGCAAACTCAGTGACTGAAAACAATCCGCAGGGCTTTGATTTGCTTAGATAAACACACTTTTAATATTTATTAGAAACTGAATTTACATGCATTGTACTATAACTTGAACGCATGTATGTAATTTTGCCTAAATTATTGTACTGTATTGCTTCAACTATATATACACTTCTGCATAAGAGTGGAACCGGTTTATCTTGGAAAGTGCCTTGACATGACATTTGTTGTGAAACTGGTGCAGTATAGGAATAAATTAAAAAAAGAATCTGAACTGAGTTTATTGTGTTTTTGAGCAAACATTTAAACTGTGGAATAAGTTCGGCATCACAGCCAAATGTGGCCCTCCTTGCTTTTGCCAAGTCTCCTCGGTAATCCGTCCGTGCCTGGGAGGCAGCTTCTCCGCGCATTCATCAAACTGTGGACGAGTGCAATAGTTAATGCACACAAGGCGAACCCAAACCCACTCCATCCATCACTGGAAGGCTCATATATATATATATATATATATATATATATATATATATATATATATATATATATATATATATATATATAGCCTCAGCCAAAAGAGACTGCAATAGATTTTCTGCTCTAATTATAGTGAGATGATGCAATAGAATAAGGTGCAGCAATGAGACGAAGGAGTTGAACTCCAGCAGCGGTAAATACGAGCTTAGAACAGGTTTGTTTTGAAATCTGTGTAACCTGCTGCCTGTCCCGGCCCCTCCCACCTCACCACGGCAACAGAACATCACGACTCGACAGCAAAAAAAAAACAGAAACACTCTGCAATCCATAATAATGTATGATGGCAGAATAATCCCCACTGAGAAAGAGAAGAAAGAAGAAGAAAAAAAACTCTGGTGGGCATGCAGATTTTCCTGGGCTCCGTTGATATCATGCTGGAATTGGATTCTCATGTATTGCAATTAGAATTATGAAGTTTATGCATTCTACGTACAAATATAATCATGATTTGATCAGTTTTTGTTATGCTCAAGATCCGCTCTAAGGTGGTGCAGATGGCCCAAAAGAAGTCAGCTCAGAAACACAAATATCTGAATCTTTGCTAAATGCATAGTGAAAACCAGCACCCGACTTAAAGCGAGCACTTTCCTTTGGTTATAGTATTAAAACAGCTGATTGTAAGTGAGATATCAATATTTCGCCTGTTTTAAAACACGAGAGCTTGTTTGACAGATGAAGAACCGCTGGCTAGGGAGGTGTAGCTAAATGAAAACACGCCGACACACTTACCGTGTGATTGACGCCCCACATTAACACGCTCAGAATGGGCTCGCTCGCTCGGAACAGCTTCACCTTCTGTCCTATGAAATGCTTCTTTTTCGTCTTGGTTTTGCTGGCGCTGACGGCCGCCGCGCTGGTGCAGTTGGATGACATGATGGAGCCGTCTCTCCGGCTGGCTGTTCGCTTCACGCAACAAAAACAACAACAACAAAAAGAAAACCGCAAAGTTAACGACGTGTAAACTGGGCTCTATAAGTGCATCGTGGTGGCCGCCTAACTCTCGTTGAGTCCGCGTTAGTGCAGGAGGACTGCGTGTCGGTGTGTTGCTTGGGAGTCACTCAGCGGCGGAGCATTTTGCGCCGTCACAACCCTTCCTCCTCCCGAGCAGGCCGCGGCGGAGTCAAGCGAGGAGCAAGCTAGCCGGCCATCGGGCTACAGCGCCGCCGCCCTCGTTTAAAAAAAGAAAAGAAAAGAAAAACAGCCAGCAGCGATGAAATGTCGCTGTCCAGCTCTTCTTCGCCCTCCCTGCAAGTCGGTAACCTGAAACTGACGCTGTGCTGTATTATTTGAAGGCGAATAATCCCTTCATGATGAGCCGGAGACGAGTGTCAACCGCCCGCCGCCAGACAAGCGATGCGTTTGGGGTATCCTCAAGATGGCGTCTGCGCCGCACCCCCTGCTGGCGTGGTCGTGGAACTGCAGGGGTTCCCACTTTAACCTGAAAGGGATTGCATGGTTAGTCCGGATTATACGGAAGCGCATTGCATTCAGTGGATAAAAAAAAGTTTGACACCTTTTCTTATAATTACGAGAAAATATCTCACAATTATGAGAAAAGATCTCGTAATTACGACATCATGTTCTCGTTATTACAAGAAAAGATCTCCTAATTATGAGAAAAGTTCTCGTAATTACGAGAAAAAAATAAAGAAAAAGGAAAGTCTGTAAATCCTCTCTCTTGGCAATGATGGCGCTATCAAAGTTAATCTGCTATTATTACCTTCTCGGTTTGAGACACTGGGAAATACCGACTTTTCTGAAAAATGAGGATGGTATTCAAATTAGTTTGTCAAAACTGCGCAGGCATCTCAAGGCGTTGGGGTTGTTCAGGCGGAAAGCTCAGTCTGACGTGCTGGATGTTGCTCTGTGTCTTCAGGAGCAGTTGAACCAACACGGAATGCTTCATGGATACAAATTCATGCATTTGAAATGCATCCAATCTGGTTTGGTTGTAACTCAAAACACTGTGCGACACCTGTAAAAAATCCTAGAACCTCAAGGAGTACAGCTGAGGCAAAGGAACCGTCTAAGAAGGCGCTTGAACACAAACCCAGGCACCAACTTCTTATGGCATATCGATTCGTACGACAAACTGAAACCTTACGGTATATGTATTAACGGTGCCGTCGATGGATTTTCGCGTATGGTCATGTGGCTGCCTGCATACACCACAAATAGCAACCCCAGAGTTATTTCTGGTTACTTCATCGATAAAGTAAATGTCAGAAGCGGCACTCCCACACGGATCAGGGCCGACCTGGGCACTGAGAACCGCTCAGTGCAGCAGATGCAGATGTTTTTAAGAGGTACCCATGACGACGAGTTCAGTGAGAGATGCTACATTACTGGCTCAAATAATCACAACCAAAGGATTGAACAGTGGTGGGGATTTTTAAGAAAACACCATGCTCAATACTGGATCAATGTTTTTCAAGATTTAAAGGACCATGACCATTTCTCTGGGGACTTCATTGACAAAAATCTCATACAGTTCACATGCTTGGAAATAATTGAGGTAAATCCTAAAGTAATTTCTTCCACAGCTACTTAAGAAATTTTGTTGCAAAAAGACTCACATTCACAAAGGATGACTTATTTCTCTGTTCAAACCTCATATGAATTTCAGCTGAGATTTAGAATGAATATCACACAGAAAGACTGTATTGTCCCTATTGTCACATTTATTAGAATCACTTCACGGCCTCTTTGGGGAGCAGAATGACTGCAGTATGGATAGTATGGGATAATTGAAAAGATGTTCAAGTTTGAAAAATGTGTTTCTGTTTTTTTACTGATTTGCTTTTCTTCTTTTAGAAAGAGTTGCAGGACGTTGCTCACCTGTGGAATTGCCACAGAATTCACCCCAGTAGGAATGCACTTTCCCCAAGTGGACGACCACTTGTGATGTACAGCCTTCCCCATCTGTTTGGCACCACAAACTACATCAAGCAGATACAGGCTTGTAGAGAACAGTGCCCGCCAAGAGGTTCACATCCATGTGATGAGACAGTTTTTGACATTTGTTGCCTTGCAATGTCAGAAAACTATCTGCACCCACCTACTTCTTCCACAGAGGCAGTTGAACTCTACCTTTTCTTACGGGCCTACATCCACACTCAGCTTTAATAGTAAGTATGAATTAGAGGCTTTGTAAAAAATAATTAGAAATTAATCAATTTTTTTTCTGTCACATCCTCTCCTGTCATCTTGTGACCCCTTTGATTAATTCTGTGACATCTTGCGGGGGTCCAGACTTCTGACCCCAAGACCAAGAATCACTGGTCTAGTAGGCCTAGAACCACAATATACTAACACCAGCAACAAAGACAAAAAATATATGTCAACAATTAACATGCATTAATGCTAATAAAGTGTGTTACAATGACTTTGATTCTTACACTATTCATAAAATGTATCAAATAACCCTGATGCTTCAGTTTGTTAGATTAGCTTTATTAATCTCCATGGGAAAGGTGATTTACCACCAAATCACAAAACAAACAGTCAAGAAACATTACAACACAAGTTTATGATTGAGTTGTTGGTTTATTTGGTTTTCTTTTGTTAATAATAAAGTTACTATCATCTTTGTTGTAATTCTAGTCCTGGTTAAAACCAACAATACATTCAGATTTTTATGGCTTTCATTTAAAGCCTAACAATACCGTGCCCTTTTCTGTGTTTCAGGCTCTTCTCAGACATACAGAGACCTAAACAAATAACAGACTTTCAGATCTGCCAGACTAGAAAACACATTAGCCAGTGAATTTCAACTTTAAAATTGTCTGTCCGTTGTAATTTTTGTCTTTTAATGTCTGTCTAAGTAATGTTTTATAATCAGCATGACTGTAGCTGTTGCACATGTACCTGTATTACATCTCAGTGTAATTTATCATGAATTTTATTATTGAATGTTGTGAGGTATGTGTTTAAAGCCTTGATTGTTCAGATAATGTACACTGTATATAAACTGTGGCACTGTTGGCCCTATTATTACCTGATTTATAAAGGGACCATCTGGTAGCAACATTGTCCGAATCCTTTGGGTATACACATAATGTTGAAATCCATACACTCTGGAATTCATCTTCAGGATTATCGGTCTATTAAAAATGATGAACATTTACATTAGACAGCAGATGATGAGTGAACACTAATATAACAAATGTGACATTCTATTGAATCCAATTAAGTTCCTGAAAAATAAAAACGTTTTTGTAGTTTGTGTTGAATTAACTGAATACGTATGCTACTGATAACTGGCACCTAACACAAAAGAAAATTCACACAAGATGAAGTAAAGAACATATTTATTTTATGGCACTTAAGTCAATTGACATTAAGGAAGTGAAAAGTCAGGACATTGTAACTCATTTTACAACAACCACTAACCGGGCTTGCCTTTAGTAGTCATTTAACATTCCATTTATCAAAAAGATTATTGGGGCAGCTTACCAACATAATATTGGCCCCACCCAGAACAACCCTTTTAATTATTTGTCCAAAACCTTTCTCTTGCTTATAATTGGAATAGAACTCAAAATAACAGTAGAATTAAATCCACAGAACACTATGTTGGGACTTTCAAGTCATGTGATGTGAAGAGCCAGCCACATGCCTTTGAAACCATCACTTTGAAAAAAAATGTGTCTCTGGCTAAACTAAACATTAAACATATAAATGTCTGAGGAGCACAAGCAGACAGCTATGAATTAACATGGCATAATTGCTCTTTTGTAATGTATAAATTAATGGACTGAATGATATTGTCAAACACATGACCATAACTGACCACTGGCTTCTGGATTTACTTTTTAACTTTATCAGATATAACATTGCCAGCAAACCCAGCAGCCTTTGAGCCACACAGTGAGTTTACATTGCGCAGAAATGAATTTGCTGATTTGTGATATAACCACGAGTTTGTTTTTAACTTACAGTATATCTTTTCTGTGTAAGCCACATTACTTATTGGAATAGCTTCACATCAGGTTTTGTTTTAACAATCTGAACTGCATGGCAAACTGAAAAAAAAGATTCTCTTGAGGTTACCTCATGGATTCTTATGCACAGTTAAATAGCTATGAACTGTACAACTTCTAAAAGAGACTGGTATAAAAAAGTGCAATTTGACACAGCATTGGGACTTCATTGCTAACACAAAGCATTTATTTAACTATTCTTCTGCCTGAGGTATAAAATATTGAAGAGTGCAGTTTGTTTACATTCAGAATGTCAATATAGAACATGCCTGGTAATTTCTTACTACACAATATCCATAGTGTAATAGTTACTCATCATTACATTCTCCATCTCCACACGCAACTCTGGGTAGGAGTTATATGTACAGGGTAACTCCAATACTGATCCACAGGTGTGTGCAACTGGTCGACGTTGCAGTCCCTCCAAAGCTGTAAACATGACTTCTATTTTTGTGACACAGATGATATCAGAGCCTGTCACAAATCTCAGCAACCTTCTGAGACCAATCTCATCCAGTCCTCGTACATACTGCTGTAAAAATCCAAGGGCTTGCCTCTCAGTTGGAGTCTCTGGACTTGCTTCAATTAGCTTCAGGACCTTCCTGCAAGTTGTTTTTTTGTCTGTATACATGATCTCGATTTTTTCTGTTGTGGTTATGGTGGTCTTCAGGAGTTTTGCTGCAACTGCTGACATGTTATCAAAAGCATACTTTGGCTGTTGTATTATTCGTTTGTGTGCTACTTGAAGGGGGACTGCTTTTAAGTTGGCTTGTGATGGAACAGATTTCACTCCCAGACGATCCAGCATATCTAATAACTAATCCTGGCCATCACTATCAAGATCTCCCCCTAAGGCAGCGGTTATGAGCTCTCTCTCACACGGACTCAGGTACAGCATCAAAGATTCAAACAGTGAATCATTAGACACAGCATGCTCTCCAAATATCAGTGCTGTGGTAAATGCTGGGGCAAGGCGCAACGGAAAGTATCCCTGATCCAGAAATCCCTTGGACAATATTCTTCCCACAGCTTTCCACTCTTCGTCCTGCCATTTTGGTGAAAGGGATGGCACCCTCATTTGCGCCCGCTCTGCTGCAAAATCCAAAAATTTGGTCCAAAAAGCAGGGTAGACATCTCTGGACATACCATCTGCATCTGCACCCCTTTCATTAATAAAAGCAAACTTTAAAGGGTACTTAAAAATCGACTCATCTTTGAACTGACAAATCATTTCCTCTAAGAGATTTACTCTGTGAAGTTTTTAGACTGCATCAAAATTCAAGTTGTTGTCAGCATGTTGATCGTGGCCCACTGAAACAGGGGTGGATGTGGAGGGGGCACTGTTGACTTCCTCGACTTCCTCGAGTGAAAACTGGGACAACATCATTCAGCTGAATCTCTGAGGTAGGTCATTATGTTCATTACCACCTGAATGGACAGCATAGTCAACACAACCTCCTAGGACAGGAGTGGATGTGGACAGAGCAACACTTGTTGGTGTGAAGACTGGAACAGCGGCGTTCAGATGGACATCTGAGAGTTGCTCACAGTTTGCACTTGAATGGACAGCATGGTGACTATCATCTGCTAAGACAGGAGAGCTTGTAGTAAAGGCAACACTGATAATATCCTCAGTGGAAAAGAAAAGTGGAACAGTGTCATCCAACTGGCTTGCAGAGGATACACCTACAAAGCCACCAATGATCACCTCTGAATTATTAGACTCAGAGGTGAGATCAACAACATTTGAGTCTTCAACTGTATCAGATTGTTCTTTTCGTGGTTCATTCAGGCAGGCTCGCTTTTCTTGGTGCTCATCAGAATTGTTTTGCCTCTGCTGCTCTACTGTTGGGACACCACACTTGTGCCTTTTCCTGTCCACTTCTGTGTCAGATGAGTCTACGAAGCATGTTGTGCTTAGGTAGAACCGTAAAATCCCAAATTTGGACACTGTGTACAACTCACCAACTGTACTGCTCTCATCAAGTTGTGATTCCTTAAAGTCATAAATATCGTGTAGGAAATCTTCCCATTTTCCTTTTGTCGATTCACCACCTGGAAAAAACAGTTCTTTGGCATGTGCCAAAATGTCTGCTTTGGTTGAATTCTTGGATACCTCAAGTGTCTTGGTGCCACCACCAGAACACTTGCTCATTTGTTTTCCCTCATGGATCCAACCTTATGGGGTCAGATCAGTCTCATTAAGAATAAACTCATGCAGGGTTTTTCACAAATTCACATGCTCATTCACAAATGCACACGCTCTGGTTCACAAATATAATTTCGAAGAAACACTTTTAACATAACTTCACAAATGCACACGATCCGTTTCACAAATGCACACGATCCGTTTCACAAATGCACACAATCTGTTTCACAAATATAATTTTGAGGGAAGCTTCAAATATAAACTCACAGATCATACGAATCGCTAAATGTGCATTTACAAACCACTTCTCATTCGCGAATCTCTGTATTTGTGAGAGAATTTTGTGTGGTGAATTTTGAGACTGTTGTAACGTTGCAGGTCAACAAATGTCACCATTGGCTAATGAATCTGTCAATCAAATTTACGATTCTGATTGACAGGTTCGTCAGCTAACCAATTTCTTCATTTTCAACCAATCGTATGGCTGCTCACAAGAGAGTTGTGACACACTCCCATAGACTTCTATGGAAAGAATGGGATTCTGAAGTCACGTGAGTCTGCAGCTGCAGATACTTCCAAACAGCGCAGCGTCATTGACCGCAGTTCATCCTTGGCGCTTTGGAACCATTATTCCGGTAAGTTAATGGAATCACAACATTTTTTTAGCATTGAAAAGCGTTAGCTGACTGCTCTGTACCGAAAATAAGTCAAGGGTCTTATTTAATGTAGCCAGTTTTGGTTAATTAACTGTGTTAATGAGCTAGTTGTAGTATAACTGCAGCTAGCTAATTGTGAGTAGCAGAGGTCTGGAAAAGCTTGACGACCTGTTGACGGGTTTATTTAGAATGTCAGCCTAAATAAACAACTGTTGAAAGTAACTAAAAAAGTCTTATTAAACTATTACAGGTAACACTGCGTTACATTCATGTCCACCTTCCTGTTTTCAGATGAGTTGCTGAACGGAGAGCTGATCAGTGATCAGGTTTGGTGGAACTTCCCAGTTCTGTCAGAGATGGAGTGATACATAAGTTGGTAAGTGGAGTGCTGGAGGTGGCTGGGTGGTGATGGGGAGGCTGTCAAAAAAAAATCAAAATGATCAGAAATGACTTAATTTCATACCAAAGCTAATGCAAGCATTGCATTATTCCCTGAACATGCCAAGACTATGTATGATTAAAATAACATATGTAGAATCGTGGCAGCCCCCTCCCTGGGCTGCCACCTTATCGTGGTGGAGGGGTTTGAGTGTCCCAATGATCCTAGGAGCTATGTTGTCGGGGTCTTTTGCTCCTGGTAGGGTCACCCATGGCAATTTGGTTCTAGGTAAGGGATCAGACAAAGTGCAGCCCAAAAGACCCCTATGATGAAAATGACAGATGGACTCAGTGTTCCCTCGCCCGGACGCGGGTCACCGGGGCCCCCTCTCTGGAGCCAGGCCTGGAGGTGGGGCACGTTGGCGAGCGCCTGGTGGCCGGGCCTTTAGC
Source organism: Valencia hispanica (assembly GCA_963556495.2). NCBI lineage: Eukaryota > Metazoa > Chordata > Actinopteri > Cyprinodontiformes > Valenciidae > Valencia > Valencia hispanica. Next base: position 33,299,783 of record OY747703.1, read on the forward strand.
CATGGGGCCCGGTCGGGCTTAGCCCGAAGAGGTAACATGGGCCCCCCTTTCCATGAGCTCACCACCTGTGGGAGGGGCCATAGGGGTCGGGTGCTGTGCAGGATGGGCGGCGGCCAAAGGCGGGGACCTTGGCGGTCCGATCCTCGGCTGCAGAAGCTGGCTCTCGGGACGTGGAACGTCACCTCTCTGGTGGGGAAGGAGCCGGAGCTGGTGTGCGAGGTTCCGACTGGACATCGTCGGACTCACCTCGGCGCACGGCTCTGGCTCTGGAACCCGTCTCCTCGAGAGGGGTTGGACTCTCTTCCACTCTGGAGTTGCCCCTGCTGAGAGGCGCCGAGCTGGGGTGGGCATACTTGTTGCCCCCCATCTCGGCGCCTGTACGTTGGGGTTTACCCCGGTGAACGAGAGGGTAGCCTCCCTCCGCCTTCGGGTGGGGGGACGGGTCCTGACTGTTGTTAAACGCCAAACAGCAGATTAGATTACCCACCCTTCTTGGAGTCTTTGGAGGGGGTGCTGGAGAGTGCTCCTCCTGGGGACTCCCTTGTTCTGCTGGGGGACTTCAACGCTCACGTGGGCAATGACAGTGAGACCTGGAGGGGTGTGGTTGGGCGGAATGGCCCCCCCGATCTAAACCAGAGTGGTGTCTTGTTATTGGACTTCTGTGCTCGTCATGGATTGTCCATAACAAACACCATGTTCAAGCATAAAGGTGTCCATATGTGCACTTGGCACCAGGACACCTTAGGCCGCAGCTCAGTGATCGACCTGGTTGTCGTCTCATCTGATCTGCGGCCGCATGTTTTGGACACTCGGGTGAAAAGAGGGGCTGAGCTGTCCACTGACCACTACCTGGTGGTGAGTTGGCTCCGATGGTGGGGGAGGACGCCGGACAGACCTGGAAGGCCCAAACGTGTTGTGAGGGTCTGCTGGGAATCCCCTGTCAGAAGGAGCTTTAACTCACACCTCCGGCAGAACTTTGAACACGTCCCGGGGGAGGCGGGGGACATCGAGTCCGAGTGGACCATGTTCCGCGCCTTCATTGCCGAGGCGGCTGACCGAAGCTGTGGCCGCAAGGTGGTCGGTGCCTGTCGCGGCGGCAACCCCCTATCCCGCTGGTGGACACCGGCGGTAAGGGATGCTGTCAGGCTGAAGAAGGAGTCCTACCGGGTCTTTTTGGCTTGTGGGACCCCTGAAGCAGCTGATAGGTACCGACAGCCCAAGCGGGATGCGGCTCGGATGGTTGCTGAGGCAAAAACTCGGGCGTGGGAGGAGTTTGGAGAGGCCATGGAAAACGACTTCCGTACGGCTTCGAAGCGATTCTGGTGCATCATCCGGCGTCTCAGGGGGGGAGTTTGAGTATCTGGGGGTGTTGTTCACGAATGAGGGAAAAATGGAGCGGGAGATCGATAGACGGATTGGTGGGGCATCTGCAGTTATGCGGGCGCTCTACCGGTCTGTCGTGGTGAAGAGAGAGCTGAGCCAAAAGGCGAAGCTCTCGATTTACCGGTCGATCTACGTTCCTACCCTCATCTATGGTCACGAACTCTGGGTGGTGACCGAAAGAACGAGATCACGGATACAAGCGGCTAAAATGAGTTTCCTCCGCAGAGTGTCTGGGCTCTCCCTTAGAGATAGGGTGAGAAGCTCAGTCATCCGGAGGGGGCTCAGAGTAGAGCCGCTGCTTCTCCACATCGAGAGGAGTCAGTTGAGGTGGCTCGGGCATCTAGTCAGGATGCCTCCTGGACGCCTCCCTGGTGAGGTGTTTCAGGCACGTCTCACCAGGAGGAGGCCCAGGGGAAGGCCCAGGACACGCTGGAGGGACTATGTTTCTCGGCTGGCCTGGGAGCGCCTTGGGGTTCCTCCCGAGGAGCTGGAACAAGTGGCTGGGGAGAGGGAAGTCTGGGTCTCTTTGCTTAGGCTGCTGCCCCCGCGACCCGACCCTGGATAAGCGGAAGAAAATGGATGGATGGATGGATGGATGTAGAATCGTTTAAATTAAAGTACAAGGGACAACAAAATCCCATATATATATATATATATATATATATATATATATATATATATATATATATATATATATATATATATATATATATATATATATATAAGCTGATGTGGGCCATCACAATTCCTTTTTGCACTGGTTTCCAGCTACCTGTTTGACCAATCTTAAGTCCACAGAAGAGTGTTATCATGTCTTGGAGGAATGTGATGGCTTTGTTGTACTCTTCCATCTTATGCCTAAGTGCCATCACAGGGTGGCGTGTAGATCCCTGATTGAAAATGTTTGACAATACAGATTAAACTTATTGTACACAGCTTTCTGTTATTATGACCTCTGGCGATGGTGAGGTTTTTCCTGCTGACTTGAGCCGACCATTTCCTTCTTCTTTCTGTGTCTTTAGGGAAGCCGTACGTTCTGATCCCTTTCTTGGACCGATTGCTGCATCCAAATGCAGCACAGCCAGTCATGGTAAAGCAATAAACATATAAAGGTATTATTTAAATATACATTTTATACATATGAAATGTTGTACAAAACCAAACATAATATGTATAATCAGACTTTAAACTTTTCTCTTGTTCCACCCTAAACATCCTGATTTGTAATTTGAATTTTTCACCCACTAAGTCCTTCAAAGCAAAACATTTTACTAATGAACTGTTTCTCTATTGTTTTCAGGAAGGTCAGCAGTGGTTGTTATCAAAGGGAGCTGTTGTTAATGTTACCAAGGATGAACCTTCATTAGGACTTCAGCACATTTCCACATTGCCCAAATTTGATCCTTGCAGTGTATTTGTATAGATGTAATGACAGTGAGAATTATTGTAAAAATACTTCATTAAAGCTTGTTTTACATTTTGCGTAATATTTAATAAAAAGTTTGCTTATTGTTTTTTCCTCAATTAACACTATTTTTTTTTTACATATACTGGTTTTAACATTATGAAAGAATTACTATTTTAATTTAGTCAGGCTAAAACCACAATCAACTGGGTTATAGATGCATGAGTTCATAAGAAAAAAAATAATTATAGAATGATGTGTTCTACCGAAAAAAAATCATCCCAGGTCATCAGTCAACACATAGACAGCCACATATTTTCCTCCAAGTTATTTAAAACTGGTTCAAAACATGTAACTTAGATCAGCCTTACATTCAGCTAATTTTCTACCCAACAGGAGGCAGAGAGAACACAGACTGAATGTCATCTGCTAGACATATAGGGTGTTTTAGGAGTAAATCCTGGGAACAGTAATATCCCATGCTTTGTTGAAAGATGGAGATCTAAAGGTAAGCTGGAGCAGAGGTCTTAACCACTGGCATGTTTTAAGTGTATAGGACAAGGTATGGCATTACCATGCTAGCATTTAGAAAACAGGCTATAAATTGGGTATTATTACTCCAATTTAGGGTTTCTTGTGGCACATAAAGTTATTAAACATGCTTATATTGAGCTGTGTAGTGCATTTATCAATAAATATGATCGGTGATCTACATGTATTCTACAATGTGTTAGCGCTCTTGTTTCCCTCTAAAATGTAGAACAGGGACGAATGTCTGTTCCTCTAGAAATGCCTTGATAAAATAAAAATGCATAGGCTATTCAGTAAAAAGTAATCAGTACACATTATTAGTCAATGATCAAAAATCGCCAGGAGAAATGAGAAATATTCGATTTTGCATTCTGTCCCGCCAGAAGCTGCTCAGACTGACTGACAGCGCTGGGATGTTTGGAACTATTGAGGACTCCATGAACCACGTGATTGCGTGTCGGCTAGTTCAAAGTCTGTCCTAACTATGACGCTGCACTGGCAGAGCGGTTAAACTTCACTGCACATAACAATGTGCGCATGCGCAGTGAAGTTTAACCGCGGCACATGGCGATAAGTAGCGACCGTTATTATACAGTCTATGGTCTCAAACGGTAAGTACCACATTTCGCCATGTGTCAAGGTTGAACTTCTCGGCGCACGCGCACAAAACAGCTCTGCTAGTGAGGAGAAAATCTGAGCAGCCATACGATTGGCTGAAAACGAAGACATTGGTTAGCTGACGAATCTGTCAATCAGAATCGTAAATTTGATTGACAGATTCATTAGCCAATGGTGTCGTTTGTTGACCTGCAACGTTACAACAGTCTCAAAATTCACCACACAAAATTCTCACAAATACAGAGAGATTTGCCAATGAGAAGTGGTTCGTAAATGCACATTTAGCGATTCGTATGATCTGTGAGTTTATGTTTGAAGCTTCCCTCAAAATTATATTTGTGAAACAGATTGTGTGCATTTGTGAAACGGATCGTGTGCATTTGTGAAACGGATCGTGTACATTTGTGAAACGGATCGTGTGCATTTGTGAAACGGATCGTGTGCATTTGTGAAACGGATCGTGTGCATTTGTGAAACGGATCGTGTGCATTTGTGAAGTTATATTACAAGTGTTTCTTCGAAATTATATTTGTGAACCAGAGCGTGTGCATTTGTGAATGAGCATGTGAATTTGTGAAAAACCCTGCATGAGTTTATTCTTAATGAGACTGATCTGACCCCATACTACCTAACTCAATTTTTCTTGAACTCTTAATAGCATTTTTAGAAGGATCAGGGCTTGGTTTTTTGGCACTCTTTGAAGGCCAGGATTCCTGCTCAGACTCCTTATCTTGAGTTGCTGTTGTCGTCCTTAGTTTCTTTCGAAGTTTTTCTAGAAGGGACATCCTTGAACTACTGTCTTTTTGTTTTTCTTTGTCCAGACAGTATCGCCTCAGAGCAATCCTGTCCCCATAAATTGGTATATAGCGTGCAAGGTTGGCATCTTCTATTTCTCTGATAAGTGATGAGTCAATCTGTGAAGAAACATAAAAAAAATATAAGCTTACTTTAAATGAACTGCCAGTTAATTTTTACCTGAGTATCAGTAGGCCTATACTGTTATATATTATAGCTGAACAATTATTGAAATTTAATTGAAATCGCAATATGAACATCTGTAATTCTCTTACCATCGTAGAGTAAACATTGTGATTCCTGGCCAGGACATCATGTTTACAGGGATCTGTACCAAACATATCCCTGTAAACTCACATCAGAACCATACATACTTCAATTATACATATGTCAATTGAAATTGGAATGATACTGAATAAAAATTATCTTCCCCTCTAACTTTACAAGTCATATTACATTTGGAATATCATTCAAAATAATTGTAATTAGGTATATTTTTGTTTGAATTGTGCAGTCCTATTACATACCAAATAACTGCAATCATGACTTCCACACTTTTTTCCAACATTGTCAGTACACATCTTTTACATGTAAGAAATATTTAGCCACAGTAAGACATAATTAAGTTGTAAAACTACACAGTCCTGGATTATTAAGTTCTTCATGGTGTCAATGTTTGTAGGCTATAGCCTATATAATATAGTTTGTAATAGGAGTCTTTGTATTCATAGTCGGATGTTTAGTAAAGCCATTTTTCTAAAACTCCATCTTCATATTCAACATCTGCACCTCTAAAGACTACTAAGAGTAATACACTGTCTTAAGTCCACAGACTTTGTCAGCTCATAATTTGAAAGTGGCTAATAACGTTAATAACGCTAAAATCTGGGTTCTTGCCATGTAAAGTGAAATTGTCTTGCTCCATTTGGTCAATGTTTTCCTCTGCAACACCTCGAAGAAAATCCCATAAAACATTGTCATGAGACGTTTGCTCAGCCATCTCATTGATTTCCTGGAAATACTTGTTTTTTGTTGCTTCATCAATCGTCAGTCTCCTTGTTAGCTACGCTACCTGTATGCTAGCATAACATCAATGACAACAACTCATGCACGTCAGCCATGTCAGCTTTTCTGTTGTCACGGTAACGACGTCACATGTGAAATCTAACAAAGCCACAGCTGTGAATAAATGTTATGAAGTTTTTAATTTACACACAGTGGCACAGTTGGTAGCACTGTTGCCTTGCAGCAAGAAGGTCCTGGGTTCAAATCCCAGCCTGGGGGTCTTTCTGCATGGAGTTTGCATGTTCTCCCTGTGCAAAAACATCCAAAAACATGACTGTTAGGTGAATTGGTTTCTCTAAATTGCCCTTAGGTTTGAGTGTGTGCGTGTATGGTTGTATGTCTCTGTGTTGCCCTGCGATGGACTGGCAACCTGTCCTGGGTGTACCCCGCCCTTGACCGCTGGAGATAGGCACCAGCCCCCCCCCCCGCAACCCTACATTAGGATGGACGGGTATAGAAAATGGATGGATGGAAGTTTTTAATTTACTCCTAGACATATATATATATATATATATATATATATATATATATATATATATATGAATTTACCTCTTCGTGGATGTGCAGTTAGTGGTTCGGAGTAATGGCACCTTTCCTGATCTCATAATTACGAGATATGATTCTCGTAATTATGAGATCCATTCTCGTAATTACGATATCAGGATGTTATAATTAGGAGATATTTTCTCGTAATTACGAGATCATGATGTCATAATTATGAGATATTTTCTCGTAATTACGAGAAAAGCTATCAAACTTTTTTTTATCCAGTAAATGCAATGCGCTTCCGTAGGATTAGGTCATCGAAAAAAGGAAATTATATTTATATGTTTTTTAATCAATGGAAAGGTTTTATAAACAGATATATGTTCCCTTTTAGCAAATATTATTTTATGGTTACATATATTTTGACTAATTTTGCCACTGCTGATACAGTTGTGTAAAATACCTTCTTTAAAAAAAATGCAGTAGCATGATGTCATTTTTTAAATTTGAAATAAACCCAACCTTTAATTTGACTATATTTAGTAAGTAGGGGAAAAAATACAACTTTTTGTTACTCTTAGTGTCACAGCAAGTTTTGCTCTGCAAACAGTTGCATTGAGGGTTTTATTAAACTATCTATCTATCTATCTATCTATCTATCTATCTATCTATCTATCTATCTATCTATCTATCTATCTATCTATCTATCTATCTATCTATCTATCTATCTATCTATCTATCTATCTATCTATCTATCTATCTATCTATCTATCTATCTATCTATCTATCTATCTATCTATCTATCTCCCCAGATATACAGTCCATCCAGCAAATTTGTTATGTTTTGCGATAACTGTACCAATATAAATATACTTATTTCTAAGGTGGCAGTAGGAGTTCTGCAAAGAAACAAGGTCTTGATTGTGAACGTGACAGGGAATGCTGGAAGCCAGGTGGACATAGGCTACTGGTGGAGAACATGGTCACTAATTTACAAATGAGGTATTTACTGAAGGCAATTAGTTGTTGGCCTATCCTGCTGGTCACGTATTGTGGGTTGATCCAGCATATGCAAATACTGTATGTTTTAGTGTGATAATAGGTTAATTGAACATTTATCTTTAAATATTGCAGCCAATATTCCTATAATAATGGGTTGTCAGAAGCCAATAGAAATGCTTCCTTTTATATGTGAAACATTTTTGTTTTTACTTGTTTTTTTAACCCAACATCTACTCACAGGGGCTAGATGAGGTGGTCCACTAGATTACTTGTTTTACCAGTTGAAGGTCAACTAAATTGTAGGTACCTAATCATCAGCAGTACAGTGGCTTGCAAAAGTATTCGGCCCCCTTGAACTTTTCCACAATTTGTCACATTACAGCCACAAACATGAATCAATTTTATTGGAATTCCACGTGAAAGACCAATACAAAGTGGTGAACACGTGAGAAGTGGAACGAAAAGTTTGCTGTTCACAAACTCTGTCCATCTAATCTGACTGAGCTGGAGCTGTTTTGCAAAGAAGAATGGGCAAGAATTTCAGTCTCTAGATGTGTAAAGCTGGTTCAAGACATACCCTAAAAGACTGGCAGCTGTAATTGCAGCAAAAGGTGGTTCTGCAAAGTATTGACTCAGGGGGCTGAATAATTACGCACACCCCACTTTTCAGTTATTCATTTGTAAAAAATGTTTGGAATCATGTATGATTTTCGTTCCACTTCTCACGTGTACACCACTTTGTATTGGTCTTTCACGTGGAATTCCAATACAATTGATTCATGTTTGTGGCTGTAATGTGACAAAATGTGGAAAAGTACAAGGAGGCCGAATACTTTTGCAAGCCACTGTATGTTTAAATCAGTAAGTATAACACAAAAGTAATAATGTTTTTCACAGGAATTGTAAGGGAGGCTGGAGTCTGTCAGGACAACAACTGGGTTGGGCGCACCAAACAACTGGCGAGTCCAACTATCAGATCAACCGTTGGCTCCTGTATGGATACTTCATTTATGCCAGCTATGCGACAAGATACAGCCCAACATCCTCTGGTGAATGTTTTTACATCTGCTAGAGCAACACCTGGATGAGCTGGGTGGAGCACCTGGCAGGCTGCCACTAAAGACCTTAATCTCTCACCTAGCGAGGAGATGGACTTGCTAGTGAAATGGCTGGGGTCTGAGTCAGCTGAGCATGCAAGACGGATCAGAGCTGTGCACATTAACCATCCGTTACAAGGGCTCAGGCTGATTTGGGACAGACTTTATGAAACATATGGCTCGCCAGAAATGGTAGAAAGTGCTCTATTCGCTAAACTGGAGAGCTTCCCAAAAATAGCAAACAGAGACAGTCACAGACTGCCCGAGCTGGGAGATTTGCTCATGGAGATCCAAGCAGCTAAGCAGGATGGCAATCTAATAGGTCTTTCCTATCTAGACACACCACGGGGAGTAAATCCGATAATTCAGAAATTGCCATTCAGCTTACAAGAAAAGTGGCTCACGGTGGGATCTAAGTATAAAGAGGACTGCAGAGTTTCCATTCCACCCTTCAAGTTTTTAGTAGACTTTGTGTGTCAGCAAGCTAAAATGCGCAACGATCCAAGTTTCTTTCTCACAGCTGTACAGGAAGAAACTCGCAAACCAAACAAACAGTTAAACAAATCTGTTTTTCCCAGAGCTGTCATCACACACAAGACACAGGTCTCCTCTGAGAATTCATCAGCTGCCAGCGAACTCAAAAATAAGGTAAATCCAGCAAAACAGTGCTTTCTACACAATAAGCCTCTCCCTCTGTTCAGATGTAGAGGATTTAGGATGAAACCTATGGAAGAGAGAAAGTCACTGCTCAAACAACAAGGCATATGCTTTAAATGTTGCAGTTCCATATCCCACATGGCTAAGAACTGTGATCAGGATGTTAAGTGTTCAGAATGTGGCAGCGTTACTCACATGGCTGCGCTCCATCCAGGCCCAGCACCATGGACGAAAGCACCACAATTGCCGACATCAGAGGATCACAAAGTGAGTGAGGACGTACCTGTGGAATCAGAGGTTTCCTCAGCTTGTACAGAGGTGTGTGAAGACGGTCAACTTCCACGCTCATGCTCCAAGGTATGTCTCGTGAAAGTATTTCCTGAAGGCCACCCAGAAAAGGCAGTCAAAACATATGTGATACTAGATGATCAAAGCAACAGATCGCTCGCAAGATCAGAATTCTTCGATCTGTTTGACATTACAGAGTGTAAAGTAGCCTACACTCTCAAAACATGCGCAGGCACAGTCGAAACAGAAGGCAGGCTAGCACGAGGCTTTCAAGTGGAATCCTTTGATGGAAGCTTAGTCTTACCCTTACCAGTGCTACTTGAGTGTAACGAAATTCCAGACAATCGCTCTGAAATCCCCACTCCAGGAGTAGTTAGTAACCGCAGGCACCTAAAACATCTTGCAAGATACATTCCAGAGCCCGATCATCGTGTTCCCATTCTTCTCCTGTTAGGCAGAGATATAATCAGAGTCCACAAAGCCCATAAGCAAGTGAATGGGCCACCAAATGCACCCTTTGCTCAAAAATTGGACTTCGGGTGGGTAATCATTGGAGACATGTGCCTCGGGAAAGTTCATAAACCGACTTTCACTCAAACTTACCACACCAACATTATGGAAAACGGTCAGTCTACATACTTTCACCCATGTCCTAACAACTACACCGTAAAGGATAGATCCCAAAACAAGCCACTCACCAAGTCCCTTATCAAGGAGCGGACTCAAACCAGAATGAGCAGAATGGGACGTTTTTCAGAGAACAAAACATGACGAGAGAACAGCTCCATCTATTGAGGACAGACTCTTTTTGCAGATCATGGATAGAAAAGTCTATAAAGACGAGGAAAATTCATGGGTTGCCCCACTCCCATTCAAGCAGCCAAGGCAATATCTTCCAAACAATCGTCAACAAGCTGTGGAACGCTTCAATTCACTTCTACGGTCCTTCGGGAAGAAGCCTGAGATGAAAAAAGACTTTGTAGCCTTTATGGAGAGGCTATTCCAAAATGATCATGCAGAAATAGCTCCTTCACTTGGTCTCAATGAACAATGTTGGTATCTACCTTCTTTTGCTGTGTACCATCCAAAAAAGCCATCCCAGATCCGAGTGGTCTTTGACTCGAGCGCTCAATGCAAAGGGGCATCACTGAACAAGGTTCTCTTGACGGGTCCTGATCTCAACAACAGTCTCCTCGGTGTCCTCATGCGGTTTCGCAAAGAGCCTGTCGCCTTCATGGTAGATATACAGCAAATGTTCCACTGCTTTAAAGTGCGACCTGCAGACAGGAACCACCTCAGGTTCCTCTGGTTTCATGAAAATAACCCAGAGAACGAGGTCACGGAATACCGTATGAAGGTACACGTATTTGGGAACAGTCCCTCTCCGGCAGTGGCCATTTACTGTCTTCGTCGTGCAGCTCAAGATGGACAAGAGGAATTCGGTCAAGACGCCCTACAGTTCGTGGAGCAAGACTTTTATATGGATGACGGATTGAAGTCCTTACCTTCCGCAGAGATGGCAATCGACCTGTTAAAAAGGACACAAGACATGCTGGCTGGATCTAACTTGAAGTTGCATAAACTGGCTTCAAACAGCAAGGAAGTTATGAGAGCATTCCCATCTGAGGATTACGCCAATTCAATGAAAGAACTGGGTTTAGGTGTTAGCTCACTTCCTATGCTTTGGAATCTGGACACAGACTGCTTCAACTTCAATGTCCAAAAAGATAGAAGGCCTTACACTAGGCGTGGACTGCTGTCAGTTATAAACAGTTTGTATGACCCACTAGGATTTGTGGCTCCCATCCCAGTTCAGGGCAAAGTACTACTGAGGGAGCTAACTGAAAACGCTGCTGACTGGGATGCACCCTTACCTGTGAACAAGCAAAAGGTGTGGGAGGAGTGGAGAGATTCTCTGCAGGAACTGCAACATGTACAAGTCCCAAGAAGCTATGGGCCCACATCATTGTCAGGCGCCAAGTTCAAGGAGCTCTGTGTTTTTTCAGACGCTTCTGAGAAAGTAATAGCAGCAGTTGCTTACCTCAAAACAGTGGATTCAGATGGTAGCTGTCATATGGGGTTCATCACAGGTAAAGCAAGGCTAGCGCCACAACCAGAGCACACTATACCTCGTCTGGAACTCTGTGCGGCTGTATTGGCAGTGAACATAATGGAAACCATCATTGCAGAGATTGCTGTCAAATTCAATGAGATCACCTTCTACACAGATAGTAGAGTGGTCCTTGGCTACATCCACAACGAGAAACGTAGATTTCATGTCTATGTAAGCAATCGTGTACAGAGAATCCGGACAAGCACTAATCCAGAACAATGGCATTATGTGAGCTCAGAGCATAATCCAGCTGATGTCGCAACACGACCAATATCTCCAACCAAATTGCAGGACACTATCTGGTTCAGTGGACCAGCATTCTTGCATCATCCAAAAACAGAGACTTTCCCTAGAGAACCCTTCGCACTTCTTGATCCTGATCGAGATTCAGAAGTTCGCCCACAAGTAACAGTGTTGCGTACCACTGTTTTAAATCGCCTTAAACACTTTTCGGACTGGAGCCGTCTGATCCGAGCTGTTGGAAGGCTGATTCATATTGCACGCTCTTATAAGCAGGGTCAAAATTACAACCCTCAGGCATGCAAAGGATGGCACTGTTGCAAACTTCCTCTTAGTGCTGACACAATACTTCAGAGCACAGAAGTTGTCATACGAGCAGTACAACAGGAAACTTTTGCCGACGAGTTGCAGTGTCTCAAACGGAATGAACCACTTCCGAAAACTAGCACACTCCGAAAACTAGATCCCTTCATTGATCAAAGCGGTCTGTTGAGGGTCGGAGGTCGTCTGGTCAAAGCAGGTCTTGGATCTGAAGAAAAGAGACCCCTCCTCATACCTGGTAGGAACCATGTAGCATTACTTCTAACACGACACTTTCATGAGCAAACGCATCATCAGGGTCGTCACTTCACGGAGGGAGCGATAAGATCTGCTGGCTACTGGATAATAGGAGGCAAAAGACGTGTGAACAGTCTCATCCATTCCTGTGTTGTATGCCGCAGACTCAGGAGGGGCTGCGAGATTCAAAAGATGGCAGATCTGCCCGCGGACAGGCTCAGCATAGAGCCTCCCTTCACACATGTGGAACTAGATGTGTTTGGCCCCTGGTCAGTATCTGCTCGTAGGACAAGAGGCAGCTATGCAGAAAGCAAAAGATGGGCGGTGCTATTCACATGTCTAAGTGTCAGAGCCATTCACATAGAAGTGATCGAGTCCCTAGATACCTCCAGTTTCATCAATGCTTTAAGGAGGTTTCTGGCAATCCGGGGTCCAGTGAAACGGATTCGCTCTGATAGAGGGACCAATTTCATCGGAGCTTGTAAAGACCTGCAAATTCCTTCCAATGTTGATGAGAAGGCGGTGAAACAATTCCTGTCAGATCATGGCTGCATATGGACTTTCAACCCTCCGCATTCGTCGCACATGGGAGGTGCATGGGAAAGGATGATTGGCGTTGCTCGTAGAATTTTGGACTCCATGCTTCTTCAGATGGCATCCTCTAAACTCACGCACGAGGTACTCTCCACCTTAATGGCTGAAGTTACCGCCATTATAAACAACAGGCCACTGATACCTGTTTCTACTGATCCAACAGATCCTTTCATCCTAACACCTGCCACATTACTTACCCAAAATACTGGTCCTAGCTCAGTTCCACCTGGGGACTTTGGAAAGCCTGATTTGTACAAACAACAGTGGCGTACTGTGCAAAGCCTCGCAACCACTTTCTGGGACAGATGGCGTAAACAGTACCTTTCAACCCTACAGCATCGTCGAAAATGGCAACACCAACAGCCCAACGTTTCAAAAGGATGCATAGTTCTACTCAAGGACTCTCAGTCAAAACGGAACGATTGGCCCATGGGCATCATAACGGAAACGTACCCCAGCCAAGATGGGCGAGTTCGAAAAGTACAAGTGAAAATCATTGGGAAAGATGGACCCAAACTGTTTCTGAGACCTATTAATGAGATAGTACTCCTCCTCCATGAAGATTCGGAATAGACCGTTCAGGTTTACACTCAAGTAAGAAGGTTTGGTATTTCCTGAATACCAGACGGGGAGTGTGCTGTTCTATGAACATTCTGCATTTATTTGATATAAAAGTTGTAGTAAAGTGACACCTTCTGTTCAAAGTTGGGTATTGCATATAATATTGTTAATGTCCTTTCATGATGACATCACAAATGTGAGCCCAGCAGCAAAGAAGAGCATGCGGTCATGGCTACTATTGCTCCTTTATTTAAGTTGTTTTGAAGGCACTTTCGGTATGTAGATGTTGCTACATTATAATTCCTATGCATATGTAATTGTTATATCTTATATCCCAGACGTAAATTTAGTTTTTCTTCGTTTTGTGAATGCACAATCTGTTTCTGTTATAGTTGATGCTAGCTACTATATGCAATGTAAAGCCTTCGTTGTGCTTATGCAAACATGTAATTGACTATGTACATTGAGGATTCTGTATTTTGTATTTTTACAGTTTTACGTTATTCCTTGGGCAGCAGTAAACCTTGGAAACAATCCCTGTGTCTGTTGTCTTTGGGAGGCGTTATCTGACTGCATACTCAAGCAAGGCGTTTGAGAAAAAGGGCAGAACACAGGCTTTCAGCGCCTCCATGGCCAAGTGATCTCCTAGAGGTCCCAGAGCAGGTCTATTAGAACATCATTTTATAAATGCTTTAACATCTGCAGGAGATCAGTGTGTTGGGCTTTTTTGATGCTATTCTTTTTGACAAAAAAATAAAGCCCATCTATCATTTCACTGCAGTTATTTGCTACTTTGTGTTGGTCCATTACATAAAATCCTACAAAATACATAGAGGTTTGTGGTTGGAATATAACACAATGTTGAAAAGTTCTTGGGGAGTAAATACTTTTGTAAGGCACTGTAAGTATGTTTTTTTTTAATCAATCATCAGTTAACCTAAATATTGTTTTCTCAGACAGTTCTCTGATTTTTTGATTTAGAGATGGCATAAAAATAAAAACCCTGCTTTTTAAAACACGTCTGTGGACTAAATGTTCTCCTATTAGAGAGCATTTGATGTTGCAATCTGACAGGATCAGATATTTTCCACACCAATCAGCTTTTTACTCCTGATAATACTGGAACATGGAATGGTAATTAGGCAGTTTCCAATATCCATTAAGGCATTGGGAGAGCTATAGTTCTAATGGATGTAGTACACATGATTGACACATATTATTTACTGTACAAGGGAGCATGAACGTGTATCATCCTATCCCTATGTAATACTCCTGGTCATCTGAGTCGTTTTCTGGTAAAGACTTATGTACAGCGGTGTGAAAATGTGTTTACCCCCTTTCCTCATGTAGTATTTATTTATTTATTTTTTTGCTTGTTTGTCACTTTTAAATCTTTTAGATCATCAAACAAATTCAAATATTTGTCTGTGTGACAAAGTGACATCCAAAGAACTTCAGGCCTCACTTGCCTCAGTTAAGGTCAGTGTTCATGACTCCACCATAAGGAAGACAGACTGGGCAAATGTCTTGGACACTTTTGGGAGAAGAGAGGGGGCGAGCTGTCCACTGACCACTACCTGGTGGTGAGTTGGCTCCGAAGGGGAGGGAGGATGCCGGTCAGACCTGGCAGACCCAAATGTGTTGTGAGGGTCTGCTGGGAACGTCTGGAGGAGTCTCCTGTCAGAAGGAGCTTCAACTCTCACCTCTGGCAGAACTTCGAACATGTCCTGGGGAAGGCAGTGGGACATTGAGCCTGATGGGCCCCTGTTCTGTGCATCCATTGTCAAGGCGGCAGACCGGAGTAGTGGTCGCAAGGTGGTCTGTGCCTGTCGCGGCGGGAACCCTCAAACCTGCTGGTGGACACCGGCGGTAAGGGATGATGTCAAGCTGAAGAAGGAGTCGTATTGGGTCTCTTTGGCATCTGGGACCCCGGAAGCAGCTGATAGGTACCGGCAGGCCAAGCGGAGGAGGAGTTCGGTGGGGCCATGGAGAACAACTTTGAGGCGATTTTGGTCCACAATCCGGCGTCTCAGGAGGGGGGAGCGGTGCACCACCAACACTGTTTATAGTGGGGATGGTGTGCTGCTGACCTCGACTTGAGATGTCCTGGGTCGGTGGATAGAATACTTTAAAGACCTCCTCAATCCCACCAGTACGCCTTCCAATCTGGAAGCAGAGTCTGAGGACTTTGAGTTGGACTCTCCAATCTCTGGTGTTGAGGTCACAGAAGTGGTTAAAAAGTTGCTCTGTTGCAAGGCCCTGGAGGTGGATGAGATTTGCCCAGAGTTCCTCAAGGTTCTGGATGTTGTAGGGCTGTGTTGGCAAATGCGGCTCTGCAATATTGCGGCGGTTGTCGGGGGCAGTTCCCTTGGATTGGACTATTCCCCCTATCAAAAAAGAGGGACCACAGAGTGTGTTTCGACTACAGGTGATCACACTTCTGAGCCTCCCTGGTAAGGTCTAGATAAGATAAGATAAGATAAGATAAGAGATACTTTAATAATCCCCTATTCAGGGGTTCTGGAGATGAGGGTCTGGGAGATAGTCAAACTTCGGATCCAGGGGGAACAATGAGGTTTTTGTCCTGGCCATGGAACACTGCACCAGCTCTTCACGCTAAGCAGAGTCCTGGAGGGTGTGTGGGAGTTTGCCCAACCAGTCTACATGTGTTTTTTGGACTTGGAGAAGGCGTTTGACCGTGTCCCTCGGGGAGTCCTGTGGGGGGTACTCTGGGAGTATGGGGTACCAGGCCCTTTGATACAGGCTGTTTGGTCTCTATATGACACCAGTCATATAGAGACATATTATTATTGGCATTTCCAGCAGTAACTCTGGCTCAATTCCATCCATCCATCCATTATCTGTACCCGTCTATCCTATGCAGGGTTGCGGGGGTCTGGTGCCTATCTCCAGCAGTGATGAGGCGAGAGGCAGGGTACACCCTGGACAGGTTGCCACTCCATCGCAGCTGGCTCATTTCCAGTCAAATCAAATCAAATGTTATTTGTAGATCACTTTTCATAAGAAAATCAGCACAAAGTGTTATACATGATAAAACAGAGAAATAAACAAAGAAAACACATTTTAAGCCAAATCGATCATACACAACCAGGTAAATTCTCAGCACACCCCACCCCTTCACTGCGAAAACACTGCTCAATCCGTTCCTATCTCTTTAAGTGAACATGCAATACAAATAAACATCTAGAATGTTTATTTGTATTTGTAGAATACCACTGTGAGAAAACAATATTTGGGAGATGCATCCACTCTGGAACCCACCCCACAGCCACAGAAGAGTCATCACGGGGTCTGCCATGATCAGGGCAGGCAGGTATCCACAGCACAGCCATAAGGGAGAGCCCCGTCCACCACGACAAAAGCAATTCCAATGGCAGCGAACCTCCATGGCTAAACTGGCAGAGCTCCCAATGAGAAGGTTTTCCAAGAAGCAAACACTGGAGTTAGTCTGTATAAAATTTTTTGTAAAAACATTTCAGTAAATAATAATAATAATAAAAATATAAAAATAAATAGATAAATAATCAAAAATAACTAAATAAAATAAAGAATTAGATAAGATCAGAAATAAAAATAGATAAATAAAATAACTCAATTAAAAGCCAAGCTAAAAAGGCAGGTCTTGAGCTTCTTTTAAAAACATCAGTAGTTTCTAAGGCCAAGTCTTGGTTCTGGCTTGTGGAACAACTAAAAGGCCAGTACCAGAGGATCTCAGGGGCCGCGAGGGCTCATACTTTAAAAGAAGGTTGAATAAATAAGATGGACCAAAACTATTAAGACATTTATAAACTAATAAAAGAGCCTTCAAATCGATGCAACTTAATTAAACTTAATGATTTTATTAACGCTCATAATGTCTTAAAGAAATTTCAGTCCTGTTTTAGGGTGAACCACAGCACTGAGATGGCCTTTCTGAAGATTTTGAATGATTTTAGATTAAACTACGATGTCCAAAAGGTGACAGTGTTGGTTCTACTGGATCTAAGCGCTGCCTTTGATACAGTGGACCACACTATTCTTTTAACTCGTTTAAAACAGATTGGCCTCTCTGGTGCTGTTCACAAATGGTTCACATCCTCTGTCAGATAGGACCTTTATGGTAAGTCTAGATACCTGCTCCTCTAAGGTCCATAAGATCACTTGTGGAGTGCCCGAGGGTTCAATTTTAGGCCCAGTGCTTTTTAACCTTTTATATGTTCCCTCTTGGCAGTGTCATCAGAAGACATGGAGTTAACTTTCACTGTTGTGCTGATGATACACAGTTATAGGCTACATCTCCATGTCTCCCAATGACACACGGCCAATGGATGGACTTTTTAACTGCATTTTAGACATGAAATCCTGGATGACAGAAAACTTTCTGTAACTCAACCAGGACAAAACTGAAGTTTTAGTCATCGGTCCTGAGGCTCAGAGAGAGAAACACTGTATTTTAATCCTTTACAAGTGAAGAACCTGGGCATAATTTTTGACTCTGAGCTGACTTTTATCCATTACATTGAAAACATTACTAAAATAGGTATTTATCAACTAAAGAACATTGCCAAAGTCCGCCCCATTCTCTCACGGGCCAACACGGAGACACTGATGAATGTTTTTATCACCAGTAGAATTGATTACTGTAATGCCCTGCTTTCTGGTCTTCCCAAAAAGAGTATATCAGGTTTACAGCTTCTGCAAATCACTGCATTGGCTCCCTGTGTGTCTTAGGATCGATTTCAGTTCTTTTAATAGTTTTTAAGTGTCTTAATGGTCATGGACCTTCTTATATTTCAGAACTGCTTTTACCATCTGAACCTTCGCGGTCTCTGCGCTCCTCTGGCAGCCGTCTCCTTGTCATCCCAAAAGTCAGGGCACACACTCATGGTGAGCTGTCTTTCAAGTACTATGGCGCTCACCTCTGGAACAGGCTGCCGGAGGACCTCAGGACAGCAGAGAACGTTCATGTTCATGTAACTGTGATCAGGTTTTTGTTCTTGGAGGACAGGTGTATATGGGGTCATTTGAATCTGTAAAGCACTTTGAGATTCTATTTTGTATGAAAAGCGCTTTATAAATAAAGTTTGATTTGATTTGATCCTAAAACACACAGGGAGCCAATGCAACCACTTTAAAACTGGTGTAATGTGTTCCTGTCCCCGGGTAAAACAATCTCTATCTTGTCTTCAGGACCAATGATTAAACTTCAGTTTTGTCCTGGTTGAGCTGTAAGGAGTTCTTTGCAATACATAACTTGATATCTAAAATACAATTCAAAAGTACATTTACTGGCTCAACGTCATCAGGAGACATGGCAATGTAAATCTGTGCATCATCAGCATAGTTATGGAAATCAATGCCGTGGCTCCTGACATGCCCGAAAGCATGTTGAGATGAAAAAGTATACGTATAACATTCATCGTTGGGGAATCCCACACTTGAATGTCATGGGTTCCTAAGGAGTGAGTATCCATACTTATAAATTTTTTTCGATCTGTGAGATAGGAGTAAACCCATTCTAAAACAGTACCTGAGAGACCCATCAGACTTTAGAGTCTGTGCAATAAAATGTGGTAGCCAACTGTGTCAAAAGCTGCACTTAGATCCAGTAGAACCAAAATGTAAATTTCAGTGAATCCAAGCTGAGGTCATTCACAATCTTTAAAAGAACTGTCTCGGTACTGTGTCCTAAAACCAGATTAATATTTTTCTAAAATACTGTATTCATTTAAAAACTCATTAAGCTGAATAAAAATAAAGTTTTTCTATAATTTTACTTAAAAAAAGGTGAGTTGGATACTGGTCGATAGTTATCAAGAATGTTAGGATCTAAATTACTCTTCTTCAGAAGGGGCTTCACCGCTGCTGTTTTAAGGGCAGTTGGGAAAACACCTGTCTGAAGAGAGCAATTCACAATGTTTAAAAGTTCACCCTCAAAGAAGCCATAAGATTTCTTAAAAATTGATGTGGCAATTTGGTCTAAAAGGCAGGTAGTTGGGTTAACTTGAGAGAAAACTCTACTAAGTATCTTTGCATCAACCATGACAAAATTCTCCAGAGTTTCCTCAGATAAAAACTGTGCTTCAGACATGTTAATTTTAACATTTTGCTGCAATAACAGGTTGCATCTGATAGCACTCATTTTGTTTCTGAAGTGGTCTGCAAAGTCTTCACATGCAGCAACTAAAGGAGACATGGAGGGTTTGTTAAAATCACTATTTCTTAAAAGATCAATTATTTTAAAAAGTAATTTGGGATTGTTCTTATTGTCTGCAATGAGGTTTGAAAAGGTGAGTGTTCTTGCTCTTTTAACAGTATTATTATCGATTTTAAGTTATTCACGATCATTTTGAAAATTTTCCTCTATTTTCACTCTGCTCTACTACATTTCTTTTTCAGGTCTGTCGTTTAATCATTTCTCCATGGTCTTATGGGATTGGTTTTCATAGTTTTTGTTTTCAGTGGGGCTGCTGAATCAATGGCTGACTTTAGCGTGCTTTTAAAATCATTAAGAACAGCATTACAAGATGCAGGTAAAGCCTGGATTGGAGTTTGGTTTAAAATGTTAGCAGCCACTTCAGAAGTTATCTATTGTTTCCTCACAGTTTTCACCGGGGCCTCCTGTTGGATAAAACTTGTGATATTAAAAAATATACAAAGTGGTCTGACACAACCAGGTCAATAGAGGACTCTAGTGGACAGGCCATACATGACCAGGTCCAGAGTGTGTCCCCTGTTGTTGAGTTGGCTGTGTGAGATGTTGCTTAAAATCCACACAGTTCAACAGATTTAGCAACTCTTTTGTATGTGAATTAAAACTATCAATATGTAGATTAAAATCGCCATTTATTCAAATGTTGTTATATTTAGCATGCATACTAGATAGAAATTCGGAGAATTCTTGAATAAAACAGAAAGGAGGCTTACGTGGTCTGTAAACTGTAACACATAAAACAGGGGGGCTGCTAAAAACAAAGCCATGATGCTCGAACGTGGTGTAGTTATTTTGCGGAATTGTCTTTGTTAAAATCGTATTTCTAGCAACTGAAGCAGTTCTGCCACCTTTTTTACTTCCCCTGACAGAAAATGTTAAAAAAAATTATTTGGGCGGGAACCCTCGCTGAGAATAAAAGGCGCATCAGAGCCAAGCCAGGTTTCAGTTTAAAAAAGACAGTAAATATTATTATCTAAAATCAAATCATTAACAATAAAATATTTGTTTAAAAGAGGGTAAACATTTAAAAGTGCCATGTTAAACATTGCAGAAGGTGCTGGTCTGATAAGTAGGGATTTCCTGGTGATAACATTTCTGAGATTTTTCATGTTAATAGTCCTGTTTGAAGAATGTTTCTGACTGTGGTTGGTAATAATGACTGGGATGCCATTTCTTTTTTTGGAACATAAATTGGGCAAAGGTATGGCTGGTATACTGTGGATTGTGGCAGAAATGTTGTCTATAGAATGACTGGGATTATGTCCCAGTCATTTGGATGAGAAATTGTGAAAAGCATAAACTATGTTATTTGTTAAGATCTGACTGCCCAACCTCTTGCCATACTCCTTGAGTAGAGAGGGTTGGTTCCAAAATAGGTTAAACTTATCAATAAAAATTGCATTACAAGTCGGACACAGTTTGGAGCCAAGTACTGAAACTTAGGGTGCGACTGAAACAGTTGATGCCTCTTTTAAATGGAGCAAGAGGTCCAGAGACAACTACATTATTTCTAGAGCTTTTAAGAGCAGTTAAGACTTCTACTATCAGACTTTGAAATCTCAGCAGTACCATCGGCAATATCATTACATCCAAAGTGCACTACGATAGTTTTGATGTCAGGATAATCAGTGAATACAGAAGGAAGTAGAGTTAGAATGTCTTCAACCTTAGCGCCCGGAAAACATTCTGTCACAGTGTACCTGCTTCTGGTATTTCTGGTAACGGAATCACCAATGACTAGTGTGTACAGGAGAGACTGCTGGTGGTGAAGCATCAGCAGGAGGAGAGCACTGTCCTGAAGGTGAAGAAGGCCCCAGAAGATGCTGTCACCTGGGGTCAGAGCGGCCCGGAGCTGGTGTTTTTAGCACACCTCTGCCCGGAAGGTCTTGACTCAGGACTTTTGAGGGAGGGCAGTGGTCGAAGGCATCTGACTGCTGACCAGAGAAGGGCTGTGATGGTCAGTAGCCGGAGGAGGGAAATCCTGAAGATTAGAAATGTCAAAACCGTTTTGCAGTGGAAGTCTATTTGTTGGCGGGTGGCTACTTCTAGTCTTTGACCGGTGATTTTTTGCTCTTTTAGTAGACCACAATTCTGTTTCCAGCAAAGGGGAGCTAACTTGGGCTTTGGGTCTGGGGCCAAGCTGGATCCAGCTCTCCCCAGTATAGGTGCCTGCACAGTATTTGCACGAGGCACGATGCCCGGTGGGGAGACCAGACTTGTAGCAGTCTTGCTGGGTGAGAGTTGAACTCGACCAAGGTTGCCCTTTTTCATTGATCCTGTTCATAACTTCTATGGACAGGATATCTAGGCGCAGCCAAGGTGTTGAGGGGATCCGTTTTGGTGGCCTCATGATCGGGACTCTGCTTTTTGCAGATGACGCGGTCCTGTTGGCTTCATCAGATCGTGATCTACAGCTTTCGCTGGAGTGGTTCGCAGCTGAGTATGAAGCGGCTGGGATGAGAATCAGCACCTCCAAATTCGAGACTGTGGTATGGGCCGGAAAAGGGTAGAGTCCCTTCTCCGTGTTGGGGATGAGGTCCTGCCCCAAGTAGAGGAGTTCAAGTACCTGGGGGTCTTGTTCACGAATGAGGGAAAAATGGAGCGGGAGATCAATAGGCGGATTGGTGGGGCATTTGCAATTATGCAGGCTGGTCTGTTGTGGTGAAGAGAGAGCTGAGCTGAAAGGCGAAGCTCTCGATTTACCAGTCGATCTATATTCCTACGCTCATTTATGGTAACGAGCTCTAGGTAATGACCGAAAGAACCAGATCACCGATACGAGCGGCCGAAATTAGTTTTCTCCGCAGGGTGTCTGTGGGCTCTCCCTAAGAGATAGGGTGAGAATCCGAGACGGGCTCAGAGTAGAGCCACTGCTCCTCCATATCCAGAGGAGTCAGTCGAGGTGGCTCGAGCATCTGGTTAAGATAATGATTAAGATTGCTCTAGGTTAGTTATAACAGGTATAGTGGCCACCATATGGATGCAATGCTGGACTAAATTTTACAACATTAATTACTATTTCTTTATTCCACTTGTGAGCACAAAACAGACACATGCTTTAAAGGAAAGTGTGTATACGTTTATATATCAATATGTATTATACAATATGTTTTTTTTAAATAAAACGTAAAACTGTCTAACAGATAACTTTGTTTGGTTTCTAATGCTTTGAAAAGTTACATAAAGAGGAGCAGATGTGTGTTTGGTTGTGTGAGGATCAGGAAGTGGAGGTGAAGAGCCAAATGGTGTCATTTGTTCATGAACCATCACTGCCTGTGGGAGATTGCTGCAGGCCCACTGCGCCAGTTGCTTCCTAGTAAAATACAATTGTTCTGTTCCACTGTCTCCACGTACTTGGTCAGTATGAGGAATTTATGTAAATTCACGGATTTCCATAGATTGAATAACCTTTTACCAATTGGCATTGTAAGCTAAATTGGATTACTATATTATTATAACTAGGATTGGGTGGGAATGTCTAGAAATTAATTTTGAATCTATCTATATGACTTGATTGATCAAATTATGTATTTTTGGAGTACCTTTTGGCCATGTTGGTCTAGTAAAAACGCATTGAGATGAAATTTGTTGAGAATTGGTGCTATATGAATAAATTTTGTTTAAAAAAATAAAAACTCCATTAATTAGATATCCAACATTTTTGTAAACATAAGTCACAAATGTATTTTATTTTGTGTGAATGATGCAGCTATTTTTTAAATCATCACTCAGATTTTTTTTAGATGTGACAAGTTCTGTATTTCAAATTAAACTTATGTCAAGGGCCCTTTCTCGGTTGGGGCCCTGGAGTCGTGAGGCCTACAGGGCCTCAGGAGGAGACAAACTATTTTCCATTCAGACTAGAACAAACAGAGGGCGTGGTGGAGCACGTTCGTCCCCATTAGGCAAAAGCAATTGAGGAGAAAGGGCTGAAATAAATAAAGAGTGCGATGCACGGCCTGTGAGGGGGGAAAAAACATCGTGCACTGAGTGAGCAGGGCCTGCAGAGGATCCGGACTCCCTATTCAGGCCCGAGCAGACAGAGCAACGAGGCGACAAAATAAAAACCACGTGATCCAAAATGGGCAGTCCTCTGACGGTGCTGAAAAAAGCCATTTTCTGGCGCCGCTGCACAATTCTGCCCAAGTGCAAATAATTTCACCTGGTGTCCGGCTGGGAACAGTGAGGGGGAACTTTGATGTCTGATCAGGTAGGAATACAAGTGCCGCTCTCCGCGCTCTCTTTTTGTGTCGGGGACTTTTTGCGCCGCTGTTTGCGGAGGCGCACGCAGAGTTGCACGGTGTCACATTTGAGGAGCCTCTTGTTCGCTCTCCCGATTCAGCCCTGTCAGTGAATTTAAGATGGCTGCTTTGTGTACCAGTGTGTTCCGCAGCCCCCTCTGTGTCGGTGTTCTCCCTGTGGATGTGCTGAGCCCCCCGGCTGTGCACCCCCTCGCTCGCCGGCCTGCCTGCCTGCTCAGACGGGCAGAGGACGGCGGAGCTCCGGGGAAATGGAGTCGCTCTTTGTTGGCCGAGGGGGAGTCGGGAGCTTGGTGCACAAGATGAGGCCACACAGAGGGCGATTCAATAGCGGGCTGCTGCGTGTTGCTGCCCTCAGAGGGGGGTATTAATCGCAGCAGCGTGCAGTTAAGGGTTGTTTTGGGTCTGTTTGTTGTGGTTTCACAAGGTGCCGTCCCAAGGACGAGCTGTACACATTGTCTGCCTGAGAGCAGCAGCGGTTTGGAGATAACCAAATCAAACACATTTACATTTAGGGTGCTTTCTGCCCCCCTTCTGCAGATCTGCCCAGATGGATAAAATGCAGCCGAACCGGGTCAAAATCACAGATCTGAACCCGCTGCTCACATGTCCGCTGTGCGCCGGCTACCTGATTGATGCTACAACCATCGTAGAGTGTCTGCACTCCTGTAAGTTCCCCTGATAAAGGGATTACCATACCTGCATGCACTCAGATTCAGGGAAGCTCACACGTGCATGCAATGCATACCTGCTGAGATTGTTGGGTACATGGACCTATGTGGACAATGTTTTGTTTGTGGGTGTACAACAATCCCTAAAATAACTTAAGCTTTTGATAGCAGTAGCTAAATGTCACAATAAAACATAGAAAAATCCAACCTTTAATTTAAATATATTTATCCACTGAGGAGATTATTTTTCAGAGAATTAGGTTGGGATGCAGGGTTGTGAGTACTGTTGCCTTGCAAAACAATTTAAATCCTGACTTGGGGTCTCTCTACATAGGGTCTGCATGTTACATGTTCTCCCCATGCATGTGTGGGTTCTCTCTCCAGGTACTGCACATTGCAAAATATACATCTTAACTGCTTGCTCTAAATTACCCTTAGAAGTGTGTGTGTGCATAGTTGTCTGTCCTGTGTGTGTCTCTGTTGCCCTGTCTTGGAATGGCAACTTGTCCAGGGTGTAGCCTGCCTCTCACCCAATACCACTGAAGATGGACACCAGCCAAAGTAATTTGTACTTGTTCAACTTGATCAAATTTTTCGTCATCCATGATGGAGCTGCACAATTTCAGAGAAATCTCATGTAGCAAAGAGTGGTATCTTGGGGTCATCACGTCTTCATAAAAAAACATTAGATGCTAACCAGGTGTTTAGAAGACAAATCAGAAAAAGGCATTTTCTGTTATAACATCATATATATAAACATGTGGAGTTGTGATGCATGATTTAAGAAAACTAATTCTAAGTGCGCTAGTTTTTCTGAGTGTTGCGATGACTTGATTAAGATTTGGAGACTTTATCCTAACTCATTTTCTTTCTTTTCCTTTTTTACAGTGTCCCTATTTTTTAAAATCTTTTGCATCTCAACCACAACAAATAAACCCCAATCAAGTTTGGGGTTTAAAAACAACAAAGGGCTATACAATATAGGATATGTATTACTGGCATACAGAATTTGCATGTTTGGGACTTGAAAAAAAATAATTATTCTTAATATTCTGTTCAACCAGTCCCTTGTGATACCAGTATCGCACAACTTGACATTGCGATGATTACTGCGATTTGAGATATTGTGGAGTTTGCTGAAGTTTTTACTGGGGCTTCAACTGAAGCTGGTCGAAATTTCCAGTTGCAAACACCCCAGATGATTTTAGCAAAAAACAAAGAATAAATATGTGGAAAATAACCTTCTGCCTGCTCTTTGTATGGTGGAGGATGTGTGGTACTGTGGGCTGTTTTTCTGCTGAAGGCCCTGGTAACCTTGTTAAAGGGCTTTGCTTATTACATTTTCTTGAAAATGGAGATATTAAATAAAAAAAATCTGGTGAATTCTGCCAATAAATTTAAAAATGGGTGTTTTTGGGTCTGATGATCCTAAAAATATGGCTAAATCAACATGGGAACGGTATGCAACTAGTGATTTAGAAATAGACTTGGAAAAACAATAGAAATTCTCCCTCCTCACTGAATAAATGTATGAAGATTTTAGTTTGATTTTTTTTTTTCTTGAAATAAAATTGCACCTAAACAGTTGTACACTAATGAACCACAGAATTGAAACTGCTACATCTGTCTTCTTTTCTCCTATCCCTTAATCACAAACTCTAAAGAGAAATACCACTCAGGAAATTTCTTCAAAAATTCCTCATGGAGCATAATTGCTTCAACTCTGCCTGTAAATGTGACAAACATATTTGTGTTTAATCATTTGCTACCGATGTAGGTGAATGGAAAATGTTAATGAAATGTCTGTTACACTTGGTGTGACTGGATGTGCTTGGAATAGATTCTATCTTAAGCTTTACAGTACTTTTCAAAAGTTCCTGTCCATCTCTAATTTCTTTGGAGTTTATTTCCAATGAGCCAGACTTTCTTGTAATCATTCTTTTTGATCAGTAGCTCTCAATATAGATGATTCGATGAAAGATGTTGTAGCCAGTTTCCGATTGCAGTGTTGTAAAGCTTTGGCATGCCCATTCTGATTTCGGCAGATGTCGCTGAAAGAAAACAACTATAAATAACAAAAAGCTTCTTTTTTTAATTAAGATGAATTACAATGTTGTTGTTTTTTGTGTGGTAACAATACAATGTTTATAGATGAATAAAACTAGAAATTTTCTCAAAAATAGCCCAGACTTACGAGCTCTCTCCTCATATTACTGTAAAATTAAGTTAAAACCTTCCAAGTTATGGCACAGCGGTATCTGTACTAATAAAATTGGTTTCCTTTACAGGTGTACTAACCTATTTCTCCTTTTCAACTTTCAAAATGTTATTGTGCAACATATCACAAGACATTTCTTTTTTCTAGAAGATCCTTCAAAAATAAATACCAGCCATCTAGCTTAATATTTTGAGGCAAGAGCTCTGCTTTACTGGATTGTTCAGTCAATTATTAACTTATAAAAATGATACTGTTGCGTTTTTGTGATTAAATCATTTATATTGGGATCAAAGTTGACGTCATGTCCTACTAGTGAGAGAGCAGTCGGCGTTCCACAGCTCTGCAGTTAAATAGGGTTTCACTAATATTTTCAAAACAGAAAATTGTTACAGCGTTTACCTTGTTTTCTGTTGTTGGTATGCTTCGGCGGAGTCTGATTGTACTCAGAAATCTGATTTCTCCAAGTGTCCAGTTGGAAATGCTACAAAAAAACCAGCTGACGGCAGCATTCCAAGAAGGACATTTGGAACAATCCAAGCAACCCTGAGTTTCAGTATCCAATATGGTCGAACACACATAGCATGTAGTGAAAGCTGCCGGTATAAACTGTAAACTAAGTGCTTCTTATGACTTATTGCCCAATAAACTACTGGCAGACATAATATTTTTAAACATATTATTTTTGTGTCTTCCCTCAGTAGCAACTTCCTCATCGAAGACTGTTGTTATTACTGCAGCAGCCTGTTAGCACGTGGTGTGGTACCATCGCTGATGTGGCCCAAAACTATCTGATTCTGGTCACTAGCTGATTTTCCGGTGCATCTTTAGTTCTCAAGTCCTTGTTAAATTTCATTTTAGTTTGTTTTTTAGGACTTCTTTTGGACTCTGCTTTAACACCTTACTCTGACATTCATTATTGTATCTACACAGGAAAATACCAGACAGAACATAAAAATTAAGCCTTTTCTACGCAGACTCGTTGACTGAAGGTTTTTTGTCCCCTATCCTGTTTCTAGTTTGTAAAACATGCATTGTTGCCTTCCTTGAGACAAATAAGTTCTGTCCTCGTTGTGACGTCCAAGTGCACAAGACATGTCCACAGCTCAGCATCAGGTAAACCAGTGGGTTTTTCTTTATTTAATCCTATACATCTATTTGACAGCATTATCTGATTAAGCCTTTTTTTTTTTTCAGAGCGGACAAAACTCTGCAAGATATAGTTTATAAGCTGGTTCCAGGGCTCTTCAAAGGTAAAAATGTTCAACCTAGGGGCAGCTGTTGTTCTCGCACTTGAGTGTTTGGTCCAAGTTCATACATCAATGCGTTCCCTTTCTGAAACCCAGACGAGATGAAAAGGAGGCGAGACTTCTACGCAGAGAACCGGGAGCTGGAACCGGGTGAAGTGGTGGAGACATTTAACATAGCGGAAGATGAAATCATCAGTCTATCTATACAGTTCTACGAGAGGAACCGGTGAGTCAGAGATTTACAGGCTTTTAGTGCGTTTTTATTTGTTGTTTTTTCTTTTATTTAAAATAAAAGCAGCGTGTGTTTTTCTGTGTTAGAAAGTTGCTGATGATCGAAAAATTATATTTCACAATCATCTGCTTATGCATAAATAGTTACATGTATGTTTGTCTAAGATTATTATTTTTTATTTGTGGAGGCATTTATTAGGTGTAGGGTTGCTCAAAAGAATGAGATTTGTTTTGATGACTTTCAATGTCTGGATAAGTATTAAAAATTATACCGATACAGAAAATGCTTGGTTTTTAATACTTTTTTTGTGGACTTGTGGATATGTGGACTATTTTCTCACAGACAGAACTCTAACCATGTGTAAGAAATGCATTGGGTTTTATACTGATATTTGGAAAATGTGCTTTATTGGATCTTCCAGATCACAATTTGATTTGATTGTTTTACACAGTGTTTTGGTTTTTCACTCACTAACTGAATACAGTCATTCAGAAACTAAAAAGGATTATTCCACTGAAAATTCAGGTCCATCTTTTTATTTTATCCCTGGTGCCACCAAGGAAGCAGTGAACGGGCATTTTTTATACCTGCAAGAAAGGGAACTAATTCACCATTATTTTTGTTTGATGATTTTTGGAATCTATATATATATATATTAAGACCACATTCATATTTAAGCTGCTGAAGATAAATGTTTCTTTTAAATAAGTACATTAAAACTTTGAGTAAAATTAGATAACTACATATGAGTCTGGAAGAGTATGGAGTCATGAAATTAAAATGTGTCGAAACGCTGTGGCTGTTCAACTATTTTGAAATCACATTTTATGTTTGCCTGCAGAAGCAATGAAAGGCAACAACCGGAGATGGAAGGAGACAAGGTACAGATGGTTACCGCCACATATTCAGTCATTTTAATTGTATTTTCTGTTCCTCATCGTATTAATGTTCTTTCTCCGCACCGTTATGTTTCCAGTCCAACGGGAAGCGCTTCCTGCAGTGCCCGGCAGCTATGTCCGTCATGCACTTAGCGAAGTTCCTCCGGAGTAAGATGGATATACCAAACAACTACCGGGTAACTGGACTCACACACACAGTAACCTGTGATGTTTAGATTCTGCAGAATCTAAAAAGGGGTTAGTGGTTACCTCGTTTTTTTTTTTTATTATTACTTTGCAGCGTTTTTTTCACAGCTGCTATGCTGCGAATCTCGGATGTGATTTTTCAAATTTTAAAGTGCCTGGTCGCAATGCTTACCATTCAAAGAAATTGAACAAACTGTTCAGAGATTTTTTTTCAAAGCTGCATTTTAATGACTTGTTTATTGCGATCCCAGTTATCACAACATTCAATGAAGTTATGCTTATATTTTATTTCTTATATCATGTAGCTCTAGTTTCGAACTTGATCCGTTTGCTATTAATTAAAACAGAATAGCAAATAAAACGTTAGCAATATTATTGAACATACAATTGTTATTGCTTGTTTTTTATAAGGTTTTTGATTTTTAAAAGAGTGACATGCAAAATATAAAATCATATTTTCTACAACATAGAGATCCCTTGTGAATTTAGTTGTATTTTAATTTCAGGTTAATTGTAAAAAAAAAAGTATTAATTGCTCCTTCTTTTTTTTTGGTGCTATTTTGCTCTTTATCGAGCGACAATGGGAGGAGTCAGGATTTCTCTCGTCCCCTATGCCAAGTCGATTTATGTAAGAATAGGGATTGGTTGGTGCCAAATCGTAATCCAGTACGTCATTAAAGTTAATCAAATAAATCCTATGTACCGACAAAAGTATATTTACATACACTGTCGGCCATTAAATCAGACTAAACTTGCCTAAAAAATTTTTTTAAATAGAATTGTTTAAATTTTTTGATTATTAAGAAGTTTTCGTTAGTGCTTAGTAGAATAGACTTTTAAACATAAACTGTATGACTTGGGTCAAACCTTTTTGGGTATTTTCTCCTCAAGCTTCTCACTAGTTTCGGGTCATTCTTCCTGAAAGAACTAGTGTAACTGAGTCAGGTTTGTAGACAGTCTTGCTCACTCACTCTTTTTCAGCTCTTTTCAGAGGTTTTCTGTGGTACTGAGACCAGAGCGTTGAGTGCCACTCTAAAATAACTTTTTTGTCCTTAAGCCACTTTATTATTAATTTGGTGTAATACTTCAGGTCATTGCCCATTTGGAAGACCCATTTGAACTCAAGATTTAGCTTCCTGGCTGATGTCTTGAGATGTTGCCTTAATATTTAAATGCTGCTACTTGCCATTTAACTGCTGATCACCACAAAATTAAAACATTTCTACTTCAAGAGTTGTTGATGGTATGCCTGTGTGTCAGATTAACTGGTGGTGAGATCATCAGGTGAGTATGCTTTGGGGAGATGGCTGAATCCTGATTAAGCCAACAAAGTGTGTTTGAGTCAGACCAGATTAAGCTGTGATACACCTGTAGGTGGTCTTATCTGGAATATACATTCGCAGTCGTAAGACTTGTACAAGCCATGGTTCCAGTCGATTTCGTTTGCAAAGTTTGTATGATTTGAGGTGCAAACACCTGACACTGAACTAGGTAAACGCCTTATACTGGAATGTTACACAAAAACTGCTGGAAAAAAAGGTGAGAAATGTGGGTCTGGAAAAGTACAGTTTTAAAAGATTTGTTGGAAGCTATACCCCCCCCCCCCCCCCCAACTGTTGGTTTTACATGGGTTGGCTCAAATCCTGGGTCTGTACCCCTGGGTGGAGTCAGAGTTAATGCCCAGCTTTGTAGTACCACTCACCCGTGATCTTCAGTATGAAAGTTTGTTAAACCAGAACTCTCACAGGAAGCCTGCTCTGTAGTATCGAAGCCGCTGACTTGGTTGAAGTGATCTCAGTATTGGGACGATACTCAAGTAAATGTGGCAGAGATGATCCAGTATATGATGCTTTGTGACAGTTGGTGTTAGTATGGCATAATTGGGATGCTGTTAACTGTCTTATTGTCTGTGACAGGTGGAGGTGCTGTATGGGGATGAACCATTGAAGGACTATTACACACTAATGGATATTGCCTACTTCTACGAGTGGAGAAGAGTAAGTGACAGATGTTGTACCTTTTTTAAGAAACATCTGAGGAATGTTCTGAATTTTAACATTTCTCTTCTATTAGTTTCAGCCTAAAGCCCCTCTAACTGGGTTAAACTGGAATCCTAAAGTGTAATTCAGACCTTTTTCCCATTTTCTCACGTTACAGTCATGCACCTCAATGTACGCTTCTGATAGTCCAACTCAAAGTAGAGCATTGTGAACGGAAAAACATGCATCGTTTGCAAAACTTTTTGCTATATCTGAAAGTCACCAGACTTGAGACCTGAGGTTTGTTAGAGAACATTAGTGCACAAAAGGCATCATGAAGACCAAGGAATATGACAGATGAGTCTGGGAGTAAGTTGTAGTAAAATTTAAAGAAGGGTTGGGTTATAAAACAATATATGGGACGATGTTTTGAACAGTGTAGAGTGCTGTTCAATCACCATCTGAAAATGAAACAAACTGCAAAAAGAGTATTAATGTGCAGCAGGAAAGAGGCCCATGCTAAGTCTGGATGAGCTGCAGAGATCTGTGGTGTGTACTTCAAATATCTCCCCATTGTAGTAGAGTGAAAAAAGAAAACTGTTGTTGACCCAAATTCCCCCTTTAAGCCAATGCAAAATACAACATGTGGAAGAAAACCAACTTTTCACATCACTCTGGACACACTATCACCATAGTAAAACATGGTGGTGGCAGCATCATGCTGTGGAGTAGTTTCTTTGTTTCAATAGGAACAGGTAAACTGGTCAGAGTTAATGGGAAGATAAATTTAAAATTTAGGAACAGAACCAGTCGGAGGCTGCAAAAGACTTTAGACTGGGGCGAGAATTCACCTTCCAGCCGGTGGGATTGTTTAGATCAAACGTGTATATATATTTGTTGTGTTTGTTTTTGGAATGACACGGTCAAAGTCCACACCTGAATATAATTGATAACTTGTGGCCAGGTATGAAATATTGGCAAAAATGTTTGTCTTAGTGTATGAAGTAGAGTCATGCCTGAAATGACTTCCAGCTGTAATTTCACCATAAGGTGCCTCTACAAAGTACTGACTCAAGGAGGATGAATACAGATGCATTATGCATGCAAGATTTGAAAACTGTAAAAAAAAAAAAAAAAAAAATCTTCTACTTCCCAGTTCTGTGCAGTTTTTGGTTGGACTGTAACAGACATTGACATTTGAGTTGGTGATGTGACAAAATTTGAATAAAGTCCACAGGTATAACTACTTTTAGCAAGAAACTGAGATTAGTTTGAAAGCCCATCACTGTTTAGATTAATTCAGATTATCAGATGCTAGAAAATGTGATGGTCTGCTCAACATTAAATTGCATCTTGTGTGTAATTCCACACAGACTGGACCCATCCCCTTGCAGTACCTGGTCAAACCCACCCGGAAACGCAGGAGGCCTTTGCAGTCCGCCGCCCAGGGCAACTCTGATGGCGTCAACACCAGCCCAACGTCGGAGAGCGACTCTCAGAGCGACAAACTCCACAGTCCTGATGCAGTCCAGCCGCCCAGAGCCCCTTCCCAGACAAGCTCCGCTCCCCGCAACGCTTCCCCCGCCATCCAAAGCCCCAATGGGACTGCTGTGCCCAACAACACTCAGCGACACGGCCTCAGCTCCAAGCAGGGCTCCAGCAGCCGTAAGGTGACTGTCAACGGCACAAGCTCCGGGGCCAGCAAAGAGGAGACGCGGGGTGGCGACAAAAGTGGCGCGCCTCCGACGACTTAACACCCACAGGGTAGCAGGGGAGGACGGTGACCTTTAAACTGCTCCCTTTCTTTTCTTGATGGAGCCGTCAGAGGCCTGAGCTTTCATCCTTCCGGAGAAGCAGGAGGCGAATCACCGTTATCCTTCAGCTGGAAAGACTGAGACATGCAGCCAAATAGACACTTGTATGTATGTATGTATGTGCGTGTTTGTGTGGTAGACTAGAGCCCTGCGCACATACAGACTGTACAGTATGTATCAAATGTGAGCATGTGTGCATACATATGTATAAACTTATCTTTTATACAAGATATCATAACCGTTTTTGTATCGTATATGCAGTGAGTCCGTTTAATTTCCACAGACATCCACTCGGCTTCCACAGCAGACTCGAAGCTTTTTGTGGTGCGAGTCACTGGATACAGTCGGATGCTGAAGCGAAAAAAAAAGCAAGCTAATCTTCGCCTTTTTAAAGAGTTTCTCTGAAAGTGTCCGATATATAAGCAGCACCTCATCAGGTAGCGTGTACGTTTATGGAAAACCGTTGATGCACTTTGTGAAGGTCCTGTCACGGAAACCGCCGGTTATTTTCTCAGCAGGAGAATTTCCAGCTGTATTATCACACTCAAGTCCAAGCACTACCACGCTGACGTGCAAGGTCAGCACTCTGTCCTTTCTCAAAGAACTGAGAGAAAAACAAGGGATTTTGGAAATGTTTGCCATGTATGTTGTTCCATACATTTCAACATTCCCTTTTTGTTGCTTTTCAACAGATTAATTTTTAAGTCAGCCATATGTGCATGTTTTAGGTCAATAAAATGTTTACCTACTAGGTTTTTTTGACCTGAGCCTCCTGTTTAATTTTCTCTGTTCATGATTGTGATGATCATTGCTTCATTTTGAGGAAATTTCTGGTTTGTATCGTGTAATTTTTATACATAATACTTAGTGTGTACTTTCAGTCTTTCCAAGTATAAATATCAATAACCTTGGTGGGTTTTTTTTAAAGCTTCGTTTAATTTTTTCCCCTGACTGGATTGATTGTAACAAAAACAAGTTGCTTGAACAAGTTTGTTTATTGTGAATGTTCTATTATCCACACAAAGTATAATTATACATATTTACACTAACGTTCGCATAGATGATTCTTAGCGAGTTGCAAATCAACCACCACAGTTTATGTGCCCATTAACAACCTTTTGGTGTAATTCTGGATGAATATTTGAAACTGTTCCTGACAGAAAAGATAGAATCCAATTAAAAATGTATAGCAGGATCCGTCCATCCAGAGAGAACCCATCCATACATAGACCATGCAACCTCCATTCAGAAAGACCCCAGGCTGGCCCATCTTTTTAGAATCATTCATAAATTTGTAAAGGCCATACCAGAAAAATTGTCACTCGTTCTGAAATAAACCGAGTCGTCCTGACACACCCATTTGTTTTCAAGTTTCACCTACCTACCTTTTGTTCTCAGATGAGCGTGTAGAGCTCAGAGGAAAACCTCATCCTTCATTATTCCATCCAGTTTATCCAAGGTACCAGTGGCACAACTCCACAGCACAATGTTGCCACCACTGTGATTGATAGTTGGTTCAGTGTTCTGATGTTCTATAGACTCACCCTGACACATAGTTAAGAAGTCAACCTTGGTTTTGTTTAACCATGAGACTTTAGTCCAGAAAGCATTTTGATTGTCCATGTGAGCAGCTGCAAATTTCAGTCAACCTTAAAGTTGTTGGTTTTAGTGCAGCTCCTTACTTGTTGAGCAGTTTAGTAGTCCATGGTTATGTAAACCTGGCCTCACTGTGGAAAGACACTGATCTCCACACACCCTTCTAAGGCTCAAGCAGCTACATTTTTTCTGTGAAGGCTTTTCCCAAGGTTGAGTCGTGTTTTAAGGACATTTTTGACCATTGCTCCAGAAGTGCATTTGTGAGGTCAGACACTGATGGCTCTTAAAGGGGGTTCTGTCACTTTTTAGCTCAGGTCTGTCAAGTTCTTCCATATCAAATGTACTCATTTGTGTCCTTACGGACCTTGCTTTGTGTACTGTTGTCAGTCATGTTGGAAGAGGAACTCATACTGACATTTTTCAAACTTTCTTGCTGTGCTGACGCATGAAGTTCCTGTCACTGAAACGGAGGGATCTGGGCGTGACTCCTACAAACAGCACAACACTATAATCCCCTGTGCAATAAACTTTACACTTCACACAATGCAGGTTCTCATGGCAACTGCCAAACCTGAAGTCTCCAGTTGTTTCGCAGAAAGATGGATCACTCCATAGAACATGTCTCCATTGCTCTAGAGTCCAGTTGAAAGTTGCAGTATGACCCTTTGTGTGATGTGACACTTGAATGTACCGCCTCAGCCAAGGAAACCAATTCAATGAAGCTCCCCATCCACTGTTCGTGAACTGATCTAAAGGACACATGATGTTTGGAGATCTTTAGCTATGGGCTCAGCAGCAAATTGATCACTTCTGTGTACTATGAGCATATCCTGACCACACTCTGGGATTCGGCATGGCTACCACCTTGTGACTTAGTTGCCAGTCACTTCCACTTTGTTTGAAACACATAACACTTTGTGGAAAACAAATACTTAGTGAAATTTCTTCTTGTCGTGAAGAAGGAATTTCATGACAATGACCCTCTGTTCATTGTTGTTCATCAAAAACTAGCCCCATCACTAACGCTGACTTCATACCAGATCATGTATAAAATCAGCTGTTTGAGATATTTTTTCTTTACCTGTCATTACTCCTTTAACTTTCAGACCAAAAATTCAGACATTAACCAACATCATTAAGAGAACCTAAACAGATGTAAGAAGCATAACAATTATATTTTGGGTTGTACATTACACAATGCATTAACCTCTAAAGTTAAGGAGGAAAACATTGGTGTTTTTCTCAGCGCTATTTAGAGTCTCCATTTTCAGCTATCATTGATTTCTGTTTAGTTTACTGGCAACATGTCCCACTGATTTGAATTTTTGTGCAAAATGTATATCCTCCTGAGTCTACAAATCAAGACAGGGAAAAGGATTGCCCCTGATGGCTGTTTTCTCTGCATTTCTCTCCCACTGACTCCGTTCTCTGTCCTCAGAGCCCTCCACCATCATCAGTCTGTGCATTCATGCAGCGGAGCAGACACGATGAAGTCCTGCTTGTGTGTGCCGTCGCAGTAAGGTGGGTTGCTGGTGTGCTTGCATCCACACAGCCAGACTGTGGAGTCTTTCTGCGGTACAAAGCGAAGCGGCGTCATTACCTGTGCTCTGGTTTTGTGGGCTCCATCGCAGAATGGCTTAAGGACAAGAAGACAGAATAAAAACGATAAATAGTTTTTTTTTTTCTTTGGAGGTTCGTCTTTTTTGAAAGAAAGATTTTCTCACCTGTTTACTGCTGTGTCCGCAGCTGCACCACGAATAACGTTTTCCTCCAAAAAGCTCCACTTTTATGGGCTTCTTAGATGGAATGACAGGTTCTGCCCGAGCCACCTCCCGGGGTTGTGGTCCCCCTGTTTAAAAAGGGGGACCACAGAGTGTGTTCCAACTACAGGGGGATCACACTTCTGAGCCTCCCTGGTAAGGTCTATTCAGGGGTTCTGGAGAGGAGGGTCCGACGGATAGTCGAACCTCTGATCTAGGAGGAACAATGCAGTTTTCATCCTGGCCGTGGAACACTGGACCAGCTCTACACCCTCAGCAGGGTCCTGGAGGGTGCGTGGGAGTTCGCCCAACCGGTCTACATGTGTTTTGTGGACTTGGAGATGGCGTTTGACCCTGTTCCTCGGGGAGCCCTTTGGGGGGTGCTCCGGGAGTATGGGGTACCGGGCCCCTTGATACAGGCTGTTAGGTCCCTGTACAACCGGTGCCAGAGTTTGGTTCGCATTGCCAACAGTAAGTCGGGCTTGTTTCCGGTGAGAGTTGGACGCCGCCAAGGTTGCCCTTTGTCACCGATCCTGTTCATAACTTTTATGGACAGGATTTCTAGAGGCAACCAAGGCGTTGAGGGGATCCGTTTTGGCGGCCTCAGGATCGGGTCTCTGCTTTTTGCAGATGACGTGGTCCTGTTGGCTTCATCGGAACGTGATCTACAGCTTTCGCTGGAGCGGTTCGCAGCCGAGTGTGAAGCGGATGGAATGAGAATCAGCACCTCCAAATCCGAGGCCATGGTCTTGAGCCGGAAAAGGGTGGGGTGCCTTCTCCAAGTCGGGGATGAGGTCCTTCCCCAAGTGGAGGAGTTTAAGTATCTGGGGGTCTTGTTCACGAATGAGGGAAAAATGGAGCGGGAGATCGATTGGTAGGGCATCTGCAGTTATGCTGGCGCTGTACCGGGCTGTCGTGGTGAAGAGAGAGCTGAGCCAAAAGGCGAAGCTCTCGATTTACCGGTCGATCTACGTTCCTACCCTCATCTATGGTCACGAACTCTGGGTGGTGACCGAAAGAACGAGATCACGGATACAAGCGGCTGAAATGAGTTTCCTCCGCAGAGTGTCTGGGCTCTCCCTTAGAGATAGGGTGAGAAGCTCAGTCATCCGGAGGGGGCTCAGAGTAGAGCCGCTGCTTCTCCACATCGAGAGGAGTCAGTTGAGGTGGCTCGGGCATCTAGTCAGGATGCCTCCTGGACGCCTCCCTGGTGAGGTGTTTCAGGCACGTCCCACCGGGAGGAGGCCCAGGGGAAGACCCAGGACACGCTGGAGGGACTATGTTTCTCGGCTGGCCTGGGAACGCCTTGGGATTCCTCTTGAGGAACTGGAACAAGTGGCTGGGGAGGGGGAAGTCTGGCTGTCCTTGCTTAAGCTGCTGACCCGGCAATCAGACCCCGGATAAGCGGAAGAAGACGGATGGATCGATGGATGGGTTTGTCTTTTTTGAAAGAAAGATTTTCTCACCTGTTTCCTGCTGTGTCCGCAGCTGCACCACGAATAACGTTTTCCTCCAAGAAGCTCCACTTTTATGGGCTTCTTAGATGGAATGACAGGTTCTGGAGGGGATGTGCACAGACTGACCTGAGAAGCACAAAATTACACAAGGAAACACATGAATGATGTTGTGTAAAAGCTCATTTAATTTGCCAGAACAATTTCTGCTTGTTCACCCTCTTCTAAAGAAAATGTCTTAGAGGAAGAACAGGCCTTTAAAATAATGCAGAGAGAGAAAGACCTGAGAAGAAATTAGCCTGCAGGAAAAGAAGCAGATGGATACTCAGTGGCACAACCGCTCAAGTCCAGTCAGACATGATGGAGAATGATCAATTTTTAAGTCTTGCCACAAATTCTCAGATTTATATCTGCACCAGAGCTCATTCTGACAACAAATTTTTATTTTCTTTATTCATTACTTCTCATTGGTCTCATTCTGACCAGGTTCACAGTCTCTGCTGAAAAAAATAATCCCCACAGCATGACGCTGCCATTACCATGTCTCACAGTGGGTATTAGGTGTTCAGAGTGACGTGTCAGTTTTGCATGTTGGACCACGTGTTCACTCTTATCTGACCCCAGCATCTTTCTTCCTGTCACTGTTTTATAAAGGCCTGATTCGTAGAGTGCACAAATAACAGATTTGACAAAAGATTCTCTCTCACATGAGCTATGGATCTCTGCAGCTCCCCCAAAGCTACCACAGGCCCTCTTCTTTATTAATTTGTGACAATCATTAAATGTTTCTCTAGCTCTTATACACATATAGATTTTTTAATCAAGCTGTGAAGTAGAAATATTCCCTAGAAAGCAAAGAGTCACAGGTTTGATCCATCTCACTTGTACTATACTATACAGATGTACTTTAAAAGATATTTTCCACAGATTGAAGATTTGTACTACATCATTCATATAAAATTACCCAAAATATTTATTTCAATGACCAATTATGCGAAATCCAACATTTACACCCAACATTGTATCACTTTATCAAGTCCTTAGGACAACAAAGCGCTTCAGACTACATTCAGTCATTCACCCATTCACACACACACACACACACTGGTGATGGCAAGCTATATTGTAGCCACAGCTGCCCTGGGGCACACATATACTTGGACATACATTTATATACAGTCTATGGGGCACACTGACAGAATGCAACCTTCTTTACTTTGTCCATACGGCAGACAGCGCACTCTGCTGGTAGCACGCAAAAAAGACAGCAAGGCGTTTGCCTTCACTAGTCTCATGATTCAATACTAAAGAGCAGGTTTATATTTTAATTTTAAAATGATTATTTTTCTTTTATTAGAAGGCGTCCAGATAGTCTGAAATCATAGGTCCAAACAGTTTATTGTGTTGGGTAGAATTCAATCATTACAATTATTGAAATCTCAAGTGGGAGGAGAAAACGAGGATGTATATTTAAGGAAGGAGGAAATTCATTTAACTATCCATCCATCCATCCGCTGAAGTTTTATGCAAACACCTTTGACAATATATTCCATAAGCTTATTGAGCTTCATGTTTAGAGGCCTGTGCAAACTCCACAAAACAGAGAAACGTTTCCTCTCTGCAAGAACTACAAGAACAAAATGACATCTTTCTGCACTCGTCTCATCTGGGGAGAACTGTTTTCTTGTGTGGCAACCAGAAAAATACTGTGAGTAGTATTAAATTAGACTTGGTTACTACAAATGCTGCAGTGGGTGCGACCTATGAGGACTTCGAGAGTTATGGACCTAATGTTTTGAAAAGTATGACATGTTCTTGTCACCTTGAGTAAAATAATACGTTTCTCTGTTCTTGCAGAGTAGCCTATTTACAGACCTCAGTTGTCTCAGAGTGTAGGCTTTTGCTCAAAATGAATTACATTACTCCAAAGTACGAAGAACAATAACAAAAGAATGACAATTTTACAAAATGCATTTTGTTTGCTTTTTCTTTTAGATACAAAAGTGACAATTTAGCGAACTAAGAGTTACAGAAAATTGTTCTCTCCAGGATTTAAGGATTTTCCTATTTCTTTTGTTACTAAAGTTGTTATCTGAATTCATCCGAAGTGTAGATCTTGTAGCTGACTGTTTACAGATTGATAAATTAAACAGCATTTCATGAGTTCAACTAAACCATCAGGGATTGCTTTTATAGCTACATTCATCTTGGAACATTTCAGCTTAAAAAAAAGGTTAATCGGTGAGAGGTTCATCTTTTAATAATTTTTATAAAACTTATTAGAACAGCCCTTTTCAACCAAAGCCTTTTTAAAAAGTAGCTTCAAAATTGTTATATTTCGCCCCATTCACCCATTGGGGCCCAGAAACTTCTCATCTTGCCTTTAATTACATAACTGGGTCTAAAATTAATCTGTGACATGTATCCATGACTCAGATCTTTATTTCAAAATGAGTGCTTCTGTTCTGATTGTATCGTATCCTTCTAATGTCTTAAATTTTTTTTTGAACATAACTTTTTTTAAAGTGATAACCAGTTCCTTTCTTATTAGCGTCCAGAAGCCAGATGACTAAAAACTACAAGCGAGTAGTAGTTAATTTTACTTCTATGACGTTTTGAAAAATATGTATATAAAAAACACCTTTAGCTTCTAGTAGTTTTACAGGACAACACCCTAAGCCTTTACTTGAGTATATCATTTTGAAGTAATGCTACTCTTTGAGGGCATGTTTTGGCTACTGCTGAACTCAACAAATATCCGGATTGTTGTGAATCTAAACCGTGGTGTAATAAAATCTGCAAGATTTACTCTTTAGTAGTAATAATATAGACACTGAAAGGAAACATGTTTTTAGTTCACCTTCTTCATTTTTCAGACGGTAGAGTTGTGTTTAATACAAAAGAGCGAAGCTGAAATATATAATTTTACCCTGGGAGCTGCCGTAGCTGCTGTCCGCGGTTGTCTGAAGGTTAAGCTAATCCATCCGGGCTGCAGCTTGGTGAGGAAGGGGATCATGTTATCAAAAACAGTTATTGGATAGGCTCACACTACGATCAACATCAGACAAACAAGAGCCAAAAAAAAGAAAAAAGAGAAATCAAAACGGAAACAAAAACCAATAACACAGACAGCCAGGAGCTGATAGGAAGCGAAGCGTTCTGGAAAATCACGTGTCAGCTACTGAACCAATCAGGACGTGGATATCACAAATTAAGGATATAAATGTAAGGTTTCAAAGAAATAAAATGTTTCTTCAAAATAAAGAAAAAATAAGTAGTTTTTTTAATTTAAATAAAAACACTGCCAGAGTATTATGAATACAAAATACATTTAAAAAAAGAACACTGGTCTTAAAGGCTGTAAATTATGTGAGAATACACATCAAACTAACAGCAGGGAAACTTAAACGTAATAAAAGAAAGATTATTAATTAAATAAAGTGGATCAAACAAAACGAACAGCATATTTATTTTAAATATATGAATCATGAGCAATGTAATATTTGCTTGATGCCTAATTAGAATCAGGGGACGCTGTGATTGGTTGAGTACGTGAGAATGAGCAGGAACTACTTGTTATTTTATACATGTCAAAGGAATAATGTTTCTTATTGTTGCTAGACATCCTTGGCACTGTAACCTGCTCTAACATGGCAACTATTTCGTTTAATCTTCTTTTGCTGACTTTTCACTTGACAAACTTCTAAATCTGCATCCACAGGAGATCTAATCCACATATTGATGGTTCTTCCAAACACTTTCCAAACACAAAACAGGAAAAGATTAGGTTTATACAGAGTACAAATTATAAATATGAAACCCTCTCACTTTGTACCAGTTTTTAAAAACATGTTTTTATTAAATTCTTACATAAATCTGGTTCACAATATTACAATCCTTATTTGATGAATATAAGATTTCCCTTAGTGCTCAAGTACAGACCCAGAAATGCTTTAAACCAATAAATGGATGCCACGTATCTATAGAATAATATTATGTAGCTTTGATACAGACAAGCAGTATTTGTATTTGATCAAACATGATTCAACAGAGCCACACTCTCAGTGTGATTTT
This sequence comes from Valencia hispanica, assembly GCA_963556495.2. Taxonomy (NCBI): domain Eukaryota; kingdom Metazoa; phylum Chordata; class Actinopteri; order Cyprinodontiformes; family Valenciidae; genus Valencia; species Valencia hispanica. The sequence goes on from OY747703.1 coordinate 33,341,779, forward strand.
GGTTAAGTAAAATATGACAACCTGGATCATTTAAACAGGCTTTTAACATACTTCAGAACATCCCTATAGATGACTTTCAAATGTGAGCCGTCGCAGTACGGGGAGTTCTTGGTTTGCTTACAGGCGCAGAGCATCACCCTCTTGTCTTTGTCAGAGGTGAAAAGCAAAGGTGAGATATTTGGGGCTTTTGCTCTGTGAGCTCCATCACAGAACGGCTGCAAAACAGGATACAAAAAAAAACATGTTAAATTACTTTATCTTCATATTACAAGATAATACCAAGGCTCTTTATTCTCCACCTACCACAATACCATAATGAACAAGCTCAAGGTTACTTTGTCTAGAGTTAATACATTAATGTGGACTTTTGAAGTTGGATTGATTCAGCACTAATAAGTCACCTTTAAACAAGCTTTTAAGGAGAAAGTTGATCCATTCTTCCAAATATCAATGCGAGGATGTCAGCAGTTAAGAGAGAAAACTGCAGGTAAGTAAGTCCGAACGAGTGTAGGGAGCTAAAAGTGGTGACTTTTTTCCCCCACAATAAAGAGTGTTGAGCTGCAGTGTTTACACCTTATTTAAAACTATAAACTGAACAAACTGTCAAACAGAAGAAAAGACAAAAGACTGAAATATATTACAAATTATAAAAGTTAAGAATGATGGCCTTGCAGGTTTTTTTGTTTGTTGGATATTTTTTTCGTCAATCTGATATGATTTCCTTTTTTATCTTAAATATTTTTTATATTGAACCACACAAACAGTATATTAAAAACGCATAAAAATTAACATAACAGCATGATTTAATATGTTTTTTCACTTTTTTGTAAATGTACACACAAGAAAAACACTAGTTAGTGCCTAAAAATAATAAAACATACATACAAATATAAAAAAGCATAGTATCTAACCACAAAGTTAGTGGCCTGCTTGTCACAATATACAACTTCTATTTCTTCCAGATTTCCCTCTTCATCCCAATCTTCTGTAGTAGTGGCCTATATCTCAAGTCATTTTTCTTGTGCAAGCTTTTCTCGCTACAAAAATTAATATTTCAAAGAGGGATTTAATTTTTATATTTTGTGTTTAACAAATCACAAAGGCCGTTTACCAGTTCTTCACAATTAAAATGTACAGTTACTTTTAATGAGATAACCAATCTGCATGAATGGCATGCCAAAAAGTCTGGATGTTTGGGCAGGACCAAAATAAAGGAAAATGTTTGCTTCCCGAGAGCCACAGTTTCTTTATCTGCTAGATGAGCCTGTAAAAATGTTGCTTCTGAACAGGTCGATAAAAAACAACAACCTTAAAACAGAATTTTCTGGGTGAAGGTTATCTATCTGGGTGAAATATCGCCCTCTTCATTATTCTCCAGTCTGCTGGAATTTGGTTCCGAGCTGATGCTGACCCCTGCTTCTTGGGGATAAGCAATTATTGAAACCTTTATCTTTATTAGAAAAAAAGAAGAATTTTGATTCATCATAATAATGAACCAACTGATGTGGTAAATCACACTATTTAAATTATACTGAATATCAAAAGTACTGATGTAGCCAAGTTGATAATGGGCAGATTTTAATGTTCAGAACCAGATCTGTGTTTGTGGGGGTTTGACTATATGCACTGAATTACGTACAGACAAAAACACAGACAAAAACAAAAAACAAGTAGAAAACGTGATCTCGCATGACCATAAGATATAGGCCATCCCCTCCGGGAATGACGCATCAAATGCGATGTTGAAAAAAATATGTTCACAATTGGTTTTTCATGTCAGGTCTCAAGTCTCTAATGACTGAGGTGAATAGTTTCTGATTAGATGAATGGCATCTAGTCCGTCTAAAACACTGCATTGTCGTAGGTTATGGATTCAAATCATGCCTTGTCTTATGTTTGTTTTGACACCATCAGCTGCTTCGTTTGACACACAGACCATTAACTATTCTCAAATTGTTTCATTTAAAACCTAGAGACTGCAATTCTACTGGTACGTTTCTCCACCGCTCTTTGAGAGCTTTAGCATTTTCGCTACTAAAACTAAGGATCCAGTGTGGCTTTCAAAGGCAGTGAAAATCCATCTACAGGCGTGCAGAATTTGCATGCATGGCACCTGACATAATATCTTACCCAAAATTGTATCGAAGCAGTTGTGATACGACTGCAAATCAATATATTGTGCAGCTCTAGTTTTGTTTTTTAACATTTGTTGTCAAGTCTAAACATTAAACAAGTGCTCGAAGAACCGGAAATTTCTCTACTGATGCTACTTTAAACACCAGGGGAGGCAAGTTCAGTTTATGTTGCTCTGGGTTTAACTGAAGTCATTTAACACAATGATCACTTTGAGAGACAGCAGCGTGGTCAGTTTTATGAAGTTACAGCTTACGTGAACAGGTTGTTATAAACCCTTAGCGGCTCACGATGGGGCAAAAATATTCTTCATAAATCAAACACACCCTTTCTCAGGAGAATATTAAAATCCCCATCAGGCCCGGCACCCTGATATTCACCCCTGATTAGATAAGCTAAGACTGCTGACGTGAGTGCTGTTTGTGACATCCTGACTTTGTTTGGTCTCTGTGGGTGCAACACTGCGTTCTTTGATGATTCAACGCGCTTTGTAAACCCCCTCCCATAAATATTTAATCAGCACTGAATGGACTTATTTGAGAGTAGACATTTTAACCTGAAAGAGCAGGACAAGAAAAATGTATGGGGACAGCATTCTACGTTAAGGAGGCTCTATAGATAGTCAACATGCATGGGTGAAGAAAAGGAATGCAGCCCTCTCCAACACACCTGGGCGTTTCTGACTCTTTCAAGTCAAAAGGTCTGTAAAGAAAAAGGTCAGAGAGCTTGAAGCTGATCTTCAGTGATGAGGTTCTATTCAGTGTCTGAGGCACAAGACATGTTGAGGTTCATCACTTCTGTGACCATGCCTCAACACAAATCAGCAAGTCAGTAAGTTAGAAAGAAAGAAAAACTTTCATACTATGGACTGTACTGTTCATGCCACACACATCAGGGAATGGTGCACTTTGTTTGAAAAAACATAATAATCCTGAATTTGAGCATGTGCCAAACTTATTCAGACTATCTGCGTGCATCAGTGAACCATGTGCAGCCACCTGTGATCCGTTTGGGGAGTCGATGTTGGGAACCCACTGGGGGAGCTGGGAGCTTCTGTGACAACTCAGAGGGAGCGCACGAATCTATAAAACAGCCAAGCTCAGCAGTAATCTCACTCACCTGTTTTTTGCTGTGACCACAAGCGCACCAGGCGTACCGTTTCCCGGCAGACAGCTTCACCCTGTACGGGAGCCGGGCAGCAGGGACGGGCTGAGCGGACTGCAGGCACCTCTGGACCTGGAGGATGAAGCAGCACACTTCCTGGTCACACTTTCTTTGAAAAATTCCAGATCCTCATCAGGTTAACCGGTGACATCTGCATCTGTGGCTTCCACTGTGGAGCACAGAGGAGGAGCTATGATGCTGGGGGCATGGGTAACCCTGACAATCAATACAGATTGATCATGATCAACAGAAAGACAGCCAAACACTGAAAGGGTGAAGGTAATGACATGGAGGAAGTTGAATACTGTTAAAATTGCAATTTAAACTTCTAAACAACACTTTGAAGTCACTTAGGTTAGTTTGATCAACCATTTATTCATACTTTAATTCAAACAAATGTTCCTGGGTGACTTTTATTCTCCTATTTGAGTCTCAGTAGCTTTTTTTATGTCTATATAATTTTCTTTAAACACATTTCTACGTTTTCTAGTTGGTTGAGTAGGATAAATGTCCCAGTGTGCACTGATAAGCTTGCAGTAGTCACCTCGCCTGTTCAGCTGCAGGTTTTATCTTTAGTGGTGGTAAAGGTGAGGGAAGAAGAAGAAAAAAAGAAAGGGTGCGCCAGGGTTGGATTTCTCAAAGGAAGAACAAAAGGTGTGCAGAACACCCACAGCCCTGACTCAGCACGCTTTCGAAGTAAAAATCCGCGTTTTGCAGAAATTACGTGAATTAAGAGCCCGTCCTGACTCAGCGAGCCACAGAAACACAGAGACTTTCAGCAGAAGAACTCACCGTGAAGGAGGAAACAGACGGAAGGAGCAGCGGGGGTCGTCGGAAGGTCTGCGCGCATCTTGTCCGCGCTGCGCAGATCAGCCCGGCTGCGTTCATTCTGGCGCACTTTATGCGGATAGCTGGTGATTTCTTCCCCCTCTTCTTCTTCTTGTTTTTCAGCAGCACACAGACCAGCTAACAAACAGCTGGTGGCTCCTCGGTAGAAGTTCTGGCTAGACGATGGCTGAGACTCCTCCTCTTCCTCCTCAGACTCATTCATTTCATTGACAACTTTAATCTGTGGTGTACACCCACTGAAGAGGATTGTAAGGAGTAAACTGCCCTATTTATCAGCTTATCCCTACTTTGTGATTTATTAACACCCGGCCTGACAGAAGAACAAGGCCTGCAGTCAAAGTGTTTAGGATCATTATTTAGTAAGTTGCTTCCTGAACTTGACTTATGAGGTCGTGCTGTTCCGCCCACACGGTGTTTTTTGTTTCAATCACATTGAGCCTCCCTCTGCTCTAATCTTCAGTCTTTGAACACGTACTAAACAACCAGACCTCCAGTGTTTAAGCCAGCTTGCTGTTTCCTCTTCATATCTATTCATTAATGGTCGTTTTGAATTTCAGAACAAATGTTTGAGTCATTTGTAAAAATGCTCCAAATCTGTCGGATTGCACATCCCTTTTTATATCACTGCACATATTTTTCTGTCTGAATCAGCTCAGGCTCTGGTTGGGCCACCCCCCCCCCCCCCAAAAAAAAAAACAAAACTATTCTTCTGTTGGTCTGAATGGATGTTTTGGGTCGTTGTCACCTTAAAAGGGAAGGTTCCTCCTCATCAGGTTTCTAGCAGAAGTCTGAAGGTTTAATACAATCTATTGTATTAAAATCTTTCAGAACTCTCTCCAACTTGACTAAGGCTCCTGTTACAGCTGAAGAACACTCCTAGAGCTAGATCATGATGCTGCCTCTGCCGTGCCTCACTGTGGATTTTGTGTTCATTTGGTGATGTGCAGTGTTTTTTGTGCGTGCACTAAACACACGTGATGGAATTATGACTAAAATGTCCAACCTTGGTTTCATCAGACTATACTTTGGGAGACTTTGAATGTATTTCCGTAATATTTAGGTTACATTAATAAAAAAAAACTTTTTTGCCAGGATCATTAGTACAACCTACCCCAGGAGCTGCTGGTCATCTTCTACTCTGCCATTATTCAGTCTGTCCTGTGTGGTTTGGCTCATCGACTGAACAGGACAGGTCCAGACTGCAACAAGCAGTCTGCAAAGAGCATCATCACGGCTGACCTTCCCTCAGCTCAGGTACTTGTACAGGCCTAGGGGCCATGAAAACGACAGCTTACATCTCTTCAGATCCCACACATCCCAGACACAAACTGTTTAAACCTTTACCTTCAGATCGGTGCTGCATTGCACTATTTGCAAAAACAAACCGCCACAAAGGTTTCATCCTCCCAGCTATCTCTGATGAACACTTTACAGTCTGAGTAGTCAGCTACTCTGCTGTGAACTAATTACTACGACTAGCTACCCTTTTTCCTTTATATGCAAAAAAAAATAGCTGTACAAAGTACATTCCTTTATCATGTATTTTATTACACTAAAGTTTATCTAGGCTATTTATACTTAGTGTGTAGCCTACGCTGTGAGCGCTTAAAACCGAAGTCAGATACTTTGTGGACACAATATTGGCCAATAAAGCTGATTCTGATGTAGAATATGGACCATGAGGCAAAAAGGCAGAATTCACAGGCAGGCAGGTGCACCTATATACTTTAGAATCTGGTCAAAAAGTTAATTTCTTTAAGTAATTCTGTAGAAAAAGTTAAAATCGTGAAGAACTATCACACTTAATTCTACATTGTAAAAGTGTATTTCTGTTGTGAGGATTACAGCCCATTTAAACCCAAGAGACTATAGGTTTCTTTGAGTACAATATTACAGAAGACCAACACATTTTTTTTATTGTCCATGTTCTGTTTATGCACTCAATACGCGCGCGTCTCATTTTGCATGCATTACAGTGTCTTTATGCTTTTTACATGTCTTGTCTGCAGTGTGGTGCTCAGAATTGGTGTCTGAGTACCAAGTAGAAGCCCAACAGATTTACTTTCCATGCAGAGCATTACAGCGTTTGCTATAGTACTCCAGTTGATATATATGTGTGAAAAATCTTTAGAGATTGCTGTGGGTTTAATTACCTGTAGTTATGGACACGGAAACGGGAAAAAAACAAGAGAGAAGAAAGAAGATGAAGAAGAGAGGCAGCAGTGTGAGTTGACAATACAAGAGAGGAAGGGGAACAAAAAGAACACCAGAAAAACAACCCGGTCCTCCACATCCGCAAGACGGTAGAGAGGTGGAAAGAAAACCACCAAAAAAGAAGCAACATTGACAAAACAAACCAAATAATATGAATTAAGAACTACACATCTACAACACACAGAAATGGGTATATAAATACAACAATGTCCCTGGAAAGCTCTTGACACCAATTATTCAAGATCTATTGATAACCTCAGCCCTTCATTGATGCATTACTGTATCAATGAAGGGTGGTATGGAGGGGATCAGCATGTGGCACTGCCATGGTGTAATGGATGCCCAGGTCGCTTTGATAGCGGCCTCTAGGCCATCTGCATTGTTGGGTCTGGTGTCTCATTCTCCTTTTGACAATACTCCATCTATTCTCTAAAGGGTTTAGGATTAGGTGAGCTTGCTGGCCAATCAATCGAATATATCGTGGTCATAAAAGTAGTAATTGGCATCTTTCCATAAAGCTCGACAGCAGAGGGAAGCATGAGGTGCTCCAAACTATCCTGGTAGATGGTTGTATTGACTGTGGACTTGAGAAAACCAGTAGATGACAAGGCTCCTTAAATCAGACTGTGGAACCTTCACACTGCACTTCAAGCAACGTGGCTTCGATACCTCCACACTCTGGGACTTTTTGCATTTGTACTTTTATAAGTCCAAAAATAAAGCCAGTTTTCAGAAAGAACAGACTGTGGCAAACACCATGAAACAACTCAGTAAAATACATTTATTGACAAAAAAAGTTGTCTTTTTAATTTTACACACAAAAATATCAAAATACTTTACAGGGCTTTGAAATCTGAATATTGTCAAATTATTTTGATTAGTTCTGTCAAACAAATTCACTGTACAACGACGACAACAACGTGCTTTCCTTCTTATAATTCAGTGCTCATTTAATTTATCTTTTTTTAAATTCAGGGAACAATGCATTTTAAATGATGCATAGTTATAACTTGGTATTTAGCTATACATTTGAGAGACATCACTGCATTTCATGCAATCCATATCCTAATAGCTGAAGTCTCATTTAGAGCCAGGTGCTTAAATGTTGCAATACATAAAAGATACACAGTACGACATTCATAACATGGAATATGTCGGTTACCCTAACCTCAAAGCTTAAAGGAATGAATGTGTTTTTACACAAACATAATAAAGTTTACAAGTTGTTTAATATTAAAATAATAATAATAAAAATGTAATAATGTAAAAAACCAATTTACATTTGGGCTCGAAGGGCCCCAGTGCAACATGACAAAGAAACCGCTTCAGGAAACCTTTGCTCCACTCTCTGTGTCAGAACTTTTTCTTAGCTGAGAGGAAGATCATATTAATGACGAACCTCGAATAAAACAAAAATCAACATTCACCTTCTGTCACTGCTACAAGTACACATAGTGCCTGGCAAAAATAATTCAGACCTTTAAACTTCTATGTTTTGTCTGGTTACAACCACAAACCTTAATTGGATTTTTAAGTGTGTGTGTGTGTGGGGTGGGGGGGTGGGTTACATTTTGAAAAAGAAAAAGAGAAGAAAACTACAACTGAAAAGTTTGACATCCAAAATGTTTTTGCACCCAATTACTCTGAAATCCCAAATTAAATCTAATCCAATAGTCTTCACAGGTCACCTCCATAGTGAACAATGCAGACATTTTAAGCTGTTCTTTGAAGGTTTGTTTGAGCAGGGGTTTTTTCAAGCCTGCTCCTCAAGGCGCACTTCCCTCCATGTTTTTGATATTCCCCTGGTTCAGCACACCTGATTTCAGTTGATGGCTTTTTAAACAGGCTTTTGCTAAACTGCAATCATCTGAATCAGGTGTGTTAAAGCAGCGAAACGTCTAATAAAAACATGTAAAACATACAGGGAAGTGTGCCTTGAGGACCAGGGTTAGGAAACACTGTTAGAGAACATCAGAGAAACACAATCCAAAAGACCAAGGAACACAGCAGACAGATCAGGGATAAAGTTGTGGAGAAGTTTAAAGCGAATTTAGGTTACAAAACAGTATCTCAAGCTTTGAACATCTGACTGAATGATTCAACCCTTCCAGAGGTCCAATATAACTTTGGAGGAGCTGCCAAGATTCATAGCTCAGGTAGGAGAATCAGTTTACAGGACAACTGTTATTCATCCACTGGACAAATTTGGCCTTTAGGAAGGAGTAGCGAGAAAGTCCAGAAAATTGAGTGTCACAGATGCTCTAAAGCCAATTTGACTGAGCTCTAAATATTTTGCAAAGAAAAATGGCCAAATTTCTGTCTCTAGATGTACAACGCTGTTTGACTTACCCCAAAAGACCCGTAGATTTAACCGTAGCAAAAGCCAGTTGTACAAATTATTGATTCAGAGGAGATAAATACAAAAGCATACCAGACATTTTAAATTGTAAAAAACAAAAACTTTATAAATCAAAACCATACCTTCTTTGTTCTACTCCACACAGATGCACTACTTTGTGTCGCTCTATCAAAATATCCAATAAGGATGTTTCTGGTAGTAACTTCAGATAATCTGACTGAGTTCAAGAGGAATTAATATTTTTTTACAAGGCACCGTCTCACAAACTAGAGATGCTTGAATCTGTGAAACAATCCAAACACAAATAGTTTGGGAGACTTGCAAACAGGAAGTAACTCGAGAGAGGGATATGAATTAGGGAAAATTGATCTGTTGGTAAGACGGGAATAAAACGGGCTACACTTGAAGAATCAGAGTGGAAGAAGAAGGTCAGCCTCTACGTCGGGGTTTCACTGTCTTCTCAGTGCCGATAACAGTCACATTATGCATCAAACACTGCTAAATCAATAGTTCAACTCTTTCCTATGACTGCAACATGTGCTACAAATCATCGTTTCTCAGTTTTCTGAAGCACAACAACTAAAAAGCTCTGTATCTGAACACAAAAGTCACAATAGAAAATGATTTGACACTTTACCGTACGGTTATTCACAAATTTCCACTGTTGAAATCTTCAGTCAGCTATCAAAAGTATAAATGAGTTTAAGAAGTTCATTTAAAAACAAACAAAAAAAACCCTCCATGTGCCCGAGATAAAAACAAAACCTATCCAAGACAGGACAGAGTGAGCCTGTGGGCCGCTGGCTCTCCTTGTAAATCTACCCCATTTATTAAGGCATTATCTATCCAGTATTGCTAAAAGAAGAGCTAGTTAGGAGTTATTCATATAGGAAGGTAACACAAAAAAACTTCAGGACAAGAGTGCAAAATGCAAGTCATAAACCTCTTCAGTTCATTGTGGCCTACTAAGCCTACTTTAGAAGGGAGTCTGTGGATGTCTATACATGCCCACTCGTTCAGGAAAACCAATGATTCCCTTTCTAAATGTTTGGTTTCCTCTGTTTAATCTCGACAGCAACTAGAAGGATATAAAAGACTGTAGGAATTCTCATAGTGGGATGGAAGAAAAAGCTGATGGTCCTCACTGCCGACGGCATGCTGCTTTTTAGTTTTTTTTGAAGAGCAAAACGCCAGAGTTTTTTTTTTTTAGGTGGCTATTCCTATCCACTGAAGGCTGCTATGCTTTTTAGTTTTTTTTAAGATCAAAACAAGTGAACGCCACAGTGGTTTTTTTTTAGGTGGCTATTCCTATCCACTGAAGGCTGCTACGGTAATGACTCTGCACAAAATAAACAACAGAAGACAGCTGGGAGAAAGTTTGAGGTAATAACTAGCTTAATGAGGAAACGCCACTAACAACACACCAACTTGACTACATCTCATACTTAAGTGCCAGGGAGGCTGAAATGTTCAAAGGATGTGGACGAAACTGGGTGAATGCAAACGGGAAGACGAAATATATCGAGGAAGACAGCCAAGGTTGCCAGAAGTGTCAAAAGTCTGTTTTCCTCGCAGACTGACTGGAAGCGATGGTTTGCGCGGTGGAGGGAGATCTTAGTGCTCGAGTAGTCAGAGCGAAACTCTTGACCTTCAGATCAAACTTCAAAATGAAAAGCCCACCTAGCTCCTGCAGCAGTGAGCTTCATAAGCAGCTCCCATTGGTCAAGCTAACAAAATAGTGCAATTTAAAGAAGAGACCATGCTCTCTGAAAGCTGCCTAAACAAAGAAAATAAACAACATAAGAAGGACCTCTGATAGTAAGAGCTTCAAACCACAAAACTTCACCTTAATGTCACGTTTTACATTCATATGTTTGTCAGATGAAGATGACAGAGGAGGGAGAGTCTTGTGGGTCCAGATCTTCACAAGAATTTGTGATAATGACAATTTCGTTAAACGTCGTCTTCTGAACTGGACAGGAAGCTACGAGGAAAAAAAACATCAGCCGTTCTTGTCTCCCACCTGATCTCCTGCCGTCTGGGGAAAAAAATATCAGAATGCAATTAAAATGCAAGAAATTTAGTTTAGAATGCCTTAGTTTAATAATGAACACAGTAACCTGCCAAGGTATTGTTACATGTTTCTTACATTTTATCACATTAAAGCCAGAAACTTCAATGTATTTATTTAGTGGGATTTTGGTTGGTAATTGACCAACTAAACGTAGCCCATTATAGTCAAGTGGAAGAAAACAGAATATATGTTTTTTAGTGAATTTATATTGTGCACCCTTGAATTAAGATTATATAGAATAATCTTTGGCAAACCTGTTATTATTCTGTGCAAAACAGCTCAGGATCAGTAAGATGGAGAGCCGCTGTGAAAATACAGTTTTAAGTTTGGCCATAGACCTATCTGTAATTAAGGTAGTTTTCACACCTGATAGTCCGGTAGACTCGGTTTGATTGGGGACCAAAATTGCAAAATTGTTGCTTTTTTTTTAGCCGGTGCGGTTTAACACTGCACTTTGTTAAAATAACCAAACTTTTTAAGCAACATGTTTACCTCCTTGCCTGTGGTGGCGCTGCACCAAGAAGCAGTCACAGGGACACTCCCAGTCCCATAAAATGTAAACAAACATGGAGTGTCATCAGATTTGAGTGGTTTTAGGTTTGCTCTGTTGTCTTTGGGAAATGTGCCAGACAAATACGTTGCAGCAATGGGCTCAGCATGAACAGAGAACGAGACAGAGACATCATTAATGATTCCATTCAAACTCTCAAAAATAAAATTAAAATCGATAAGTTGTTTTTGAATATCGATACATTACCATGACATAAAATATTGCGATATATCGGCGTATCGATATTTCCTTACACCCCTATTAACTAGTTGTGGCCACCTTAGTTTTAGTTTTGTGGCGGAAAATCAGGATCCGACAAATCTAAAATTGACAGGTGAGCTCTCAAAGAAAGCCCGGATTTAGTGTCACCAGTTAAAAAGCTCGTTAACTTGAACCAAGATGAATTAAGCAGTTTTTAGGGTTCGGCACATTTAGGCATGAGCACAGCTAGAAACGCTGCAAGGCAAGGCAACTTTATTTGTATAGCACACTTTCAACAACAAGGCAACTCAAGGTACTTTACATTATTAAGGGAGAACAACAGTAAAAGTATAAAATACAACATTAGAGACGCATTTAAACATATGACATTCTAGCTATAACTAATTGCCTACTCAAAGGCAGCTCTAAACAGATGGGCTTTTAGCTTTGATTTAAAGGAACTCAGGTTTTCAGCAGCTTTGCACTGGTCTGGAAGTTTGTTCCAGATAAGGAGAGCATAGAAACAGAAAGCTGCTTCTCCGTGTTTGGTTCTGTTTCTAGGGATGATTAGTAGAGAAGATATCACTGCGGTGATACTCACCCCAGGTTTGTGGAGCACATTGTCCTGCAGACCAAAGAGGCCACCCCCTGGACCCCCCTGCAGGGGAGACGCTGTCGCCGATGACAACAGGTTGGGTGAGTTGGGGGTTGAGCTGAGCGCCCCCGTCAGCGTGAGGCGCTGCAGCTCCCTCTGTCTCTGCTGCAGCATCTGGCACACCACCACCTGCTGCTCCTGGAGGAGGAGGAGACAACTGCAGGTTTACTGAACTGTGCTCAGAACAAAATAAAAAAAAATCTACTGTTTCAATGATTACTGAGGTCAGCAGCCAAGTTTGAAATGGGGAAAGTTACCATGAAAGAGAACAGTCTGCGAGGAGGCATGCAACCAGATCAACTGAGGTAAAAAAGATTTAGGGCCATGGGGGGTGGGGTTAAGAATCATCACTTTGCTCTAAATCGTGTGAGGTTAGTCTGCTTTAGAAAAATTTGAGAGTGGCTTCTTGTTCTCGTTTCAGATGCACTGTATGGCTAAAGAGCAGCAAACCCCAAAAATTCTTTCTTTTACCCTGTTTTTGCAACAGAACAAAAAGTGACAACCTTCAGTCCCCCTATTGCGGCAATGACTGAACTTCTTCACAGTCAAACAGGAAACAAACTAGTTTCTATAATTAGAGTGTCAAAGCGCATGACTGGTTGAAACCCCAGCAGACTTTCAGCAGTTTGCAAGTCAAATAAGCGTTGCTGCATCACTATGTTGGAAAAAACACTCCATATAGGAGGAGGAAGCTTCTCTTAGCACTTTAGGTTTTCACTACGCAACCTCAAGATGTTCAGTTTGCAACTTGTGTTGCTATTAACCTGCATTTCTCGACAGTAACTAAATAAACTGGATTCTGTGAACTGAGACAAAGAAGAATGAGATTATGTGTGCTTTATTAAGATCTATGAACATTTGTTAGTGTTAGAATAGGAATCATTAAAATTGTTCTGCCTTTAAATTACATTTTTTTTATCAACAGAACAGCAACACCAACAAGAATTATGGCAATAATTTTTGATCAAGAAATAAATAGTAGTAACTAATAATAATATTGCTAATAAAGCAAGCACTACCACAGTACAAACAGAGTTAAGTGCACTTCACAAAATAGATGGGATCTTGAGAGAAAATGATGAGGACATACTGAAGCACCATCTGAAGACATCACCCAGAAGTTGTAACATGGGTGCAAACGGATCTTCCAATTGGACAATGACCCAAAGCATACCTCCAAATTAGTTACAAAGTGCCTTAAGGACAACAAAGTCAACGTATTGGGGTGGCCATCACAAAGCCCTGATCTCAATCCCATAGTAAATTTGAGTGGGAAAAGGTGAGTGGGAGCAAGAAGGGCAACAAACCTGACCCAGTACCACCAGTTCTGTCAAGAGGAGTGGGCCAAGATCCTTGTAAAATGCTGTATAAAGGAAACCCAAAACATTTGGCCCAAGTTAAACAATTTTGGAACAATTCTACCAAAAACCAGTGGTGGGCTGTCATGGGCAGCAAGGCCTTCTCTGCTGGCCTAAAACAACCAGAAACACTAACCTATATATTCAACCTAAATTATTTTTGTTAAATGAATTTGTACTAATTTACACCCAAAAGTCTTTTCCTTTTTTTGTGTCTAACGTTTCTCTTGGCTGTGCGGCTTTCCAACATATCTGTGGATAATCAATATTTCTCTCTCTGTGTTTTGCTAGGGGCAATTTAATCTGCCCAGGGCCTTCACAGTCAGTAGAGCAGGCCTACAATAAATGAACTATATTACAACTGTTGTGGGAATATGGCACGTACACACACATTATTCTTTCATGAGAGTACATAAGGTAATATGATGGAATGTTGACGGTGATGTGCATGTGGTGTTGCTATGAGGGAATGAAGAATGATGGAATATAAAATGGGATGTTATATCTACAGTAATCAGGGTCTGATGTCAGAAAGGCTGCTTGAAGCTTAATATCTAGCTGATAAAGTGAATTCTTGAAGTTGTTAGAACTTCTGTCTCTTATCTAATAGCTTGTGTGTTACAAGGGCACAAAATGGGGCTTAAAAGGAGAGTGCGTGAGTCGAGAATCAGAGTGCAGGGAGGCTTTGGAAGGTGCAGAGGGTCCAGGGGGTGCAGAGTTTCTGGGGAGAAGGCTAAAAGATGCAACAATCTGTCTGTACTCTCAGAAAATTGTCCAGAGGTATGTATGAACAATAAACTGATCGGCTAAGGCTGCATATTTCAGATTGAAGTGTCGTGACTGTTTTATTTAACTACTGAACTCTTTTGCATGGTGGAAACGACAAACACAACCAAACTGATTTTTTTAACCAATCAGCTTTCAAATTCGCCTCACCCTGCCAGATAGAGGGCCCACACTGTCAGAATTTTTCCGTGCTCTGATTGGATGGTCAGAGCAAAGTTATCACAAATCTTCAACGACTCACACACATTAATTCTTTAGAATTTTATTTTATTTTATTCACAATGGCTGAAGGTGGAGGACAAGGGATAGATTTGTTTGCAGATATACTTGCCACGCCGATAGACCTTTCAAGAAACACAAATGGACAGACATGGCTTCCAGCATTAGCCTCTATGTCCATAGAAAAGGACTTACTCTTGGACCAGAAGCACACTGATAAACTGTACAACAGAGCCATTGAGGTCTTCTTGAGAAAAGAAAAGAGGATGGATTTTATTTTCAAATAAGCAGGCGATGTGGAGAATATTCATGTTGGTGAGTGCAAACATTTTATTTGTATTTTTAATATGTTTTGCTGTTTTATTTCATTGCTATTCAATAAATGATAAGATAAAATGGTAAACATGCTACAAATGAAAAATTCTGATTCACTGCAGTTTATAATGTTAATAACATGGTGCGCGTAGCTGCGCCAACATGTTCAATTGTTTTGCTGTTGTATTTTCTCCAAAACAATGCTGTGTTTGCTTTACTTTTTTTCATTGAATTGTTGGTTTCGTTGATGTCTTATATGAAATGCCAAAAATCTGCATTTTATTGGACAAATTTGTTTAAGGTCACATATACTTTAGTGGAATTATTTAAACTTTGTTGACTAATATTTTAAAATCGGTTTATATTTTTTAGATTTGACAGTTTCCATGATCTTAGTTTCCTACTCTTAATTGTAAATGCGAGCTTATTGATTTTCAATAATGCGGAAACTGTCACTTGACCAGCCTATATTAAGGGTGATATAATGTGTTTGTGTGATTCTGTATGGATTATCGAACCATGGTGTCTTTTTGATGGTATTATGAGATGTATTAATTTAGGTTGGACTACGTAGGATATCACTGAAGGCCTAGAAATGAAATGTATGGCTCGCCACTGCCAAATACTAAGGAAGTGTATGTATACTTCTGACTTTGATGAAAGTAATAGAAAATGAATAACAATTCTCTCTTTATTCTGAAATTAAATTTTTTTTAATATTTATTGATCTAAAACATTTATTTATTGATCTAAAACAAACAAAAAAAGTTTACTCTGATTTGATGTTTGACAGTAAAAAAAAGTGAAATGTTTTTATTTTTTCTCAAGTGTATGTAAATACTGTATATGGTTTCAAATGTACAATCTAAAGTACAGTATTGGAGTAAGTGATTAGATAATAAGCTACAATTAACCCACACACTGAGATAGTGTTACACTACTGGATTAACCAAAACTGTCGTAGTGATTGCGTTTAAGTTTCTTGCACCAAAGTCACTGAAGCCTACAAACTGAACAAGTATAAAATAAACCAAAAACGCCTTCAAATGCCATGCCTTCCTGTTGCACTTTTAGCAGACCTGGTCATCAATGAGACGAAGGCAGCTATGCAACCTGAGGCTGCAAGGAGAGATGCAGTTTGTTTTTTTAATGAGTGCGCCTGCATGCACACGTTAATCATGAAGTACGAGATGAGGTGACAAGTCACTACCGGTGAGAAGTTCTGCGAGGCGAGGAACTGCTGGAGCTGCTGCTGCTGCTGCTCGAGAAGAAGCTGCTTCTGCTGCTCAGACAGAAGAGAAGACCTGGAACAAATGTGGACACCAAGTCAGGTTTAGGGTCTTTTTAAAACAAAAAAACAAAGATCAGGAGTTCAAGTGTGCAGAGTCTTGCAAAAAGGTTCACTTTTCCACATTTTGTAATATAAAAAATAAATAAATAAAACATACGGCTCAATGTATTTTATTGGGAATGGGCACGACAGAGCAACATAAAGTGCCTAATTGTGAATTGTAAGTAAAAATCAGAAAAGTACAGCATTAGGGCCGCACAATATTAGAAACATCTTGCAATGGCAATAGTTTTGCTAAATATTGGGATGACGATATCAGTTGTGATATACATGTCAATTTTCTTCTTTCCTCTCTTCCTCATCTGTGCTTCCATCACTCTGTGACAACATTTTGGGCAGTGTTATTTCTCTCCGATGTGAGCATCTGCTGCCGTGAGACTCTGCCCAGCGGGCTAAATATTACACAAGCATGAAAAATGCTAGTTCAGAACACCTAGAATTAATTATAGCCAGCAAAATTTGCAATCCCAATTAATATTGCACACACTGATATTGCAATGATGATATATTTTAGATATACATGTGGCAAGCATTTGTATTCAGACTTCCCCTAAATATAATCCACTTCAAAAAATTAATTAGTAACGAGCCCACCTTTGTAAAATTCCATCCAATTATAACTCTTCTTTGAAGGCCTCAGAGACAGAAGAGTCCTATATGAAAAAAAGGCATGTGTGGTAGAAAACTAATACTGCACATCACCCTAAAACCACTGATCCCCACTGTAAAACAGGGCGGTGGCAGTATCATGCCGTGGGGATGCTTTTCTTCAGCAGAGAAAGGAAAGCTGGTCAGGTTGACGGGAAGATGGATGGAACTAAATTCAGGGTATTTCTGGAAGAAAACCTATTACAGGCTGTACAAGACTTTAGACTGGGGCAGGGAATCACTTCCCACCAGGACAACGATCTTAAACATACGACCAAAGCTACAATGGGCTATTCATGGGCTCAAGTGGCCTAGTCAAAGGCCAGAGCTAAATCTAATTTGGAATCTGTGGAAAGACTTGAAAATTGATGTTCACAGACATTCTCTATTTCATTTGACTCAGATCGAAGAAAAGGCAAAAATATTAGCCTCTACATGTGCAAGATAACCCAAAACACCTGCAAATGTAACTGCACCAAAAGCTTGTTCTACAAACAATCCAATCAACTAGGATAAACAAATACAGCAGTGTTGAAAACATATCAAATGTTTAACAATACCCTCATCAGTTACTGCGTTTGGAGCAGGTGTGGTAGAAAACCAACATGCGGCTGCTGCTTCTGTGTAACGAAGTCATTAATTGAAAGTGTTCAAAATATTGTCAGGAAGGTTATTCATGCTGTAAAAAACAAACTTGTGAAATGGTTGGCTCTTGTTTGAGGATGAAGGTAAAGCATGCAGTTTGTGTACAATGCATCCCTCTAGTTATAAGGACTTTGAGCTTTAATCATGTTTTCAAACACACAGCTGGTATTGTTATGTATGAACCCCACAGTTCTAATTTTTATCTGTAAAAAATATTGAAAACATTTTTTCTTTTTTACTTCTAGTTTAAAATTATGCAATAGTTCATGTGGGTCTATCGCATAACATCCCAATAAAGGTTACAGCTATATGGTAACAACATATCAAATAATTAAGGAGTGTGAATACTTTGACAAGGCATTGCCCTGAGTAAACCAAAACTGTCTACATTGAGCTAAACCTCATCTTTTGGATCGGTGCATCTCTGACGATAACAAACCAAATCAATGCGGGTACATACGGGCTCACATTCTTGGGAAGCTGGAACCCCTGTGCCAGAGTCTGGGGGTTGAGCGGTGGTGGCTGGGGACGCAGGGCCGGGAGCGACGGCTGGTGAGCGCTCTGGACAGGAGAATGGATCACGCCGTTCAGACCGCAGAGCACACCATTCATGTTCAGCTGCAGAGCAGAGTTGCCGGACTGACTGATGCTCCCCAAACCATCGATCGCCCCTCGGCTCAAACCGTTCAGGAGGGGCTGGCCGAAAGGTGCGGGGTTCTGCTGAGGAGGGGGGGTACCCTGGAAGGACAGTGACGAACTGCTGCGGGACGGGCTACCAGAGTGAAGCTCCTGGATCAACAACACAAAAACAGACTTTTAGCTATTTATCGTTACCTTTCCTTGTTTAAGTTTATCAGGAAGTAAACACAGACAGAAGAAATTTCTTCTCCAAAAGAGACTTTATAGCCATACTACTGCTGGAGTGTTCGTCATGAGAACGCTGGGGAAGTTTCTCACCTCTGATGAGGAAACAAAGGAGGTGTCATTCAGGAAGCAGCTTTTGGAGAGGGGACTCTTATTGTTGCTCAGAGGGTCTAAGGAAATAAGAGGCATATTCACAGGGTAAAAACTAAAATTTCTAAGTTTACCACAAACTATCATGCTCTGAAGACCAGCAGCTTACATCTATTTTAGAACTACACTATCTCACTTCAGTCTAATGACAATAACATGTCGATGCTGCTAAATGAAAGTGTGAGAAAGAGCTACTTAGACATGGAGGTGACACACTAGCTCCACGACTCCATGAGGGTTCAGAATCCTGGAGGTTTTGATGCGAACAAAGGTGTCAGAAATCAAGAACCTAACCTTGGGAAGATGACAAAAAGCTAATCTGAGCGGATGAGTGCAGGCCCGGGCCGGAGTGAATGTGGGGCTGAAAAGGCAACGCCAAGTCCGTATTGAGCAGCTGCAGCCGCTCCCTTTTAGCCGTCAAGCTGAGGATTTGGTCCTGGAGGCGCTGGTTCTCCTGCTGCAGCGAGTGCAGCGACTTTAACATCTCCACAACTGAAAGGAGAGAGAACATTGCTAACAACTTTCAGTGATGGATGATTTCCAAGGATAAGAAGGGTTAATTGGGGTGGTAAGGGTGAAAGAGAATCAAAATATTAAATAAAAAAACTAATCAAACTGAAAAACCCCCAAACAAAAATATATAAAAACTAGGGGCTTCCTAAGTAGCAGCTTGTGGGTCCTGTGGAAGGTATTTTTTGTATTACAGTTGCTAATGAAACTCTAGTTCACTTTTGTCTGTATTTCTGTCAGCTGAACCAACGGCAAGCTGTACGGTGCATTCTGCACAGCCTATTTTTATTTGCAAGCCTTTACAATGACTGAAAAAGAGATTGTATTGGGTGCTGCAGATCTGTGCCCATCCGTGCGATCCAAGCTGCTCTGCACTCTGTGCTTAGAAATAGTAGTTATTCAAAACAAAGGAAGGTTTTGGAGCAGGAGAAAACCCCACAGCTGTAAGCTTCATCTCCACATGATTAACTGAAACGGCCTTGAAATATGTTACAACCCAATTATCAATCGGTTGTATCAAAGAAATAAAGTAAACATGATAACGTCAGCCTCACACTTTACCAAAATGCTCCACATTAAGACGTTGTCACCAGAAACGAAACAAGAAGAATCTATCTTTGTTCGCAGAGTCAGACGTGTGTTCAGAAAATAAATGAAGGAACCAAAGCATTTCAGTTGACGTCACAACATCTTTTTCTTTCTGGACTGAGAAAACATCAAGGTTGAATTACAGAAGCCAATGATGGGATAAAAAAATCTGTCACCGTCAAGAAAAATAGTGACTGACGCATTCACAACATACAAAAACATTATTCATATTGATAATTAAAATTAAAATAACGAAAGAGAATTTGTCATTACTTTCTTTAAAGTCAAAAGTTTACATACACTCTGATTACCATGCCTTTACAGAATTCCGGAAAGCCCAGATGATGAGGTCAAGGCTTTGTAAGCTTCTGATAAGATGTTTCACAACATCTGAATTAATCGGAAGCACATCTGTGGATTTCTTTCAAGGCAACACCTTAAACACGCTGCTTCCTTGTGTGACTTCATGGAGAAAACAATTTGAAGAAATCAGGCAAGATTTCAGGAAGCGAACTGTGGAACTCCACAGGTTATAATTTCCAGATGCCTGAAGGTGCCATAGTTATATATTAAAATACTGATATGCAAGCAAAAACAGCATGGAAAAGTATCTGTCCAGGAGGGACCAACTGAGATCTATTACTCAAAGGAAATTTGCACAGTAAGCCACGTATGCCGTTTACCTCATTTAGTTATAGAGTGGTTCCTAAACTCAAAGGAGTGAGTAAGCAGGATCGTGAGAGGTTTTGCTACTATAATAAACAATGAATAGAAGTTAAAAACAAACCATTGTGTAAATTTAACGGATTAAGATTCAGACCAACAGAAAACCCCTAAAGATATTTAACAGACAACTCACTATTGACTCCCATCTCTCCGTTTCCATGTTTCTCCAACAGGAGCTCGATGTGGGAGCTTGCAGGAGGGACGTTCTCAGGACGGGCTCTGACTCCGGAGCCCAGTCCGTCCCTCTGGTCAAACAGAAGAGGAAGACAGCTCATGGGAGACCTGTGAGTGGGATGAGGACATGATTGTCAGACTGTGGCCATGAGATGTTCTTCATTATTAATCCCACCTGTCACCTTGTTAGTTACCCAACTGTTATTTTCCAGGTTATATTGATTAAATTGCAGTTAAAATAATTCATGTTTTTTCCCTCATCCATCAGTAAAATTTGTTTGTCTATAAGGGAGGGTCAAAAGTGGCACAATTCAACCAATAAGTAAAAGATTGAATTAATAAGTATATATGAAACAAATAAATTTAAATGGGAACTAAAATACACAATGTATTTACAAAATATGTATATCATAAAATGTTATATTCTTGTTCCAATAAAATATAAAATATCCTTGTTCCAAGAATATAAATTCTTAATTTTTATTTTGATCGGGTAATGGACAATTCCTCCAGCCTGTCACAAGTTTATTTTATTTGTCGGCCGAGAACCTTTGAGTCAGCAATAAACGGGTTAAAACTGCTTCAGTCAAGATGATTGGTTAGACAAGAAGCTCCTTTGCAGCTTTATCAATCAGATGCCAACAATGAAAGTTTCAATGAATTCATAGTGAAACAATTAAAATAAATTCTTATAATTGTTTTTGTTTAATTTTATGACGAATTAAAATATTACTTGAATTTATTATTTAACTATGTATTTAATATATTAAAAAACAACAGTACCGTAAATAGATTTTTTTTATACACCATCATATTTTGGCCTTAGAAATTTAAAAAGAGCAAAGACATACTGTGACGAAAGACTCTCTCTCGGCGAGTTTCCGTGACACTGGAAGCGGCAGTCTTCAATGTCGGACTCTGACAACCAGAACAGATAATTTACTAACGGAAAGACAGTATCACAGTATCATTTATGCCTCATTGTGTTCTATGTTTAATAGCTTCAGAGTTATGACCAGGCAAATATAGTGGTATTTTTGCAGGAGAAAAGTAAATACACTTGTCACCTGGCAAAGAGGTCTGGCCTTGGCTCAGTAGTGGCAGCATTGTCGAGGCTGTGGAGAGACAGCTGGCAAAAGGCTGGGAGGAGTTCAGACTGTAGGACGTGGTGGAACTGGAATGGACCTGTGAGACAAAGATCGACGTCAGGTGCATCATCTTGAATTCTCGGCCTCCATGAAGCTGTTTGTTCACTAAGGTATTCTAACAAACCGCTGAGGCTTTCACAGAACAGCTGCCTTTATACTAAGATTAAATGAAATGGTAAGTGGACTGAATTTATATTCAGCTGTTCTAGTCATACTGACCACTCATGGCTTTTTACACTAGTGCCACATTCACCACACATTCATATACCAATTTGAAGTTCTGTAGGCATTTTGGGGCTAAGTGCCTTGCCCAGGGGCGTATCGACATCTGCTAGGAGGAAACTGGAATCAAACCCACAGCTTTCAGACTGCAAGACGACTACTCTTCACAGTAAGCCACATTTCCCCTTGATTACACATAGGCTGTATTTAGGTGCATCGGAGTAAAAGGAGCTAATAACAGTTTTAACGTTTTATATTTGTAAAAATAAAATGTTTCATCCACCTCAGATTTTTGCACTACTTTGACTTGGTAATTTGACAAAATTTGAAAAAGTTCAATCCATTTGCAATGCACTGCATTATTAAAGTGTGTACAGCACTTTGATCAACAGTTTTTTTCTTTACTGATTAGAAAGGACTTGACTTTCCTGAAGGTGTCTGAAGGAATTTTCTCTGACATACCTGTGTGTTTGAGACAGCACTGACTGACGGAAGAGAGACCGAGGGGCAGTGGGATGAAAGGAATCCTGAGGAGAGAGGGGTGCTACACATTGTTCCTCCCAGGGACAAGGAGGTGCTGCACACTCCACCACTGAGGGAGAGAGGGGTGCTACAGACTCCGCTGCCAAGTGTGAGAGGATCCTTGAGACTGGAGTAGATACCTGAGTGAGGACAGGAAAAAAGGAATCAAATTTAAAAAAACGAGAAAAAAAAAGTCCTTAGTGTTTTTTCTTCTCTTGTGGCAAGTTGTGAAGCTCAAAAACACGTATGGCACCCATGAGGCTCAGTCGGAAAGTAGGTCAGGAAATGTGCAGCTCACACAGCAAACCATATCTAGGACAATATCTCTTGCCTCACACAGATTAAACAGTGCTCTGAAGCAGATTTACAACATATAAAAGCAGTGTCGTGAGGCTAAATCTGTTGATCCTGGTTGGCTTCTGACTTCCTCTATAACTCTCAGGTCATGATGCTTAGATAAGCTGATCAGTGTAATGGAAATATTTCAAAAAGATTTAGCGCCAGGCTGTAAAGTGAATGCAACAAAGTTTAAAAGAATAGCAAAGCGCGCACACACATACACAGGAAGTTAGAGGGCTACCACACACGCCCACCCGCTCAGACTCACCGGATCCGAGCAAAGAGCTGCTGCGACCTGCAGAAAAACTCCTAGCAGAGGAGGAGGAGGTGTTAGAGGAGGAGGAGGAGATGGGAGGTAGAGTGGATGGGAAAGCAGGGTGGGACACAGATGATGGGCTCTGGTAGAGCGAGGAACTTAAGGCTGGGGGAGGTGGTGCTGTAGAGTCTTGATGGTGGTGGTGATGGTCTTCCTCCCTCCTCTCCCGGTTCTTGCTCCCACGCGGGCGCCCCGGCCCATGACGGCTCTTCTTGTTACTGTGGTGCCTCCTTTCTCGGGGCAGCGGTGGGGGCGTGATCTTGTCTTTCAAGCTGCCGTCCTCCAAGACGGGAGGAGGCACGCTGACCGGAGGCGGCTTAGAGAGGGACTTGGAGGACTTGTAGTCGCTTGAGGAAGAAATTTTGCGGATTTTACAGGTGCTGCCCAGGCCTGAAGAGGAGGTGATGCGCATGATCGAACCAAAGGTGGAGATGGTGACTTTGTTCTCGAAGGGGCTCGAGTTGCTCTCCGTCCGCTCATGACTTTGAGACCCTGCCAGGGGACAATCAGGAGGGGTTAACGCAGGTGGCTTTTGGTATTTACAGTCTTCTTCCTCCTCCTCTTCATCTTTATCATCTTTTTCTTCCTCCTCCTCTTCTTCCTCCTCCTCCTCATGCACTGCAGATCTCCTGTGGTGCTCCTTACGCTTCTCTCCATTGTGGTCATCACCTCCGCGGTCGTGCTCGCGCTCCAAACGGGAGGCAGATGAGAACTGATGAAAATCCTGAGTGGCTGACAAGGATCCGCCTGAAGAAGACAAAAAAAAACAGTCAGACACAAACACTTTGACTTCTCACTGAGATGGAAATGATTGAGTAGTACCTGTGTTGAACGGGCTGGAGGAGCATGAGGAGGAGGAGCAGCTTTTCCCAGTGCTACCCGTCTTCTTACTCCGGTGACCGTGACTGTGGGAGCTCAGCTTCTTTGACTTTCCTTCTCCATCTTTGCTGCTATGATGTGAAGAGGAGGAGGAGATCTATGCATGCACATCCAAAACAAAATATAGTAGTTAACACTTTAGTCTGAGATTGTGGCAAAATAGCCACAACTTAACTTGATCTTGAAACACAAGGAATTTATTATTTTAATCTGGCCTTTTTTGGGTAAAAAAACCCCCAAACCTCCCTAATGTTTATACAGAGCTGTAGTCCAACTATTGGCACCTCTGACAATCCTCTTAAAATTACTGAGGCTACAGCATCTTTATCATGTATCATGCTCAGTTGATCAGTTTCTAGAAACATGTAACTAGATGCTTTTCAGTTTATTCGTGCAATCAAAACGATGCGACACAGAGGCTCCTGTCCATTACAACTCGCCACAAGGCTGATCGATGACCCATACCTATCTTAGCACCATGCACAGTGAGAAGGATGGTAAGGAGGTAGAAAAATCTCCAAAGTTTGCCTTTAGAAAACTGCAGCAAGGAGTGACATAATGGGGTCCCAAAGTCCCCATAACAGTCCTTTAATGCCATCTGCCACATGCCAACCGGTTATTTGAAAAGTAATATGGGAAAAAAAAACTTATCTGTCTCACCATCACAAATATAAATACTACTGGGACTTTAACTGGAACTAGCTGAGTTTTGCTCAGATTAAAATTAGATTGGGTTTTTAGCACAAAACAAATGATAAATGTGTAGAAAAGCACATCATTCCCACTATTACGTACAGTGGAGGATCTGTGATGCTGTTCCTTGGAACCTTTTTGGAGCGCATAGCATCATGGACCTTTTGAAATACCATGAGATCTAAAATATAAATCTGGTGGACACTACCAGAAAGCTGTAAACTGGTCTTCATTGGGTATTTTATGAAAATAATGATTGAAAATATACGTCCAAATCAACACAGAAATGGTTCTCTAGACACAAAATCTTTTTAGCCATCTTTGACAGCCATGTCGGTCCAAAGGCCTAAATCCTGTAGTCAAGCTGTGGGGTGAGTTGACAATAATCTTGTGTTATTGCAGTAGAATAGAATTTTTCTTAACTCTTTAAGAATCCTTACAAGGGCTGGCAAAAAAATTTTCCGTGTCTGTATATTTACCTTACCACTACTAAGATGAAATATCAAAACTAATTAATCTGTAGCGTTTGCTTTAGTGGTAACCACACATTTTAAACAGCTATTGCATTTACATGACTTCAAGCAATAAGCCAATAAAGAACTTTCAATACATCCTTGTACAGTGGTACCGTAATACTACTGCATTCTCACCAAAGTATGCCACAAAACCTTTAATTCTAATTGAGGAAATTGTGTCAGCTTACAGCTAAATTGCATCATGTCTCCTTTAATGTGTTGTACCACCGTGACCAACACATATTAAGCCACTCTGTGGTTCGGTTGTTTGTACCTTTTCTATACTGCTCGTTGTTATGGAGGAGCTCAGGCTGTCGGCAGACTTCTTGTGTCGCTCTTTTTGGTGAATCTTGTCTTTATGACTCTGAAATGCACACAAACAGACACGCACAGCAGGTGTTGTGTAAAACAGTCAGCATGTGTACAAAAAAAATATCCTTCACCTCCAAGGTGCAGAGATTTAAAAGGAATATTTCTCCAATTTCACCTCCCTGTAGTCCTTTGTAAATGCAGCATTAAATTTAAAACGAATTACATTTAAAGTTCTAAAAACCAAACTCATCTTTCTATTTCATATTAGAATTATATTCTGGTACATTGCTGTGGGAATGCTTTCAAATGTCAGATTTCTTTTTGTTAAAAGGAAATTGTTTCTCTCCACTGACGCCCTGTGCTTCCTCAGCATGAGAGATCGCATTCAAGTGAAAATTCAATTAAGTCTGCTGATTTCCTAATATAGAGGATATTTTATCCACTGGCCAGAATTTGACTGTATGAAGCTACATTTTATGTGGATATGGACTGGATGTTGTGGTTTTTATGCAATGTGGTAAATGTTTTTTTATTCCCATCAGGCTCTATATGAATAAACTGAATTCAACACATTCCTCCTTCTGCTTCTGATTTGTTTTTATTGCTACCAGTGGTCTTTTCATAAATCTCTTAAGAGACCCAATTAATTATCTCTTTAATTGACATTTATTACCGACCGACCTCAATATTTTAATAGCTTAAACGGCTTCATCCTACCTGTGTTTTACAAAATGTAGAGGAAAAAAACAAATTGACTTAAAACAGATAATTCTGAGTGGAGATATTGTCAGTGGCTTGTAAATACACATGAGAAAAAAAATTGTTTTCAAATATTTGACCAGGTTACATTGACTGAATCAGACCAAAGAAGTGTTTACCTTCCTCTGTTTATGGTGGTGATGTTTTTCCTGTGATGGAGAACTGGAGTGCCCCCTGGAATGACTGAAGGAGCTACTAGCATTTTCGCTGGAGCGCAACTTCTTCTGCTGTAAAAAAAAAAAAAAAAAACAATTGGAAAGAAGGTTACATTTTCTATAGGGGGTTTAAGTTAGAAGATTCTCATGAACCAGATTTCACCAAGTATCTGAAAAGCTTCATCAACATCACTATCAGTGGCTTTTGGGAGACTGTGGTTTAGCTAAATGCCCAGTTCAAACAAAAAAAGGATAATAACCTCTTAAAATTCAGACTTTGTTTACAGTTATTCAGAGACTAAAAGATGAGACAGTATATATCAATTATTAACCACTTATCAAGTGTGGTTCAAAATTGTCATTTAAACCTTCAATGTACAGAAATGATTTTACAGAAAATTACAATAATGACAAAAACAATACAAATCTATCTAAAATGTAGGTTAAATCCAGAATGGAGTGCAGAGATGTTGTAAAATAATAAAGACAGAGAATTTTCTTTGTACCATTTTGTTGTAATGATGCTTGCAGTAACCACAATATTTTACGTTGTCAGCTTCTGGGCCTTCTTCCTCACACAGGAGACCAGCCATCTGAGCACTGAGCAAAGCATATCACATTGTCACAAGTCAGAGTCAATCTTCTAAACAAACAAGGCAACACAGTTTAACCTCAGGGATCAGTCATGACCTTATGAGTTCAAGTTCATTTTGGATTTTTGCACAACCTAATAGACGTTTAGCCCTCTAGATTAAGATTACTCAGTTCCCTTCAAAGCATAAGATAAATGATCAGATCAAATCTTGAGGTATTTTGGTAACACCAAAACCCAAACCATTTAAATAAATTGTATTGTTGTTACTTGTATTTTAGTTCAATTTCAATGTTTCCTGATCTTCCAGATAGAAATTGAGAGAGGCTTTTCCATTCTTTTCCTGATTGCACTATGTGACTAAAGAAGGCTTTGCTGAGTCCAAGCAATAAGATATGGACTTTGAGGAAAACTCATTACAACTATACTTTTAGCTTGTATTAGAGATACACAAAGTAATTAGCTGCTGCCTCTAAGTGGACCACCTAACATCATACCCAAGTGTCACCACATTTATTTAGTTTCTATGAAGGGAAGAAGACTCAAAGCTGGTTATTTACAGTGTCAGGGA
The DNA here is from genome assembly GCA_963556495.2 of Valencia hispanica. Lineage (NCBI taxonomy): Eukaryota > Metazoa > Chordata > Actinopteri > Cyprinodontiformes > Valenciidae > Valencia > Valencia hispanica. The sequence goes on from OY747703.1 coordinate 33,369,335, forward strand.
GGGGCCTAAAATGAATTAAGGGAAACCAAAAAAGGTGTGACGAGCTATTTCACAGAAGACTGTTTTCTACAGAGACATGTTGGCTGTTCATTCAGCGTGCAACTTATAAACAGTAAGTGAAACATAAGCACACAACAGGAAGGCTAAACATAGTATCGAGAAATTGCTCTGTTTTTTTTCTTTTTGAGCTTTCAACCTCGGTCTCTGATGGAACATGGTGGATTTGGGAATGCTGACGATCAAATTTCAGAATTAGGATCTATATTCTCTTTAGGTAATCAACACAGAAAATGCAGTTTAGAGTTAGCATTGCTAACCAGGCCAATTGATACAATAATAGTAAAGCCTAGTTTTATCACTGCTCTCTCACGCACGATATAGAAGTTACAAGTCGAAAAACATTCGAAATATATTTTGCAGAAGTTAATTACTTATATCAGAAGCAGAGGCAATGTTATGCCGCATGAGTGAGAGAACAGGGTTTTGTCATTTTTAAACAAAACAAAAACAAGCAGGGGTTTACATTTTAATTGCTTTTAATAACTTTCACAGTTAGTGTTGTTAGTGTAGCTAACATTACTAGAACCGTCTCCATGTGCATTCCCACCTAATAAATGAGCTATAGAGCTCATTTGCGATTGGTGATTATATAACAAAGAGACTGTTAACCCTTTAATACTTTGCATCAAATGCTACCTCTACCCATATAAATGCACTTTTCCAGAAGCCTTTACTTGCAGTGGATAGTGCAGAAACGGGAGAGAAGTTGGGAAAGAGACATTCAGCAAATGTCCGCGGGGTGGAACCCTGGGACAACTGCTTCGAGGACTGCGGCCTCTGAACATGGGCCGCGTGCCTTAACCACTACGAGACACTCCAATACCAAGGTTTCTAAATGTCAAGTTGAGAGACAGAGATTGAACGCTTGGAAAAGAACTTTGCTGTACATTGTTTAGCATTTCCGTTGTCGGCTAAAAGTCTTGCTCTCAGGCTTTCGATTCCAAATGCAGAATGTCCAGTTTATAGATACCTTAAAACGGAAGGGGACGGGGCCTTTCAGTATGTGGCTCCTGAATTGTGGAACAGTTTGCCCTTGCAGCTTTGCTTTGCTGACTCAGTGAAAATTTTTAAAAACCATCTGGAAATCCTTTTATTCTCCCAGGCATTATTATTTATTGTAATTTCTACTCTTGTTTTTTCATACTATGTATAACCTAACAATGATTTATGATGCGCTTTGTGACTTTGTGTCTGTGAAGTACACTTCAAGTAAACTTTATCACTTAATTTATACTAACAATAGCAAACCCTGGGTCTTCTTCACTTCACCAAGGAGTGTCATCAGTGTGAACTGGTACCAGTTAGTATGGTGTGTCCAACTGGAGACAGATACATTTTTTAAAGGCCGATCCCCAGTCAAGGTGTATCAAGAGAAAAATTGGATGACAGTAAAGCCTAGTTTATGCTTCTCCGTCAGCTAGTTTGCACCCACACGTATTGACGGAGACGTTTTCCTTGTATACTTAAACATGTAAACGCACATCTACTCAAGGAGCAATGGCCGACAGAGTGAGTTTGGATTTAGACCACATTAGATAAACTGGCATTGTAATATAAAGCATCCAGTGCCCAAAAGCTCCATTGACTACTAATTACATTGCCTATAGAGCACCGCTCTGCGGAAATTATTTCGGGCTGGTGTTGGGCTGACCAATCACAGACCTGCGCGCTGTTACGTTCGACAGACAATTAAAAAATGGGCTCTACTTCATCCGTCCTTGCGTCGATGAATGATGTTGCTGCGTGTCTCCGCACGTCCGGACGGAGAAGCATAAACTAAGCTTAAGTCACCAGCTAATTTCTGGTTACACTTTTTGCAATTGTAGATTTCCAGTGCTCCAGAGAGAAAACTCTGTAACCCCATTCGTTTTTTGATCATTTTTTAAAATTGATTTAAGTATAAAGATTTATTTCTAAGAAAGTTAGATTTTCAATTCATCCAGAAACAAAAAAAAACAAAACAAAAAACATAATGTTATATAAAGTTCTTGAAGAAAACGTGTAATCAGCTGAAGTTGATGTCCGCAGATCAGAGCTCCATCTGAGTTTTGCAGATTGTAAACTTGATACAAGTTCCCTGACTGGTGCACTTCTAGCTGAATTTGAAGCTAAAACGAAAGGTTTAAATTATCCCAAAAATGGTTCTACAGTCTGTCTGCGAAGCACAAACACAGCCCGATCCTCTCCTCAATTGTTTTAACAAACTGTGGACAACTGAGCAACATGAAAAAGACTACAAAGTATTTCAAAAAGTACGTCAGAGTGTTTGTCCACATCTTTTGTGTCGGTTCCTTTCAAGGAACACCACCATATGCCATGCGTATACAGAACATCAAACACAAACACGATGACAGCGCTCATCACTCACCAGGTAACGTGGAAAGCTTGTCTGCAGCCCTGCCTGTTGCAGGTCATGCAGGCTCCACAGGCCGCCTTGCTCTCCCTCCCGTGGTCCTCACAGATGTAACACGTCTGGATAGGAGAAAAGACCAAAGAAAGACAGAAATATTATTCATTATTAACAGCATGTGCAGTGGTTATACCAGTGTGATCAGGGAAAACACATAAAAGGGAGTCATTCAATAAATAAAGAAGAAAAAGATTAAACACTTAAGTTGGAGCTCTATTGTAAATGATCAGGATGTTTAGCAGATGATGCTTTAAAACAAAACTGTTCGCCAGATGTTTAGGGAAGTTGGACTGTTTGTCATAAAGTATTTTTTATTCTGCACACATCCACATAATATACAGCTGAAGCCACATACTTACGCACATAAGTGTAAAATAAGAACAATTTCCCTTCAACTTTTTCTGTTTAGGTCAGTGAACAAGTTTACCAAAATTATTTTTATTTGCTAAAAACCAACACTAAAATTTGTTCAAATAAAAATGTTTACTCACAGATAGCTAGTATTTTGGTAGAATTGACTTTTAAACTGTATGACTTGGGTTGGATGCTTTGGGTATCCTTTGAGAAGCTTCTCTTAGTAGCTTATGGGAACTTCAAAAGAACTGGTGTAACTGGGTCGCTTGCAAACATCTTTTCATCTCTGCTCCACAGAGCTGGGGCAGAGATCAGGGCTTTGTGATGGTCACTCTAAAACTCTGATGTCTTTAAGGCATCCATCCTTCCATTATCTATACCAGTCTATCCTATGCAGAGTTGTGGAGGGTTGGTGCCTATCTCCAGCATTCACTGGGTGAGAGGCGGGGTACAGCCTGGACAGGTCGCCAGTCCCTCACAGCGCAACACAGGACAAACAACCATGCACGCACACACTCATACCTAAGGGGAATTTAGAGAGACCAATTAACCCCACAGTCATGTTTTTGGACTGTGGGAGAAAGCAGTAGTACCCGGAGGGAACCCACGCATGCACAGGGAGAACTCCATGCAGAAGGGCCCCAGGCCGGGATTCGAACTCAGGCCTCTTGCTGCAAGACAACAGTGCATTCTCTCTCTTTAATGTAGTTTGTAACTAATCTGCTGGTATGATTGGGGTCATTATTCTTTTTGAAGACTCACTTGTGGCCAAGCTCCAACTTCCTAGCTGATGCTTTGAGATGTCGCTTCAATATTTTCAGAGTGTTCTTTCTTCATGTTGCCATCTATTTTATGAAGTGCACCAGTTCCTCTTGTAGCAAAACACCCCTCCACACCAGAATGCTGCCACCCCAGTACTTCACTGGTGGATTATGTTCCCCATTCTCAACCAAATGTAATAGCCATTATAACGAATCACGTTTGGTCCTCACAAACCCTCAGACTAGCAAGGAAGATAACTGCAGACCCAGCGCCTTCCATTGGGCAGACACTTTCAAGTGCCCTCATGCACAAGAATGAAATTTCTTTTAGTCCACATTCAGTCATTCTGCTCAATCAACAGTATTGTGCTGTTCTTTGTATTGTATGAAGTTTAAGTCATAAAATTATTATTTTATTAAAATCATTGTTTAGGCTTACCCAAGTTATGTAAAGGCATAGTAATTCTAGTTGATGTACACCTCTGAATAAATACAAAAAATCTCCCTCAAATTAATCAGAGTAATTCTAACAGAAAATGTTTAGTATGATGGTATACCAGAGGAGGAAAAAATTTATTTTTGAACATTGTAGGTAAATATCTGGATTCAATTGTACATGTGGGCCTACACGAGATGAAATGAACAAGCTTTTGTATTTGTCCTTCAGCTTTCCCTTAGCAAGCAGGGCAGACTGGCAGGGGGCAGGAGAGGCCTAGCAACAGGTGCGAGACAAAGGAACAGCAGGCTCTTCACCTTTTTCACTCCAGCCGTCTCCGTTTGCTTTCTCTCTCCCTTTTCCCTCCACTCCCCACATCCCACAGAGCTCCGTTTCCCTCAGAGAGGATGACGCTCGTGCAGTGAAAAGCCGGGGACACAGCCGCACCAAGCAAGTAAAAGGAAGAGTAGCTTCTCAAGTTTTCACTGTCCATTGTGAGGTTGTCCAGGAATGCAGGCTGCGAAAAATCTGGATGAATGGGTCTGACAGGGCAAAGCTGCATACAATTTACTGTAGCTGACCGTAATATGAAACCAGGCACTCAAACACTCACACATGTGCATTTATATGCTGGCATATGCACACACACACACACACACACACACACACACACACACACACACACACACACACACACACACACACACACACACACACACACACACACACACACACACACACACACACACACACACACACACACACACACACACACACACACACACACACACACACATCAAAGACACTGGATTTCCAAAATGATCCAAAGATGTCTAATGAAGAGAGATGATCTGATACAACATATGCTGTAGGTGAACAGCTGCCCTGAAGTCTTGATTCACCTATTTACCGTCCAAGGGCCCAGACTTTTAGGCTAAATGTTAAAAGTAGTTTTGAAAACTATTTACCCAGTCCTCCTAAAGGTCCACAGCTTAAAACCTTTGGCCAGTTATTGCCAGCATCAATGTATAATCTGTATATTTTTAGTTATGGTATCAAATCTCTACAATTTCCCAACATGCTTTTCCTTCTTTTTAGAGATGCCTGAGAAAGTAAGTGGGTGACCAGAGTTTTTACAGCTGATTTCTTTAGCTGTATGTAGTACAAAGTATGGTGATACTGACCCTCTCCCACCTGTTGCTACACACTGCCGGTCAGCAGGCAAAACAAAGGTTTCCTTTATAACTACCACAAGGTCAGAATTGAATATTCATTTTCAGAATCGCCCAATTTTATATTTGACTGACCCTGACTGGTGACCGGCCAGTCAGAAACTAAAAATCTAATCTTTCTTACAATCAGTGAATGTATCATACCAAGCCCCATAGGGATGTAAGAAAATATCAATACACCGATATATCGTGATACTTTGTCACAATATTGTATCAATATTCAAAAGCAATGTATGGATTTTTATTTTATTTTTTAGAATTTGAATGGAACAATTTATGATGACAGCAATTTTTGTAGTAAAATTAAAAGTATGGCAGCTACTTGCTGGCTGTTTTCACCTTCTTTGTTCCAGTATATCAACTAGATCTAGTAATAATTCTGGATGTGTTAAAGTATGAAACAAGTTAAAGTGTTTAGAATGCTGTGACAGTTTTTCTACAGTTAAATTAAGTTTTAAAAATCACTATACAGTCTTACTCGTCGTATCACAATATATCGTATCGTCCTCCCTGTATTGTGACACACATCGTATCACCAGATTCTTGCCAATACACATCCCTAAAGGCCCATCAGGTTTTCTTGACAACACAGTTTTTCAGAGTGGATGTTGTTATGGTAGGACGAAGATTCAGTTTGGCATGTTCAGCATAATTATCTTTTTAAAAAATAATCGGGGGATGCAGCAGGTTTAAGAGGCTACTAGAAATAAAAAATACTTTTCTCCTAAAACATGTTAGCTTTTCCTTCGGGCTGCTGTTTTTAAACAGGGGAGGAACAACATAAAACAGGAAACTCAATATATTAGAGCAAAGCTTGCTGTGTTATCGCTGTGAAATTTTCATATCCATCGGTGATAGAACATGTTGGGTTAGGAAATGTTGACAGTCGTTTGGAAATCTCACAGTTAAGGTAAGGGCCGACTTTCTCTACACGGAGACTGATGTTTCACTGTTAGATCTGTTCAGCGCACAGGTTGTGCCAATTGCAAATGTAAAATGATAAACACTGTTTATCATCTCAGCTCCATAATCATTTTGTTCATTTTAAAATTATAGTAAATGTCTGGTTAACTGCAGAACTATGTAATGCTGACTGCTCTTAAAGTTGAGCCCCAAATAATTCATACATTTGAGAGGTTTGTTTCTGATAGGCAATGAGGCAGGTGTCTCTCAAAAGATAAATTATAAAAGGAGTAACAATTTTGAAAAATAATTAAGTTTATCTACATTCAATTTTAAAAATGACATCGAAAATGATCTAAACCCTTCTTAATAATAAATGGAAGAATCTTTATTTGCATTACCACAGCAATCAAACCCATCTTATGGTTTCTTACCAGCCTTTTGCATATTTCATCTGGTATTTTGATCATTTATCTTTGATGATGAGCTCAGAGTCTTTGAGGTTGCAAGGTCTTCTCACCATCAACCTCATTATTTCCTCCCTACACAGAATCTCTGTCATACTTTGGCCTGAATTTTAAATACATTGTAATTCTGTTTGTCATCCTGATGTAAATTGTAACAGATCACAGAAATTCTATTGCATCTTAATAATTAATAAATGAAAGATTTAACAAAAACACCAATAAATCAAAATAAAAGTTTTTTTTCTCTCGGATACATCAGTCACTTTTTTTGAATGGGTCTAGCAAAAAAAAGGAGGAAAAAGTTAGTAAGCTAAAATTGGTCTGGTGTAGCCATAAAACAGATAAGCTGCAACTTTTATTCAGGTTTATTTGCTCTGATCCTTATATACAATAAACTGGAGTGATGCAAAGAGAGACAGCTCTGTAACTGAGCTGTTTTTGAGACAATCATAGTTGTCACACCATAAACTGATGGTCTACATGGTTTGAATTGTTTTTATTTTCCTGCAGAAAGCAGAAAGATAATTTTCTAATAATTAATCTGTCTTATGGTGAAATAATATTTGGATGAAAGCAGCAATGATGACTTCCAGTATGGCAAAGAAGAGGACTGCATAATCTTTGGGCTCTCTGGTCGTCAACATTCCCTGATGCAAATAACTGACCCATGACTCTAATAACAGAGCAAAATATCACGGAAGGAGAAAATATGAAGAAAAAAGAAGTTAAGATGCAACAAAACCCAACAACGGCCAACAAGTTACCGAGTGTAGAGGAAGACTCAAGCTTGGATGCTAGCACACAGGCAGAGAAAACAATGGAGGCTAATATCGCGGAAATCAAAGCGGTCCACTTAGATATGAAAAAAAAACACAACAACTGGCCGAACATACAAAGACACTTAAAAAGGACCTAGATAATACAAAGGAAAGCTTTGAAAAGAAGCTAAATGCTGTTGCTAAAGATCTCGGCGAGTTGGGTAACAGAACCGAGACAGAACAGAGGGTAATGGAAATGGAGGAGAAATGGACAGAGATGGACCAACTGTTCTCACACTCTGTGGAATTACAAGATAAGATCCAAGACAAGATCACAGACCTCGAGGCACATTCGAGAAGAAACAACATCCGCATTCACAGCATCTGAGAGGAGGAGGGGACCAATCTGTAGGTTTTAATGGAAGAATTTATTAAAAGAGAACTCTCCTCTTAACAACTCCACGCTAAGAATTCAATGTTGTCACTGATCATTGGGTGTGAAACCTCAAGGATTTAACCCAAGATCCATTATATGTTTCCTTGAATATGCAAGCAAGGAGCTGGTTCTACGCTGGCTCAGCATGGAAAAGGAAGAGGTTAAGTATGAGGGTAGAAGAGTGTTTTTTTGATATATATATATATATACATATAAGAAACGCTATTAAAACATTATACTCCCAAACCAAAGAAGCAGACATGGAAATGATAACCAACTTTTTAACAACTTTAGATCTTCCATTAAAAGGAAATGAACAGAACAACATAATAAATAAGGAGATAACATAAGAAATTGATAGGGCAATATCAAAATTAAAAACTAATAAAATGCCTGGAGCAGATGTTATCCATCCAAGTGGTCCAAATCATTTATGGATCTGCTCCTGTCTTCAATGAAAAACTGCTTTAATGCTAACCTTAAAGGTGAGAACCCCTCTAGCTCCTGGAGACAGGCAGTGATCTCAATGATTCTTAAACCTGGTAAGGGTGGAAATGAATGCAGATCTTACAAGCCAATATCTGTGCTAAATATGGACTACACACTGTTTACATCAATATTAGCAAAATGACTTGAAGATATAGTCCCAGATCTAGTAGATACAGCATAACACACAGGTCGTAAATGGATCATATGCAAGTGTCTTTGGAAGAATCTTTGATCTTATGTCTTGATGCAGAAAAGGCCTTTGATTCTGTCCGATGGGAGTATTTATATAGGACACTAGGAACAATTTGGCTTTGACCAATGGATAATTATATGTTTGAAATCTTTATATAAAACACCCCAACAACTGTACCTAAAACAAACGGTAACATCTGACCAGATAATCCTTGAAAGAGGCTGCCAACAAGGATGCCCTCACAGCTCTACTCGTTTTACATTATATATTGAGCCAGTAGCCCAGTCCATCAGGGAAGAGAAAAATATCAGGTATTAAGTTTGGAGAGACAGAACTTAAATTATGCCTGTACACTGATGATATCTTATTGACAATATCTATACCTGACACTAGCCTATCAAATCTCCTGTCAATATTAAATCAATTTGATCAGTACTCCAATTATAAATTAAACTTGCATAAAACCAATAAAATGAATATTAGACGATACAAACCTTCAAAAGAAATATCGGAGTATATTTAATAAATGGATGAAAGTACCCCTGAAGATTTGGTATAACCAATTAGAAAATCCTAGTCTAGAGAGACATGCACGGATATTACGATAAGTGGCCTATGATTCGGAATTTCCTCCATCATAATTAGACTCCACTTTTAAAGAATGAACAGGGAAAGGAAAAACCTCCTATTGTACTATATCAACCCAAACAGGCCTGGAACCCTTTCCAAAACTTAAAAAGAGAAATATGACTTAGAGAAAGGATATTTTTACGTACCTCCAAATACGGCACAATTCTAATAAAAACATTAAAGCAGTAGAAGAAAACAAACCTAACCTGATTACAATTTTTGTAAATGCACATTAAAAGGTAAAACAAACATCAAAGTTGTTTCTAGGTTGTACAGATGCCTACAAGATGAGAGGAAATGATTACCATTTATATCAAATTCAGATGGGAGAAAGAGGCTAATATAAAACTGACAAGATGATTGGCTGAACATCTGTAAAATTGTTGTGTAACACTTCAAGTTTGGAAACATGGAGAGAATTTATTTGGAAGAACACGATTTTTTATGTCTCCCCAAATAAAAAAATCCCAAACTGGTATCTCTGAATAGGCATACTGCTGGAGAAAATACAACAACATATGTTGATCTGTTCCACATATTTTGAGACTGTCCCAAACTGTCCCTCTATTGGGTTCATGTAGTAGCTAAAATGAACTTTATATTGTTTTGAGATCACAAACTGGATGACACTTTGCCAAGCACATGGAGAGGACATCAATGCCATGACTGAGTGTGTGACTGACTATATAAACTTCTGTGTGGACAACGTCATTCCCAACAGAACAGTGAGATGCTTCCCTGATTACAAACCCTGGATCACCAGTGACCTGAAGGAATCGCTAAACAAGAAAAAAAGAGCATTTAGGGAGGAAGACAGGAAATTACTGAGGAGTATACAGAAGCAACTTAAGGTCAAGAACAGAGAAAGCAAAGAGGCATACAGGAAGAAGCTGGATAACAAACTACAGAGGAATAATATCAGAGATGTCTGGTTAGGAATGAAAAAGATCACAGGCTTTAAGCACAGGAAGGATTGAATAGATGGAAGTCTGGACAGAGCCTAGAAACTGAACGCATTCTTCAATAGGGTCAGTTCAAGAACTAGCTCAGCATCCTCCTGTCCTTTCCCCAGCCAAACAGACATCCCACCCTCCTCTGATCCACAGCTTTCTTGACACCTCAGATGTTTTATCCTTCACCTTAGTCATGGACTCTTCTGATTCCACAAGTTTCTCTTCAAACAAGTCATGAGATGCTGCTACCCCCTTTGACTCCCCCTCCCACTTGTCTTTCTCTAAAAGTCAGGTGAAGAGGCAGCTGGAGAAACTGAACCGGAACAAGGCTGCAGGTCCAGATGGTGTCAGTCCCAGAGTCCTGAAGGCCTGTGCTGAGCAGCTCTGTGGGATTCTGCAGCACCTCTTCAACCTTAGCCTAACTCAGGAGAAGGTTCCATTGTTGTGGAAGACATCATGCCTTGTTCCAGTACCAAAGAGAACTCACCCATCAGTCATCAATGACTATAGACCTGTTGAACCTGACATCCCACATCTAAAGGTCCTGGAGAGACTCCTGTTGGCCCCCCTGAGTAAGCAAACAAGAACATATCAGGACCCACTGCAGTTTGCTTATCGCTGTGGAGTTGGAGTTGAAGATGCCATCATCCACCTGCTTCAACCAACCCACTGTCATCTGTACAAAGCAGGCAACACTGGGATGATCGTGTTCTTTGATTTCTCCAGTGCATTTAACACAATTCAACCGGATTTGCTTCGTCAGAAACTCCTGAAGACACAGGTGGAGCCCTCAACAATCGCCTGGATCAACGACTACCAGACCAACAGACCACAATTTGTGAGACTGAAGAATTGTGTGTCAAACCAGGTGGTCAGCAGCACAGGAGCACCACAGGGGAATGTACTCTCACCATTCCTTTTCACTCTGTACACCTCAGACTTCCAGTACAAATCAGAGACCTGTCATCTGCAGAAATACTCAGATGACTCTGCAGTTGTCTGATGTATCAGAGATGGACCGCTTTGTGACATGGTGTGGAAACAATCGTCTTACCTTGGATGTGATCAAAGGAGATGATTGTAGATTTCAGAAGAAACAGGGATAAGTCAAACACTGTTTCCATCATGTGAGAAGAAGTGGAGGTGGTTGACGAGTATAAATACCTCAGAGTTCACCTGGACAACAGACTGGACTGGAGGCTCACCAGTGAAACCGTCTACAAGAACGGACAGACTGTACTTTTTGAGGAAGCTTAGGTCCTTCAAGGTTTGCAGCAAGATGCAACTGTGGAACATCTTGAGATGATGAAGCAAAGAAGGATTCTTCATAGAAAAATTATGGACAACCCTGAGCATCCTCTTCATGAGACTATCCTGCAACAACAGAGTGTCTTCAGTCTGAGGCTTCTTCAGTTTCGCTGCAACAGAGACCGCTACAGGAAATCCTTCCTGCCCACAGCCATTATGATCTAAAACAACTTCTTAAAGAATTAATTGTATGATCAACAACAACACTTAATTTCCCTCTGGGATCAAAGTATTTTTGAATTAGAATTTAATTTAAATCTTCAATTACCATGTGATTTCGGTGTCAAATACTTGGGTAATCTACGATCCAGAAGACCTTTATTTATTACAAATACCGTTGAAATGTAGTAATCAAGATAGAAGCTGGCTGAGTGCAATAGCCCAAATATTACAGATTGGATGGGAATATTATAAGAAATACACGAGATGGAAAAAATGACCTCTTTAAAGACACCTAAAGGACAAATCTGATAATTATTGGTTTAAATGGAACTACTTCCAGGATCTGAGTAAACTGTCCTCGATACCTCAGTAAAGGTGTTCATGACTCACTGCTCATTATGTATACAGATATCTTGAGACTCGGAACCTGCAGATGATGGACTGACAAACTCATCATAGACCAGGAGATTGAAAAATTAATAGGAAAGAGCCGAGTGAGCGTTAAACACAGAAAATAATATGTATGGGTTTTTTTGTAATTTTTTTAATGCAAGTTTGAGGTGTTGCTTATATGTTTATTGTAAAATAATAAAAAATATTGTTTTTTTTTAAAGGAGGAACAACAGCTCAGGGAATTAAAAAACTGTTGAACAGAAGCTTACGTCTCCATTTAACCAGCATAAGGTTTTCCTTTATTATGTGTTTATTAAAATGTGGAGGATGCATGTTGCTTTTTCTCCTGTGTTTAATTTCAATCACATCATTGTTTTCTTTGGCTTTGGGAGTCATTTTGGTCACCGTCTCTCTAATACTCACTCAGTTAAAATGAGTCTCTTGCAACAACAAACACGCTTTATTCTAAGACATTTTTCAAATGTATTCCCAGTTTCTGCACAAAACCCAACGTGCTCCTTTCATTAGTTTCTTGTAGGTCATTTTCTATTTTTAGACCTTGCGTAATTGTGTTCCTAAAGAAATAAAACTGCTAAATTTGAAGGATGCATAGCAGATTAAAGAAGGCACAGCACCCTGGATGTAATCTCAGGGATTAACCACTATATCCTAACAATCAGTTTTCAGATAAAGCTCTGCTCTTAAGTGTAGCACTAATGCAGGTTTTCCACTTAAATGAGCATGTTTGTACCTTGAGATATCGCTCATGTGGGACATACTGCAGGATGATGGGCTCCATGGTGAGAACATTGGCAAACTGCACCTCAGGGATGTAGAGCGCGCACACAACGTGGGCCCAGCCTGATCAGCGGAGAGATTAGAGGAAGATGACGAGGCTCTTTATGAGGATCTATAATCTGTTTCAGGCACATTGATGTAGATCTTAGAGAAACATCAGGAGACTTACCGCCACTGTCTGTCCTTTTAAGGGCTCCATCCTTGTGGGGACACAGTTCACATCTCTGAGGCAAAACAGGAGACAGCAGAGCTCGTTGTGAGTGGAAAGTTAGCCACTGCAGGTGAAACGGGAAGGGACGGACATGTTGGCATACTCACTACTCGTGCTGCTCGTTCCTGTGACTCACACTTCCTGCAGAACCATGGGCCGGTGGGAACCTGGACAATGCCATAGCAAGCTGGGACAAACAGGCAAACAAAGCAAGTGACTACTCCATATGCTGCCCCCCTCCAAACTAATAAATTATAAACCTGGAGAACAGGCCCTAAAAGAAATGGTTAAAGTGCTTACATCCCAATCATCTAATAACTTTAAATCTAAAATATTTGTTTAAATCACATCCAGATGATAATTATCATATGGTGAAGATGAAGATGAAGAAGTCTCTGGTTAGTCTTCTGCACCCTTAAGAAGAAGAGCGAGCACGGATGTCACTCCTTGCGCCGCTTGGGATTGCCAACTCCATTTTAATTATGGAACACTTTTTGCAGGGTGAAAAAGCAATGTCCTGTTCTTCATTGTTTTCATTAAGTCACCGAATGGGACAATTTGTTACAGTGTTATTTGACAGTTAAATCTTAAATGTCTTTTTCGTTATCATTTTCATTTAGTCACAGAATGAGCAATGTTAAAGAAGAAAATGAAAAAGTATATTGGATGATTTCATATTCATTTTATTTATTAGACAAAATTGGCAGTTGCATTGTGAAAATGAAAAACCATTTCAGCTAATGCATTTTAATTTAAATTATGGTACAGATTTGCTTCCATTCCAGCTGATGTTGCAGAAGAAAAAGGATTTTATCCACCCTAGTTAGGCTCAGTGGTAGCGAAACGCTTCGGCAACAAGGATCACTAAATAAAAAAGAACTAGGCTATATCCCACAGGTTAAACATTCTCAATAGAGCTGCATGAGAAATATATGATCACTTTACCATTATTTCACAGTCAGCAAAAACATCTTAGCATCTCTGTCACTAAGATTTATTTCAGAAGTCGACTCGAAGGTGAGTGAAAGTCAATCCAACTGGCTGAAGAAATTATTCGCAATCATGGTTTGAATGCATGGCACCTAAATACTGCAACATCACAATATTAAATCCAAGGACACCTGTGCAATTACATTGCATACACTCCCACTGCAGAGCTGATTGTGATTCAAAAGATCGTGCAGCTTATTTCAAGCTCACAAAGATATACTTTATCTACTTGATGCCTAAAGCTGACATTTCCAAACTCCAGATAATCAGCAACATTTTAAATACAAAAAGGAAATGATAAATTCTCCATTCACTAAAATTAAACCAAAAATCTTACAGGATTTCGATTTTTTTATGTTGAAATCATTGCCAGATTACTTTTTCCACTCATCCACCTTAACAAACACACAAAAGGACTCAACAAATTGGAAACTGTCTCTAACATGTTTTCTTCCATAGTTGCCCCATCAGCAAATTCCTCCACCTGAGCTGTGGCTCTCTCCAGCTCCTCCAGAGTTACCATGGGCCTCTTGGCTATTTTTCTTATTATATATGAATTTGGTGCACATTGGGGGTTCAGGTTACTGAAAAATCTACCAACACGAAATTGTTTCAGAACATTGCATCACAATGTCAGTTTGATGATTAAAACAATAAAATATAGGCCAGAAAGGATGCGAACACTTCAATTCTTTACTTTACTGTATGAGCAGGAAAAGACTTGAGTGATGTCAATTTATGGGTGCTAAGAAAGTTTGACTGAACAATTTATTTATTTTTTAAAGGGGGAGACTGGTTTCTGTCTATTTACATTTATATTTCATTCACTCAAAGAGCCACTTGGCTAAATGGGGGCATGTTTATTTGGCTGACCTCTACTCATTAGAAACCCATAAAACTCTCAAAAACATAATTTTAAAAATGCATTTGTGTGTCACAATGCAAAAGAACATAGATCATTCTATTTCTTGTTTTAAAATGTATTTTGTGATTTACTTTAAATAAATAAAAACTTTGCGGTAAACCGGTGGGACACAGTGCACCGAATCAGAAAATCACCCCATATATCACTTCACAATATACACTACGTTGTGTTGGACTTTCACAAGTTTGTGGTTGTACCGTGAAGAATATGCGAAGTTCAAGAAGTGAATACTTTTTGCCAGGCTCTGTAAAGAACAACCTGCAATCCAAGCATAATAATCAAGTCTTGATTTATTAAGTAGAAACATAATCTTTGGAGTTACGTGCTCCCCTTTTATACGTGAGATAAATTAAACAAAGCAAGTGTCCGACCCGGCGGGCCTCACCGGGGCCGGTTTGTGGCGAAACCTTGGCTGCGTGTCGCGGACCCGAACGGGCCAGAAACACGAACCGGCCATGGAGGCACCATCCTGCCCGTGTCAGTAAGCCTACCTGGCCCTGAGCGTTCATAACAAACAGCACGCCTGCCTGCCTGCCTGCCTGTCTGTCTGTCTACCCCTCCCACACGCTCACAGAGACACGCACGTAGACAGCGGCGTATGTATGAGCCTACCTCAGAGACCTGCCGCCCTCTGAGCGCCGCTGGCTGCTTCCAGCCGCCAGACTCAGCAAGTACAGCTGCCCGCTAATTACGAGCTAACGGCGGCTAAATGTTACCTTGGTGAACGGCGACGCTGCAGCCGTGTCCATCACAGTACACCAGCGGGTTCTCAGCCCAGCCTCGCTCGTCTGAACACACGCAGCAGCCTCCGACCATTTCCCGCATGCTTCTCCCATATGAAGAAATAAATTTCTCCTCCCGAGTAACGGCCCAGACCTCGGCCAGGCCTGTCAGGTAGACATCCGACACTTTAACGCTGCACCGAGCATAGTCGTCTGTCGCGTTGGGCGCACTGGGGCTTTTTTGCCGCAGCGGTGAAACCAAATCTCGGCGTGTAAAAAATTGCGCTGCTTCACCGCTTCTACGTTTTCTCCGTGATGTCCTCCAGTCCTCATAGCACTCGGAGAGTCGCGCATGCTCACAGCTGATCTGTCCGGGTTGAGGCAAAGGCATCAAGTTGGCATCTGAATCCATTTTCTAGTTTACCATTTTAAACTCTAATGGCAAGTCTCTTATGGTTTGATGAAATCACTCGTTTCACCCATCGCAGAATTTCTCTGTTTAAATAATGTACATCAAGCAGCAAAAACCATCGAGTGCGCTTTTTTAATCAATTGTGAAGAAACAGCGTCATCTGCTGGTAATTCACAGCAAACAGGGAGCAATTGCAAGGTATTTCACCATTCAACCTGAAACTGTCTAGTTCATCTGGTCGGTTTTTTTAATCCCTGGGGGGATCGTTTTTTTTTGTTCCTCCCTCTGGTCCGACAGAGTATTATTCCGGTTTCTCTTCACATGAATTCCACGACCAACACTCCCAAATCTTAATTATTCCCTGTCAACTCTTTGGGAAAAAACTGAAACTAAAAAAATGCTAAGACACCTGCAGACATAAAATTTGGAATATTATTGGAGCCATAAAACCACATTTTCTTACAGAACAGTATTGTAATTGGTCAGATACAAAACGTCTAAAAAAGCTGATACATGGTCAGAATGGTAGACAATAGCCTAGCAAAAAGGTCTACCAAAATTACATTGATATGAAATGTTGATAAGCTGAATTGAGCAGCACCCCCCTCCAATAAACGCAAACATTTGATTCATCACCGTGCTCTGCAATACAAATTCAGATCAATTACAATGACTTGTACAGCTGTAGCCCAACCATTAGGTCATTATAGTTATTGTTCATTGCTGAAATCTCAGATTTAACACCAATAAAATATTCACTAGAGCAGATAACCATGAAGTAATTACAGAAATTCTGAAACAATTATACTTGATTTTGTTTTGTTGATATTAAATAACCAATGACGCACTGAAGTGATCATTTAAGACCTTTAATCTCTTGAACCTTGTCCTATAATTGGCAGAGATGGGACCAAGTCACACATGTGCAAGTCTCAAGTAAGTATCAAGTCTTAACCCTCAAGTCTCAAGTAAGTCCCAAGTATTTTTTTTTTTTTGGGCAAGTCAAGTCAAGTCCTGGAATAGGTCAAGTCAAGTTCAAGTCAAGTCACATCATTGTAATTTTACCTGCAGAATATGATCTTAATAAAGTGAAAAGACAAATGGCCAATGTCCCCAACATGTTAAAAATATAGTTTGGATTCGCTTTGTAAATACTCATTTTCAGAAAATACCTCAGTAATAACATCATAAAATTATTTATTGATAACACAAACACACCAAATGAAATGATTTTTGAACATGGAGTTGAAAAAAACAATGAAAACAAATAACAGCTAATATTTATTTTTCTTTTTTTCTTTTCTCTTGTCCTGTCCAGCATTATAGCAAGCAGAATCGTGGTCTGTATGCCATGTTGTGCTGAGCAGATTTGCTTTACCAAGGGGAGCTTTATGAATATAAGGCTCCTCTTGATAATAATAATTGATCTTTTATTTCATTACATTCATTTTATTACATTTTAATTGATGGAAAACCTCGTCAATGGCAGGGAAAGGATTAATAACAAAATGACAAGCACTTATGAAGAGAATAATGTTTTTTAAGTATCATTGATTGAATGTGTGACGGCACACTTTACCCAAAACATGCTAATCCCCCACTCCTCACTGTCATATGAAGCTAACATTAGCCAAAATGCCAACTAAGCAGACAACGTAATCAGGCTCTGATATGAATTAAATTGACAAGCACTTACTAGGCCGACTGGGTCTTCAAATGTCGGACGAAATTTGATGTTGTCGTCTGACTGTCTGTGATTTTGATATTTTAAATTAAAAGCCTATGTTCGACTATCCAGCATTTTTAATATAAAAACGTCATTCAAACTGAAAACATGATGAAAATGATGTGAATAATAATAATAATAATAACACTCAAGTCATTCAAGTCATCGTGTTTCAAGTCAAGTCAAGTCCCGAGTCTTTAACTTCCAAGTCCAAGTCAAGTCGCAAGTATTTTATTTTTTTCAAGTCAAGTCACAAGTCATAAAAACAGCGACTTGAGTCGACTCAAGTCCAAGTCATCAAGTCTCAAGTCCCCATCTCTGATAATTGGTACTTTCCTGTCTTTATAATATTCTCCATTTATTTAATTTTTTTTTGTTAAAGTATTCCACTCCTTAAGAAAATAATGGGTTGTTCGTATATTGTACAAAATAGTAAACAACTATGAAACTTGCATACAGAGATACCACTCCAAAAGCTGAACTTTTATTCTATTGGTTGTCACAAAAAAGATATACAGAGCTAAATAACCTTATTTATTTGCACTGAATATTTGAAGTAAAAAAATAAACAAAAACAAACTAGAAAAGCTCTCAGGAAGCACATACCTACCTTCCTGAAAATTTCATCAAAATCTGTCTATAACTTTTTGAGTCATGTTGCTAACTGGCAGACAGACGAACCCTGGCGAAAACACAACTTCATTGGCAGAGGTAATAAAATAATCCCAAATTAGAGAAATATGGCCTTGTGAAACCAGAAATCCAAGAAGGGATATCACATTTCTCAACAACCCTCATCTCGATATTCAACATGGCTGCCGTGTGTTTAAATCATAGTAATGGCTGCAGTAATAAACAATTTCTTTGCCCTTATTGTAGTTTGAATCTTTAAATATTTTACATCCACAAAGACGTAAAATTTTATGAAAAATTTTCTTTAATTTTTGAATGTATAATATGCAGACATCTACTGTTTGTTTGTATTGCTAGTAGTTATTTGCCTGGTGACAGAGTAAAAAAAACTGGTCAAGGGTTTCCCAATTTGAAACTAGAACATGGTTAGGTTGAGTCTAATGGAGCTCAGCATAAATAACCACTGGTTTTTCAGTTCATAGTCCATCTGCTTTAATTTGTACTGGAGGTTTCCTGAGCTAGTTTTTAACCTACCTCCCTTTTAGTATCTACAGCAAAGGGCAATAGGACTAAACTACTAGTCTTTTCACCTGTTTCAGCCAACAAGCTCTACATTTGTTTCATTTTGACTTATAGTTGATACCAACATGTCTTTTGAGTATCTTGACTGAATCCCAGTAGTCAGTCAGTAGATGTCACTAAAAACCTGGCCTTTTCTGATGATGTATTGACTCTGACCTAACTCCCTGTGTTTTATGTTGGAAATGGCACTTTTTGCCATAATCAGACCCTTTTATTATTACTCAATAACATGTTAGTCCAACAATAATTCCTCCTACACTTCCATGAACCGCCACTACATCTGCTTTAGTCACAGTTTATTCTCATTATCATGTACTACCCAGAAAATGAATGCCTTGAATTCAATGTATTGTACTCTGGAAAAGAGAAGAAACAAAGCTGTGCTGTTGTAATGAATGACTTGACTTTTTAACTTGACATGTAGAATTGAAGCTGTGAAGACAGTTTGGTCTCACAAGTGTCACTTCTCTTCAAACCCAAAGAGAGAAAGGGGAACTGGTTCTGATAGAGAGGACAGATAGTGAGGTAGCAGCTGGAAGAAGCTAACACCCTCTTCTGGTCTTGAAGGCAGCAAGGCGTGAACAAGTTCCTGCACCACCATGTGGGTGAAGTGCAGCGACACGCACGCGCGAGCGCACACCCCGACGACCGCCTGTGATAAAGTAGTTCTGTGGCTTGTCGTTTTTTCTCTATGTGTGCTCACCAAAACTTCCCCGCTGAGCACATTTTGGCCGTCAGCGGAAGTTTTTAAAAGTGTGTCATGCTGAAAATTCCCACAAGACCCTCATTTTTAAATATATTTTTGCCCTTGCACAGATAAATTCCCATACCTGGAGTTTTACTGGCATGGTGGCGGCAGCATCATGCTGTGGGGATTACTGTTGCAATCCATTCTGTGGGTGAGGCGAGAATGAAGAAGAAAGAGAAACTGCTGACTGAAATTACTTTTTGTACCTTCTCTCACCCTTTCCTAACTGAAGGTTGGCTATTGTTCATTTTGACTGAGACTCCTCCCTACACTTTTTTTTCCTGAGATCACAATGACCTGAAGAGACATCAGATGCAAAAAATATATATATAAATGTATCAGTTTCTCATCATAGAAACAGTCAACTGTAAGATCTTGACATGTGATGCATCAGTGGGATGATCCAGTAACTAATTTACATTGAAGGCACAAGATTAGATTTTTCATGTTTGCACAAAGTACCTCAGCAAATTTCCTAATGTTGTGAACCTGTTTACACATTTGCCAATAAAACCTTTCTAATTCAGATTTTTTCTAATCTGCTTAAACATCATGATTCTATTCTGTGCTTCAAACATGTCTCTGTATAACTTCCACCTCGTGGGAACGCTAAATGAGTATATTATTCTGGAGTGAGAAACCAGCAAATGGTGCAGAGTGGTGTCCTTTGAAGCCGTGAACTGCAGATCTCTGAAAACCACAGCCTTAAAAAAAGAGACATGTGACCTTCGAGATAATAGGATTTTTTTTTTTTTTGCAGTCAGATTTGGCAAACTTAAACATCTCTCAACATTCTGCAGCTTGTGTGCAATGACAGAACTGTTCTTTTATTTTTTACATCTTTATACAGACAGAATAAAACAGTAGATACAGCATAAATACATTATTTTGTACTGCTTTGTGCGAGTGGAAACATATGGCTTTATGCAAACAGACAACCCAGTTAAGTACAAATATATGCATGCTAAGGAGTTGAAATACTCCTGCAATAAGTCTTTACAGACCATCTTTACAGATGAGTACAGGATGACTAAGAACAGTCGCCACACTCCTACAACGTCTATAATCACACACTTTGACAAACACAAAGGACAGACAGAACCGCTACTTTATGCTTTCATTTCTAATACTACCAGCTACCTATATGACTAAGTTGATGTCTGTCTCCATAGTGGTGACTGTTTGTGTGGATGAATACAGTCTACTTGAGTTCTAGGCGGTGCTCACCGCGGGCTATGTGGGAGGAGAACTCGTAACGGTCCCGGCTGCGGTGGCCACACACGTTGCATTCGAGCGGATCACGGAAGCCGTGGCACCCCATGTGGATGGTGAACATGACGTAGTCCAGGAAGAGCACCCTGCAATGGCCACAGGGGTACACTGCTCCAGGTGGTGCCCCGGACTCCCCGTCCGCCCGCATGACCCTCAGGGCCTCGAGGGGCGACAGTGGAATGGGCTGGCTGTGTGGGTGTGGGACGCCGTTCTGGTGATTGATCCCCCCCAGCAGGTGACCCAAGCTGTACATGACGGGTTGGGTCATCTGGGAGGCGTCGTTGTGAAAGGAGTCCATGCCAAGGGGGGGCTGTGTTCCATGAGGGAGGCCCAGAAGAGGCATCTTGTGGCCGTTGGTGAGGGTCATTGGGTTGATATCATTGCGGTTTAATGGTATGGGGTATGGTCTGTGAGTGGGAGGTGGGTCGCCATCTGGGCCTGCAAGGACAGTCTGCAGCTGGCCCTCTGACCCAGGTGAGCCTGGTGGAGGTTCCTTTATGTCAGATCGGTGGAGAAGTTCCCTGTTAAAGCTCAGGTCCAGGCAGACCCCGTTGTCGCCTACACCAGTGACACGACAAAAGAGCACTGAAGACTCAACATGGGGTGGTTTCATATACTTTACTAAAGAACATTACAGTACCTTGTCAAAGTGTTCATAACAGTTTAATTTTTTTACATTTTGTCACGTTACAGTCAAAGATCAATGTATTTTATATGATCGACCAACACAAAGTTATAAAATCTTGTGAAGTGGAAGGAAAACAAGCACAGGGTGTTCAAAATCTTTACTGTGAGCATTTCTATTCAGCCCTCTACAGTCAGATACCCCTAAATATAATATGTTGCACATAAACTGACAAACCAGTCAAGAAGAGCATTAATCAGATAAGCAGCATAGAAGTCCATAAGAACTCTGTGGGAGCTGCTGAGATCAACGGCTCTGGTGGGAATATATGTTGATAGAACTATTGCATTCCACAAATGTCCCGTTTATGGAAGCATGGCAAGACGGGAGCCACTGTTGATAGAAAAATCTCAGTCCCTTTTGTAATCAGTCAAAAGTCATGAAGTGGACACAGCCAACATGTGGAAGAAGTTGCTCTGGTCAGATGATGTCAAACATGTAACCTTTTGGGCTACATGCAAAATGACATGGGTGACACTAACACTGAACCCTCAAAAAACCATCTCTGCTGAGAAATACGGTGACTGCAGTATCATGCTGTAAGGATCCTCTTCAGCAGCTTGTTTGAGTTGAGGAAAAGATAGTTGGAGCTAAATACAGGGCAGTCCTGAAAGAAGCCCTATTGGAGGCAACAACAGAATGCTGACCGGGGCAGCACAACCATCACAATAATAATAATAATAATAGAAAAGATAAAAAGTTAAAAATCTATGTCCAGACTTGAAAATAGATGCTTAAATCTGTCCAATCAGAGCATTTTAGGCTGTTTTACAATGAAGAATTGGCAAAAAGCCCCCACTCTGTCTGTCTCGGTTGTTGTGTCTGCCTTGGCTGCTAGTGGTGCTCAGAGGGCCCGGTGGTGCCCCTGTTTGGCAGCCTTGCCCTCTCAGTGTACCCCAGGGTAGCTGTGGCTACAATGTACCATTACCAGTGTGTGAATGTGTACATTAATGGGTGAATGTAGAGTGAAGCGCTTTGGGGTCTTCGGGACTAGTGCTTTATGAGGTTAGTGCGACTACAAAAGTGCTATATAAGTCCAGTCTATTTAAATAATGTACTTTTTTCCACCCACTTCACCATTGTTCACTACTTTGTGATGGTCTATCACATAAACTCCCAATAAAATACAGTGGAATTTGTAGTGACAAAGTGCTATGAATACTTTTGCAAGGCACTCCACATGGAGAAGCAGCAGAAAACTGCAGTCAGAGGGCATATTGCTTACAGATGGGCAAGAGCTAAGACAGATCCAGATGGGGCTCTCAGGGGTCCTCTCTTTGGTTTGCAGTATGCACAGAGCAAAAAAATGTACAACCCCTTTGGCTAACCTGGAACACAGGCACTTCAAGGGACAAAAGAAGCTTAAAAGCAAGAAAACATCCTGAGCCAGGAGAGGACAGAGGGCTGCGAGGAAGCAGACGGCGCAGACGAAGGTCTTTGGTGCAGCTGCTACAGAACTATCGACAGAGAAACACCTGCTCACGTTTCTCGCCTCCCGCCTGTTCTATCTTTCTCTGTGGTTGCAGACTCTCTTACTTCTCTTTTCCCCTGTGGTTGTCATATTGAAAGATCTCACTTCATTTGCCAAGCTGATAGACGTAGGAGTGTTGTGTATATGTGTGTTAGTTAATGTGTATGTGTGTGTTCGCGGGAAGCTTGAGGCGTGATTGCGAAACTACAACCCAATGTTGAGCCTAGCCAGAGAGGTAAGAGGAGACGATTGAAAAATTGCGCGTATGCTCAAAGTTTGGGAAATGGCAGCGCCAACTCAGCCGTTTACTGAAACTGATAGCTTCTGATCATTCATCACTCCAGCGGATTATCCGAGTTCAATTCAAAACACAGAAAATGAGTAATACTACTAAGAACTTTCAGGTTCATATTTCTTTTTTTCCTTTTTTTAAAACATGAATTAACCATGCATGGTCACTTATACCCAACAATGACACCACTCTGGGCAGAGAATCTAGGGTAGTGGGAACCACGTTGTGGTGTGGGCAGCTAAGAGCCAGGTGTTCTGGCCTCAGTTCTTGTCTGGTAAGAGACAGAAGCCAGCAAAGATGAACAGATAAACAAGAAGCTCAGGCAGACAGAAATAATTCACAATTGACTTGTTTATTGAAAGACTTTTAAATTGCTACAAGCAAACCGATGTAAACTTGCGAAAAAGACAGCAACATTTACAGAAGAAGCTGGTAGGAAAATAGATGCAACTTATACATACAGAGACACACAGTGTCTTGGAAAAGGTTACATACACTTTGAACTTATTCACATTTTGTCATGTTACATCCACAAACTTCAATGGATTTTATGTGATAGACCAATACATAAGTACAATGAAAAAAGTTTTTATATAAAAAGTGTTTCTAAAAAGTGCGATATCCCTTTTCTCCCCCCTTTCATCTGCTACCCCTAGATAGAATCCAATCCAACCATTTCCTACACCTTATCAGTAAATTGACGCCACCCATTTGTAATTTAATCTCAGTACAAATCCATCTGTTCTGTGAAGGCCTCAGAGGTTTGTTAAGAGAACATTACTGAGCAAACAGAATCATAAAGCTGTGGAGAAGTTTAAAGGCAGGTTATTTTACAGACCATATAAAGCAGTTGTTCCCAAACTTTCCAGCTTCTGATCCACAAAATAAAAATGTAAGAGGGTCGTGACCCGACTTTTGTTTGAGCATGTAAGCCTCTTTACCAGGTTGGCTACATAGTGGTACAATGACAGTCAGCATCAACAACCAATATATTGGCCAACAGGTACCTTTTATCTAATTTCCGAGTCCTGTTTTTATCTTTTACAACATTTTTAAAATACATATGATTCTTGTCATTTTTTTGGTATTTGGCTTAATTTCTGAAGAGGACCTCAAGACCACAGACTTGCATATTTTTGACCCCAAGTGGGGTTCCGACCCCAACGTTGGGAACTACTGATCTAAAGGACAAACAAAATACGCCCCATCAAAATTGAACTTATTGTCCTCATTATCCTGGTTATGGCATTAATGAAGAAACAGCCTGATGAAGACCAAGGAACAACGTGCTAAAAGTCTGGGGTAAGGTTACATAAAAAAATTATATGGCAAGTTTTGAACATCATACAGAGCAGTGATGAATTCACTATATGAAACAGATAATAAAATTAAAACGAGTACAGCACACTTGCTTCCTGCCAAGACAACAATGTCACTTAAACCAATAGGCTGGGCAAGGAGGATTTTTCAGAGAAGCAGCCAAGAGGCATCTGGTTACTCTGGAAGAACTGCAGGGATCCACAGCTCAGGTGGATTTTTGGCCTAAATGCAAAACCCATCACAAAATATCACACTGAACACACAATCTCGATCCTGAAACATGGTGATGGCAGCATTATATACTGGGCATACTTTTCTTTAGTAGGGACAGGGAAGCTGGTCAGAGATGATGGGAAGATAGATGGAGCTAAATACAGAGCAATTCTGGAAAACGAACCTAGAGCTACAATAAAGTGGCCGAGATCAAAGCAAAAATTCAATTACAGTTCAATTTTTGTTGGTCTATCACATACAATTCGAATCAAATACATTGAAGTGTGTTGCTGCAATCTAACAAAAAGCAGAAAATGTTCAAGACTTTTGCAAGGCACTGTTAACATGTCAAAATAATAGCATTTGCAGCAAAAGCTAATTGAAAAACACGTGTACTTTCATATAAAACACATAGAGGCATAGAGCTTGTTAAATAAGGTTGCTTCACAAAAGAAAGCCCTTTTTGCAGTTTGAGGTATGCCGCTATGCTTGCTCTTACCAGTGAACTTCTGTGGCATTGAACTTTTCCGCTTGGCAACGTTGCTGGCGAGCCTATCGAGAAGCAGCGCGCGCTCAGAGCCCAGCTGAGACCTGGCCGTGTGGCTGTCTTCTGCTTGACCACAAGAACAAAAAAGAAAGAAAGAAAGAAAGAAAGAAAGAAAGAAAGAAAGAAAGAAAGAAAGAAAGAAAGAAAGAAAGAAAGAAAGAAAGAAAGAAAGAAAGAAAGAAAGAAAGAAAAAAATAGCAATGTCAAAGAAATGAAAACCTGTTGTCAATCATGAGAAGCACTGAGCCGCTACCCTCCATAAAATGAGATACAAAGTAAACAAATGAGTCCCACAGGGAGGAATGAAATATTAATTTGCAATTAGACTCTCCTCTGTCCTCACTTCCTGATTGTTTTTTTTTGTTTTTTTTTTGTTTTACCTCATCAGTGCAGGAGGAGAGACCACAGGATGAGGATGTACTTCCTCACCACTACAGCACTATCAAGCAAAACTTACGACATTCGGTGACCACAGAAACAGTGCGACGTCTTGTGTGTTGCAATCGTGCAACTGTCCTGCCGGTACACCAAAGCACAGTCGGCAGAGGGGGCCGATGTCTTACTCGAGCGTGCCTGCGCTGGGCCGGCCTGGGCTCAAACGTTTGCCCTATTTGGCTTCCACTTTGCTGATACAGGCAGAAGCGGTCTCTGCTGCACTGAGCCATCACACCACAGCAGCCATAACCTATTAAGTCTGTAATCATGGGGCACCAGCTATAAGTTCATTAACTTAATGAGGCCATAAAAACAAGATCTGCTGGCTTTTTAACTGCACGCCTGCTGTGCACTCACAAAAAAAACCAACAGCTTGTTTTTGTAGACTTGACGGCTGCAGCAGCTGCATGTGTGAAGTTTCGGAGATGTTTTCTGAGAGTGTGACGGCTGCTCACCTCTTTCAGTGGGACCTTTGCTCTGAATGTACACATGGCACCTCTCTCTGTGCTCGTCGAGGGAGCTCCGCTGCTTGTAGCTGCGACTGCAGTGGTTGCACTTGAAGGGCTTCTCTACTGCAAGCAAGAGTTTCAGTTAATCACCAAACACATCAACAATATGAAAACTGGCACAGCATGTAAGATTTCACAAAGTGTGCAGTTTCGCTCAAAACTGATGATGTGTTTCTTTTTGGGTTTTTTTTGTTTTGCGACTGAAGGCAGGTAAATCACGTGATCTGAAAGTGAATGAGTAAGTTTCCAGAGGTGATTGAGTAAAAGATATAATATGTGATGTGTGTGTGTTTGCAAGAACCCACGGTGCAGCTGTTACTGGAAATCCAAGAGCCCTCCCGCAAACCCTCATTAGTCGAGATTCAAAAGGGAGTGAAAAACCAGACTTAAAGGAGTAACTGGCGTTGTACACAGGTGCATATGGTATATGGGTGTATGGCGCTTTGTGTGCGTGTTGAGTGATTAAGCACGCATGCATGTGGCTGGCTGGCTGCTACCAGAATGGGTGCGCAGGTGCCCGCTGAGAGCGTCGCGTCGTCGGCAGGCGTAGCTGCACATCGGGCATTTGAAAGGCTTCTCTCCGGAGTGCAGTTTGATGTGGCGAAGTAGGTTTCCCTTCTGGGTGAAGGAGGCCCCACACTGAGTACAGTGGAATGGCCTCTCACCTGAGAAACAAAAAATAACACACAGAGGAGGAAAAAAAAGGAACCCACACAGTTTAACTCATTAACTGCACAAGAAGTTTCCTATAGATTTTACTAATTATATTGAGTTCTGGGCCACAGCATTATAATAAAAAAAAACGGCCTGTTTTTGTTGCAGTTACTACGTAGTTTCCCATTATTACAGTGAATTGCAAAACACAGAATCATTCACCATCTTTTGAAAGGGGAACAAAGCAACATCCACTTTGATTGTCTAGAGACAACATTCTCACGACTCAGACCACCAAATGAGTTGTACACAAGATGGTGAAAACAGCCTCCGCTGAAAGCGGTGCAACACTTCACATGTTCCCCACCAGTGCAGCAAACAGGGGCGGATTTAGAGGGATGTGGCCCCCTGGGCTAGAGCCAGTGTTGGCATTCTACCCAAGTTTCTCTAACAGATATAAATTAAAATATGTTGATAATTAGGTATACATCATCTTCTAGGTTTTTCAAAGTTATCTTCGCATTTGTCATTTCTAGAACGCTCGTCAAAATTCCTAGAAATGTCGGTACCGAAAAAAAGAGCCAAAATGTCATAATAACTGATGTACTGCATGTGGAACTGCGAGGCATTCACTGAAATGGCCCCAAAAACAAAGCAGCAATACAATTGTGCCCAGATTCAAATTTTGTTTCTTAAGACCAGAGGAAGGATTAACGTTTTGCAGTGGCTAAGCCAGAGTCAAGACTGGAATCTGATTCAGAATCTGTAAAGCTAGCTAAAGATTACGGTAATAGCAAGGAGGTCTTACAACCTCAAAGGCCTATTATGAAATAAGCTTATCACAAAAAATAAATAGTCAAAATCCCAGCAGTAACAAGCAAAAAAGCTGGTGAGACATCTTAAGAAGGATCTGATGCTGTAATGCCAATAAAGATTTTTCCACCGATTGTTGAGAAGTGGGTATATAATTTTAGACATCCCATTTTTTTTTAATTTACAGAAAAACACAGAAATTACTTTTCAGTTGTCTTATTATTTTTTTTGAGAAATGTCTGTCATTTACAATCAGACACAAACTTTTTGGCTGAATGAAAATAATTTTATATCTACTACGGGTATGAATCATTTGGGCTGTATCGGTAACAAAGTCGACGTGTGTGTGTGTGTGTGGGCCCATATAGATTTTGTTCTGGCTATATGTAGCGATGGGTGATATGGAATTTATCGTGATAGTGATATAGGTTGATAAGGGTTCCAACACATTTTCTATATCAAAAATTTCTAGACTTTCTAGACTGAATTTTCTGTTTTTGTAGCATTCCAGACATTGCAGTGAAACCCATTTATAACGAAAGATCTACTACAGTATTCAGGACATATTGTATGTTTCACAAATCACGAAACACACCAAAGCTGTTCTGCTATTTTGGAATCTGGAATCTGGAATTGCTATTGCGTTGGCTCCATTTTAAAATCTATAATACTTCTCAAATCAAGACTGTTTCTTTAAAGCACAATATTACCTTTATTCCATTTCTAAACGTGTTAAAATTTTGCTTCACAAAAGGAAATAAACGTTTACCACTATGAAATTAAATGTTTCAGGGTGGTGGGTTGCAAAGTAGTAGATTGTGTGCCCCATATAGAGGCTATTACTCCTCAACGTAGCCGTACGGGGTTGCATTACAGACCTTGGCTGCATGTTTTCCTCTTTCTCTCTCTGCCAATTTCTCTGTCTGAATACTGTGAATAAAAGCCTCTAGCATCCCAAAATCTTCAAAACATTGAACGAACATAGCCATTACGTTTTGTTTGGCATCTGAACCACCACAGACCAAACTCAGTTTAAGAACCACAGGTCGAGTTTGAAACCCTCATTTAAAGTTTGCTAGATGTCAAAAAGCTGTGAAATTGCAATTTTCATCTTTTTTGCATGAGAGTGCATTTGACTATGGGTGATCAGCAAGAAACTCAAAAAACAAGTATTGATTTCTAAAATGTTAAAGTCAAGTTTTAATGTGGAAAAATAAAACAAAATGTCATTTAAACTTAAGTCAATAGAGATTTTTATATTTAAAAAATGGAATTGGTAATAATGTCTGGCAACTCCATACTCAGTTTTCCTTTTCCCAAATATATTAAGATCTGGAAAATGGTAAAACGGTTTTCATAACTTTCCAGACATATCAAGACTTTGTAGGAATCCTGGACGATAGAAGAGTTTTTGGTCTTTTTAGCAGCGTTATTGCACGTCTTTTAAGCCCTAACCCTAAAAATAAAACCTGACCTTTATCAACTAGGCTACTTAAGTACATCACAATTTATCATTGCAGTCGTTCAGCTCGCAAAACCTATGAAGGGCAACAAGTAGTGTAGGCTTGAAAGTGTTAAGTTAGGTGCGATACTATCATGGCAACCATAAGAGCCCGCCGGATGTGAAGAGGGTCTTTTTATGGAGTTCATAACTCACTCCCATCAAATGCAGAATATGTGCAAGTCAGTGAGGAAAAGATGTTGCTTCAACCAAAATTACGATTATTTTCCATCCTCCTGCTGCGATCTTTGCATGCTGATCTGAATACTTATCTGTCATTGCCATCAAATCAAACATTTAACTGTTCTGTGCTCGTTACTGAACTACAATGGAAGATATTTCACAACCAGATCCCGCCGGCCGATTAGGTGGCAGAGACGTGCCGAATGCACGCAGAACAAATGCACTGACCCCATCAATAAGAGCTAAATCCGTTGCTATCAGATAATCGTGCAGCTGTTTGTGTGTTTCAGGTCAGGTGTTTTTTTATGTTTTGTTTTTTTGTTTTTTGTTTTTGCGTGAGCTTACCAGTGTGGCTGCGCTTGTGCACTAGCAGCACATTAATGCTGATGCAGGAGAGGCCGCAGATGTCGCAGCTGAGTTTCCCCTGTGTTGGGATGCGGGACGCCGTGGATCCAGGTGCATAGCCACCGTCGTCCAAGGCACCTGTTGTTTGGCCGTCTGGCAGGGATGCTGCTTCGTAGCGCGAGTAGTCCACCAGTGAAAGGTCTTGCGGCTCGTTCAGGCCGTCCTCATCTCTCTGCTCGTTGTTGTCGTCCTCTGCCCTCTCCTCGTAAACCCCTTCTTCCATCCCATCCTCGCTGTCGCCCTCTACTTCCTCTTTGGGCACAATCACTGCCTGCTCATTATTGTCTGTCTCCACGGCCTCCGTCTTTATCACACCTAGGCAAAACATGGAAGTAATAAAGAAGCACAGCAAAGATTTAGAGACATTTCAATCACAGATGCAGTGACATAAACTGAAGCAGCTGAGAACAACGAACAACTATTTCACGCTTCCAAATTAGGAGCCAAAAAAGCTAGATGAGACTCTACTGCGAGCCAGAATATGAAACAGAGTCACGTCTTCACTTCTACTTTTATATTTAAAGTTCGATATTAGCACAGGCACGTCTCCAAAGTGTGGGTAGCTTAATTTGGGCCGACACGCAGTGTCTCAAAGAGATTCAGTAGATGTGCGCCTGAGATAAGAGGAAAGCGTTTCCTTTGAATACACAGAAAGTAGAACCAGGACAGGAGAGAGGCACAGCAGGCGCCTCAGACAGACAAACCAGTTCCCTTCGTTTTAAAGGACTCAGTGTGTTCATCGGCACTGTCACACAGACTTACCAGTAATAATATGACCTACTTTTTTCTTTATGGACCATTTTTATAGCCACAAGATGTTAACATGCAAAAGTTTTCCCTCCACTTTAACTTTATCACATTTTGGAACCATTAACGTGATGGTCAATGCCATCTTAATGGGATGTTTTGAGATAATCTTACAAAACGTAGTGCATAACTGAAGTGGAAGGAAATAATTAATGTTTGTTTGCAGCCCAAAACTGTGAAAAGTCCTGCATGCATTTGAATTCAGCCCTCCTAAGTCATCAGCTTGTAAAACCACCTCAAAGTTTAAACTTTTTTTGGGGTGTGCCCCTTCTAGTGTTGTAAATCAACTGATGATTTTTCTTTATTATTCTTTGGAAAATAACTCAGTCAGACGAGATGGAAAGCATCTCTAAGCAAAATGTTTTAAGTTTTGCCTTAGGTTCTAAGAAGGACGTAGTTGTGGAGTTTGACTTGGCCATTCTAACACAAAAAACGCTTTGACCTAAACCATTCCACTGTAGTTCCCGCTATATTGTTTAGTGTCATTGCCCTGCTGAAAGGTGAATCCCAGTCTCAAGTTGCTGCCACTAACAGTCTTTCTTCTACGACTGCCCTGCATGTAGCTCCCTCCATCTTCCAAACAACTCTGACCGGCTTGTCTAATAGTGCTTTAAAAAACCATCCTCACTGCATATGTTGTGAAAACCATAATTTAAAGTAGGGGATTGTATGTTCTGGGTGATGTGTAGTTTACATTTTTTGCCATAAAGCATTTAGCATGTTGGCCACGACCTTAACTTGAGCTCTGTGGCTCCTCCAGAGTTACCATATGCCTCTTCACAGTTTCTTTGATTACTGATCTGCTTGCCCAGCTGGACAGCTGGGTGGGCACTATGTCTCTAAAGGCACCTCGTTGCAATGGATTATATTTCAGAGTATAAGAGTAAATGTGGTTGAACAGAAAGGCACACCACCAAATAAAATACATTAAGGTTTGGGATGGTGATGTGAAGTTTACTGCACCTTATTTTTACTTGAGTAAAATTATTAAGAAGTATCTGTACTATTACTTAAACAAAAGCTGTGGCTGCTCTACCCACTGTGAGAAACGCTCAGTGAAAAACATTCCTGTTTTAACCAGAATTGCACCAGAGAGACACAACCCTACAGTTTATGTTAAAGTGAGACCTCTTGTTTATACACCAGCTTTGTAATTCTAATGTTATTTTCTATCTGCTGAGTCTGTTGTGCCATTTGGAGGTCAAGCGAAGATACAGTAAGCAGGAGAAATTGCTACTAGAAGTTCTCTACCCTGTTCTAACATATATAGAAACAAACCTTCAGCTACTTTAGTAATAATTTTACACGTTTGATGTTGTACAACCTGGATTTTTGATCCAATCTGCTGGATTTTCTTAGAAAACTTTTAGTGACTTGAATAATGAACTAAAGGATTAATCAGAATGCATGTATGATCAGAAATTACTGTTCTTGTAAAGTGCCTTGAGATGACATGGGTTGTGAATAGGCACAATATATATAAACTCAATTGAAATGAATTTAGAAAAGTGTTTCCTCTGTCTAAATTTGTCATTTTTTGTTATTTTTTGAGTATATTTTTTATTTTAGCATTTAAAATACCGGAATGTGCACTTAAAAGTTATATCTGTTTTACTATGTGAAGGCATCCTTTTAAAATATTAAATCAGATGACCTGATGAGTTACTTGAGTAGCCTTTTTACCAAATACTTTCTACTTTTACTTGAGTAAAAATATGTTGAAGTAGTGCTACTCTTAGTTGAGTACATTTTGGTCTACTCTACCCACCCCTGACAAAATGTGAAAAAAATTTAAGGAATACTTTTCACCGGCACTGTATGTTTTACCATGCCAGGTTAAAGGAATCAGTCTGCTGCATGCACAATTATCAGCACCACAGCTGCTGACATGCAGAGTCCTGAGGCCTGTCTTGCAGGACCTCTCACCTAGCCTCTTGCTAAGCGTGAACCAACCCTGAGAGCTACTCAGTTCCATCCAGAAACCACACTGTGGTCTTGGCGGTAACTGATGATGAGCTAAAGAGCATCGCCTTGTATTGTGGAGAATGCTCAGAGGTGCTATGGAAACTTTGCAAGCACAGAAGTCCGTGACACCCAATATAGAGTCCAGGGTCTCTCAGAGCACTGAACCGCAGGGCCGTGCAGCAGAACGCAGAGCGGGGCTTTAGGAAGTGCACCCGGTCGGGTAGATGGCAGCCAACCAGAAATAAGGGAACGCCGCCTGCACACAATGTATCTCTCTCAACACTTCAGGACAGAAGTTAAAAAACGTTTGGAGTTTGAACGAACTGTTATGATTGGTTACTTGTAAGGATGTGTATTGGCAAGAATCTGGTGATACGATATGTATCACAATACGGGGGGGGGGGCATATGATATATTGAGATACTATGAGTAAGACTATATATTGTGATCTTTAAAACTTCATTTGACTGTACAAAACTGTCACAGCATTCTAAACACTCCAACCTGTTTCATACTTTAACACATCCAGTTTTATTACTAGATCCAGTTGTTCAACTTGAATGAAGAAGGTGAAAACAGGCCACAAACTACCAGTTATACTTTTAATTTTACTACAAGAATTACTGTCATCCTTATTTGTTCCATTCAAATTCTAAAAAATAAAATAAAAATTGATACATTGCTTTTGAATATCGATACAATATTGTGACATAAAATATGACGATATATTGGTGTATTAATATTTTCTTATATCACACCTAGTTACTTGTTAGAGTTTCTGGCACTTTCTGGCAAATTCAAGATTTATTTTTACCATACAGTGGACACGAGTTACATCTCACGTCCCACTATGTATTAATTAAGGAAGTTGAATTGAATTGAAGTTTGGTTCTATATTTTATGGGAATTAATTAAATCTTTAAACAAAGTTCAGGATAATGATAAATACTGAAGAGTAGGACCTGATATCAGGTTCTCTTCCACATTCCCTTGTTTTAATGCTAGTTTATTATATTTAACCAAATATAGTATTAATTATTCATCCAATAACTTATCTAACTGATCTTCTTCTCCATCCTAGTGATCGATTTATATAATTTTCCCCCATAATCTGTAGTTCATTCTGTTTGACATCAGCTACTAATCATCGTAATTCAAGTACTGCAAAAGGCTGATATTTCTGCCTGTATATGTTAAAAATGAGGCCCGTTTAACAAGCCATATCTATGTTAATTTAAATTCTGAGGTTTTGGGTCTTTGACATTTAAAATAATGTATTATGGTTTCTCTGTGGGCTATCTGCAGGCAGAGCAGTCCTATTTTGGGCATGACAGTCTTACAAATGAGTTTTTCAGTCTCCAAACTAAAGAAATAAAGGTAAACGAACATAAATAAGTATACTGACTAATGCATCATTCTTTACAAAGAGCAAAAACATTAGTGTTTTGGCTCTCCTAGATTTGCAGTTGCACTTCATCTGAGTGCAAGCATGCTGCTTGAAATGCAAAGTGCCCTGAATCTTCATATTTTTGGACATAACTTGTGCATATGTGTGTGTGTGTATGCGTGCACATACGTGCATCCAAGACAGCATCTGAGTGCATTCCATTCACAGTGATAGAGGTGTCCTCTTTCTGCTCTTCCTCCTCCTCCTCCGCATTCACCTCTGCAACATCACTGCAAGCTTCTGAATAAAGGCACAAATTACTTTTTTTTGTTACTTTTTTTTTTACAAGAAAAAAGGGATATTCAAATATTCCCTATTAGCAATTAGCACACAGGAAATCTTTCTTGTGCGCTTGCAGAGACAAACTCATCTATAATATCTGCAGCCTGCACAAATTCCACAAGTACGCCTCGATCTTTTCGAAGCAGTGCTTCAGGTCAGACGGCGGTTTCTGCGGGGAAATGAGCTCAGACTGATCAAGTACAATTTCAAATTCAAGACAAGGAATGAGATACTCACCCATTACGTCTTCCTCTGGGGATGTGAATTCAGGATGATTGTCTGTGTTCATGGTGAGATGCTGGTAGTTTGAGGGTGTTTATAGGTCCAGTCGGGTTCCTGTGTTTGGCAATTTTAGAACCAGGTTTGTGAGTGGGAGTTCACAAAGCGGTGACAATGTGAAAGGGCAAATACGTTCCTCACTTTCATCCTGTCACTTTAATCTAGGATCAATATAACATTTCATGACCCTATTAAAAGGTGTTCTGTCTATTTCAATGAAGCCTGTGAAGAAATAGAAGCAACACTTGTCTCTGACTGTTCCTGTTGGTTGGACAGCATAAAAAAAGAGGCTTTCAAAAATAAAAGTGGGTGAAAGCCCACGGTTGATTGCTCGACCCTGTCTCTACATTTAGCCTGATGAGAAAGACATGATATTTTCTCTGCACACGTATTTCCTGCTAGGTTTGTACACAGGAGCGAATGTAAAAGAGCTTTCCACTCCAGCAGCCAAACACTCCTATACTTGTGGGCATAGTTTGAAACCGAACATCCATCCTACTGTGCATTTCTAATTAAAGATGCTACTGAAACACCTCAGTTTTCAGAGGGTTCAAGAAAGTTAATCAAAGATTGAAAGCTTTTATGAGTCCTTTTACAATGGTAAAGAAAAACAACAAATTACAAAGTTACTCAAAGTTCTCAAAAGCCCAAAATGAAATTGAGAAGTGTGTGTCCACATGTTCCAGTTGTTGCTAAAAGCTACTTCTTTAGAACAATTTATCTTGTGACTTAATCATCTTTTAAGTCTGGATTATGGTGAAGCTATCTTACCTTCCAGTTGCTCAGCACCCAGAGGAGAGGAAAGCTGCTCTGGTATTTCCCCACTCCACAGATGGACTTTCTCTGAATATGGATCCTACGCAGCGTGACTACAGTGAATGCTGGAGACATCCCTTAAAGGAACAGGAACTCATTGTGAACAAGGTGGAGCAACAAAGACTTCACATCCAGTAGAATGGCGAGAGCAGCTCAGACGGCCTAGAGCAGTCAGGGTGAAACTGCCGATCATCTGTATCCACTGAGCTTGGATGTGAAGACTCTAAGGCACCACATCCTAATGAAGGAAGCAAAGAGTGGATTAGGCTTTTTGATATCAATTCTCTCAGTCCTTCCTATCGCTGACTTGTTTCAGTTTAAAGAGCCATAACTCCATCTTGTGGCCAAATCAGAAAGCTACTTTTCACAGCAACGTGTTGTTTAAAGCATAAAAAGCCTAAACTTCTACAGTATTTCCACTGCAGCTTCCTGAGCACAAGTCGAGCTCACTATCAGGATCTGTGTAAAATTAGGTGTGTTAATATTGTAGTTATTCTGTGGACAGAAAACAAATATTTGATATACTGCAGATTTTTCAAGTTTTTCTGTTTACAAAGAGGTCTGTAATTGTCCACCTAAACATTGAAAGACAGAATCTAAAAACCAAGAAATTCACATTGTTTAATTTTTAAATAATACATTAGAATTTTTTATTGCATTAAATACATATTTAATCAGAGAATAACCAACAGTAATTCTGGCTCTCATAAACCTGTTAGTTTCTTTAAGAAGCCATCCTACCCTTCACTCATTACCGGTATTAGTTACACCTGTTTTAATTTATTACCTGTGTGTGTCCACAGACAGTCAATCAGACTCCAACCTCTCCACCAAGGGGCAAGACCAAACAGCTGGCTGCGGACACCACAGACTAAGGCTGGGATGGGCTACAGGACCACAGGCAAACATCTTGGTGAGAATGCAACCACTGATGATGCAATTATTGAAACATGTAAGAAACTCAAGATGACTGTCAATCTCCCACAGACTGGGAATCAACGCAAGATTTCAAATTGTGGAGAGTCAATGATCATGAGAAGGGTAAGGGATTAGCCAGGAACTATACAGGAGGACCTGGTCAATGACCTTAAGAGAACTGGGATCACGGTCTCAGAGGTTCCCACAGTAACGCACTACCCCTGTCATGGATGAAAATCCTACAGCATGGGCAAGCTCCCCCTGATCAAGCTAACACAAGTCCAGGGTCATCTAAAGTTTGCCAATGAACATCTGGATTATCCAGAGGAGGCATGGGAGATGGTCATGTGGTCAGATGAGACCAACAAATAACTTTTTTGGTATAAATTCCACTTCCGTGTTTGGAGGAAGAAGAAAGACCCCAAGAACACCATCTACACCGTGAAGCATAAGGGTGGAAACATCATGATTTAGGGATGCTTTTCTGCAAAGAGGACAGGATGACTGCAGCATATTAAGGAGAGGATGGGTGGGACCATGCATTGCACGATTTTGGGCAAAGGCCTCCTTCCCTCAGTAGGAGCATTTAAGATCCTGGTTGGGTCTTCCAACGTGACAATTACCTGAAAAGAACACCATGAGGGCAATTAAGGAGTGGCTCTGTCAGAAGCATTTCATGGTCCTGGAATGACCTAGCCAGGCTCCAGACCTGAAGCCAATAGAAAATATCTGTAGGGAGCTGAAACTCCATGTTGACCAATGACAGCCTAGAAAACCTGAAAAATGTGAAGATCTGTATGGAGGAGTGGGTCAAAATCCTTGAAACGATGTGGCCAAACCTGGTCAGGAACTACAGGAAGTGTCTGACCTCTGTAACTGTAAACAAAGGTTTCTGTACCAAGTATTAAGTTATTTTTTTCTATTGCATCAAATACTTATTTCATGTAATAAAATGCAACTTATTTTAAAATAATACAATGTGATTTAATCTTTTGGTTCTGTCTGTCTTTCTCTCCGTTTGTTGAGGTGTACCTAACAATGAAAAGTACAGACCTCTCAGCGGTGTATCAAATACTTTTTTTCCCCCACTGAATGTACTCTGAAAAGAAGCATTTTCAAACTTTGAATTACAGGGCGGCAAAAAACTATTTGCTTTCTTAAAGATTTCTTCTGTTCTTGCTTTTTTTTTGTGTGGTCACATTGAAATGTTTCAGATCACCAAACAAGTTTTTTTTTAATCAAACCCAAGTAGTTCTGAATTATTCTATTAAAGGAAAAAGGTTTCTAAATCACGTAGCCCAATGTGAAAGTTTATCTGGCACGGTCACTTGGAAAAGAAACACAAAAAGATTTATAATTGCATCCAAAACAAGTGTGTAATTTGCATGTGTCGTCAGTGGGGAGTGAGTGCCCCCCTGTGTTGGTACAGCGTAAGCACTGTAAGAAAATAATGGGCACATTATTTTGGTGTCTAAGTTGTAGATTTCTATTCATATTCCTTTATTTTGTAACAAGAAAACTTGCTTGAAGCTGTAAAAGACCGGGGAGGATGTTCCCTTTCCAGTAGAACAACAATCCTAAACATACAGCCGTAGAATTGTTTAGATCAAGGCATATTCATGTGTTAGATTAGCCTGGCCAATGTCCAGACCTAAATCCTAGACCTATTTATATCCTAGATTTATATGTACTAATGCTTTTCATCTCATCTAACTGACATTGAGCTAAGAAGAAGGATTGATTTGATTTAGGGGTGGCCTATTACAACTGCACACCATACTTTTCAGATTTCTATAAAAACAATATGCACACATTTAAAGTCTAAATAAAATACGTTGAAGTTTATTGTTGTAAGGTGACAACAGAAAAAGGGACTTTTACAAGGCACACAAGTGTCAAGAAATGAAGGATGGCTTTGCATAGAGCTCTAGCATAAAAATATGCAGAAATCTACACTCAACAAAAACTTAAACGCAACACCTTTGTTTCTGCTCCCATTTTTCATGAGATGGACTTAAAGATCTAAAATTTATTCCAGATACACAATATTACCATTTCTCTCTAACATTGTTCACAAATCAGTCTAAATGTGTGATAGTGAGCACTTCTGCTTTGCTGAGATAATCCATCCCACCTCACAGGTGTGCCACATCAAGATGCTGATCTGACATCATGATTAGTGCACAGGTGTACCTTATACTGCCCACAATAAAAGGCCACCCTGGAATGTGCAGTTTTGTCTCACAGCAAAATGCCACAGATGCCACAAGCATTGAGGGAGCGTGCAATTGGCATGCTGACAGCAGGAATGCCAACCAGATCTGTTGCTCGTGCATTGAATGTTCATTTCTCCACCATAAGCCGTCTCCAAAGGCGTTTCAGAGAACATGGCAGAACATCCAACCGGCCTCACAACCGCAGACCACGTGTAACCACACCAGCCCAGGACCTCCACATCCAGCAGGTTCACCTCCAAGATCGTCTGAGACCAGCCACTCAAACAGCTGCTGAAACAATTGGTTTGCATAACCAAACAATTTCTGCACAAACTGTCAGAAACCGTCTCAGGGAAGCTCAACTGCATGCTCGTCGTCCTCATCGGGGTCTTGACTTGACTCCAGCTCTTTGCCATAACAGACTTGAGTGGGCAAATGCTCACATTCGATGGCGTCTGGCATGTTGGAGAGGTGTTCTCTTCACGGATGAATCTCGGTTTACATTGTTCAGGGCAGATGGCAGACAGCGTGTGTGGCGTCGTGTGGGTGAGCGCTTTGCTGATGTCAATGTTGTGGATCGAGTGGCCCATGGTAGTGGTGGGGTTATGGTATGGGCAGGCATCTGTTATGGACGAAGAACACAGGTGCATTTTATTGATGGCATTTTGAATGCACAGAGATACCGTGATGAGATCCTGAGGCCCATTGTTGTGCCATACATCCATGAACATCACCTCATGTTTCAGCAAGATAATGCATGGCCCCATGTTGCAAGGATCTGTACACAATTCTTGGAAGCTGAAAATGTCCCAGTTCTTGCATGGCCAGCATACTCACTGGACATGTCACCCATTGAGCATGTTTGGGATGTTCTTGACCGGCGTATTAGACAGCGTGTACCAGTTCCCACTAATATCCAACAACTTCGCACAGCCATTCAAGAGGGGTGGACCAACATTCCACAGGCCACAATTGACAATCTGATAAACTCTATGCGAAGAAGATGTGTTGCACTGCATGAGGCAAATGGTGGTCACACCAGATACTGACCGGTTCTGAGTCCCCAGACCCCCAATAAAGCAAAGAACTGCACATTCCAGGGTGGCCTTTTATTGTGGGCAGTATAAGGTACACCTGTGCACTAATCATGATGTCAGATCAGCATCTTGATGTGGCACACCTGTGAGGTGGGATGGATTATCTCAGCAAAGCAGAAGTGCTCACTATCACACATTTAGACTGATTTGTGAACAATGTTTGAGAGAAATGGTAATATTGTGTATCTGGAATGAATTTTAGATCTTTAAGTCCATCTCATGAAAAATGGGAGCAGAAACAAAGGTGTTGCGTTTATAATTTTGTTGAGTGTAAGTTTTAAACCTCTGAATCCATTTGTGTTTTTATCACCAATGTCAGCACTGCTGTTGCCTATTTTGGGTTTTAAATGCAGACCACAAAATCATATATCAGGGTTTTAGAATGAACTTCCTTTAAAAAAAAAGAGAAGCAGCAACCTGAGAGCTCCTCTGTGTCTTGTTTTCTTAACTTTGTTTCACATGTGGGACGCAATAAACTATGCTCTGCTTTGTTGCAGCAAGGAAAATTAAAGCAAAGTGTAACAAATAAATTTACAAGTAGGAAAATAACTCATAACATTACAGTGTACAACACCTGGTTTTAACTACAGAGGAGCTGAAGCCAAAAGACTTCTCCTAGTGATCTGAGAGCACTTTTTTTCTACCTTTCTGTCAATTTCATTTACCCTGTGCCCTATCATCTCGTTGCCCTGTAAGGTAGAACAGCACATTTGTAATGGCAAACCAAATCACTTGTTTCACCACCTTTTGTACCCTCCTTAATTGCCAGTATGCACTTAAGCCACCACCGCACTATAAAAACTAAATCTTTTAAAAGGATCCCTGAGTCCAGTTTTAAAACTACTCCCCTGTCAAAGCACATGCCAAGGATGTCCCCGGTAAATTCCCCTTTTGCGTTTTGAACTTCAACGTGCCGACCACAACCCGGTGTGCAGCCTTTACATCTGGTCTTGCATCACATTTTATTATCTCCATTGTTTCCCCCCTTTATGTTCTTGTAGTTTTTCAACTCTCAG
Source organism: Valencia hispanica (assembly GCA_963556495.2). NCBI lineage: Eukaryota > Metazoa > Chordata > Actinopteri > Cyprinodontiformes > Valenciidae > Valencia > Valencia hispanica. The sequence goes on from OY747703.1 coordinate 33,410,170, forward strand.
CAAAAAATGTAGCCATAAAACACAAAAGAAACTCCACAAAAATACTTTGTTCAAGTCACAAGCATCTTATGTTACTTCACATGGCCACGGAGACCCTTTTAAAACAACTTGCATCACAAGACTAAAATCTGAATATGATCGAATTATGTGAAGAAATACCAATGTTTCTGTTGTCTCATCAGTTTAATTTAATTTGGGAAAACATGCCCATTATTGTATTTTACGCCTGCAACATATTACAAAAACAGCTGAGATAGGATAAATTTAGGGTTGGCACGAGAGCAAAGAGAACTTTCTAACAAAAGAAACCTACAGGTGATTTTAATAACAACTTGGAGCAAAAGCAGGGCTCACAAAAGCTGTCTTTTTAAAGGAGTCGGAGTGTATTTTCCCCTAAAAGCTGCATAGTATCATTGACAGATTTATGTGGTCAGGTGGATCAGTTTTCCAAAGCTTTTTTGGTGTGCTCCAGTCTATATAAAAAAAACAACAATCCAGACTGTTTTTAGCACGATTTAGGGTTGAATCAGTGCTTCTGGCAAAGTTCATTTCCACCTCTGTGATGGAAGCACTAATGTAGAAATTGAGTACACTGTGATGGTTTGTTAAGGGTGATACACTGCATAAGTTTTCTGCCACACAGTGTTTTGCATGCAAAAAAACAAAAACAAAACAAACAACAACTTTGGTCTCTAGACACCTTTTTCATCCAGTTTATTGTGTCCCCTACATGGCTTGTGGCAAACAAGACCTCCTATGGCTTTGTATTAACAATGGCTCTTTTCCCCCTACTTCTCCACAAAGGCCAAATCTGTGGATTCAACAAATCGGCTCCTCCAGAGTCACTAGTGTACTCTTGGCTGCATCCTTCATCAATGCTCTCCTCGCTTGGCCAATCCTCTTTAGGTGGATGGCCATGTCTTGCCATCCTCTTTTCTTTTCGGGATGATGGTTTTAGTGTTGCTCTGTGGAGATGTTCAACATGGAATTTTGTTGTGTAACCTAACCCTACATTAAACTTCTCTCTCAACTTTCCCCTTGACCTATCAGTTGGGTCCCTCATGATGCCATTTGTTCACACGCATCTTTGAACAAACTCCTGAGGCCATTACAAAACAGCTGTGGATTACATACCTGCATTTGGACCCCAAATTAGATAACTTCTGAAGGCAACTGGTTGCAATGAATTTTATTGAGGGAAAACAGAGGAAAGGTAGGGCTGAACAGATATGCACACTACACTTCAGCACTCCAGACCTTTTATTTTACTTCCACTTCACAATTATGCACAACTACGTTTCACATAAAACCCCAACAAAATACATTGAGGTTTGTGGTTAGAACACAATAACATTTTAAAAAGTTTAAGGTACGCAGATAATTTAACAAGTCACTTAATCTGCAAACAGCCAAGCCACTGTTAATCTAAAAGAAACACATCCTTTGTCCACTAGCCCCCACCCCTCATAAATGCCACAGAATGAAATGGGGGCCTACTATCTACCTATTGGGTTAGTTCACTGTTTTAATAGTTAGTCCTCTTAAGAAAAGAGTTTACCAAAAACCCAACAGATGCTTTCCCAGTGACGCAAGACTCAACAAGAGCGAGATTGGCCATGGTGTAGAATGACTTGTATAAACAAACACACAATCACTGCTATCGATAAAGCAACCCTCACCTCTAGGAGAATTGAGTAACAAGCCATGCTGCAGTGCCCACCTGAGTGGTGCCTTGTGAAGATTTGGCTGCTGCCCATGGCCTGTCTATGGCAACCAGCCACCAGCTTGGAAAAAAAGCAGAAAGAACGTACGCTCACAAAAGCATTACAATGCATGCTGGGTTTCCATGGCAAAATGAAAGCAAAGGAACACAAGAAAAAAAAGAGTGAGATGTCGACCAATAAAAGCCATTAAAAGCTGGGTGGAGGGCATACATGCTCACACTGGCAAACAAGAACAAAGTACAGTCTTTCATGATCAGAAACATACATGTATGATACACTTTCCCTGCTGTGCAGTGTTATTTAAACAGAATCTTGAAAGGTGGGGGGCTTTCTGGACTGGTGGGGGCAGGGCAGGATCAGGAAGAGTGGTGTTTGAGTGTCCCTTTGCCTTTTATAGCTGCCCACCTCAGTTAGCAGCAAGTGGGAGAAAAGGAGATCTGGGAGCTGACATAATGAAGCAGGGAGTGGAGGGGGGAGTCCATAAAAAACACACACCGAGACCTTGTTGAGGGAGCAGAGGTTGTTTTTTTGGCTGAACAATAATTAGCCCCAGAGACATGTACGTGGATTTTCTACATTTGGGGTTGACTGAAATAGAGAGCCCCTGATGGGTTGCTGCTTCTTTACAGAACCAAATGTATTATCTTGCAGACTGCAAATCAATACAAGAGACTGCCTATCACGTAAAATACACCAGATCTGAGTGGATATTGAGTGAGAGCAAATGGGAAGGCGATTCAGCTGTTTTTCTCCATGCAATCAGGACTCAGAGAGGACAAGCGAGGGGGAGTGTGCACAAGTTTGCAGGTCTGAGAGTGTGAAAAAGCTTTGGAGAGACAGAGGGAGGCAGAGGAGAGAGCTTCAGCCTGGCTTTTCTCTGCTGCGTCTGGAGAGAGAGGCGTGTCCATGGACCAGTATAAAGTCCAAAGAGAGCCGCTCACATTGAGACATTCTCAGAAGACAGTCCTTCGTGTTGCACACTGACAAGAAGAAGAAACTGTGGCGTTGATTCTGTTTTTGATGACCAGCTCTGCATTTGGACACTTGTTGACCAGGTCTTTTTTGGCATTTCCTCAAAAGGTGGATGATACTCTCCTGAAGAAACATCTTGTGTATCCTTAGACTTCAACTAAAATATAGTTGTTGTTTTTTATTACCACAACATTCTCTAGCTGATAAAAGGCAAGCTTCAGTTTCTGCACTGTGAAACTGAACCAGAGGAGCAGAGAGGCGATACAGCCGAGGTATTGTGTCCTTGCAGTTGAAACATTAACCGGCTGAAATATCAAAAGATTCCTGGACAAAGTGTTCTTCTAAAACCTTTTTTTCTGTCTAAACTCTGCTGTTTGAGAGAAAAGTAATCAAAAAGCAAGACAAGGGAGGGGTGAACCTGAGAGGATCCTTGACAAAGGGCAAAGGATTACGTGCAGGTGTCTGAGCTGTCATGGTGCGAGGACGTGGCGTGGCTCCAACCTGCTGGGGCCTGTGGACATTTGGCGCCCTGTCACTGGTAGCGCTGTGCTTGTCGGACCAGGCCATCCGCTGTCCAGTGTGCTCTGAAGAGAGGCTGGCCAGCTGCCGTCTGCCCGAGGGCTGCGAGGAAACGGTGCGCGAGCCTGGCTGTGGCTGCTGCCCCACCTGCGCTCTTCCTAAAGGGGCACACTGTGGTGTGTACTCACCCCGATGTGGCACTGGCCTCCGATGCTACCCACCACGGGGGGTGGAGAGGCCTCTGCACTCCCTGATGCATGGCCAGGGCATCTGCACGGAAGAAAGGGAGGTGGAGGAGAACTCAGGTAAGAGCAAACAGATCTGAGTGTACATCCTTTCAGCCGCTGCCATTCAGACTCATGACAGCAAGCTTTTCAGGAAATGTCCACTTTTCAACCCGTCAGTCCCAGTTGACCAGGTCAAATTCCTGTTTCTTTGCTCACTTGGCCTTACCTGACCTGGGGAGTGGTCGTGACAAGGTCCTGCGTGTTCAACCTAATCTCGGCTAAGCCGTGAAGCAGAGCATGCTTCCTGTCAGCCAAGCTCATACAGTCCCTCTGCTGTCTCCTGGTTGCTCGCTGTGTAAGGGGCCTCGCTGTGCAGCGCAGGCTTAAGACATGCGGTGTTGACCGGGGCAGGCATCGTGTGTAAGAAGTTATGCCGTACCTGTTTCAATGAAAGAGTGGATTAAAAAGAGATCCTGCAGGGAGCTGTCACGTGCAGGCAGGGATGTACACCACAGTGCCGGTGTAAATGTAAGTCCATGTGTGTGCCTTTGTAATAGGAGGAGGTAATAAAAGCTGCTGTATGAAATGACTGTAATGGAGTGAGGCCAGTCTGAGGCTATTAGCACTCTCTGCAATCAGTAATTCACTTGGTCCTCTTTCATGGATATCCCCCTTTCTCATGTTCCTGCTGCTGCAGATTTCTAACAATTCTTCTTCTCCTGATGTCTCTATCAGCCTCTTCTGGTCCTCAGGGCCTCTTTTTATTTCCCTCCTCTCTTTGTTATAGCATTCCTCTGAAAAAGAAAAAAAGTCTGCTTCCAGTTTCACACAGTAGGAGGGCTATTACTGGATGTTTTATTAGCATAACTTCTTTCTGCAGATGACATGAACTATTTGTGTCCTTTAGGAAAATCAGATAGTTCTTATGTATTGAAGATCTGTTAGCGATTACATTTCTTATTTATTATCCACAATATGGTTTGCAATTCTTCCCGCTGAGCTCAAGCTCCCAGATCATTACTGGTCTCTGAGAACACCAGGGAAGTGGATGAGCCTCAGCCAATAGAAAGCTCCCAGGAGGTGCATCCTAACTGCAGCATCTGCTCCCCCTGACCCAATCCACCCCGCCTCCTGTGCGCCCCGACAAGCCTTCGAGCGCATCGCCTACTGCCTCCAGCTTCTTCATGAGGATGAGCTCATCGGCACCCTGGCTGCCAGAGCTGAAATTAGACCCTTCTGCTCTCTCTGTGGATGGCCGGTATAGGTTAACATGACTGCATGAAGTAAGAATGAAGAAGGAAGCTGATTTTTGGAGTTTGATAAAAAAAGAAAAAAGAAAACAAGCAGCCGTCTCCATTTGTCTCGGCTTTCATCTGTCCACGCCCGAGTGCTGCTGCCATTGATGTTGCGCTGACCATTAAGCTGCCCTGAATATAGGCTGCAACGAACCAACGGGGGAGTCCTGCCTGTTCTTTTTTTTTTCCTTTTTCTGAGAATGAAAGCTTTTGGAAACTTTTGTTTTTTGGGTGTTCAGTAATCTGAGTGTTGCGCCCCCCCCTCCCCTCCCTCCAAGGAGTCTGTCATAACAAAGAGGTGCAGTTTCCCCATAAAGTAAATCAGTTCTGCCCAGGCTTTCTCTGATCCAGTGAATATGAGGAGAAACAATCAGAAAAAGGGGAAGTGGAGAAAGGCAACTTAATTCACAGGCAGTAGATTTCCTTTGTGGCGCATTCACTGCATTTATGCATTATTAAACAAGGGGGTGCATCTCCTGAACACATGCCCCACTCCTAGCAACAGTGAACATGCAAGATAAAAATAGAAGAGGGTTTTTAAAAACCAAGAGGATTCATAATAAAAGGAGCTTGGATGGAGCTAGGCACATCTTTGCTGGAAGGATGTTCAGGGTGGTTGTAACAGCCCTGCTTGAAAGAAGGTTTTTAATACTAATTTTTGTCATGTAATTTCACTGCAAACTCAAAAACTACAAGGAAAACTAATGGATCCAACAGGAATCTTAACAAGCATATTTATTGTCTATAACGTCTCTTTTTCTATATCAACAACCGGTGCTCTACTATTTCTCACGTTAAATTCAAAGGCTGATTGAGCGTTTTTTCTTAGAAACACTCTGTGTCTTAATACTCAGAATAAATCATCATGCATGTGTTGGCATCCGTCCCTGCATTCCTGCAGAGAGCAGCCGGGTGTCAGGTATTGGGGTGTTTCTCTCTGGTGGGGAACGCAGATATCATTTACGTACTGCTTCATGCCGAGGTCAGACGATGATCATCAATCATCAATCCAACAGGGATTGATGAATAAAGCTGTCAGTTGAGCTGGACTCTGTTTGGCCACACTTAGTTTGCTGTGACGCACACACTTCATTATAAAAACCACACACTAATCTAGATATTGTGCTTGAGGCTTTCTGGCAGTTTCAAACTAGTTAAAAACCTGAATTAAATTTCCTTAGATTCAGTTTATTTATAAAGCTTTGGTTTACATCAAATGTAGTGGTAAGGTCCTCTACAGGAAAAATCCAAACCAATTTACTGGTCTTTAGTTACCCTGCATAACACTGGCCAATAATACTTGATTGCACAAGCATTGGCAAAACCCCCACCTTTTTACAATCTTTTGTGTGGCAACATTTTGGATACTCTGTAGAAAAAATTAATTTTGATAGATTGTATACCAACTGAAACTTTGATCTGCCTTATAACTTCTTACTGGTACCGAGCTAAAGGCCCAAAGTCTGAAATACTGAGACTGGTCAAATCTCAATTGAATAATTCTGGACTGGACAAATATTCTTTAAAACTGTTGAATATTCGTGAAACCTTTATCTTGCTTGTGAAAACGCAGAAAGATAATTGTTTCTGACCACCTTAGAGTTCAGTATATATATATATATATATATATATATATATATATATATATATACTGAACTCTAAGGTGGTCAGAAACAATTATATATATATATATACACACACCATACTGTATATGGACTGAAACTCAGACAGAAGTATGTTGTTTCAGTTTCAGCCCCCTTTAAAGATTAAAGATAAATACTGCCTAGGCCACTCCAGGACCTTTAAATGCTTCTTACCGAGAAACTCCTTAGTTGCCCTGGCTGTGTATTTCAGATCATTGTCATACTAGCGCAGCCACAACTAATCTTCAATTCCATTACCGAGGGAAGGAGGTTGTTGCCAGAAATCTCATGATACATGGCCCCACCATGCTTTTCTCAATATGGTGCAGTAGTCCTGTTCCCTTTGCAGAAAAGCATCCCCAAATCATGATGTTTTCACCCCCATGCTTCCATTACCAAACACGGCAAGTGGAGTTTATACCAAGAAGTTCTACTTTGGTCTCATCTGACCACTTCACCTTCCACAATACCTCCTTTGGATCATCCAGATGGCCATTGGAAAACTTCAGACAGGCCTGGGCCCATGCTGACTTGAGCAGGGGGACCTTCCATGCAGTAGGGCTTTCATCAATGACGACATATTATGTTACTAATGATAACCTTTGAGACTTTGGTCCCAGCTCTCTTCAGGTCATTAACCATGTACTCCCGTGTTGTTCTGGGCTAAACCCTCACCTTTCTCATGGTAATTGATTCCCCACGAGGAAGATCTTCCATGGATCCCAGTCCGAGGGAGATTGACAGTCATCTTGAGTTACTTCCATTTTCCAGTAATTGCAACAACAGTTGTTGGCTTATCACCATGCTGTTTGTCTCTTGTCCTGCAGCACATCCCAGCCTTGAGGAGATCTTACAATTTTCTCCCTGGTGTCCTTGGGCTTCTCTTTAGTCTTGAGCATTTTGGAGAGGTTGCTCCTATATATAAAACTTCCTAATATGTTTTGTCATAAGGAGGTAAAGAAATAAACCAAGCAAAAGCCTGACACTCTGGAAAAAAGTATTAAAAGTTTTAGCTTTACTAAAAGCTTTCTTATATGTTATTATACGGAATAGTATTAGATTGCTCCTTAAATTTGTTAGATTAAATTTAATTGTATCTTCTAAATTCTTGGAATCTGATCCTTTTTTTTAAGTATTGAAGTTTGCATCAAAGTATGCAACTGAATTATTTTAAGGGCACTGAAATCTGAGATTTCTTTTGGCAGATGTTCCTCAGTGATGTCTATTTGCTTTTTTTGGGCTGTGCAGTGCATTTGGACAGCTGGAGCCGTTATGATGGAATAAATGAGATTAGCTCAATGTGACCTCCTTCTAAACTAGAAGAACAGAGATACCACATCATTTCAACTCATCCTGGCCATAACTTCATTATTTTGAGGACAAATAATCCTTATGGACCACTACATCAACATCTACTGATCACAAAGGGAGGTTTTATTGCACTTTCTAAGCACTTTTGAACAAGATTTAAAACAGAATAACTTATCTTACCCTACATTATATTAGTAAATTCAACAGAAACGTGGAAACAAAGTGTGCATTTCAAAGTAGTTGAACCTAATTCACTGATGCTGTAGATTTCCTGAGGTCAAAGACACACAATCACACCCCAGCTCATTCCTCTAATGTTGTTGGATAACTGACATGAATTTAGATTCGGTTTCAATAGAGAAGAAAAATAAAATTCCTTCCTAAAAACAGAAGAAACCCAGAGTCTCAGAGGAAGGAGAGGACAATGCTTTGATTCCAAAGTCTTTCACAGAATTAAAGACAATGTTTTTTTTGTTGACGATCCATCTGGAAGAGGTTCTGCTTTGCCCTTCAAGCCATATTTTTGAATGTGATCCACACCTGTGTGAGTGTGTTATCCCAGGCTTGTAAATGTTTGTGGCCATAGGCTGAAGTCTTACACAATGTTTAAAGTCAACAAAGGAATTTCCTTTTCATAAGCAGCTAGAAATGAGTGACAGTACTGCGTATAAAAACAGCTTGTTTCTATACACACTGTTCTACATCGGCATTAATTCTTTATACAATCTCTCGAGAAAAAAAATCAGAATTTAAAGCAGACATGCATTTTAAATTGTGCAGATTTGTAGCTTCATTTTATGTCAAGCTTCCTAAACAATAAGTCAACACCGCATTTGCTGTGTTTGGATTCACACAGACTAACATAAAGCACTGTTTTGACAGGAATTGAATTGGAAGCAGAATCAGACACAGCTGAAACTGGTTTTCTTGCCTTTTTGATCAAATGTTGATTTAGCTTTTTTTTTTTAATCCTTCCATTGGTAAATGACAGAGACTGGGCACAAGCATTCCACATGAGCCTAATGGATAGTTTTGAACACTGTTTGTACAACTGAATCAGACATCAGCTGATGATTAACCGATTTTGAAGAAGTATTCTGCTAGGAAGCTGAAGGTCTGACACTGATACTCTGGCAGAATTTGGTGTTGACTGAAAAGAAAACCATTTTGGGACGACTTTTAAACTCGCTGCAGGAATCAAATAAAAGTTTTCTGTATAGTGTCATAAAGAAGCCTGACAATACAATCCTTACATTTGTTCTCTTTGTGTAACTCTATTTCAGTCCACAGACTGACAGTTTGTTGAAAATAGTCTATTTTCAATATAGTGAACAGACCTGATCCTCCTAATTTTAGCAGGATGTAACTCAGTTGCAATGAGGGAATATCTTCATTGCAACTAAACAGTTAGGACAGGGTAACTGCGGCAGTGAAAAATCATGTTTGACCGTAAATCTTTGACATCAATACTTAGATATTCCATCTTTGCTTTTCTGGTTTATCTGGCTGGGTTGCACCTGCAACATCCTAAATGTCCTAACTGGTTTTCATCAAAGTGACAAGGCATGTTTTGCTTATTAAAGATCTTCTGTTTTTATTTCACACTGCTGGAACGATAACCACAACTCAGAGATGGTGCACTGGTGTAACTAGGCAGATGGAATAAATAACACTAAATTGTGATTCAGGATTCTCAATGTCTTTATTTAAATATTTTAATATTAAGATTTGCATCGTCTTAGACAAAGATATCTAGAGCTAAATTTTAAAATTGAGTAAACTGTGTATAATGCCAGAGTTATTTAGGAATATAGTCACAAAAGCCATTTTTATCTTCAGATAAATACACCCTCTAATGAACTATCAGTACAATATATTACACAATATCACCATTCATTTAACAATAAAAACATTTTAGAAACATTGTGTATGACATTCTGTCTGCAGTTTATTAAATTAAAAAGGAGCTATGTGCTAGAAATCCAATTGTATTGATTAACCAGTGACAAATCGAGCAGAAGTTCAATACAGTGAAATCCTAAGGTTTGTGTAAACACAGTACAAAGAAGGGAAAGATTAGCTTTGTTTTGTACATGTTTTACATGAGTGTATGGTTCACGGATTCATAATGATAATTATTGTTATAGAATTTTTAGTTTGGAATGAACGTATACAGTGACGCAAAAACGTATTTGGCAGCCACCTATTGTGCAAGTTGTCCCAATTAAAAAGGAGAGAGAGGTCTGTAAATTTCATCATAGGTACACTTCAACTGTGAGACAAAATGTAAAAAACAATCAAAAAACTGGAAATCACACTGTATGATTTTGAAATGATTTATTTGTACAATGGTGCAGAAAATAAGTATTTAGCACCTACAAACAAACAAACAATAATTCTGGCCCTTAGAGACCTGTTACTACTTATTTAAGAAGCTCTTCTAGCCTCCACTCGTTACCTGTATTAATGGCACCTGTTTGAACACGTTATCAAGACACTTTTCCACACTTTCAAACAGTCACACTCCAACCTCCACCACAGCCAAAACTAGATAGCTGTCTAAGGACACCAGCGACAGGATTGTACAACTGCACAAGACTGGGATGAGGCCATCTACAATGGGCAAGCAGCTTGGTGAGAAGATATCAACTGTTGGAGCAATTATTAGAAAATGGAATAAATACAAGATAGGTGACAATCTCCCTCAACCTGAGGATCCATGCAAGATCTCACCTCATTAGTTACAAACTTGAGAACAGTGAGGGAACAGCTCAGAACTACATTGGGGGAACTGGTCAATGACCTGAAGAGAGCTGGGACAACAGTAACAAAGAAACTATTAGTAAAACATGTTGTCATAAATTAAGATCCTGCTGTGCTCGAAAGGCCCTCCTGCTTAAGCCACCACATGTCCAGGCCTGTTTGCCAGAGACCATCTGGATAACCCAGAGGAGGATTGGGTGAATGTAATGTGGTCAGAACAGACCAAAATATGACTCTTTGGTTAAAACTCCACTCTTAGTGCTTGGAGGATAAAGAATGCTGAGTAGCATCCCAAGAACACCATACCCACTGTATACCCAAAGAGTGTCTACGTAAAAAGCATTTCAAGGTTCTATAGTGGCCTAGCCAGTCTCCAGACTTCAATCCAATAGAGAATCTGTGGAGGGAGTTGAAAGCCTGTGTTGCCCAGCAACAGCTTCAAAACATCCCAGCTCTAGAGAAGATCTGCATGGAAAAATGGGGCAAAATAGCATCTACAGTGTGTCCAAACCTGATCAAGACCTAAAGAAAACGTTTGACCTCTATTATTGCCAACCAAGGTTACATTACAAGTTTGAGGGGAACTTTTGCTCACCAAATGCTTATTTTCTGCACAATTATACAAATAAATTATTAAAAATCATGCGATGTGATTTCCTGGATTTTTTTTTACATTCTGTCTCTCACAGTTAAAGTGTACCTATAATGAAAATTACAGACCTCGCTAATCATTTTAAGTGGGACAACTTGCACAATCAGTGGCTGCCAAATAGTTTTTTGCCCCTCTGTAGTCGACCCCAGCCTATTCTCGGTTCAGTATTCGTGAATTTAGGTATTCACTTATTTTCTGTAGAACATAACTCCAAATTATTTGCAGAAAATGTGCCCCTTCGTAATTTTTTTGTAGAAAATATATAAAATATTTGAAAGGAAATGCAGCTTGGGAAGCTAAAATACCTAGATGCAATGCTACTCGACACGCTACCGGCTGGCATTTGCAAAGCACCCATTTCAGGAATGCTGTTTATTTTCCTTGGTTCATATTGACTGTACCCCGAAGAGCAGGAATAAGGAGGACTGAAAAAATTGGCTTCTGCGGCAGCACAAAAATGGTTTCCACTGTGTGTATCAATGCATATTAAAGTATATTTGGTATGTGAACTATTAAAATAGGCAGTTCTAAGCGTTTTTAGAGGACTCAAGTATTTGCATATTTTAGCTATTTACAGGTGGCTGTGGTCCCTAACCCCCATAAATACTGGAGCTCCACTGTATACCAAGTTAATACCTTGTTTTAAACTGGAGCATATGCTGAATGTTAATGTACTGAACTAAAATGCTAAATTCTATGTTCCCCTTGTGCAACTTAAATTGCAACTTGGCCCAAAATAAAAATGTTTGCAGATAAACTGTATAAATGAGTGTCTAATAGTGCTGTCTACATGTCTGGTCATTATTTTTGGTATTTTAGTAAAAATACTCTACGGTGCCCTTGAATTTGAATTGGGCATTGCTGTTCGCTCTGCGGTGATGGCTGACATCAGCCATCCTGCTGGTATGGGGTATAAAAGAAGCCGAGTCTCTGCCACGCCTCCACAGTGAGTTAAAGGTGGAATAGCAAGGAAGTGTTGATGCTGCTCAGCCCTCTACCCACTGTCGTCCCTCAGTCTGCCAGGCAACACCTCCTTTTGGCGCACTTTTCAAACAGGAAATGTGGGCAGAGTTAGACTCTGGTAGGGAGGTGAGTTGCTCTTTAATAAATGATACCAAAACAAAGCAAAGTTTAGACACTAAAGTCTGCTATGCATTAAGATTTCTCTGTGATAATGGAGAGAGAATAGTAGACAGAACCAAAATTTTATGTCTGCGTTTTTCAACTGCAAAAAGGTACATAGCCCGCTCTACATTGCACCCACATACTCAACTGAAATCAAACCAAGCCAAATAAAAAAATTAACATCTCAAGCAGAGAAATCAGCTAAAGTCCAAATCCAGCTGTCTGTTGCATTAAACGAGCCCCAATACCACTGGAGTCCCTATTGCAGCAGACATGGAACCACACACTAGTACTGTGTTTAGTGATTCTGCTTGTCATTAAATGTGCAATTTAGCAACAGTTGGGTACAAAAATGGGGTTATGAATTGTTGAAGGGGTGAACCGACCAGGAGACATAACAGCCACACTAACCTGATACCCTGCAGTCACTGAATCGACCATGAAATCATCAGTACACCAAAATATTCTTGATTCAGATGTGAGGCAATCTGTCTGACAGATGAAATTTGGCCCAAACTGAGTCACACACCCAAGAGAATAATCCAAAACACACTAGCCAATCTACAACAGTTTTGAGGATTTTTATTAGTTTTTTTCCCCAACCATAACTCCACACGAAAGCAACATGTTATGTTTCACAAAGTATAATCTTTGTAAGAAATGAGTAAGCAGTGCAGTTTACTATTAAAGCTATTTTTCACTCAGAGACTAATTAGCTTGGTTTTTCAAGTTCTTCTTAATGTTTGTGTGTTAATCCTTGCTCACATAGACATTACTGAGTTATTGCTGAAATATTCAAGCCATCTATATTAAAATTAATTTAAAGTTATACAGTGTTATGCAAAAATATTGCATTTTTTCACATGAATGTAGTTTATTTGGATTTTAGACACCAACACAAGTTGTGCATAATTAAGAAGCAAAAAAGCATCAGGAAAAGGATATCGATATTTTCTTTTCCAACAGGTTTTACAAATAAAAATATAAAGCGTGTGATAAGGACAAAGATAATTCTACCCTTACTCTGAAAAATTAAATCCAGTGCAACCACTTGCATGGGCATTGAATGAGGGTCCAACCAAACTGACAGGAAAGGTAAGGAAAGCATTAATCACAGAAGCAGCCAAGAGGCCCATGGCAACTCTGGAGCAGCAGCTGGAGTTCACAGCTCAGGTGGGAGAATCTGTTCAACCAACTATTAGTCCTGTCAACAAATTAGCACTCTCTTAACCAGGCCCTTATGGAAGAGCTGGTAGAAGAAAGCCATTGGTAAAGTAAAGCTATAAGAAGTCACATTTGCAGTTTAACAAACCTCAAGTAAGAGGAATAGCAAATGTAGAAAAAGGATCTCTATTCAGTTACAGATGAGTTGAACTTATGATAATAATTATATATATTAGTTAACACAGCACATAAACCTAAACACCCCCACCCCATTGCAAAACATGGGAATGGAAGCATCTGGCTTTGGGGATGCTTTACTTCAGCAGAGACAAGGAAGCTAGTCACGAGTTTATGGGAAGATGAAGAGAGCTAAATACAGATAAATACTGTAAGAAAACAGTGAGACTGGAGAGGAGGTTCACCCATGGCAAGACTTGAAAATTGATGTTAACAGACAATCTCTACCCAATCTGACAAACTACAATTTTGCAAAACAACAAAAAAGAAAAAGTAGACAAAATTTCATTTTCTGGGCTGTGGTAAAGACATATGGTACGTCAAAAGATCTGCAATTGTAACTTTAGAAAAAGGCGGTTCAACAAAGTATTGTGTTAGCAGGGCCAATCCCAAATACTTGCCCACTCTTTCGGGTTTTATTTGTCAAACATTTTTTAAACTTTATATTGTTTTCCTTCCACTTCAAAACCATGGACTACTTTGTGTTGATGTAAGACATAAAATCCCACTAAAATGCATTACAGTTTGCCATTTTAACAAAATGTGAAAAAGTTCACGGCGTAGGAAGTAGTTTAAAAGGCATTGCATACATAATTGTAGTTTCAGGGCCAGTTTTATTACAATTCATGGTCACCTGCCACTACCAACATCCTTCCGTCTGTCATCTCAGGCCATATAATGTAGGAAATACATCAAAAATGCCAAAGGGTGGTGATCCAAGTGAAACCACATACAGCGGTAGTGACTTCCTCCATGGAAAACAGCAGGGTAGCAAACAGGACATGCCACCCCTGACCCACTTCTAAATCACTTCGGCTTGCCCTGTGAAAGAGCATGGAATCGGTGAAGTATGAGCAGAAAAGAAGGGCAAAGGACAAAGTGAAGGAAGCAGCTGAAATGCAGTTGTTTCTCGCTGAAGAAAGTGCTTAACACCGACAAGACTAAAAATACAAACAGCTGAGATACACTTTCCATTTTGGACAAGCAATGCCACTGTCTACAAAGTTCTGAGAAACCTGGTCATTGTTCAGGCCCTGATGGAGGACTATAAATGCAAAGTAGACATAGGACTGGTCTGGCTGAGTTTGTGCAGTGCAATTTTTAAAAAGCCTTAATGACACTGAGGCTTTTGAACCTTTTCTTCATTGTCTATTAGCCAACTGCAAATAACAAGATGTCTGGTAGGGGCCTTAGCCAAAGCTGAAATCTGGTTTAGTGATCAGAGCAACAACTTTCAAGTGTTGTAAAGCACTTACTGTAAAGTGCTTTGATACTGTTGCCAGTTTGTAAATAGGCCAAAGGCACAAACCATTCTACACAAAGTTCTTTGAAGCCATAAGTGAACAGAAAAATGCATGAGCACAAAGGATTACAGCATTTCTACAGTTTTTTGCCATTTCTGCAACTACATTTACTGACTAGTGCCCTCTTATGACAGAGCAAATGCCCTCTAACAACCTCCATTTGGAACAGAGCGATGTTGCTCAGGAGTTCTGGTGGACGAAGAGCGAGGGGGGCATTTCCTCAGGAAGCAGCTGGGTGCCTTCAGGGCCAAAGAGCTGCAAAATTATAGGCATACAAAGGCAAAAGTGGTGCTGACCACAATGCAGAAACAATGAAAGAATGAAGGTGGTATCATTTTAAAATACCTCAGACCTTGGTTGTAACACAGTAGCTGAAGGGTAGCTACTAAGGTCAGTGATGAGGAACAGAGACTAATTATCAGGGCTTTCGTCCTTGAGATTAACCAGGCCTTTTTATAGCCTGGATTTCTCTACATTCAGCTATAGACATCTAACACGCCTTGCAAAAATATTCACGCCCTTTAAACTTCTTTTAATGTATTTTTTAAATTATTAATTAGGATAAGAATGTTGTGAAGTGGAAGTAAAATGATACATGGTTTTCAGAATTTCGTACCAACTACAATTTAAATAGTGAGGGATGCATTTGTAATCACACCCCTTCTGATATTCCAAAATAGTAACTGGATAAATGTGCCTAATGTAATATTGCAAAGATGTACTGAAAGCATCTAACATCTAAAAAAGCTAAGACAAACTGCATGCCTTTGAAACTAAATTCTCTCCATGTCCCCATGTCCATGTTTCTAGCGGTGGAAAGACAGGAGGAGATCATCCCTGAACACCCGAACAACAGCAATATCCGCTGCAGTCCACAGGACAAGCGCTGCATACAGAAGACCATGGCACGACACCCTCTGAAATCCACAAATCTGAGAAGCAACAGTGCCAGAGAGGAGACAAAGCCAGTGCTGGTGAGAGAAATTATCACCGTAACAGAAAACTACTAAAGAAAAAATAGACCATCTGTGCTGCAACACATACTTAAGCTCCAGGTATTTCACATTAGGATTTAATTGGTCTTCAAGTGGAACCGTGAGGTTATACATTCCACAAAATAGCAATTTACAGACCATAACATGAAATAAACAACTCAGGAAACAATGTTCGAATGCACACTTGACTTGAACTATGAAAGACCTTTGTTAGTAAATGCAGCAATAAAACATATCTTTTGTTTAGTCATCACGTTTGCAGACATCTCAAAAGGGATTTTGACGCACTCATCTTTACAAAAACCCTGTAGTTCCAGAACGCTGCTGCTCACATCCTCACTAGAACCAGGTATGTAGAGCAAATCACCCCAGTTCTAAAGTTCTTATACTGGCTCCCTGTAGCTCAGAGAATAGACTTCAAAATACTTTTACTAGTATTTTACTATAAATCATTGAACGGATTAGCACCAAAGTATTTTGAAGATCTACTGTTACTATACCAACCCACCAGACCACTCAGGTCCTCTAATTCCAGTCTACTCAATATCCCTAGAATTAAGACCAAACATGGAGAAGCAGCTTTCAGTTTCTATGCTCCTCTAATCTGGAACAAACTTCCAGACAACTGCAAAGCTGCTGAAACACATAGTTCTTTTAAATCACTACTAAAAACTAATCTGTTTAGAGCTGCCTTTGAGTAATGCTTTAATGCTTCTCCTATGCAGTTTAGGCTGATCCCTCACCTTAGTCTTGATCATCCTCAAGCAAGATCTTTTACAGAGCTTCAAACCAAAGGTCAAACAGTTTTTCCCCCCATTTCCAAATGCCTTGTAGACATACTGTGTATTATGTTGTTCCTTGCATGCTTCCACACATCTTTGGTCTTGCCTATCATGGTGGAGAGTTTCGAATGGAAGAAACAGATTTTGTGGGACATGTGCTTCATTCGTGTAATGAGTTGAGATCTGGTGCTTTGGTAATCAATTAATTGATTTTTGTGCCATATGGGCACATTACCACTCTGTGGGTGCCGGAATTTAGACTGTGTTGTAACGAATCAAATGCTTATTTCACTCAATAACAGGTAAACTTTGATGCAATAATACATTTTGGCTTATGTTCTGTCCCTCTACCTCAATATGAAGCTACCATAAGAATAAGACTGTCACCGTGTGACTGCTCCCTGTCTGCGTCACTCCCCGTCTCCCAGTGTTTGTCTGATTGTCATAAGCTGTTTCTTGTCTTCCCCTGATTACCTCCCTGTGTACACATGCTCCCCTGCCTTTGCTGGTTCGTCGTCGTTTTCTCGTCATCTCCTGTCATCTTTGTCTTCCAAGTCTTAGTTGGGACTTAATTAATAAATATGAGCTAGTCTAGCTCTAAACGCTGCTCTGCATTTGGGTCTGTTCCTCAAGACTGATTTTTCCTTTGTAAGTGAGCCAACTTACAAAATCAGCAGGGTATTGAATAGTTTTTTCTCCCACTGACTAATGCACAACATCTTGATTAAATTATGATTAACACAATAGAAGTTTCAATTGACCTTGAAAATCTAATTTGAAAGACTGCTTAGATTGTCTCTAATTAATGGTTACTAAACCTACTTGTTCTAAAAATACTTATTTGTTTACAACCCACATAAGGCAACTTTCAAAATATATACTATCTAGGAAAGTGGTCTCAAAGTCCAGTCCTAGAGGGACAATTTCCTGCAGCTGAAATTGATATTTCTCTGTTTCAACACGGCCAAATCAAATAATTACTCCAATAGCCGGACTCTGTAAATCCTGAATGAAAGCTGAGGAGATAATTCAGCCATTTCATTCAAGTTCATTGGATAGATCTAGAAGTTGTAGGAAACAAGCCCTCGAGGGCTGAAATTTGAAAATCCTACTCTTAGACATGGGCCATTAATTGGTACCAAGGTAGACCTAAAGATGTGATTTTTAATCTGCATAAAGTTTCCACAATATTGTTTCTACAGTTTAACATATCTGAGACGGTGTCAGTGCTTGAGGGACGGGGTTTTTCTCCACTTGTATGTAGCATATTTCTCACCCATCTGTTGCTGTACACTGCCTCTCAGGTGACTGAAAGACTTTTGCTACCCTTTTCATTCACACACCAGAAAGAAAAATTAATCAGTTTGGAAATATTTCTATTCACAAAAAACATATAGAATATTCTATGAAATGTACACGTTATTTACAAAACAGGGAACACAGTGCTGACAATCACCCAATTCATGTAGGCTACTCTTGAGAAACCATTACAAATATTTTTTTCTTTTCAGCTAAAGAAGTTTAAAAGAATTAAAAACTAAATTTTATATCATTCACTAATAGATATCAAATAGTTGATAATTTTATTTAATTATTACAGGTGTGGGCTAAAGAGTGGTGAGGACTACAGCAAAATAGTAAATAAGGACCTGATGATGTAGTCGAAGCATTTAAATAAATGTACTTATTGTGCAAAACATTATAGCTTTTTGCCTTTCTGCTCTTAATGGAGAAACGCTGAAAATTAGCAGAGCTATTTGCTCGGTTAGATAGCCAACACTGGTTAACAGACATCCTGCTCTAGACTTTTAGCATGCAGTTTTCATTCAGAACAACTATCATTACCTTAATAACAATAATTGTTGGCGCTCCTTTGCTTGTCAACCCTTCTTTCCCAGAAGCCAGACTTTTTCTTGTAAACAAGAAAAATGAGCGACCAGGTGCACCAAAACAGGTAAAGGAGGGGCAAGTAGAAAGCAACTCCCCTCCAATATCTGCTCACTCTGGAACATTCTCTGGCATTTTAATAAAAAAACAAGATCCTGATCTGTTAAGCAGATGATATTCTGGTTGGGGAAAGATACAGGTCATTTCTTTAGCTCCAAACAATCAAAGAGTTTTTCTGAAACAGAAGATGACATGTAACAGAGATGATCCGCTGGAAACAATTTCTAAATTAGTAAAAATAATTGTAAAAGATAAAAAGCGTTCAGCTGCAAATAATTATTAGTATTTTTCCATTTCTATATATCTACTAGGAGTTGCAATACATTCCATGATTTAAATTACAACTTTACTCAGCTTTCCAACTTTTGTGGCATTAATAATTTATACATAAGTGTCAATGTATCATTGTTGAGTGAGTACAAAAACAACTGCACAATAGATTTTAGGGTGTTGCTGCATATAAGTCTAATCAAGAACTTGTTTCTCCCAAAGGCGCCGTGCCGTGCTGAGCTGCAAAGAGCACTGGACAGATTGGCATCCAACAGCCGCACCCATGACGACCTCTTTACTATCCCCATCCCCAACTGTGACAAGAATGGAGATTTCCACCCAAAACAGGTTTGTGACTTGGAGCATGCACTTAGTATGAGCTTTCTGGAAACACTGACCAGACAGCTCTTTTAGCCATGTCCACTGGTGAACTGTGAATCCTTAATGTTATGCCAAACTGAATGAAAATGAAAATCTTCAAACATCATACAGCTCTGTTCAGATCACATCAGCAATCTGTGGGCCAGAACACATAACAAGCCCACAGACAATGACATACTATCTTACTAGTTCAAGATCAACAAAAGAGTCTCCAAACAGACTGTTGCAGTGAAGCCAAAACCTTGTTTTTCCAAGCTGGTGTGGAAAGTGATTTACGCTCAGAAAATAAGATGTCATGCGTAAGGCAGTTTGCCCTAAACTGTTGAACAATCGTCACTCTATTACTGTGATGGTTGCAATTAGGTTTTGGATGCAGCTGCTGTTTTTTTTTTGCTATCCTACTTTTGCAAGACTGAGAAAACATGCAGATAAGAGTGAGAGAATCAGAGAATATAAAAAAACAACCTGAGATAAGGGCGCTTTAAGTTGCAGACTCAGACTATGTGATAAAAAGAAAGCTCTGCTAAGGCACCAGCCATCAAACGTCTGAGTTATGCTGATTGTGTAACGCGGTTAAAGTATCTCAGTCCGCTCATTTTCTCAGGCATCTGTTTACTGTTTAACTAAAACTGCACTCCGATAATACCCAAAGGGAAGCAAAGCACAGGTCATTAAGGACAACTGGGACCAATTTTAAGCCAGCGTTTCTCTGAGATTTTTAACTAGCTGTTTTGAGGGCGTTTTAAAAGTAAAATCATCTCGTAAAAGACATTTCAAACACACGCAAAAACTGTCTTACGGGAACACCTGAAACCCCACACAAGGAGCGTGGGGATTTGATCCTGATAATCTAATTGCACCAAATGCCATTTACTGTTTGTTTAGTGCCACTTTAATTGCATGATTGTTGTAAATTACTTTAACATATGATTTTGATCTCTTTAAAAGATTAGGTGTTGGAGTTGCATTTGACAGCTGAGTTAGTGGATACTACTGCAAAATGTATTGTACAAATTTACACCATATTAGAGACTACTGGTCATGAAGAGTAAAGAGTCAAAAGAGCAAGCTGCTTATTTGCTCATCTAGAACATACAGAGCAATGTCTGCATTCCTCTGGAGCAATGTTTACGTCAAACTGGCCCTTTTAGGTCACATATTTCAGCTCTTTTGTATTTGGATTTCCTCAGGACTGTAAAATTTTGAGAATATTTTCATAACCATTCCACGAGAACTTCCTTTTTTAATTTTTTATGACACAGTGAATTTAATATATTTCCGCTCCCATAAGCTAGATTTATTTGAATTTTCTAAGGAAGTCTAGATAATGGGTTTTGACATTTTTTGAAAACTTTTCTTTCCCTCATTTTGAGCTCAGTCCTTCTACTTATAACCCTCATCGGAGAAAGGTTTCTTTGTTAAATCACGCACGCACGCACACACACACACACGCAAAGACACACACACTCACATTCGGTAAGATGTTGTCTGTCTTGAAAAAAAATTAAATAATGGGCACTGTGCACTCTTTCAGTTGACCTCAAACCCATCTGTATAGCAAAGTACTCAAGAGTCAAGTATGTGGCAATCCATCTGACAGCTGAAGCTTGGCCCAAGTCATCAGCATGACATCCTGAATAGATCCGAAGCAGATTGGCAAAGGTGTTGAAATTCTGTTCTGGGACCTTAAGCTTTGCAGAACCTGCAAGCCTTAATAAACTGAGGAAATGTTGTGAAGTCGTGTACGTTGGTCAAAGTTCCTCTGTACTGATGTGAGATACTGATAAAGTCATACAGAGATTACAGTAGTGCAATCTTTATAACTGCATTTCTGTGAATAATTCATTCTTCTTTACATTCATCCATAGTGCCATCCTGCACGTGACGGCCATCGGGGAAAGTGCTGGTGTGTGGATCCCAAGACAGGCATGAGGCTGCCAGGACCCCTTGAGCTGCGGGGGGATCTGGACTGCCACCAGTTAATGACTGCAACCCTAAGGGACTGAGGAGGACAGTAAATGGACAGTTTGGGTTTACTGGACCAGCTGAATTTACTGGTGCTTTTAGTAGAACCATATGACTAAAGGACTTTATACTTCAGATTTGCTCTACCAAAGGCAAACAGCTGTGGAGCTTGTACAACAAAAAGGAAACCGTTAAATTGAGTTATATTACTATTATTTTTCTGTATGTGAGAGTAAGTCATTTAAGTCTATTGAGCACTTGTCCTGTTTTGTTCCTACCATGTGAACTTAAGACAGATTGTTTTAAAGTGTGTTTTAAAGTATCAGGTGGCAGAAAAACAAAACGCACTTCTTCGGAAAGGGGAGGTACATGTGAGACTCTAACCTATTCTGTGTAATCCTCTTAAAAAGTGACAAAAAAAGCATTTACTCCAGTTAAGTATAGCTGATGAAAAACAGAAACTGTTGATATTATCTTCTTTCTATAGCACTAGGTTGGTGGGAATTACTGAATCAGCACAAGCCAGAAATACTTGGGTTAAAAAATACAGGTCCTTCAGCTATTTTTATTCTTTTTTATTTCATATTCGCTTAAGTAGGATAAGGCAAAATATAATTATAAAAAGTTTAACATAGTGACAGAATCAAAGTATCAACAAATGTATGGGTTGGGAATAACAGATTTTATGAAATGAGAAAAAGGCGCTGCAAAATAAAAACAAAACAAAAAACTACAAAACCCTTGTGAGCTAACGAAGACAAAGCCATAGCCTTTTGTATCAACTGCACCAAAGTGAAATTAAGTTTTAAAAAAATACATGCCTTTTATGTGAGCCCAGAGCCGATTTGATTTATCATCTGGCAGTGAACTCCCCCCCTTTCCCCGTCATATTTTCTGACGAGCATCTGCAGCACAAAAAGCAATGGCAGTGATGCTGTTCTAACAAATCTGTACACTGCTGATAGGATAATCTTTCTCCAGCTGGTGCTAAAAAATGCCAGTATAACCCTTGTGTTTGAATGGATATGTTTTGGCATACAGGATTTCTTCCCAGCAGACTGCTAGGCAGAACTTAATGGTGCTATATTCTGACTGTGCCAAAATATGAAGCAAAGACGGTTTCTGCACTTTTTTCAGCCATTGTTTAGCAATCAAACGAAGTGGAAAATTTAATATTGGCATTTGTGAGGAGTAACCTTATGTGTGCTTTGTCCTTTAGCTTTTAAAAAATATTGTCCTCTTCTTTACAATGATGAAAATATAACATTCAGCTTTGCACTATCCTTGCTGCTGACACATTTTTAACTGGCTTGTGTTTTAAAACAGGCAGAACATTTTTTTAAATAAAGCAGCATTGTGTAATAAGCTTTCTGGATAAAAAATTGAGTATTTTAATCTCATGTTGCAGCAAATGTACTACAAATATCCAGAGCAAACAAAGAAATGTTCCAATGTTGTCTCTTTCATCTTAAGTATAATAACATTCAAAGCAGCGTAATATTACTGAAGGTAACTAGTAACACTAGCTTGTAGCATGCTAATTGCAATATAAGTATACTAGTGGTCATTCAGAGGAGAGTACTGGATTTAAGCTAACTTTTTAATGTTGTCAAATATGGACAGCTTCATTTGAATGTTCATTGGGAGATATTTGGTATTGACTCAAAAAAAAGATTTCTGTTGTTAGGTTCATGTTTTGTGTAGAAAGACAAAAAGCACCAAAGTCGAAACAGAAAGTGAGACTGTGAAGAAAAGCATTAGCCAAACACGGCATCTTTGTGTGCATAACAGAAATATCAAAAATCAATCGCAATTAGCACAAAATCAAAGGGCGAGATCAGATTTCATTCATTGTTAGCCATTTTGCCATTTTGTTTTTGTTATCAACAAAGGAGCCACTAGAAGTTTCCTACCAACCACACATCAGCTTGAGGACAATTTGTACCAACCTTGACAACAAAAGATTTTAAATAGTTTTCTCTAAGACACTCATACTCTACTGAAAGGGAAATGTGACAATATATTAAATCTACCAGCAGTAGGTCTTCCATAGTTATTCTGGTTATATCTAATGTAGAACTGCACAAAATCAAGTAAACATGACATTGTAATACTATTGCAGAATAGATCAATGACGCAATCAACAACAAATAACCCACATTTGATCAGAATCTCTCTAAGCTTTACCTTCTCGTTCACAAAGATCTACAAGATGGCACATGATTCAGAAACAATGAACACATTCCATTCATTGCATTTAAGTAGTCATTTCTAATTGGGATGTTGCACACATATATATTATATTCCGATGACGATTATGATTCTATATGTTGTGCTGCTCTAATGAGGAGTCATATTCTTATATAGCTTCATAAGGGTAAATTGGCCCTAACGTTGATCCTAACTGTAATCAATGGTAGTAGGCTGCAAATTTTAAACCTTTATGAAATGTCAAAAAATACGAATTCATAACATTGAGTTAATGAAAAAAAATCCTTACTTATTTATTTTGAAAACAGTTATGACATTGGGGTCTTATGGAAGTTTACACATTAAACTCCAAAATCTGGTTTGGGCTGGCCCATTCCTGACAAACTTTGGCCATTTCACCTATGGTATTCAAAAGCAAAGTTTAATAACATAAATATGATGAATGAGTAATAAAAGATCCATTGCTATAAATTTACACCTTGTAACTGTATTTTAAACCAAATTTAAACAACAGTGTTTTCTTGTTGTATGATAGTTTTGTTTTCTCTGCCACATTATCTAAGGTAAATTTTTAATTCTTTTATTTGGTCATCACAAGTATTAAATATCAATAAACTAATCCCTTTTTTCAAGGAACTGTTTAATTTATAACCTTTCATAGAAGAATGTATTTTTTGTGATTAAAGTTTTAACTTATGTCATTGAACATGGACTGAGCATTAACTGAAGGGTGAATATAGTGTTGGGGAATCCTTCTCTTCTCAGAGATTAAAGTATAACAAACAAACTTAGAATTGTTTCAAAGACAGAAAAAAGTCCTAAATATTTCAATGAGCCGCACAGAAAAATGTAAAAAATGTTTTACTTGAATCTATCTTCATGCCACTAAAGACGCAATGCTAAAGATGTTCTAAACCATTTCTTTATTTTAAAGTTTTAATCTTTAACAAAGACTTTACTTTTCATTTTCAATGCCTTCTGAGTGCATAAAATAGTTACTTGATAGTAAGCTGCTTAATCTAAGACTTTGCAGTTTTGAACTGTTTCTTGAGAATAGACTGTTCTTGTTTGCACCTGACATGATCTGTTTATGTGTAGATTATATGAATTGATGTTTGCATGCATAAAAATAAACCAGAAACGGATAAGGTCTGTTTTTCTAGAAGAGGACTGTTGTGCTCACATGTTTAAGTGAACAAAGAAATTAAATATAGAGCTGAAATTAAAAATGTTTATCTGGAACTAAAATGTACTCATTGTAATGTATCAATTAAAATACAATAGAAACTATGCTGTAGCTGTGTAATTCTTAGTGATAGAAGTGACATTACCAGTACTGGATGACTGTAACATAAAACACATTTATGTTGGCCTTTACAAGAATTGATTTTAAATGACTGGTATGACTGGCTACAACAATGTGTAATGTAGACAGGTGAAAAGAAAATGTACATAAAATCTTTTTCTGCACATTGTTTCAATCAATATAAGCTAACCTCTGTAAATAAAGATCATCCAGAACAAGTTTAAAGTTCTGATCTGTTGAATTAACACTTGATGGAAACCACAGAAATTACTTTTTAACGACTTTTTTCACTCCAAGTAATGCAATAGTTTTTTTGTTTGTTTTTTTAACCTAGATATAAAAAAGTCAAACACAACTCAGATGCAATCATTCAAAGTCTGTCATGTTTACACATTTCTTTGAGCTTTTTTTTTTTTACCTCAGAATTCAAATTAACCAGATCATCACACTACATGGAAGTACACATGATGATATTTTTTAAACCATGGTTCAAAGGCACCACTTCATTTTGTGACATTGTGAAAAATCAAATGAAATTATGCAAGATGCTAGGAAGAGAATTTTGGACCTTCACAAGTCTGGTTCATCCTTGGGTACAATTTCCAGATGGCTGAAGGTGCCACGTTCATCTGTTCAATCAATTATATGTATGTATAGATACTATGTTTGATTGATTGCACTATACAAACATTCAGCCATCATACCATTCAGGACTAGAGATTAACATGTTTTTGGCATAAAATTATCGTTAATCAGAAGAAAAAGATATCCAAACAAAGCTAGCCCTATGTGAAAAACGAAGCAATCTCTCAATCTAATAGTTGGTTCACCAGCAACTGCCATCAAGCTTTAGCAAGAAGTGTTTTACATTTCTAAGTCATGACACAGCATCTCATTTGGAGTCCAGACTTTCACTTGGCCACTCCAAAACCTTTTTATTTTATTTTTTAGCAATTTAGACATCACCATTGATGTAACAATGAATTCTGCAAAGACATCAAGGTCAGATGGGCTGCTCAAGACCATCACACTACCACCACCATTTTTGAGTTTTGGTATGGTGACCTTTTTCTGAAAAGCTTTGCTATTTTTATGCCAGATGTAATGGGACACCTTAAAACTCTATTTTTTTGCTCAGGATATTTTCTGAATTGACCTGAGATGGGCCATTGGGGTATTTTTTGCTGCCAGTGGTTTTTGCCTTGGAACCTTTATTAATACCACAGGCTTCCCTCCACTAAATCATGCTTACTGACCCTGATTCAATACAGGTATGCAGTGGTTTAGATGTTTTGGGCTTTTCTGTTTTTTTTTGGGCTGGTGGAAACCGGCGGTAAGGGATGCTGTCAGGCTGAAGAAGGAGTCCTATCGGGTCTTTTTGGCTTGTGGGACCCCTGAAGCAGGTGATAGGTACCGGCAGGCCAAGCGGGATGCGGCTCGGATGGTCGCTGAGGCAAAAACTCGGGTGTGGGAAGAGTTTGGAGAGGCCATGGAAAACGACTTCCGTACGGCTTCGAAACGATTCTGGTCCACCATCCGGCATCTCAGGGGGGGTACCGGTCTGCCACAAACACTGTTTACAGTGGGGATGGTGTGCTGCTGACCTCGACGTGGGACGTTTTGGGTCGGTGGAAGGAATACTTCGCAGACCTCCTCAATTCCACCGGCACGCCTTCCAATCTGGAAGCAGGGTTTGGGGATTTTGGGTCGGGCTCTCCAATCTCTGGTGCTGAGGTCACCGAGGCCGTAAAAAGCTCCTCGGTGGCAAGGCTCCGGGGGTGGATGAGATTCGACCGGAGTTCCTCAGGGCCCTGGATGTTGTAGGGCTGTGTTGGTTAACACAGCTCTGCAATATCGCGTGGACATCGGGGGCAGTTCCCTTGGATTGACAGACCGGAGTTGTGGTCCCCCTGTTTAAAAAGGGGGACCACAGAGTGTGTTCCAACTACAGGGGGATCACACTTCTGAGCCTCCCTGGTAAGGTCTATTCAGGGATTGTGGAGAGGAGGGTCCAATGGATAGTCGAACCTCGGATCCAGGAGCAACAATGCGGTTTTCGTCCTGGCCGTGGAACACTGGACCAGCTCTACACCCTCAGCAGGGTCCTGGAGGGTGCGTGGGAGTTCGCCCAACCGGTCTACATGTGTTTTGTGGACTTGGAGAAGGCGTTCGACCGTGTCCCTCGGGGGGCCATGTGGGGGGTACTCCGGGAGTATGGGGTACCGGGCCCCTTGATACGGGCTGTTAGGTCCCTCTACGACTGGTGCCAGAGTTTCGTTCGCATTGCCGGCAGTAAGTCGGGCTTGTTTCCGGTGAGAGTTGGACTCCGCCAAGGTTGCCCTTTGTCACCGATCCTGTTCCTAACTTTTATGGACAAGATTTCTAGGCGCAGCCAAGGTGTTGAGGGGATCCGTTTTGGTGGCCTCAGGATCAGGTCTCTGCTTTTTGCAGATGACGTGGTCCTGATGGCTTCATCGGAACGTGATCTACAGCTTTCGCTGGGGCGGTTCGCAGCAGAGTGTGAAGCGGCTGGGATGAGAATCAGCACCTCCAAATCCGAGGCCATGGTCTTGAGCCGGAAAAGGGTGGGGTGTGTTCTCCGGGTCGGGGATGAGGTCCTTCCCCAAGTGGAGGAGTTTAAGTATCTGGGGGTCTTGTTCACGAATGAGGGAAAAATGGAGTGGGAGATCGATAGACGGATTGGTACAGCGTCTGCAGTTATGCGGGCGCTGTACCGGTCTGTCGTAGTGAAGAGAGAGATGAGGCGATAGCCGAAGCTCTCGATTTACCGGTCAATCTACGTTCCTACCCTCATCTATGGTCACGAACTCTGGGTGGTGACCGAAAGAACGAGATCACGGATACAAGTGGCTGAAATGAGTTTCCTTCGTAGAATGTCTGGGCTCTCCCTTAGAGATAGGGTGAGAAGCTCGGTCATCCAGGAGGGGCTCAGAGTAGAGACGCTGCTCTTTCAATTCGAGAGGAGTCAGTTGAGGTGGCCTGGGCATCTGGTCAGGATGCCTCCTGGACGCCACCCTGGTGAGGTGTTTCGGGCACGTCTCACCGGGAGGAGGCCCAGGGGAAGACCCAGGACACGCTGGAGGGACTATGTTTCTCGGCTGGCCTAGGAACGTCTTGGGATTCCTCCTGAGGAGCTGGAACAAGTGGCTGGGGAGAGGGAGGTCTGGGTATCTTTGCTTAGGCTGCTGCCCCCGCGACCCGACCCCAGATAAGCGGAAGAAAATGGACGGATGGGCTTTTCTGTCACTTCCTAGATGAGTCACTTGATGTGCTCATGGGATAATTCTGACAGACCGGTCACTCCTGGGAAGGTTCCCCACTGTACGACGTACAATTTGTGGATAATTACTCTCAATGTGGTTCACTGGAGTCCCAAAGCTTTAGAAATGTATTTGTTACCCTGTCTAAACTGATACAAGTCAGTGGGTTTGTTTTTCTTCTGTTACCAAATATCTTTAAGTCTGGGCATGATGTGTCGATTTTTGAAATATTTTAGATAACTTCAAATTATCAGACAGGTTCTACTTAAGGGATCTCTTTATTCTACAGGTAAGGTAGTAATCTGGTCTGAGTATGGCTGGGGAACCTAAGCTCAGCTACTCAAAAGATTTTCCTACAAGTAAATTGTGTTTTAACAAGAGATCGTTTTTAGATAGATAAAGTCGGTTTTGATAGCTTGTTTTATGTACAGTGGCAAATATGGTTTCACAGGACTGTAAACTGATCGATTCTGTGAACGCCTCTGAGGTTTGTTAGAGAACATTAGTGAGCAAACAACATCATGAAAACCAAAGAGCACATTAGACGGGTCACAGAGAAGGTTGTGGAGACATTTAAAGGATATTTAAGTTGGAAAAATACAACAATATCCAAAGCTTTGAACATACAAAGAGTATAGCTCAACCATAAACCTACCAATACATGGCCTTTCACCTAAACTGACAGGCTACCAAAGTAGGGCATTGATCAGCAATGCAGCTAAGAGGCTCATGGACACTCAGGAGAATCTGCAGAGATCCACAGCTCAGGTGGAATTATCTGTGAAATACTGAATATACCATCCCAACAATGAGACTAAGTGGTGGCAAGATCATACAGTGAAGATGGAGGGATGGGTGGATACATGGATGAACTGAGAGATTTTAGTATATACTAGATATGTGATGTTAAATGAAAGAAATACATTTTAAAAATATATACGAGCTGCACGAGAGCAGCTGGTAGCACTTTTGCCTTGCAGCCAGATGGTCCTGGGTTCAAATCCCAACCTGGGGTCTTTCTACATGGACTTTGCATGTTCTCCCTGTGGATGCATGGATTCCCCACGGGTACTCCAGCTTCCTCCCACAGTACAAAAGCATAACTTTTAGGTCCATTGGTCTTTCTACATTGCCCTAAGGTGTGTGTGTGTGGGCACATGGTTGTTTGTCCTTTGTTTCTCTGTTACCCTGCGATGGACTGGCGACCTGTCCAGGGTGTACCCCGCCTCTCGCCCAATGAATGCTGGAGATGGACACCAGCCACCACCCACCTCCCCCCTCCCGCAACCCTGCCTAGGATAGACGGGTATAGATAATAGATGGATGGATGGATATTTCAAAAATGCTCACATGTGAACTGTTAGATAAGTCAAAACAGCACTCTTCATCTTTGATCTCTAGATTGACATAAAGCAGATATTATATACTGTGCCAGAAGGCAACAGGAAACAATCGTTTGTATAAAAGCCTCCAGGTGCTAGATAATAAGGTCTGTTCATACACGGACGTCACAGGCATCTAGAGTTATGATAAGCAACATGTGGAAGAGTTCTCTTATTGTTTGTCACATCTGCGATTAAAAAAAGGTCAAGCTTTTGTCTCTCGGTTTAAAGTAAGAGAAAGCATTTACAGAGAACTTGTGAACTTTCTTAAAATGATAAAGGTAAGCAGAATATATGAATTCTTTCAATAGGTGGGAAGAATTTCTAAAAATTGTACTCAAGTAAGACTAGCAACTTTAACCTACTTTAATGAAACTGAGTAAATGTAACTACCCCCTTTGGATTATTTTACAATCTTACTTTTTTCTATCTTAAAAATTTTATTTCACCCTGAATCCAATGTGAAAGTCAATAAAACAGGCACGCTCCAGATACTGCTCAAGGCAGCAATGCAAGGAGGAACTCTCTAAAGATACCTGACAATAATCTGAGGACAGCAGATTCTAAAAATATCACACTACCATTCACCACCAGAGTAAACTTTCAAGTCTGCTTAGTTCCACTGCCTGAGTCTATTTTGGAGAGCTCTACAGGCTTAAGAACCGGGCCTAAAAACTGCTTTGCGGGAACATCTTTATGGGACTGGTTCTAAATGTCACAAGGCTCAGTTCTGCCCCTGGGCATCTACAATCCCACAGCTGAGCCCAGGAGGCCCATTATGAGAGATAGTATGCTTAGTTTATAGGAAGCATGTGGCCTCCCCCCCATCTCCAGATGTACCTCACTGCAGGTGTCTGACGGTATATTGTACAAGGGCCTGACAACTCCTATTCAGGATTTAGCAGCCTGCCTTTTTCACGCAGTTCTCTGAGCACATGGAGATAAATCACATCAGTGTCATTCTGCAGGGTGCAGGTCAAGCAGAATTAAAGTGAGCTCTCCCAGGTGTGCAGAATAAAACAGAAAGAAATGGGGTCATAATGAACACAGTCAATTAAAAGACCCCAAACAAGTGCTATTCAGGTTGAACGGACAGAGATATAGGCTAAATCCTGCAGGCTTAGGACTGTTATCTTTAGGCAACACACTACTACAACTGTTGACCTGGGTAGCTCTCACACAATGCGAACAAGAATGTTGAGTATTTCAGTTGTAGCAACAAGGGAGCAGCAAATAGGTCTCAAAAGCTTATGGCCTGTGAAGCATCCATAATGTCATGTCCAATATGCTGACACAACTAATTGAACATCATGTTTAGGTGCATCTTAGCAAAATAGAATATAATTGAAAAGTTTATTCAGTAATGGACTTCTTTAAAAAGGGAAACTTATATACAAATTCATTACAAACAGTGTGCAAAATTTTATATTTTTCACACATTTAAAACGTGTCTTTCAGTAGATTCTGATGATTCTGGCTTACAGTTAAATATGACCACATATTCACTTTTTGAATATTTGAATATTACATAAGACCAATTAAAAAGATTCTTAATTAAGAAATGTTATGCTATGACCATTTTATGGCTTACACAATCATGAAGACTGCTGACTTGACAGTTTTCCAGCAGACAGTGAGTCATTGAAACCTCCATAGAGAGAGTATGTCACAAAGGGTTATTGCTAAAGGAACTGGCTGTTCAAAAAGTGCTTTATCTTAGCATACTAATGGAAAGTTTAACAGAGTAAAAATGTGGTAAAAAAGCTTGCACAATCAACTGGGAAAAGCACATCCTTAACAGAATTGTAAAGCAAAGGCCATTTGGAAAAGAGTGGACTGCAGCTGGAGGCACATTTTCAAGAGTCACCACACACAGATGGATAGGCGTCATCAAGCCCTTTTAACTGGGTAATGTGCCACAGGATATAACCAGAGCACCCAAATAAAACGCCAAATCAAAGTTCCACTAAATGCCACAACAGTTAAACAGTTAAACTCTTAGATCCACTTTAAAATATTTTCAAGTCCCACTTCTTGGTAGAACAGTATAAAGGAAATACTCAATAACTATGCATTGTAGCCTACTATAAATGAGATGGCATTGTTAAACCAGTTTTGTTTAAAACAAAAGTACAACACAATAAATATTACATGTCCAAACCTGCCCAAAAAAGTTTCTTTTTTATTATCTAAATGTAACACGGTTTTACAAAAAGACCATGCTGTACTAAAGAAGACTTGAAGTCATTGATATGGAACCTAAATATATTAGGAAAGCAGCTAACACTGTTTATTTTGTCTACATTGCTTATTTCTATTTCTACTTTAGCATTTGTATGTGTTTAAAGCACATTGATAGCAAAGCCAGACTACTAGAGTAAGTGTTTGAAGATAATATTCTCATGATAAAACATGGTGACGGCAGCATCTTGCGATGGGGATGGGAAGGTGGTTAGGAATTTAAGTACATACTGATCTTGTGTCCCAGATGTATCCAGGACATTGTCTACAATAATGGCATTTCTAGTGTTAAGCCAATCCTGACCCAGAGACAATGTCAGAAGCATCTTACTTGCTAAAGAGAGAAAGGACAGGACTTTTTGGTCAGTCCTTTTTTTAGATGACACTAAATTTTGTTTTTCATTTGGAAATCTAGGTTCCAGAGTCTGGAGAAAGAGTAGAGAGGCAGAAAAACCAAGCTGCTCAAAACGGGCGTAGTGGTCCACTGTGTTTTATCAAGTCCAAAGTTTGCGGAGGAGTCTACCACTTCATGCTTCATTCTGCAGACCAGCTTTATGGACAAGCTGATTTCAATATCCAGCAGGACTTGGCCCACAGCCCACAGTGCCAAAAGTGCCAATACCTGACTTAGTGGTCATGGTATCACTGTGCCTAATAGACTAGTAAGCAAGTCTGACCTAAACCACTAAACTTAATACAGGCAATTCAAAGGTCGCTAGAAAAGAAACATGGACTTCCTTGCAACGCTGCATTGATGCAGTAATTTGTGCAAAGGGGGCCCTGGACATACAAAGACATACTAATTATAAAGCTTTCATATATGTTAGTAGGTTGACATGTCTGTGTTAAAGTCTTCTATCTCCTGAAGAACATTTCTAGGATTAAAGGACTGATGTCGCGGCAGGACCTTAAAAAACTCATCCATGCATTTATCTTTAGTTGGATTGATTACTGCAACAGCGTCTTCACAGGTCTGCCTAAAAAGTCAATCAGACAGCTGCAGCTGATCCAGAACCCTGCTGCTCATGTCCTCATTAGAACCAGGAAAGTAGAGAACATCACCCCAGTTCTAAAGTCCTTACACTGGCTCCCTGTAGCTTAGAGAATATACTTCAAAATACTTTTACTAGTTTATAAATCATTGAATGGCTTAGCACCAAAGTATGTTGAAGATCTACTGTTACTATACCAACCCCCCCAGAACACTCAGGTCCTCTTAATCCAGTCTACTCAACATCCCAGAACCAAACATGGAGAAGCAGCTTTCAGTTTCTATGCTCCTCTAATCTGGAACAAACTTCCAGAAAGCTGCAAAGCTGCTGAAACACTGAGTTCTTTTAAATCACAATTAAAAACATATCTGTTTAGAGCTGCCTTTGAGTAATGCTTTAATGTATTATATGTTTTGTGTATGCTTCTTGCGTTTTTGCTGTTTTTACTTTATATGCTTTGTCTGTGTTTTACTGCTATTTTTATTTTACCCTTTAATCATGTCCGTAAAAGTACCTTGAATTACCTTGTTGGTGAAAGTGTGCTATACAAATAAAATTGCCTTTCATTGATCTTTACTTCTAAAAAGCAAGACTTTGAGGTTTATATTAGCTGTGACACTGTAGTTAATATACATAGAAATGTGCAACTGAATAGGATTAACTTAAAAAATGTACAAGATGTGTATATCTGTTCACAGAAAACTGCAACAACCTATTTACAGGAATACAAAAAGTGGAAAATATAAAGAAACTTTCATAATGGCTTTGAGAAAGTCATTATGAATATACCGTGAATATGAATTTTGCGGATCCTGGTTTTCTATGCAGGAATCATTTGCTCCACACAAATAGTCTAAAAAATAATTTATAATGATATTTCCCTTAACTGTTTTTCTGAATGGCTATACCCAAGAGGAAAATATGTCTATGCAGTAACATGAATGAGAGAGCTGCGATATCATGAGTTGAGTGCGATCACCATCATCGTCGAGCTGATCGAGGCACGGCTGTAATCAGGAGAGGGTGGGGGTGCATTCTGGAGGATTCTGCAGGAATCATAGGAGAGGACCCCATTTCAGTCGTTTATTGAGGGGGCTGTTTTCTTTTCATTCTCAGCTAGCTGGTTAGCCCCCTTCGTGAAACCCACAAAACAGTGGTGGGGGGCTGAAGGTTGTAGGGGTGAGTTGTCCGGCTGTCATTGCAGCAATCTGGCTTTATTGCCTCCTCTAGAATCTGAGTTGGTTTAGATGTCTGTGGACGGTCTGACTTAACGCTGCTTGCATGCTGTTATCGTGTCTGGAGGAGTCCTTTTCTTTTCATTGAGGTCGCTAACCTATTAGCTAGTTAGCGTTTATGTTAACTGATTAGCTTCATTAAACATGACATAATTATTATCACCTTAAATCCAAAGTATACATAATAAAGCAGTCTCTTATTGTACGTGTAGTTAGCGTTTATGTCTAATTAGCCAACCATAAACTACTGTATTAGCTGTTGTCGGTTGCTAGCTAACGCTAGCCCCTTAGCATGATAGCTAACTCCCTGCTGGTCCATTTCGAGAACAATGAAAATCAGTCCAAATCCAACTGTTTCACCTTAACAAGCAAGTCAATAAATTCACAGTGTAA
The DNA here is from genome assembly GCA_963556495.2 of Valencia hispanica. Taxonomy (NCBI): domain Eukaryota; kingdom Metazoa; phylum Chordata; class Actinopteri; order Cyprinodontiformes; family Valenciidae; genus Valencia; species Valencia hispanica. The sequence goes on from OY747703.1 coordinate 33,444,487, forward strand.
GCATTTAAGTCGTAGACGATGTTAACGCTGCCAGCAACGCTGATGTACTAGCACAGAGGCGTAGCGTTTCTTTTGACTGGGGTGGGGAGGGGGGAGTAAATCGATGATGGGGGAGATGATCAACAACAAACTAACAATCACAATTTTATTTAATGTTAATGAACTACTAACTAACTAGCATTAGCATAACTACATACTGGTGGTTTTTTTTATTTGTTTTATTTTAGGTGCCATTTAGGACCTATTTATATAAATAAAAAAAAACAAAATTAGCAAAAAGAAAAACTTGGCCTGGGGGGGGCGGTGTGTCGGTCGGCCGATGCGCTGGGCCGATATCTTCCTTTGGTTGGTTGGGGCACCTCTTTTAGAGGTGCCAGGTTTGGGATTGTTGGGTGGTGCCTGCTCGGTGGCTCGGCGGGATGCGGATCCGGCGTCTCTGCTCGTTTGATCACCTGTTCTGTGCGCACCGTGCGTGGCCGGTTCATTGGCGGGTTGGACCGGCCCTGGCCCTCGTTGGATGCCTGGTCTCGGCGCCCTGCGTTGCGCGGGATCAGGACCCGGGAGCTGGTACAACTTGGCGTCCAGATGCTGACTGAGCCCGGCCTGGGGATGCTGTCCGTCCCCTGCGGCTATTGGTGGGGCGCTAGGATGTTGGCGGTGGGGATTGGCCTAGGGTGGAGGCGTCGCATGGCGGCCGGCCGCGGCCCCTGCAGTGCTGGGGGCCCCTCGTCGGCCGGTCCCTTGTCGGGTCTTTGCTGGGGGGTGGGGTGCCCCTGGGCCCCGGCTCCCCCGGTCCGTTGACCGGCCCGCCCCGGCGCAGCCGGTTGCCGGCGGAGCCCGTGGGCTCGTCACTGCTGCCCCCTGGGCCCCTGCATAGTGGCCGCTGGATGTTCCCCTGGGATTCTCCTTTTCTCCTCTCTTGGGGGATGCGGTCGGCCCCGCCCGGGTCCGCCTGGGGCTAGGGCGGTCCTTTAGACGTCTTTGCTCCGATCTCCTTCATGTCTGCATCGATTCCTGGGGGACGGATTGATGCCTGCTCACACCAACTATCGAACACTCTTATGGAGAATCCTTATATGCACCAGCATGCTAACACACACACATAGATGTGGGGTCTCTGGTGTTTAAGGATATATTCTTGGGCTGAAGTTATCATTACTAGAGCTTGATTAATCGGTACCATGAGTTTTTCTGTGACATTGTTGTTGTATTTTTATATCTATTTTTGTGTGATGTGGTTGTGTAATTCTTAGTTCACAATGTTTGGTTGGTTTTGTCGATGTTCCTTTTTCGTGTTTTGTTTTTCCCCCTCTCTCTGCCGTCCTGTGGGTATGGAGGCAGACTTCAATGTTTTCCTGTGTTTTCTTTGTTCCCCTTCCTCTCTTGTATTTTCAACTCACCCTCTCTCATGACATTCTGTTTCCTACCTCTCTTCTTCATCTTCCTTCTTTCTTCTCCTTAATTTTCCATCTCCGTGTCCATAACATCAGGAAATAAAACCCCCAACAATTCATAATAAAAAATTTTCACACCTAAATCAAGTGGAGTACTATAGCAAAAGCTGTACTGCTCCGCTTGTGAAAGTAAATCTGTTGGGCTTCTGCTTGGTACTCAGACACCAATTCTGAGCTCCACACTGCCAAACAGGACACGTAAAAAAAAAGAAGAAGAAGAAAAAAGAAAAACTTGTCGCTTTTTATTTCTAGACCCAAATAAAATATTTAGAAAATATAGTAGGACACATTCATTTGGGACATCTTAAGATAGAAGTGTGCTTTGACAAGAATGGACTAAATACCTACAAAGAGGTAATGTGGTTCTCAATTACCCAAACTGACAGTTTAAGAAATAACTATAGTCATTTCGTTGACCCTTTCACATGGCCTTGTGTTGTACATCATGGTTTTAAAATATGAAACAAAATATTTAGAGATGGACCAATCAGACCCAAAAACCTAGGTCTCGGTTCAATTGAAATGAGCCCTGGTGCGATTCGATTGCATATGTGAATGCCAAGCGGACTGGGACCGCTCCAAAAACAGGAAGCAGACCATGGCGCTGGGCATTCTGGGTAAATAAAACCAAAACAACTGCGCAACAACAACTCTGCCTTGTTCTCTGCTCATGCTGGGCCCATTGCTATACTGTTTTTGTCTGGCACATTTGCTGAAGACAACAGAGCGATCCAAAAAAATTTAAAATCTGATGCCCCTCCACGATCGTTTATATTTCATGGAACAGGAAATGCTCCTGTGTTCACTGCTTCTTGGCGCAGCGCCACCACAGGCGAGGAGGTATACATGTTGCTCAAAAGCTTTAATTCGTTTAAAAAAGAACAGTGTGAAAGCAAACTGCACCAGCTAAAAAAAGCAACAATGTTGCAATTTTGGTCCCCAATCAAACCGAGTTTAGTGGACTAACAGGTGTGAATTTACCTTTAAATGCCATAAACCATAAAATGTGGATAAGAGAGGAAAGAATGGGTTGTATATTGACTCAATTAAGCTTGAATGTAACTGTGGTTTGTGCTTTGTGTAAACATTGTTTACTATCTTATTTCACGTCATTTGTACAATATATACATTTTTGTCACAATGTAATACTTGTGTATTTCAGACCCAATGACTGGAATAGACAGACTGTCTCGCTGCAAAAATGTCTAGTAAGTTATTAGAAGTTTTTGCAACTTATAGAAACAACTTTTATGAGATATTATGGAGTCACTAAAGGCAGTTTTTTAAATTCACAACAGAGAGACCATCCTATGCCCCACCACCTCCCCCTGCCCCTACCACTGTAAGTATTTTTAGATTGCTCTAACTAATACCACATGGTAAAGTTATCAGCGCTTTTTGCCAGCTTAATTTTATGCAAAGGAACGCTCCACAGAATATAGTTTCATTCTGTTGTTGACGCTGCAGGCATTATTGGACACATAGACCAATGATAAACTGCTTCTTATGGCAATTGTTTTCCCCGTAGCATTAACGTAAGTTAGTTTCTCATCTTTTCTGTGTACTTAAATGGTTTCCTTCATTTCTTTTTATTTAATGATTTGTTTTTGGTGTAAAGATCCTCCCACTGCCTGTGTTATGTGATTTCTCATTTGTGTTTATGTCTCATTTGTTTCCATCAGCAAATGCCCAACACCCCCGGGTTTGTGGGGTACAACCCATACAGTCATCTGGCCTACAACAACTACAGACTGGGAGGGAGCCAAAGCAGCAACAGTCGGGTAACGGTATGAATATGAAGTGAAAACCTTATGACTCAGTATATTAATCAAATGGAGAAGCTCATACCTTTCATCAGTTCTTTTCCAGTGAAGCTTCAGCTAGTAATTAAACCGAAGACTGCAAACATCATTAGATTGTCAGCGTTTTGGTTTTTGTTCTGACTGAATCAAAAGTAAATGCTGCCGGGTAATCAGTGTGAGATGTCTGCCTTATTCTGTTTTTGAGACTTAATTGGAAATGTGTAGCATTCCACAATCAAACATGCAATAGAACCGTCCATCTGTGCTCATTCAGATCCCACCTTCCTTTCTAATTCTGCATTTCTGACAGCCATCTTAAATAACCCATGCCATGGCATTGCAGACTTGCTGCCGAGCAATAATTTAGTCGCTGCATGCAAGCGGTGGTTGGCTGACTCTGATAATGGCATTATGTCTTGCTATGGGCTAATCTCCGCTTAAATTAGTTTTTTTTTATGTATGAGCAGCCCAGTTCCACTTCAGTCTTTGGGGCCCTGATTTGTGCACCGCCTCCAACCTTTATAGACATGCATATCTTTTAAAAGTGCTTCAAGGTGACATTTGTTGTGAATTGGTGCTTTTAAGGAAATTGATTAAATTATGTTCACTAAAGTTGTATGAAAATGTCCTCATTAGGCATGGGTTGGTATGAAATTCTTTTGTGTACAGTCAGGTCCATAAATATTGGGACATCGACACAATTCTAACATTTTTGGCTCTATACACCACCACAATGGATTTGAAATGAAACAAACACGATGTGCTATAACTGCAGACTGTCAGCTTTAATTTGAGGGTATTTACATCCAAATCGGGTGAACGGTGTAGGAATTACTACAGTTTGCATATGTGCCTCCCACTTGTTAAGGGACCAAAAGTAATGGGACAGAATAATAATCATAAATCAAACTTTCACTGTTTGATACTTGGTTGCAAATCCTTTGCAGACAATTACAGCCTGAAGTCTGGAACGCATAGACATCACCAGACGCTGGGTTTCATCCCTGGTGATGCTCTGCCAGGCCTCTACTGCAACTGTCTTTAGTTCCTGCTTGTTCTTGGGGCATTTTCCCTTCAGTTTTGTCTTCAGCAAGTGAAATGCGTGCTCAATCGGATTCAGGTCAGGTGATTGACTTAGCCATTGCATAACATTCCACTTCTTTGCCTAAAAAAACTCTGGTTGCTTTTGCAGTATGCTTTGGGTCATTGTCCATCTGCACTGTAAAGCGGCGAGCAAATTTTGAAGCATTTGGCTGAATATGAGCAGATAATATTGCCCGAAACACTTCAGAATTCATCCTGCTGCTTTTGTCAGCAGTCACATCATCAAGAGAACAAGTTCCATTGGCAGCCATACATGCCCATGCCATGACACTACCACCACCATGTTTCACTGATGAGGTGGTATGCTTAGGAGCATAAGCAGTTCCTTTCCTTCTCCATACTCTTCTCTTCCCATCACTCTGATTCAAGTTGATCTTGGTCTCATCTGTCCACAGGATGTTGTTCCAGAACTGTGAAGGCTGTTTTAAATTACCTTTGGCAAACTCTTCTACTTTGGTAATCTGGCCTTCCTGTTTTTGAGGCTCCCCATTGGTTTACATCTTGTGGTGAACCCTCTGTATTCACTCTGGTGAAGTCTTTTCTTGATTGTTGACTTTGACGCACATACGCCTACCTCCTGGAGAGTGTTGTTGATCTGGTCACCGGTTGTGAAGGGTGTTTTCTTTACCAGGGAACAAATTATTTGGTCATCCAGCACAGTTGTTCTCCCTGGTCTTTCAGGTCTTTTGGTGTTGCTGAGCACACCGGTTCATTCCTTCTTTTTAAGAATGTTACAAACAGTTTTTTTGCCACGCCTAATGTTTTTGCTATCTCTCAGATGGGTTTGTTTTGTTTTTTCAACCTAATGATGATTTGCTTCACTGATTGTGACAGCTCTTTGGATCTCATCTTGAGAGTTGACAGCAACAGATTACAAATGCAAATAACACACTTGAAATGAACTCTGGACCTTTTATTTGCACATTGTAATTGGGATAATGAGGGAAAATCACACACCTGGCCATGTAAAAGCTGAGAAGCCAATTACTTTTGGGCCCTTAACAAGTGGGAGCCACATAAGCAAACTGTTGTAATTCCTACACCGTTCACCTGATTTGGATGTAAATACCCTCAAATTAAAGCTGACAGTCTGCAGTTATAGCACATTGTGTTTGTTTCATTTCAGATCCATTGTGGTGGTGTGGATCTTCAACTGACTCTGAATAGTTAGTAAGTCTCTAGTGTCTGACTTCCCTTCTCCTCTATCAAAGATGTAGCTGGCCTTTTCCAATAAATTCATATGGCAAGACTCACAGCAGAGATCAAATCGGGCCACTCCTCCAGACATTTTCTCACCAACTAAGAGCTCTGAATTAAGTATTACTGACACGCTTGGGTGAAAATACCTCAGAAATTCAGCACAACAGCTCAATTCTTAATGACAAATTTACAGCCACAAGTCTCTTTCATATAGACTCTTTTAAGACTGTCCCATAGTAGCTTTGAGCTACCAAATTGCAATCACCAGCCTTTTAATATAGGGGTTGTTCTATCAGAGAGTTTACATCACTAAGCATGAGAACTTGTGCCACACGCATAAAAAAAGAAAGAACGTAGTTTTCTGGTCTGCTTAAATTTCCCCCCCAAAAATTTTTGCCTTTTCACCTAAATTTCAGCAAAACCATTCCTTACATTTGATCTAAATTTAAATGAAATACAGATGTTGCAGATTTCTCTGTTTAGCTCAACCTTGTTGTGAGTCATGCACTGAGTTGGCCAACTTGAAATAACAATATGCTGGTGTCAAGGTTTGACTGTCAAAATTATGTTGCAGTTTCTTCGTCACATGTGGGTCTAATAAACCCCGCGCCTCACATTTGGTCCATTCGTCTCTGTGTTAAGTTTCTGCCGGATAACTGCAGAAATGTTGTGACAGTTGACATTTTCAGTAACAATTGGAGATTCAACAAAGCGTTATTAGATAATTGTCGAGGTTGTTATTTGCAGTATGATCAGAAGTGTATTACATTCGGATGTCAGTATATAAATCCAGGGTTCCAACACAGTCTGTAAAACTATGGAGGTTGATTTAGATGCTGCCTACTGCTGTTCCCCCCGGGGAACAGCAGTAGGCAGCAAAGGGGAGGAGAGAGGCAGTAGTAGTGTCACTCTGGGCACCACACGGCAATGAAAAATTCTGTTTTTTTCTTCTGATTAATAAATACATAAAGTGTGATCAATCCAGCCTAGAAGTCCTGTTTCAATACTTCATCTCATTACGCAAAAGCTTTCAGGCCTCACAATAACTCTTTGTTTATTTTTTCCAAGAATTCGTCTGGAATAAACATCCCAAAGCCCCCAAAACCCCCAGATAAGCCGCTGATGCCCTACATGAGATACAGCCGAAAGGTGTGTAAACTCTTTAAAATAATTTCTTTTTGTTTCTTTTTAAAAAAAAAATCATCATTGTGTGTGCTCCTGACAATCAGACTCATTTGAACTCTTTTAGATATCGTGTAACCTAAGTTAGATTTACCTTTGTGTCAGACGTTTAAAGTCGTTAAGCAAGGTAAGGTGTGAAGTCAGAATTTAGATAGAAGTGTCAACATCCTAGTGGGATTTATCCGCTTTGGATCTGGAGCTTAAAGCACACGGCCTCCTCTGGTTTGTGACCTCTCTGTAAAGAGATAACCACTTATAGCCCCTCCAACCCAACCCAACCCCACACCCATGTCTGGTTCTCATCACCAGGTTTGGGATCAAGTAAAAGCCTCCAATCCTGATCTGAAGCTATGGGAAATTGGGAAGATAATCGGTGGAATGTGGAGGGACCTCACTGATGAGGAGAAACAGGATTATTTGAATGACTACGAAGCAGAGAAGGTTGGTTGTTTTACAGAGGGGTGTTTATGGGGGGGGGGGGGGTTCTAATGGGTGACAAGTAGCTGTGGTTTTGGGTCCCTCCAGTCATTGTTCCTTCCTTCCTACCAGTCATGAGTAAACCTCTTTTCTTATTTCTACTTTGATTGAAACAATCATCCAGATGTTGTGTCTGCTTGCCTTTTTGCTTTTTCTGTGTCATTCCTGTCATCTTTTCCGCTGTAGATTGAGTATAATGAGAGCATGAAGGCCTATCACAACTCACCAGCTTACCTGGCGTATGTCAACGCAAAGAGCCGGGCTGAGGCAGCTCTGGAGGAGGAGAGCCGCCAGAGGCAGTCCAGACTGGACAAGGGCGAGCCATATATGAGCATCCAGCCAGCAGAGGATCCAGACGGTAAGGCCACTCAGTTAAAAGCTTTGTTTCCCGAGGTTTAGGCCATGGTGACAGAGCTGTAATTATTGCAGCTCGACCACACAGAGCCTTACAAGCCTCCACTCCCTGAAAGTCTTCTCCTACGCTGCTACATCCATCCTCAGTTTATGTAATTCTACCTTTGAAATGCGATGTTTTTTCCTTCAGGTTTCAAATGAAGACAAATTTTGTTTTAGTTGTGCAGCAGCGTTTACATTCTTGAGATCGGTTTAGACATGATTACCAAATTTACATTCTTTTGTCTGTTGTCATAAAGTCTGACAAGCACACGCGTGTGCGCATGCATGCAGACGCACACACACACACACACACACACGCACACACACACACACGAGCACACACGCTCAGATTTAGACAGCAGAAGACATTTGAGTTACACCCACCTCCAGGAAATGATGCTTGTCTGAGGTCGGGCTGGGTTACAGTAGAAGTTAATGATGTGCAGGAAAACTACAGATAAAACAGCTGCTATTTAGAAACACTCCAGACCATAAAAAAAATTTAAAGCTGACATCCCAGCGGGTCATGTACTGAACAAGCTGCACGTATGGCATTAATTAAATAGGGTTAGCTTTCCTGGTGGCAACACAGTCAGATATTGTGCTTTATTAATAAAATCCTTAATAATAATCCACTCATAATCTGTGTCCATAAAAAATTTTTTTTCACAACAGTAAAGCAGGATGTAACTTTTCAAAAGCTCACACAGGAAGGCAGATTATTGTTTAACTTTGTTTTGTAACTTTGTCTTGGGTGTAACTTAATCGCTAATCTCAGACATATAAACATTTCTGTTTTCGTTAAAATCGTGAACAGTTCCTGCAAATTGAACTGGAAAAAATGATGAGACGATGAGGGATGGTATTGGATGAGTTTCCCACACATTATTGAGACTTATCTCTGATGAATCTGTGAACCAGAGAAAAGCTTAATTCCCACACAAAACATTTAGAATATGTTACCCTCCTCTTGAATGTTTCCTGTTGTGGTGGGGAAGCTCCTATATGTGCATCTTTTAAGTTTTCATCTTGGCATGCGCGACTCATTTCTGCTTTGTTTCAGATTTGCACAGGTTTTGCACAGCAGCAACAATATTGGGCGGTTACTAGAGAACAACTCAACAACAACTCAAAGCTACACCACAGTGCGTAATTAAGGCCTTCAAAATTCAAAGTATTCAAAACATGGAAAATATTTCTGTACAATGATGTAAGCGCTCCACAGTGTTATCATAACATTTATTCACATGCAGAGTACTCTTCACATAATAATTATTAGCTAGAAAATTGGTCAAAAATAATTAAAAATACCATGATTACCATGAGTTTGTGAATGTTTTTAAGTAGAAGATTTCGGCAAAACCTTAAAAGTCATGAATTTATTAAATTTTAGGTCTTAAAATGTCTCAAATATGCAGAATTGTGATGATAGGTCTTAAAGTACCTAGTATTCTTTGCATTCATTCATTGCTTTTTCATCTTTATCCGTGCTTGTTTTGACAAATGCAATGAAAGCTTTCATTTGTCATTGTGATTGGGTTGTTTTATGCTTCATAGTGTATTAATACATGACGCTGACGCATGGAAGCAATAAATCCCAGACGTTCAGGAGAGAATTCTGCTCCTAAAATGGACTCACTTGCTTGTAATTGCATGTTCAGTTGGTAATATCAAAACATCGGTGCATACCTGAAGAGGTGTGGCTTGAAAACCAATTGCTAATAATTGTTAAAAAACCTGCTGTGTGCTGTAGGTAGGCATCAAAGTTAGGTAACATAAGTACACAGCATTCAACTCACAAGCCAAAGCTGAAAAACTCTATTTAAGTTGTCAAAGTTGTATTTAAGTTAAATATGTAATTTGGTCAGTAAGTTATTAGGGGATTTTCCATAAATCAATTGTGCATATTGTCAGCGGGTGATCCAAGGACAGTTTTGGGATAAAGTACAGCTGCTGATAAATAAAAACTCCAGAATATATCTTAAAACATCTGGCTGCACACAGTGGGACATAATTAACTCCTTGTCTTACTCCTGTAACACCAATCATCCTCATTTAAAGTATTTTTATCCAAATCCAATTTATTTATAAAGTACCTTTAAAAACAAAAGTTTGCCCAAAGTGCTGTACAAAAACGAGAAAAAAAAAGCAAAAAATCAATAAATTAAACAAATATTAAAAACACTCACACAAAGTAGAGCAGGAACAATAAAAAGAGCATATCAACTCAAAATGGTCTAATCGCTATTAAAAAAAGATGTTTTAAAAAGTGACTGAAAAACAGCAAGGGAAGAATCTAGTCTAGTATTGAAATATTTCAAAAAAATTAAATATATTGTTATATATATGTGTGTGTGTGTGTATATATATATATATATATATATGTTATACAATTATTGGGATGCCTAGTAAATGTTCAATGAACCCTTACATTTTTGTTGCAATGGCAAAATGTCCCAACCAAAAAACATTTTAGATTTCTAGAAAGTAAATGTTGAATTTTTAACCTTGATTCAGTTCAATTCAGTTTATTTATATAGCGCCAATTCACAACACATGTCACCCCAAGTCATTTCAATTCAATCATACATGCATTCCAATCAGTTTGAACAGTTTAAAGCCGGACAAACGAGTAGCAACAGTAGACAGTTGTCTGCTTTGTGTCGTTGACTTCACAGCAATCCCTCAAACTGAGCAAGCGTGTAGCGGCAGTGGAGAGGAAAAAACTCCCCAACAGGAAGAAACCTCCAGCAGAACCTGGCTCAGTACAAGTACAGTACAAAACCTGTCTTCAGTCGGAGGCTTATTCAGTTTCGCTGCAATACAGACCGCTACAGGAAATTCTTCCTGCCCACAGCTATCATCATCTACAACAACTCCTTAAAGAATTAATTATATGAGCTACAACAACACTTAATTTCCCTCTGGGATCAATAAAGTATTTTTGAATTTGAATTGAATTGAATTTGAATTGAATTTGAATAGAATTTTAAGTGGCCATCTGCTACGACTGACTGGGGGTCAGAGTGGGATCAGTGATCAGTGTGTTAATGAACTTTTAATTTGTCTTTTCCATGCGGAATAGATATGAGTTGACACAGAGGCCCATTACTCTATTAGCTACTGTTCAAAATATGAAAGACAGGAGAACAAGCCAAAGTAATAAATACACCCACAGTCAGAGTAACAATTAGCAAGTTTAAAACAAATAGAGCTGTAAAGCAAACAGGGATGGATGAGCTCTCAAGTTTATTTTACCATGATAGTCAGAGCAGGATGGTAACTGGGTTAAAAATACATTTTCAAAGCCCACTGATCATAGTTTCTGTGGGTCTATTATGAAATGCAGGATGACTATGTGAAAAAGTACCTTATGCCTACTGTCAGGTATGATAGCGTATGTGTAATACTGATCAATCAATCTCTTTGAAAACTTAGAGTGCAAGTCATCATCAGCTCTTTGAAGTCCCAGGACATTTTAAATAAAAGCTGATGGACTCTACTAGTAAACTGAAAATAGGTCATCATTGGGTCTTACAGCTGGGTATTGATCTAAAACATATGGCCAAATCAACATAGAAATAATTTATCATACAAAATCAGTGGGAGGAGCTGGAGAGAAGATAATGGAAAAGAGCACTGAGGACTTTGGGTGATGTACATCTTTCCATATCTTGACCACGAGTGAGATTTGTGGAAGACGCTGTTCTCAACTCAGACGCTATAAATACTGAGCAACATCCGCCTTTTGTTAGGAAACAGTAGTAATAGCATCATTCTGTACTGTAATGTTAGTGAGTCCCCTGAAGATTGACTCTGATCCATGGTTTTTCCTGCTGTAACTCCAGCAACTCAATGTGTTTGTTGTCTTCAGACTTCGACGATGGCTTTTCCATAAAACACACAGCTGCTGCTCGTTTCCAGCGCAACCACCGTCTGATCAGCGAGATCCTCAGCGAGAGTGTCGTCCCAGATGTGCGGTCTGTCGTTACCACCGCTCGCATGCAGGTCCTCAAACGTCAGGTCCAGTCACTGATGGTGCATCAGGTGAAATCAAGCTGAAGTGTCTCATAACTCTGGGATCTAGCTGTGACAGCTTTGCTTTCATCGACCCATTATTTTATTAACTGTGGCGCCTCGATGTCCTGTTTCGCAGAGAAAATTGGAGGCAGAGTTGCTTCAGATTGAAGACCGCCACCAGGACAAGAAAAGAAAATTCATTGAAGCCACAGAGTCGTTCAACAATGAGCTCAAAAGGGTATGGCATCTTTTACATTAAATCAGGTCATTGCTTACTTGCACGCAAGCTTCAGTTTGCATGCCGCATGCAGCTTGGGCCCTGCGCCAGTCTCAGTCTGTCTTACAGCCCACAGCTGTGGCTAACTTCATCCACATGTCCTTGTAATACCGTTGCTGTCATTTATTATTAGAGGCCCCTGTATTAGTTTTGAATGCAGTGTCCGGTTTTTACAACAGGTGGCGCCATTTATCCTGTATAGAGCCCAATGAGGGCACAACATGCAGCGCCACACGTTCAAGCAATCAGAGTTGACCTTTCATTTACCTTGTAGTAAGTTCTTTCGTTGCATCCAACATTCACATGCAGCCTCAAATAAATTTTTCACATTCATGTTTTTGTCTAGTTGTGCTGCATGAAGGTGGAAGTAGACATGGAGAAGATCTCTGCAGAGATTGCTGCAGCAGAGGAGGCAGCACGTAAGCGAATGGCAGAACGTGAGAAGGATGCAGGCGATCGAGGAGCAAGAGAGGCATCCACCTGCGTCTTGGCGGAGGAGGAAAAACACGTTTGTGCGACCCATGGCAAAAAGTCTCAGCAGAGCTCAAACAGTGAAAGCAGCAACAAGGAAGGCGAGGACGCAGAATCAAACAATGCAGACACACCAGGTGAGCAACAGCGGTCTCTGTGGTGGTGCATGACCTTTATGTGGCTTTGTGAGTAATCTGTGGATGTCCCAGTCAAGATAGCGTCTCCCTGATATCAAACTGAGTCATTCAAGATGGAGTACCTGTCCCAGTCTTATGTTTTCATTTCCAAACAGCACATAGTTAAAACAACTCTCCTTAACAGAGTGAAATGACACAGCGCCTGGCAAAAAGGATTTATTTCACTTTCACATTTTTTCACATTGCAGCCATGAACTATATTGCATTTTATTAGAATTTGATTTAACAGACCAACACAAAGTGGTGTAAAGCGCAAAGTAAATACTTTATACAATAATCAATTGAATTTGAATTTGAATTTTTTTGGGGGTATGTCTATCAGCTTTGAACATCTAGGGACTGAAATGTCCCTCGCTCAGTCAAAGTGTTGGTTTAGCTCTGGCTCTATGTTTAGGGCTGTTGCTCTGCTGGTGATTGAACTTCCGCTCGTGTTTAAGTCTTTTGTAGCCTCTAAAATGTTTTCTTCCAGGATTGAACTATAGCTGGCTACTTCCAGCTTCCCATGAACTCTCTCCATCTTCCCTGTCCTTGCTGAAGAAAAGCATCTGCACAGGATGATGCTGCCACCACCATGCTTCATCATGGGAGTAGTGTGTTCATGGTGATATAATGTTTTTCTCTACACATTGCACTTTGCATATAGACTCAAAAGTTACATTACATCATCTGACCCATTCACCTTCTTCCACATGTTTGCAGTGTCCCTATGTTTGCTCTTCCATTAAGGTCAGATTTGTGGAGTGCACAAAAAAAAGGACTATGTCAGCAAGTTTCTTCTAAGGGAGCTTTGCACCTCCTTAAGATGTAACATGGGCCTCTTGGCTGCTTTACTGATTTATGCTCTGTTTGCAGCAAAAATAAGAATGTTCATTATCTTTGCAAAAGTAAAGTATGAAAAACAATATTTGGTGACACTATCTTAAAGCTGCTCTGCAGAGTTTGCAGAGCAGCCATGTGGTCGTTAGAGGAACTGCAGTCAGCATAATGTGCACTACTTGCTTCTCTCCTAATGTTATGGACAACATGTATACAGACGAGGTAATAAATTTACATTTCCAGCCGGTAGCTTAGCTCATCCAGCAGCTAACTAACTGAGAACACCTCCTCATGAATGCGCATACGTGGGTACGTCGAACGTCATTACGGCACGTCATGCGCTCTCTCTTTGGCTGTTCTGTTTTGACCCATATCACATCAAAATAAATGGAATTGCAACCGCTACATGCCCCAGCGGCAAAAATTACCACAATCAATCATATCTTCAGGACATTTACAAAATTGACTTTATTTTAACAAATAGATTACATAATGCAGATTTAAGTAGATTATATTGTTAACATAGATAAAATACCATTTATTTATCATTTTCAACCTCCATGTAGTGCAGCATTGTTTTTTATAAGTAACCAAAGAGACGGGACCTAAACAATAATTTTTAAATATTGATAAAGAACTTTTTTTCTTTTTTTTCCCTAATGCAGTAAAGCAAAAAGCACCAGAGGAGCTGGAGGCCCATCCAGGCAGTGAGGAGGGAGCGCCAGAGGACAAGGAGAGCGTCCCAGAGGGAGCCATGGAGGAGGGAACCAGCGACAGTAACACTGGCTCAGAGACCACCTCTGCGCAGACAGAAGACGCCACGACCAGCGAGCCGTCAGAGGGACCCAGCAAGGCAAGGGCAGCTCACTGAGTTGAGCAGGAAACATGGTGGAAACTGCAGGGCTGCCATTGCATCTGTTTAACCCTTTGATTACAGATATTGCACAATCTCCTCTGTTTGTCAAAGTGTAAAAGGAGCATTCAGATGGGCTGACTGCTTAGAAAGCCTGAGGCTGCACTTGAGGTTATAAACCGGAAGCTCACTGACACACGGTGGATACAGTAATAATAATATTAAAAGAAATCTGCACTCTAAGTCGACAACGCAATGACCTTGTCTAAAATCAATGGCTGCTACAATTTGACACAAAAGCCCATGTGAAGGCACTATATTTTTGGCTTCTTTGGAAGAGCGCACACAAGCCCTTCATCAGCACATATTGAAACATATCTCTAGCACTATGTCTGGCAGACAAACAAAATTGCTCAGTGTTATATTTAACTTTGTTCTTTGTGTTGTAATCCCATTGTTGCTTTAATGGTTTTGCATGTTGCAGGTCAAAAAAAATGTTGACGAGTGGAGCTAGGTGACCATCTCCTTGGCAGGAGAATATTTGTTTACTCTCTGTATCAGTATTACAGTGATAGTATTGTCTCAGGAGTTTGTAGTCATTTAGTAGTAGTTACTTTTTTATTTATTATCAGCATTTTTATTATTCTTGTGTATTGGGTGCTCTGGGTCCAGCTCGTCTTTTAAGTATATATCTTGTGATCATCATGCTGTACAATGCTAAAGTGTTCTAAAGTTTGCTGGCTGCCAATCAAATCAAAAGCAGTATGCTTAGAACATGTGTTGTTTTGATCAGTATTGCGGTTTTTAGCAGGAAACTTTTACATGTCCAGTTTAATGTGTACACGGTGTAATGAGGTTTGCTTAAACGTGAATTTTCATGTTGTTGTAAAACAGCTAGAAGAACACTCATTAACATGCAGTCTTAATATGAATTTCATTTTTGCATATTTATACAAATAAACTTTTCTACCCTGAAATACATCTGTCTCTTTGTTTTGGAACATATTTCTGACTGAAGTAATATTAATTTATCAAAAATACAATTTAACTCTACAAGTGCATCTATGTTAATAAGTTAATTTATTAAAATATCAATTTATTCCAGCTATGCATGTCTTTCCACAAAGGCAATTTCCCTGCTATTTATATTGAATGTCATTTTTTGTGCAGGGCATGACAAATAGTCATTCTGTCAGCAGATTCTCCCTCCTGAGCTGTGGATATCTGCAGCTCCTCAGGAGTTACCACAGTCCTCTTGGCTGTTTCTCTGAGTATTTTTCTCATTGCCTGGCTTTTCAATTTAGGCTGATGACCAAAGCTCCACTTGTAAAAAAAAAAAAATCAAACCACAAATACATATAAAACAACAACAACGACGTCACTGAAAGCATATGTCACTGATTAATACAAGATGTATCAGTGGCAACCGCAGCCCAAGATAGTGTATCTGTGAAAGCCTGAACCCAAACACCCTGCTTTACATTTTCTCCCTGATCTGTCTCCTGTGTTACTTGGTCATCATAATGCTGTATATTCGTCCTGTTTTCACAAGCTACTGGGTCCTCTATACCACTTGTAGACTATCCTGCAATAACATGACAGAGTGTCTTCAGTTGGAGGTTTCTTCAGTTTCGCTGCAACACAGACCGCTACAGAAAATCCTTCCTGCCTACAGCCATCATGATCTACAACAACACTAATTTCCCTCTGGGATTAATAACATATTTTTTAACTGAACTGAATTGAAATGAATAGATGATTAATCATTATGTCTACTGAATTGTAAGCTTTCAGAGCCTCTTATGAAGTGGGTGGTAGTGAATGGAGTAATACATATTGGCTATTATACAAATTGGTAGTTTACCACAGTATGCTGAAAAGCATTGCTCTGTACATGTTATATTTAAGTTCCTTCTTAGTGCTGATATCATAATTCTCATTTACTTTGCCAACCAGTGAACTGTGCATCCCTGAATATTTGGAATCAAAACAATAACCCAACAGGTCTACAGAGAAAAGTTAAGTCAACTCAATATAACTACAAAGGAACATAGGTTCCTGTCTCTGCAAAACATGCCTGTATCAACACCCCTCCCCCATCATGTGTAACAGTTGGTACGAGGTGTTACTACTCCTACTCTGTGTTTGGGTTTCTTTAGTTATGGTGTATTAGGAGCAAACATCTTCTCTTTCAGGGTTTTTTTAGATTGTATTTTAAGTTCTCGTTGACTGTTATTTTCTGAGAATGTCGAGTCTTTCTCCAGGCAGCCTTTTCAGCCAAGCTATGTTTGTTGCAAATTTTTCTAACTGTACCTAGACATACTAATCAATGCATGTAGAGTTTAAAAATTACATTTACAGGTGAAATTTAAAACATTTGAATATCGCGGAAAAGATAATTTATTTCAGTAATTCAATCGAAAAGGTGAAACTAATATATGAGATAGACTCATTACATGCAAAGGGAGATATTTCAAGCCTTTATTTGTTATAATTTTGATGATTATGGCTTACAGCTTCTGAAAACCCCAAATTCAAAATCTCAGAAAATTAGTTATTAATCCCACGGTCATTGAACCAGGTTTTGGTACTTTTGGCAATGTGGGCAGGTGCCAAGTCCGGCTGGATAATGAAGTCGACAACTCCATAAAGTTTGTCTCCGGAAGGAAGCATGAAGTGCTCCAAAATGTCCTGGTAGATTGTTAACTCTGGACTTAATAAAGCACAGTGGACCAATACCAGCAGATGACATTACTCACCAAATCAACACAGACTGTGGAAACTTAACACTGGACTTCAAGCATCTTAGATTGTGTGGCTCTCCACTCTTAAGATGCAAAATTTGCAGTTCTTTTTTCTTTAGCCCAGGTAAGATGCTTTTGATGTTTGTTGTTCAGGAGTGGCTCGACAAGAGGAATAAGACATTTGAAGCCCATGTCCAGGATCCGTTTGTGCGTGGTGCCTCTTGATGCAGTAACTCCAGCCTCAGTCCACTCCTTGTGAAGGTCCACAACACTTTTGAATGGCCTTTTTCTGAAAATCCTCTCCAGGCTGCAGTCATCCCTGCTGCTTGTGCGCCTTTTTCTTCCACACACTTCCCTTCAACAGAACTTTCTGTTAATGTGCTTTGATACAGCACATTGGGAACATCCAACCTCTTTTGCAATTACCTTTTGAGGCTTTTCTTCGTCATGGAGGGTGTGAATGGTGGTTTTCTGCACAACTCTCAGATCAGCAGTCTTTCCCAAGATTGTGATTCCTGCTGCACCAGACAGAGATCATTTAAAGGCTTAGGAACCCTTTGTAGGTGTTTTTTGATTAATTAGCTGATTAGAGTGTGACACTTTGAGCCTAACATGTTGAACCTTTTCACAATATTCTAAGTTTCTGAGATTCTGAATTTGGGGTTTTCATAAACTAAGCAATAATCATCAAAACTATAACAAATACAGGCTTGGAATATCTCGCTTTGCATGTATGAGTCCATATCATATATTGGTTTCACCTTTTAGATTGAATTACTGTAAGAAATTAACTTTTGCACAATAGTCAAAATTGTTGAGTTTCACCTGTACATTGTACACATACCAGGCAGACCACAAGGAAGGCTGTGTGCATGACATACAGATTTGGGTGTTGATAACTGTATTATCATGTTTGGTGAGATAGAGGACCCAAATGCAGAGCAGTGTTTGGCACGTGAAGCGCTTATATTTAATATAATGTCCAGAAGGTCAGACTTAGGCACATACACGGGACTGGACGACGAGGAGACTAGGGAACATTAGACAAAGACCTGACAAGGACTGGGAAACACCACAGGGCTTAAAAGGGCGGAGGGAACAATGAGAGAATAATTGGAGAGACGAGGAACACCTGGGAACAATAAGGTAGACAGACTGACACGGAAGGAAACAAGGAGTGACAGACAGGGAGAAAGTCACACCGTCACACTTATGGCAAGGCAAGAGGACCATTCTTGCTGATATTACTACCTGCATTATGGTTGATGTAGTCACAGGGTAAAATGTCAAGCCTTTGTGCTACATCAGTGACAGTCTGTATCCTGATATCTCTTCCCATTTTACATCATAATTCCAATTCAGAAGGGGGAGATGTGATTGTGGACTATGGGAAACGTTTTGGGTGGACCAACCAGCGTCCTGATTTGACATGCAAAATTTTGAAAATCGATAATCTGTGGAAAGAGCTAAAGATTAGGCTGATGAAAAGGAGGCCTTCAAACCTCAAAGACATAAAGCTCATCACCAAAGATAAATGGTTAGCAAAAATAGGAAGGGTGTTATATTTGTAAACCCATCTGATTTTGTAATCATTATGGTATGGTCAAATGACCACTCTGTCTGGGAACTCAGCTGTCAGGAGTGTTTTGATGCTTATAATCTTATGATTAAAAAAAAAGGTTACACTTCTGTTTTTTGTTTTGTTTTGTTTTGTACCCAGACTGTAAATTATGAAAAACAAGAGTTCTCGGAGCTCAGTGGTTTATGTCAATCATTGATGGTGGCACGCAGGGTTCTTGCAAAGAGTATGCTTATCCCTTGCACAGTACAGGTAAGGGAAGTGGGTTAGATGAAAGGGATTTGTTCTGATTTCCTGTTTTTAGCCTTGAACAAACCGGGTGCTCACTTGTGCATGTTACAAAATTTGGCTCCAATCTGTCGATGAAAGTCACTTCAGACTGGAGATTTAGGCCTTTTGTGTCTGTAAGAAGCTGCTAGGATCTGATTTACCATAAACTTAGGTTAAGCTTTAAGTTAGATGTTAATGTTTTGCCCTACACTAAAACTTTGCTCTTCTTTTTTTTCAGCTGTGGTTAAAACTGCCTCAAGTGAAAGCTGAAAACAATAACCACAAAGGCACAGGTGTGCAGCAGCCTGTGCAGATCTGTGTCAAATGGTAATTCATGCACGGTTCCTGCTGCTGTCCAGTACAACTATGACTAAAAGATGCAGTAAAACAGGGTTAGAATAAATGCACATGCAGCCCAGTGGCTCATAGTGGTAACACTTTTTCAAGCAGTCCCAGCAAACCGTCTTCTAAATACACTCCTGAACTCTATATATGAACAGGTTGTTGGTGAGTTCTGTGAGATCAAAACCCCTTTACTCTGTGTCAGTTTTATATTAGCGTCTTTTAAATGTAGCAGCTTGTTTCTCATTTGCTTATGATTCATACCATGAAATGAGCACCTGCTGTTTCTCAGGTAATACCTGGTGTGAAAGCAAGTAACCACATAATGAATCATAGCAAAACAAACTTTCAAAACAAACACAAAATGTTTATTGAATCAAATACCTACAAGATGCTTTCGCAGTGCGAAGATCTTTTCAAGCTCAACAAAGTCATAAAAATACGTAATGCTATGTCTATGGATATAAGATAACACGTTTTTGTGAAACTAGACTGAAATTATTTTTTTAAAACCTCGTTTTTTAAATGGAAAGAAACATGTGCTTTTCTCTCTTTTTAAATAGTTTGTGGTTTGGTGAGTTATCACATGATTTTTGAGGGTACTGAAAACATTTCTCGTGAGTGGAGACGCATTTTTTTTCTTCAACAAGGGAAACCACCATCAAACACAGACACTCTGCATGTCACACAGCAAGTAGCTTCCAGTCAACATGCCTGCTGCCGGTGGTGAGTACCTTATCAGTTAAAAAGGATGGGTGTATGTCCTGTGGTGATGAATGATTGGGTTTGATGGGTTATATACGATCTCTGAACTACTCACTCTTGATGAAACTGGTTGATCACCTGTTATCTTAAATGCAGTTATTGTTCTGCTAGTTCCTATTCTTAGCGGTCAAACAGTTAAAGCCACACACTGTGCTTGTAAAAATGTGAAAACTCATAAAACCTTGTCCATACAGGCATGAATTCAGTTATGCTTAAGTTTAAACATTTTGGATAATTTTATCTTTATTTATCATTTACAAACAAAGGAACAATGTATTATTTTGTAAAACACCACTATTCACTGCAGAACCTGCAAAACAGAATATAAATTATATTTTCCTCCTAGTTGTCATTAATCTCAAAATTAGATGTTTCTGCCAGAATTTCCGTAAGAATAAAACTGATTGACTTGTGATGACATACTTCTGAATGAAAAAAACCCAAAGTAGCTGATCCTTTTATTTGTTGCTAAATTCTAACAATAACAGTGCCACCATTAATCTCACCGGTGTCAAAAGGTGAAACCTGTTAATTGTGTGCCTACAAATAATTTTGGCCGTAATTAGTAGGCCCCTGACCCCTGAGGAAAAGTCACAACTTCAAGAAGAATTCGGAAAATAGTAAAGAAATACCCTTGGAAATGTCATCAAATTATGTTCAGGATCTCTATTTTTTTTACTGAAAGCTTAGAAGACAATTACATTGTTGATTGAGAAGATCTGCCATACAATTAATTAAGTGCAGAACAAGAAAACACTGAGCGGCTGCAATTACTGTGTAAAACTCATTCAGTGTGTTTTTCAGGTCACCAAAGCTTTCAAACAACTGTGATGACTTTGATTCTTAATTTAAAGGTAAGACAAACTGTAAATATATTCATGTGCATCTCAGTAAATTAGAATATCAATGTTAATTTATTTTGGTTGTTCAAATGAAAAAGTGAAATTGATCAATTATATATAGTAGAGTAAAATTTTTATTTCTGTTCAATTGGATCATTTTGGCTTACAGAGAATGAAAACCCAAAATTAAACTTCTATGATTAAATTTACACAGAACAAAAAAACAATCGTTTTTTGTACAGAAATTTACCACTGAATGACTGAAAAGCCTATCTCTTGAATAATATCAAAATATACTGTAATGATATGCACTTAGCACTTTGTCAAGGCTCCTTTTGCATGAACTACTGTATCAATGCTGTGTAGCATGGGGTTGATCAGTATGTGGCTCTGCTGAGCTGTAAAGGAAGTCTAGGTAACTGCTAGAACTCTTCTGTTTATTTGTATTGTTGGGTCTGGTGTCTCTCATCTTCCTTTGGAAAATACTACACAGTTTCTTTATTGGGTTTATGTCACGCCATAAGGCGGGTTAGTTAGTCATTGCAAGATCATGTTCATTAAAGCAGGTATTGAAATTTTTTAGCTGGTGTGAACAGGTGTGTAGTTCTTACTTTGAAATGAAATCAGTATCTCTATAAAGCTTATCAGCAGAAGGAAGCATGAAGTGCCCTAATATTTCCAAGTTGACTCATTGACTGTGGACTTCAGAAAACTCGAGCCACCATCCTTGCCTTATGAATCTTCCACAAGTTCTTGAACTAACTTTGCTTCACAACCCTCTTTGCCATAGTTATCTCTACCATTTGTGCACATTTTTCTGCCGCAATGTTTTCTTCCACGCAGCTTGTCATTATTATGGTGAGATACTGAACCCTTAGATAAGCAATAACCTTGGTTGTCCTACCCTTCTTGTGGACTATATCAGTGACTATCCATGACTATCCGCAGGTCAGTCTTCTTCATGATTGTGTATGCCAGAACATAATTTTTATTGAACTTATGTAATATTTACATTTAGCTGATTAACTGATTTTTGGGGTTTCACCAGCTGTAAGCCATAATCATCATTAACACAAATTAATCATTGAAATAAACCACTCTTTGTTTTTAAATCTGAATTTTATGGCTAGAATGGCATTACTAAGCTATATGAACTTTTCTGTTAAATTTAAATGTACAATCCCATCAAAAAGCTTTGCTTCACCTTTTCCACAAAGTGGAAAGATGTTTTCAGAGATCTTAACATAATACGGACATAAGTATTCACACTGTTTGTTATTGCATGTAGAACTGAGCTCCAGTGCATTTGATTTCCACTGATCACCCTTGAGATGCCTTTTCAACATACTTGAAAATGTGTTGCCAGTTTAGTTGGTCTTGTTCATATACAACTGTCACAGTGTGTATCACCTCAGGCACCAAGCAATGAAGTTAGAGGAATTATATGTTGACCTACAAGACCAGATTGTGTCGAAGCAAAATTCTGGAGAAGAATGCAAAAGAAACTCTTGTAGCATTGAATGACACTAAAGCACTGACATATCCATTGTTTGGAAATAGAAAAGGTTAGTATCCAACAGCACCCTTCCTAGATCTGGTTTCTCAAACAAACTGGGTAACTGCAGAAGAAAGGGCTTGATCAGATTGATCAGCCGATGATCATTCAGCCAGCCAGTCAACCCTCTATAGTCCCCATAGTGGACAGCCGCCAAATAAAGTGAAATTCTGCAACAATTCTGCTCAAGAGATCAAGAGTACTCTAGAAGTGACACTAAGGCTCCAATACAAAAATGGCCCAAAGGACAAGAAGCACCCTTTGGAAAAGTTTGTGAAAGTCCTTGAGTGTCCTGATCAAAGCCCAGACTTTAATCTAGTTGAACAATTCTGGAAACACCTTAAAATGTCTTTCAGTCAACACTGCCCAACCAACATACTGAACTTAAGAGAATCTGCAGAGAACAATGACATAAAATACCCCAAATCAGGTATGCAAAGATTGTAGACACAAGCCCAAGAAGACAGCTAGTTGTTATTGCTACAACATATTAAGATATGGGTGTGAATATGAAATTATGAAGCAGTAGATTAACAAGATTTTGGTGATAATATTTGTACATCATTCAGAAAACAGTTTTTAGCGTATTTACACTGTGTATAGATCTCTTAAGAAATAATATTCAAATATATTTTATAATAACTGTAAAGTGTGAAGGGGTGTGAATACTTTGTGGTGGATGCATCCACACAGAAGGTTTCAGCAGCAATAATTCCTGGATTTCCTTTTTTCAGATATCATTTCCTCAAAAGAAGCAACTTTTTAAATGTACACCAAGCCAGTAGGATTGACTGACAAAGCTCATCATGTCACTTCTTGTTCATTAGGTGGAGTCTTCTATGTCTGAGTTCCCAGAAAATTCAACATTCGATTACTCATCTTCCTCCCAGGATTACTCGGACTTTCCTGTGCTTTGCGACAAAGAGTCAAACAGGCAGTTTCGTCGCTGGTTTATACCGATCTTCTACACCATCATCTGCTTGCTGGGGGTGGCTGGAAACCTGCTGGTCATCGCCACTGTTTTCTATTTCAAGCGCCTCAAGAACATGACGGATGTGTATCTCCTCAACTTGTCCTTTGCTGACTTGCTCTTTGCCCTCTCACTCCCCTTCTGGGCAACCAACTCCATGGCAGAGTGGAAGCTGGGGCTGTTTGTGTGCAAAGCCATGCACACCATCTACAAGGTCAGCTTATACAGCAGCATGTTCCTCCTCTCACTCATTAGCGTAGACCGCTACTTTGCCATCGCCAAGGCCATCTCCACCCATGGCCTTCGCTCAAAGGCTGTCTTTTTGAGCAAACTGTCCTCCACTGGCAGCTGGGTGATGGCGCTGATCTGCTCCCTGCCGGAAATGTTGTACACCAACATCAGTAACAACACCTGCTCTCCATTCTCCACCAACAACGATCAGCTCCGAGTTGGCTTCCAGGCCAGCCAGATTGTGTTGGGTTTCTTTGTTCCGCTTCTGATCATGACCTTCTGTTACACTTGCATCATCCAGACGCTCTGCCAGGCTCGCGGTTTTGAGCGGAACAAGGCCATCAAGGTGATTCTTGTCATTGTGGTCGTCTTCCTGGTCTCCCAGATGCCTTACAACATTGTCCTCTTCTGGACTACAGTCATCATAGGAACCGGAGGAACAGAGAGCTGTGCCTACGACAACAGTCTCCTGTTTGCCACCGACATCACACAGTACGTGGCCTTTCTGAGGTGCTGCCTGAACCCCTTCGTCTACGCCTTCATTGGCATTAAGTTTCGTCATGATGTACTGAAGCTGCTGAAGGACTTTGGCTGTATGAGCCAGGAGAGGTTCTACAAATACACCTGCGGTCGGAGGAGGAGCTCAGCTGGCCTTGACACCGAGACCACAAACTCCTTCGCTCCTAAAAGTGTCAACCCTTCATCCAAAGAACTTCCATTGGACTAAAACAAAGGGATTTCTTATCCAAGCATGTCAGCTTGCCATGTACATAGCAGAAGTTATATATGTGCAAGTTGTGTGAGTTATTCTGCCTTTTGGCTTTTTCTTGTTCAGGGATATGTCTTAAAAAACTGTATTACGAATGTTGTCTGCGTTAATAATAAAAAGCTGCATATTTTTAAAGAAAGTAAAAAACAGAGTAAACTCAATAAATAAACCAGGTTTCTTTAATGTTTGTGTACTGATTTTCAGTGGATTTTGTTTTGAAATTTCCGTGGAGTTGACTAAAATTGTGCTGATATTAATTGATAAAAAATTTGATAATGTAATTTCAGGTACACTTTAATGCACCAAAAGTTTACTGCCATGTCCATAAAACATTGTGTAGAAGGACTGTGGAATCGCTCCCAAAACATCCACTGTCCACAAGAGGTCTGTGCATGCTGCCTGCAGATCGAACAGTTCTTTTTGGGTCATGGTTGACCCGAAAAACATTTCAGAGGGCAGAAGAATCAGAAAGAGCTCTTAGCATGGACAGCTAGTGTAGTACTGAATAGCTTTATGAACTTGCACACCTACTTGATGCAGCCTTGTTGTCGCAGGTGTAGTATCCATTGTTGATGAGCATGATCTTGGAGGACTATCCGTTAATAGCACCGCTAATTGGACATTTTAAAGGGAAAATGTTTCTCAAAAGTACAGGCAAAGAACTGAGCAGGCAGAAGTAGCCAGTGTCAATTGTAAAGTTAACAGGAGCAACAGCATTACAAACTGGACCATCTGCAAGGTAGATCTCAGCTAGTCCAATCTTGCTGGCCCTGTGAAATGGAGACACCTGCATAACTTAAAGGTCTGATTTACCATACCATACCATACCATACTATACCATATTTCTATAGCACTTTTAAAACAACAGATGGTTGACCATAGTGCTGCATTTAAAAGGCAAAAATAAGAGCAATAAAAAATAATAGATAAATAACAAAAGTAACAGCACAGCAAATGTCAGTTCCTTTTTAAATTAAAAGCCAGAGAATAAAACTGAGTTTTTAACCTGGATTTAAAAACTGCCACTAAGGAAGACTGCCTAACGTGTAATGGAAGAGCATTCCAAAGATTTGGCGCAGCCACTGAAAAAGCACAATCCTCTCTAAGTTTTAGCTGTGATTTAGGCACTGAGAGCAATGACTGCTTCGTTGAGCTGAGTGCTCGTGCGGAGACATGAGGCTGGATCAAATCGGACTGATATACAGGTGCCAGGCCATGAAACGATTTAAAAGCCAATAAAAGGCCTTTAAAATTGATCCTCAATTCAAGGGGAAGCCAGTGTAACAAGACCAAAACCGGAGTGATATGTTCAAACTTCCTTGTACCAGTTAAAAAATGTGCAGCAGCATTTTGTACTAATTGCAGATCTGATAGTGGGCCCTGGCCCAAACCAATTTAAAGGGAATTGCAATAATCCAAACGTTTGATTATAAATGCATCCCGTCTGTTAAGACTTTGACAGGCGTCTGAGGTGGTAGAAGGACAATTTCACCACCCCATTGATGTGGCCCTCGAACCCAAGTGTAGAGTCAATTTTTACTCCAAGGTTTGTAACCGAGGTCTTCAGACCAGGAATCAGAGCAGCAAGGTGGTTTGGTCCTAATAAAATTGCCTTTGTTTTATGCTCTTAAAATATGGGACATTTTAGGCCAACCATGACTTCACATCGTTAAGACAATCCCACAAGAGTCAGATAGAGTAAATATTGGAGAAATTCAGAGGTAGGTACAGCTGACAATAATCAGCATACAAATGAAAAGAGATTTCGTGTTTTCTCAAAAATTCCTCCTAAGGGCAGGAGGTATAACGAAAAGAGTAGTGGCCCAAGAATATATCCCTGTGGTACTCCCCCTGACAAGAGATTCACAGCGGAAGAAAACAAAGTGGACACATAAAGTCCTGTAACAAGTGGGTTACTGCTTCAAACATTGCCTCGTCTATCTCAGTCGTTGTGTCCTTTGGCAAGACACTTTACCCCCATTGCCTGCTTGTGGTGGTCAGATGGTGCTGATTGTATGGCAGCCTTGCTTCTGTCAGTCTGTCCCAGGGCAGGTGTTGCTGTGTGTATGAATGAGTGATTGTATTGTAAAGAGCTTTGTAGTCCTCAGACTTGACACAGTGCTATATAGAGTTACATAGCAGCTGCATTTATGCTGAGATTAAATTACACACAGGTGAGCTCCTGTTTCTTGTATTTATTTCACAAAAGAAACGTCTGAATAGCATTCAAGTCCCAAATTATGCCCTACTGAGTGTTCACCTTTCACATAAAATTCAAATAAAATACATTGTTTGTGATAAAACATGTGTAAACGTGGAAAAGTGGAAAAAAGTGGAAAAGTACAAATACTATTTCAAGGTACTTTATAGATCATTACGAAACTTCCTTTGCATGAGTAAAAAACCCACTAGAAATTATTCCCCAAGCCTACATTCCTTTCCTTAAAACTCATCTAATAAAAACAGGCATTAGCATTTACCATATTTCTTGAAAGAAAAGATGGGCTCACCTCTCCCATTCATCACCAGCTGTCTTGAAAGTCAGAGGTGCACAGGACCAGACAGTACTCACAGGAAATCAGTATCCTGCCATTTTCTGCAGAGGACTTAAGGTTGAAGGCAATTAACTGCTTTCATGAGATCAAGATTGCTTTTGGAGAATCTTGTCTCCATCTCTACAATGGCTATGTCCAAAATGTTGAGAAGAGCTCTCTTCAGAGCCTGGCCAGGAGTCATGGAGTCTTCTGCATGACCTAAAGTGGACATAACACTACCTGTGAGCAGTGAGCTCATTGTTCTCTTTCTTTTTGCAGCTGGTGCAGGCATGCTGGTTAATGTCTCACTTTCCTCATCTTTCATCTGCGTCAAAGCCTGCAGAGATGCACCGACTACTTCTGAAGCACAGCACAGGTTAACAGAATGAGCCTGCTGCATAGCATTTGCAGACTTTAAGGAACCTAGAACTTTTAGGATGAATTGTCCTATTTCAAAGAAATTATGCCTCCTTAACATCACCAATAGCCCTGATGCATCTGTACAGATATCAACAGCGGCAGCTCTGTTCTCTTTAACCTATGACAGGATACTCATAATAGCATCCTGATTCTCCACAAGGCACTTGGTCACATCATGGTGGCTTGTCCACTTGATCCACAACAGTCGTTTGAGGGAGGGAACATCATAGTTCTGTGACACATAATGACAGTGAAAAAATGAGTGCAGTGATCCTGATAGATCAATAAATGTTTTGCACATGGCTTTGCTTGAAATTGTATGGACCACTGCCAAGTGCAGCCGGTGGTTATAGCAGTGGATATAAGGAATATCCTTTCCTATCTTCTTTTGCAATAAGGCCTGAACCCCATCCCTGACCCCTCTCATGACCGAAGTTACATCATAGCACTGACTGATAATTTCAGCTGCACTATAGCCTGAGTCAGAAAGATACTCAAGAATTTGGGTGGTAATAAATTCAGCATTTAACTGACTGAGGTGAAGCAGACCATTCAGGTGTTCCTCTGGAATGCCTTTACAGACAAATCTAACCAGGACTGACAGATTCTTCACATTGCATCTGTCCTTAGTTCCATTACTTTTAATGCAAAACCCTGCATAATCTGCTTTGTCATAATTATTTTTGATCCTATTTAATATCATTTTGGCCATTGTTTCAATAATTTCATTTTGTATGTTGTGAGACGTGTATTTTGAACTTGGTGGGATCTGTTTGCTTCTTCATAACTTGTACCATTTTTATACAATCCTTCCTCAAGTTTTTGGTCGCATTATCATCAGATTTCTGAAAATACATTTGTTGCTATGGTCGCTAGACAATTAAGCTAGAGTGGCCCACTCTAGGTGAATTACAGTTTTCCACTTTTCTAAAGTTCCATGAACAACTTCTGCTCACTCGCTCATATTTCACTCTTTCTGCACATATTATATATCAAAACGTAGGTTTCTAATTTTGGATTCGGGAAATGTGACCAAAATTGATGTGAAAGTTACTGATTTTTAGCAAATCAACACGAAGCAACTTGACGTCACCCAGGAGTGAACAGGGCAATGCATTGGGACGGAGCAAAAATTCAGAGTAGGTTACCTCAAGTCTGATCTATATTCGAAAAGTCCTATCTCATAAAGGATGCGATCTAGAAACATGAGCCTTGTGCTAACATAACTTCAGACCTTCCTGGCCCTCATCATTCAACAACTTATTTGATATCTGTTACCATTTCTCTATAAGTTTTGTTTGTTTGAGTGTAACTAATCAGCTATTCACTGAAACAGCTCAGTTTTAAAAAAGGGCAAAATCATGCTCAATTTTACAAAATCACTGCTCCTAGACAGATTACGATACACCCAGGAAACGACCCATGATTCTTCATTAGAGCCTGGTGATACTTACAGCGATAGAATTATTTCAATAGCCATTATTTTTTCCGAGGAAGAGGTTGTAGTTCGGGACCAAGGAAAGACAGATTTATGTTTCCATGAAATTTATCAACATATTCTACATCATTTTACGCCTGTATTATTATATTTTTAACAAATTGAGTGGTTTGAGCACAATCCCCTATGCTTTCCAATTAAAATGGTACATTGGTGACATCGATAGGCCTCATGGTTCTGACGTTAGTTCTGAAGCTGCGTTACCTGTTAAAACGGCTGAAAAATTAGGACACACAAGTGAGATGCTGCTGAATTTGAATTGAATTTATTTGCTATTTTCTGCAAATAAATTCAGCTTACAGCATTCACACAGCATTTTTGCAGGAAATGCAACTTTTTCTAGTTAAATTTGGGGTCCTTTGCCAGTGTGTAGTCAACCATTTTTGAGAACTGTCCTGCAGAGAAATCATCATCACTTGAGCTTTCCACACTGCCACGAAGTGTTAGTTCATTTACTGGAACTGAATTACTTCTCCAATTGTTTTTATATAATATCTATTTTTTTCAATTTGTATAGGACTTGTTAAATTATCAATGGTTTCACCTTTGGCCTCTCTTTGGGACATTTCAGACCAGGGTTTTGCATTTTTTATGTGGCATTGACTTGATGCATGCTTTGAGAGTCCCTTATCCAATGCCGTTCTCCAATTATTAAATCCTTGTTTTGTGAAAACCAAATCCCTATCGTTGTTTACCCCAAAGTTACGGCATGGGAAACAAAAGCACGCATCAAGCTTTGCTGAATATTAGAGCCATGGTCTCTGACCATATCAGCCTGGGCAGAATGACGCTTGGGGAAAACCAGAGCTGTGGGTTGTGGCGGTTCTGTAGTGTTCAAGCCAATGTTTACATCACCGGCAGCGGCCATGGCTGGGCTGGGAGCGAAAGGGACAGCGGGGGCTGCGGTGCTTGTGCAACTAGAATAACTATGTACTGGTACTGCACTGGGCACGGGGGTTAGTTTGCGGCGAGTTGAGGAGGAGTACCACCCGACGAGCCGGGTAATGATTTAGTCTATGCTGCTGCTAATGCTGTAGCACTGCCAGAGCTAGCTTTAGCTTAAGCAACCAGAAATCTGCACATAGTCAACTCGGTTCACTTAAAATTGCAAAAGAGGGTGACAGAGAGACAGGGTGAGATCGAGAACACTTTGAGAGAAAGAGTAACCAAATAATTCTGGTGAAAGACAGCAAGTGCAGCGACTGGCCACACCCTCCCTATGCATCTACCAATCAGTAGCTACTTTGAATGAGGGACAGAGAGCAGAGAACACTCTGACCATTTTCTTGAAATATTTTTGAAATTTAGGATTTTTGCATGCCATCACGTTTGGGGGGGCAGTCACAGCATTTAGGGGGGCATTGCCCCCCCTTGCCCATGCCTATATCCGGCCCCGGTTGTAATTTAGGCTAATGCGCAAAGGGTCGAGGTTCTCCCTGTGCATGTGGGAGTTTTCTCCAGGTACTCCAGCTTCCTCCCAGAGTCCACAAATATGACTGTTAGGTTAACCGGTTTTTCTAAATTGCCTTAGGTATGAGTGGGTGTGTGCTTGCATGGTTGTTTGTCCTGTGTGTCTCTGTGTTGCCCTGCGATGGACTGGCAATCTGTCCCGTACGGGTATAGATAATGGATGGATGGATGTCACAAAAGGTCTTGGGAAAGTTCTTTGTTAGCTTTAATTAGTATCTGCACAATAGGATTTTCTTGTGTGAAAACAAGGGATGAGATTTAGGTCTGCATTTTAAGCTAGTGTGGATTTTAGCTTATAACTTTAAAGGAGAAGCTGGCATTTATATGCAGCATTTCACTGTCTGCAGCAGAGTGAGATTGATATGTTGAATCTCATGATTTATTACAACCGTTAAAAACAAATTACATTATGTGGCATGAGATCAGGGTTGGATTTGAGACCTAAAGCTAAGTAGGTGTGTTTCATATAGTGTTATCTAACAGATTTCCAAGCTGATTTTATGAAATACATTATGCATTTCATATAAAATGTGCTTGCACTGGAACTGTTTGGGATTAAAAACTTATCCTTAAAATTCTGAAACTTTTAGTTATA
Organism: Valencia hispanica; assembly: GCA_963556495.2. NCBI lineage: Eukaryota > Metazoa > Chordata > Actinopteri > Cyprinodontiformes > Valenciidae > Valencia > Valencia hispanica. The sequence continues at coordinate 33,475,320 of OY747703.1, forward strand.
GGATGTGATACAGTGCATTAAATGAAGACCTGAAAGCAGTCTCACAAGAAAAGGTAAGATGACTTAGGAGCAGAGGAACTTTTAACTACAACAAATCCAAACAGGCTTCGAGGCAGGTAACTAAAAACCAGGAATCCAGAATGGATGACGCAGAAACTGATCCTGGCACAAGGCAAAACAAGAACCAACACAAAGCATGGTCTAACAAAAAGGCCAAAGTATATACTAGTGGGAGTGACTCCAAATTGAATAGGTGTGGTTGCTGGCAGGAGAAAGGAAAACAGAAAGCAAGAGAAACCCAGGAAACAGACTGAGAATAAAACACAAAATAGGAACCAGAACATGTTGTGCATAAGCACATGTAGTTTATAAGTAACATTCGATCAACAAATGCACAGACTTAACTATGCCATATATTTACACCCCTTGAACTTTTTCACATTTTGCTACATTAAAAAAGTTTAAAGTATTTTATTGGGGGTTTATTTGATAGACCTGTATAAAATAGCTCTTAATTGTGAAGTTAAAAAGAAACATTTTCAAAAATGTTTTATTTATAAATATGGAAAAAGTTCACCATGCACAATGCAATATCATGAACACAGCAGAAATGTCAAGGACACAATTGTTAAGAAGTTAAAAAAAGACCTGAATAAATGAAAGCAACATACTGGCCAAAATATTGGAACTTGATGCTAATTTTTTTTGCCATTGTAACAATTTTTACCTGACTCACTATAAATGCTTGCAAGCTCAACCAAGAGTTACATCCATTCATCCATTATCTGTACCCGTCCATCCAATGCAGGGTTGCGGGGGGGCTGGTGCCTATCTCCAGCAGTTACGGGGCGAAAGGCAGGGTACACCCTGGACAGGTCGCCAGTCCATTGCAGGGCAACACAGAGACATGCAGGACAAACAACCAAGCACGCACACACTCATACCTAAGGCCAATTTAGAGAAACCAAGTCACCTAACAGTCATGTTTTTGGACTGTGGGAGGAAGTCGGAGTACCCGGAGAGAACCCACGCATGCACATGCAAACTCCATGCAGAAAGATGCCAGGCTAGGATTCGAACCCAGGACCTTCTTGCTGCAAGGCAACAGTGCTACCAACATGTGTTAATGAGTTACATTACACTTTTATTTTTTGAGTCAGAAACTGAAAAGTATGGAAACCACTCCTTTAGAGTACTGTAAATAAGAGTTTTTACTGATAAATAAACAAAGATAACTTACAGGGGGAACAGGAAATGGAGCATAACAAGAGGAACCAATAAAGAACTCAGAAAAACAGTGAGCTTATACACTGAGGGAAGAGTGGAGAAGGACATCGGTTCTAGGTGAGCTAATCGGACAAATTTGACACAACTGAGCTAAACAAGATACAAAGAAACTACAAGCCAAGGGGGAGATGGACAATCTAGCAGCAATCTAGGAGAATAGACTAAAACACAGAAAACAGAACTCAGGAATTAACTAAGAAACTTAACAAAAGGAATTAACCTAGTTGGCAAAACCCTAGTGGCAATAGGAAACAACTGAATATGGCAAGACCATCGTAAGAATAATAAAGAACTCAGAAATAATCAAAAACACAAAAAAGACAATGTATCAAAACTGACAGGCTGGCCAAGAAGAGCAGTAGTGAGTGAAGCAACCAAACGGTCCACGGTTACTCTGGAGGAGCTGCAAAGATTCACAGCTAAGCTTTTTGGCAAACATACAAAAGGGTTTGTGTGATTGGAAATTAACAATATTCCTCTCCCTAAACATACCCTAAACATACTTCAAACATGGTAGAGGCAACATCATTATGGGACAGAGCTTGAACTGTTTTGCAAAGAAATTAAACAGTTAGTTCCTTTAGGTACATGGTAGAGACAGACCCCAAAACACTAACACTTATAATAGCAGGAGAAATATTTTTTTTAGATTAACTTTAGAATCAGAGGCAGACTTTTTAGATTTTAACTACTAACAAATTCTTAAAAACCTTGTTTTCTTTGTATTTTACAACAATGCAGTACGACAGTGCTGTGTTGTATGAACTACCAATAAAATGCTTTGAAATTTGGCTGCAACATAACAAAAGTGTGAAAAATTCTACAGTTTTTAATACTTTAGTGTACTTTACTTTGTAAAGTGTCTCAAGAGGAACTATGACCTCTCCCTTTGGCAAACAGATAAACATCCAATGTCGAACTTCAAACTATTACACTGATCTCAAAACTACAGGCAGTGGCCACACCTCAGCTGAATCATGGACCTGATGTAACATTTGATTCCTTTGATCATGGCCAAGGAAACTTTAAGTAATATAAAATATGAAAAACGAATGACAGTAATCATCAAGTTTTAGTCAGAAGTTAAGATGCACTACATGGCTTCCAGCGGCCAAGTTTCCTTAAGCAGCTTCTTTTCAAGGTTTTTAGAAGTGGAGTGAAATAAAAACAGAAAAACAAGGTAATCTTTTACAAGTTAAAACTATCATAGCTATTTTACCATGGTCTTATAACAATGATTTACATTTTATAACTTATGTTTCATTCTTGAATTTATACTCAATGTCTCATTATTGTTCTATTCAACACTGGTTTGGTTAGAACTTGAAAACTGTAAGACAAATAGAAGTTCAGACATGAAAAGCAAACATAAGAACAAATGTTTCTGTGAAATCTGTCACTTGGACAAAAAGGCATTTGTTGTATGTGCTCTGATTAAATTTTATGAACTGAGATTAATAATGCAGTTTGTATCTTCAACATGAGTTAAACATAGTGTATGTTTATGTGGCCGAGGTTAATATTTTATTATGCTATCAGTATTTTACCCATTGGTAAGAAACATTAGCTTAGTTACGTGTGCACTGACAGTACTTTTGGGAATAGGAAAACCAACCCACCAGCCATACATGCAATTCTGGTAAAATTACATATTCAGCTTGAAAGGCAGGGATCATTGCATCAAACTGCTGATAGGCTTCCAGAGAAAAAGGGTTGGGATTACATTAATAAAAGCGTGCAACACGGGAGGTGGGTGGTTTACTAGAGAGAGTAATAGCAGAAACCCAAGCAAAGGAATTCAAGGTAAGATGACTTTTTTATGTTCAGGTATGTTCAAGTGGGGGATTTTCTTATTCAAAGTATGTTGATAGAATTAACCATAGAATAAAACTAAAGAAATAATACAAGCAAGAATAATAAAGTGTAGAAATGTGGGAAAATTATATATAGTGCAAATCTGAAAGAAAAGAAATATGAATGTGTTTTCAATGTAGGTAGTATGAAAGTTCATCTTACAGTATCAGATTTTTGCACTGCTTAAAAATATGCCTAATAAAGGATTTTGTTTACTAGAATACACTTTCTCTTTCAATATTCATCAAACTGGGAGACTCAAAAAAGCTAATTTAAAGAAAAAAGTATATAAAAATATCTCTTTATAGTTTTAAAGCTGAATTATTGCAGGCCTGTGAAATTTCCACCTCATGCATGGACTTGCCTTTGAAAGAAACAAATTGGCTTACTGCTCAAAAGTAGAGGGAGTTCAAAATAATTGTAATAATATAATAATAAAAGTTTCAATACTAATTTGTTCTCCAACTTTAAACCCCACTTATTAAAGTTGAACTGTTGCAGGGTAAACATTTATGTAGTCTAGGTAACAACTAGTAACCGGAGTTACGCATTGACTGGCACGCCCTGTCTGAAGTGGCTTGCAAGCAGAGTCAGAGGGTGTAGATCCCCCTCGGCGTTACTCAGTCTTAGATTTCAGCGCCTGAATGCAGCATGTAATTACTCACTTAGTGGTTTTATACACAAGATGACAAACATGTTCCTTGAGGCCTGACTTACAATGAAACGATCCAATCCAGTCAACTGCAACTCCCTGATTACATCTGTGTTAGACAATATGGATAAAAAGAACCCCTGAAATTATATAATTTTAATAAACATAGTGCTGCATATTGCCCGTGTAAACAGTTTGTTTTCTTTTTTGTTAATTGTGGAAACATTACTTTTGCTTGGTTGATGACATAATTTTTTTGTACAGTTGGATAAACTTTGGAATCTTAGCTGCTGCTACTGTACCTTTCAAGCGTTGCATTTTACAGATTCAAGTGAAATGCAAGGCTTTTAACTGAAATTAGCTTTTGTAGTAGCTACTTTCCATGAAATGTTGCGAATATTTGTGCAGTGTAAATTGAATTTATGTGCATTATCTTTTTTTATCTATGGTGTTTAGAGGTGGATCTCAATAAGTCATAACAACGTTCATTTATTCATTAATTTAATTAAAGACAAATGTGTCTATTGTACAAATGTATTACACACAGAAATACATGTTTATTTTTGTTTATAAATAAATCTGAGAAACATGGTTTACAGCTCATTGCTGAGGCTCTCCTGAGGTGTTAAGAAAGCCAAGATAAGTTTTCTGTTTCTGGCACAATCAATTCCAGTGATGCCATTCTAATTAAAGCAGGGTTTGGCACCTTTGGCAAAGTGGGCATTTACCAAATCCTTGTGAAAAATAATACCAGCAGCTCCATAACCTTTGCCAGCAGAGGGAAGCATGAAGAGCTCTAATGTTTGCTAATATACCCCTCTTCTGACTTTAGACTCAATAAAACACAGTGGACCAAACACCAGTCGACTCTTTAAATCACCATTGACCATAGAAATCTCACTCTGTACCTCAAGTATCTTTTTCTTTGCCTCTCCCCCCTTCCTCCATCTGAAAAGATGACTTTGGACTGATTTTGGACACCCCATGTAGACCTGGGGTGTCCAAAATCTCCAAACTCTTTACCAGGTCTTTGCCAAACTTGATGGCATGCTGAAGAGGTAATTCAATCTTTTTATTCAGCGGTATTGGAGCAAGGATGCATCTAAAACCTGTAGAACAGTAGATCCTGAGGACCAGGTTTGGTGACCAATGGTCTAGACTTTTTTTCCACTAAGCCCAGGAAAGACGCTTCTGAGATCGTCTGGTTCAGGAGGGACTTAACACAAGGAATGTGACTGTTAGAGCTCACATTCTGGGTACACTTGTGTATGGTTTGAACTTCTGGCCCTACCTGCAGTCCAAACCTTGTGACTCTTCCCCAAACTCTTGGATGTGCTAAAAACTGTAGTTATCCCTGTAGGTTGGGTTCAACACTGTTTCAACAGCCAGATTCTTTACTGACCTTTTGGAGGTATCCCTCCTTGCACAGGGTACCATTGACTGTCTTGCAGAGATGTTCAAGTTTTGATAGAAAGGTACATATGGGTTTGCATTGGCTGCAAGCTATAATTATCAAAATGAGCAGAAATTAACCCTGGAAATGGACCATGCTGTTTGTAAGAAACCTATATAAAATGTGCCACAAAAATGTAACCCCATGATTCAGACACTTTTGCATATGCATTGTTTTCTTTATTTATCCTAACAATGAGTTTCAAGCTGATTCTGAGTTTTTCCTATTGTTAATGTAGAAAGCATGAATTAGTCTATTCCTAAGAAATTTATTTTGGGTACATTGTGCATATAGAATGAATAACATTTAATATTTCTTCTTGTGTCTTTTGCAGCTTAAAAAGATAGCGACTCCCCTACTATGATGCCTACAGCTGAAGGCATGTCCCATGTGATACCCTGCCATGTTCTTAGAGTGGGTCAAACTATCTGCCTTGAATCCTCACAGGAAAAGCCACCTGGTCTCTCAAAACAAGACTCCCAACTTGATGACCATGATCTTGACATGACCTTGGAAAATCTCAATCAGCTCATACTGGAACTGGATCCCACTTTTGAACCAATCCTGGTTGACAAGAGCCCCACTTGCACAAGCCCTCAAACAGGTACATGGTAGCATCTTTTTCTTAAATTAATACTTGATCCTTAAGTTGTGGCTGTGTCAATTGTTTTTTTTTTGGTTTGTTTGTTTTTAGAATAATAGAGAAAGACATTATAGCACCGCATCTTCTATACCCAGGATAAACATTCAAATAATATAAATAGAATCCATACAGCTGAATGGTAATAAAGTTTGTGTCGTTACACTGTTATAATAATCAAGTTTATTTATAAAGCACGTTTGAAGAAAACAGTTGACCAACGTGCTGTAACATTCATAGAATTACACAAGAGATACCATTAGTTTGGATGGGTTAAAAAAACAGAGAATAATCTGTGGTGGTGTCTGTCTGCTTGGGTCTCCTGCTGCCTTTAGAGGCCATTGCTACATGCTCCAAGCCACATGTAGGTACTGGGCGTTACTAGATTTCTACCCATGTCACTATTTTAACGACACTACATACACATCCACCCACCACACCCATGCGGCCATACAAATGATTCAAAAGGTTGAAGGTTATATAAAAACAAGTTCCTATTTCATTAATGTGGCCTGATTTCTTTGATGCCAGATGCAGTCTTGATTTAATAAAAACAATCATTAAATTATAATATCATGTAGAAATGTCCTTTTTGTAGACTAAAGCTTCTCTGGCATATGCAACCAGTCTTTGGCACAGCAGTGATGTGTAATTAGGCTATAAAACCAGTCAATCTTGTAAAAACAAAAAAGTACAGCTATCAAAATGCACACACCTTTTGTGATACATTAAATATTTCTAATCATGTAGTTATTGTGCCACATCTGCCCAGATTGAAACCACACTCTGTCAGGAAGTTTAACCACATATTCATGTATTCATGTGGTGATATGGCAAGGCCTCCGCTCTGACTGCTGCCATCAAAAACTATGTACAAGTGGCAAGACAACATGAAAATAGATTTCCTGTTGCTCATGCTTTTTTCTGTAAAGATGTTTTGCTTGCATTTCTTTTGCTCGCTTTTCTTAAAACCATCAAGTGGAATAGAGGTGAGAAGGTTTACAGGAAATCAGCAGTGATAGAAGATCTTTAAAAATGTATTTTCTCATGTGGCAAAAAGAGAAGAGAGAATTTCTGTGCCATGTTGATGAGTTCTCATTTCCCATTTCTACAAAGCTTAAACTTGCACAAACATGTCACTATGCATGTAAGTGGAGCAGATTTAGTTGTCTATGAAAATGTTAGTCATTATTTTTATCACTATGATTTCAAAAGCCATCCGCCTTAGTCAAATTCTGACTGCAATGTAAGTTTTTTTCCTACAGGCATAGGTTCCCTCTGTGTTCGTCAGCACAACGAGACAGACACATACTCAACAGTCCAAGAACAAGCTGAGACTCCTCTTAGGTTCTGTTATTGCAACAGCAGAAATACGCCATGGAAAAGCAGATTATTTGCAAATGACAGTCTGCTCTGCATGTTTCTGCATGAGAAATGTCTCTAACAGGGTTTTTTTTTTGTTCAAATGAAGAAGCCTAGCCCATGTTGTAAACAAAAAACCAAAGTCAGACATGTTCTGGGAGGTGCAAATCTTTCATATTCTTTGTTATGTAATTGTACAACACTTTAAAGACGTCTTAATCATGACTCTCCATTCCATCCTCAGACTCGCTGTCCTCGAATGACTCAGTGGGCTGCTCCCCTTGTGTGCTGACTCCCAGAGGATGTCCTCCCCACTCATCGCCAGGAGTCTCAGTGCCTTCAGTGTCTCCCAGTATCCCCATCCCCACGCCCAGCAGTCTCAGATGCAGCCCCAATGGCACACTGGTGTTCTCCAGCTCCCCTACATCCTCCCTGCCACCTCTTCCATTTGGAAGTGCTCCCAGGCGAAACCCCTCACCAAAGAATGACTTGGCCTTTTCACCGGGGTCACTGCGCCTGTCGAGCTCCAACAGAAACAGTGCTGCCTCGCTCCTCTCTATGTCCACATGTTCAGACACCAGCTACATTATGGGCAGGTAAAAACCAATGAAAACTTTTTGTATTTTATTAGGAGTCTTTGATCTAAAATATTCAGTTGTTGGTCTCCCTGTATTTGTTTAAGGTTTTTGTTCTACCTTGAAGGTTTTTCAAAGCCTCTCACAGGTTAACAGAATTGCCCTGTAAGTTTCTGACCAGCTTCCATATCGTTGCTGAGGAAAAGCATCCCCACTGCTGTAAGCACCATGTTTCCGTAGGGCTGGTGTTTTAAGGGGTTAGTTTTACCTCCGGTCTGTGGTCATGTGCAGGTTATTTGGGACTGATTTAGAAACAAAACACAAACTAAGGAAATGGTCTGACAAAGAACTCAAGGGATGGTATTTACAGAGGGGTAAATGAGTGACACAACAGGTGTGACAAAATTGTAAATTTGGAGCAGATGTGAGAAAAGAGCAACATCTGGATGAAAGAAACCAGGAAAAAGACTAGGAAAATCCAATAACAACAAACAATGTGAAAGAAAAAGCATAAAAACAAAACCAATAGTTTAAAGCAACACTAAGTAAGTTTTGCTCTCTGGGTCCCCCTACAGTTGGGAAAAATGTATTGTTTTCAACTACTGTGGTAAAATCTGTTCTGGTTACACCAGGGGATTCACATTTACAAGCGATACCCTCTAACGTTACAGATTTTCACGTCTTGGGCAGCCTTTGTGTCAAATGTCTTCATCCCAGGTACATTTTCTATGTTTCAGCATGTCATATGTACGGCGGCGTAGAGCTGTCAGTCATATAATAAAGAAATTAGACTGTATCACGTTATCAAGTTGTTTTCACGTTTTTACAATAAACTATCACATTATAACGTGATACGGTCTAATTTCTTTATTATATGGCTGACAGCTCTGTTCTGACGATCTGTGCTACTCCTCAGAATGTCCTACCGTAGCGCGCATCTGTCGGTGCTACCCCTTGAAAAGTATATTACATGCCGAAAACAACAACTTTTAGCTTTGATGTTAAACATAATCATCGGAAAATATTTTTCAAGTGACGGGATTGAAGTGGCAGTTTAGCAGTAATGCCTAACATAGCAAAAAATTATGAATAACGAAAAATTTCTTTCAATCCACAGAACATGCTAATTAATATAAAGCTAAAACCAGTATATAAAGATGCACGAAAAACCTTGATCAGAATATCCTACCTGTTAAATAGGCCTATAGATGAATATAACACACTCTGGAAATATGTTATTAGTTTGTAAAGCAGCTAATGAATATATACCAAGCCAGTAAGACGTAGAGCAGATAGCAGTATTATTACTCCAAAATATTAAAATGTAGTAGCCTATGATTATAAGCACAAATAGCCCGCAAAAAACACTGCATTTATTCTACGACTCAAATTAATGGGACTTGTTTACATGCAGTGTAACGATGTCACACAAGTGAAACTAACATAGGCTACAAGGGCTGTCATGTAAACTTGAAACTAGTAGCTTAAGGAAAGCCTTAAAATATTTTTAATAAAAATTAGCCAGTAATAAAATCATTTGAATAAAACTCACAGTAAACTTCAAAGAAATAAAACAGACGAAATGGATCTTTCAGGTATGAATTCTTGATGACAGATTTGCTGAGTAAGCGAATTGTGACATAACATTGAGCACGGATTGAGGGGTAGCACACCTGTTTACATATGAATACAATTTCGGCTCCTTCATGACGACAATTGTTCAAACTACCTGCTGCTAGGTATCTTCCATTTATATGTACCTGCTGAGTATGCTCCACCCAGAAAGCCTTGCAGGACGCTGCACCTACCGGCTTTTGTGAAGCCTGCCGTAAAGCAAGTCGCATTTGAACTACAAAACCGCTACCCGACGACCCAAAGTTACATAGTGCTGTTATGGCCGATAGAGGGCCGCAAAGCGAATGCAGAAGTGCCGTTTCACCCTGTTATGAGTTGATGAACCACTGAAACGAATCCGGAAACATTATTTTAATGTAAAAAAACTCTTTAGCGTTGCTTTAAGTATAACTAAGAAACCATTTCTGTTTTTATTTGTTGTGTTATAAAAGGTCCCAACTACAGACAGGGGGTAGGCAGAATCATGTGTTAGGCATATATACGGGTGAAGTTGTAAGGGGAAGAAACCAAAAAGAGGAAGAGTCCTGGAATCACGTGTGGAGCAAAACTGGAGACCAGACAGAAACCACAAGACGAATAGCAGGCTTAGAAAGAAGAGAATCTAACAGGGACTGAATGCAGTATACCTGTAAGTACATGGAGGGTGGTGAATGATTTCAGATCAGGAATAATTTAGAGGTGAATTTGGAGGGTAAGAGGGCACAGTATGATCACAGGAAAACACAGGAATGATTCAAACAATCCCTGAGAAGAACATGACTAAGCTCAAAGAGAACAGAAACACATATCACAAGACTGCAATGACAACTGCAACTACAAACCAACAAACAAATGTAAAGGTTCCAATCCAAACAGATTATGATTATCTGCATGTCATAAATTACCCCACAGAAAATTTTCTGAAAATAAAAATGGAAAGCACATTGTTCTAAAGGTTCAGAAGCCAATAATTTTTTTTAAATCATAGAAAATTCTAATACACAACCAGAACAGAGCTATACTGATAGAAAAAAATAGTAAAATACAGCATATTTATTAAAGTAGCTGAACTATGGTGTTATGGTGAAAAATACTTCAGGGTTCCAAAATAAAAGAAGACTGAGTTCCAGAAGGCGTTTAAATATTTAATTCAAACATGTCTGGCCAGAAACATGGAGGAAACAGGGTTGCCATGAATTTCCTACCCAACCATCCTGATCTAACAGCTTAAGTAATATTCAGCTATCACTGTTTATCTCTCCAGCATGTCTCCTCCAATCTTCATGTCTAGCTCCTGGAGAACTGGTTCATGCCAGTCTGATAGTAAAGCATGAATCAGCACATCCCATTTAGACTGTCCGTAGATATCTCACTGCCCTGGCGTCTGTCTCTCCGGTGATCTGACACACTTTTATCAGGAACATTATGCTGAAACAATAAACTTGCTTCACCTTAACTTGTCATCTTGCCCCAGATACATTCACTAGACAGAGAATATGTAATGAAATCCTAATTACCGTGGAATATTCCCGCAACATTCCCTGCTTTCATTGATTTAATTAAAACCATAAATATAAAGGCAAGGCAAGGCAATTTTATTTGTATAGCACACTTTCAACAGCAGGGCAATTCAAGGTGCTTTACATGATTTGGTGATTTAAAAGAAACACATAAAAGAAACACACATTATACATGATACACAATAAAGCAAGAGAAAAATAAAAAAAAGCAAGAGAGCATGAACACATTTCATACATAGGACATCAAGCATTTACTCAAAGGCAATTCTAAACAGATGGGTTTTTAGTCTCGATTTAAAGCAGTTCAGAGTTTCAGCAGCTCTACACTCGTCAGGAAGTCTGTTCCAGATAAGGGGAGCATAGAAACTGAAAGCTGCTTCTCCATGTTTAGTTCTGAGTCTAGGGATGTTTAGTAGGCTAGAGTTGGAGGACCTGAGTGGTCTTGGTGGTTGGTACCATGACAACAGGTCTTAAACATATTTTGGTGCTAAGCCATGTAATGATTTATAAACTAGTAAAAGTATTTTAAAGTCTATTCTCTGAGCTACAGGGAGCCAGTGTAAGGACTTTAGAACTGGGGTGATGTGCTCTACTTTCCTGGTTCTAGTGAGGACGCGAGCGGCAGCGTTCTGGATCAGCTGCAGCTGTCTGATTGACTTTTTAGGCAGACCTGTCAAGATGCTGTTGCAGTAATCAATCCGACTAAAGATAAACGCATGGATGAGTCTTTCTAGGTCGTGTTGCAAAATCAGTCCTTTAATCCTAGAAATGTTCTTCAGGTGATAGAACGCTGACCTTGTTATTGCCTTTATGTGACCCTGGAGGTTCAGGTCTGAGTCCATTACTACACCTAGGTTACGAACCTGATCAGTAGTTTCTAGCTGTATTAATTGAAGCTGTGTGCTGACTCTTGATCGTTCCTCCTTGGGTCCAAAAATAATCACTTCAGTTTTGTTTCTATTCAGCTGGAGAAAGTTATGGCACATCCATCCATTTATTTGGTCAATGCATTGATTTAGGGTTCGAATGGGTTCAGAGTCACCTGGTGACATTGTAATGTAGAGCTGAGTGTCATCCGCGTAGTTATGGTAGCTAATGTTATTGGTCGCTATAATCTTGCCTAGTGGGAGCATGTAGATATTAAATAAGAGGGGCCCCAGGATGGAGCCCTGGGGCACCCCACATGTGATTTCTGTTCGTTCTGATGAAAAGTTTCCTATTGAAACATAGAAGTCCCTGTTCTTTAGGTAAGACTCGAACCAGCCAAGTACTGTACCAGAGAGTCCGACCCAGCTCTCCAGTCGTTCCAATAAAATATCATGATCAACAGTGTCAAATGCTGCACTGAGGTCCAACAGAACCAGCACTGTGGTTCTTCCACAGTCTGTATTTATGCGGATGTCATTAAATACTTTGACGAGGACAGTCTCGGTGCTGTGGTGAGCACGGATACCAGACTGAAAAGCATCAAAACGGTTTGTCGTTGTTATGAAGCCATTTAACTGCTGAAACACAGCTTTTTCAATAATCTTACTGATGAATGGAAGATTAGAGATCGGCCTGTAGTTCTGCATTAACGTGTTGTCCAGATTTTTCTTCTTTAGCAGTGGTTTAATAACTGCTGTTTTTAAAGCCTGAGGGAAGACACCTGATAGCAGTGATGAGTTTACTATTTGAACAAGATCAGAACCAATAACAGGAAGAACTTTCTTTAGAAAAGCTGTGGGTAGGATATCAAGACAGCAGGAGGAGGAGCTTAATTGGATAATGATTTTTTCAAGGCTGTTCTGGTTTAATTCGTGGAATTCAGACATTTTCTCTACATTGTTGTTGATTGGGGATGGCACTGGTTGTGGGTTCGATATTGAGGTACAGATTGACCGTCTAATTGTTAGAATCTTTTCAGTGAAAAAGCTGGCAAATTCATTGCAGGCCCTGGTAGAGTTTAGTTCTGGGGCTACTGTCACTAAAAGATTAGTTAGTCTTTCCACTGTTGCAAATAGAGTCCGTGCGTTATTAATGTTTCTGTTGATGATTTCAGAAAAGAACGATTCCCTAGCATCTTTTATAGTTAGCTGATATATTCAGTCTCTCTTTGTAGATCTCATAGTGAACCTGGAGTCGAGTTTTCCGCCATTTTCTCTCGGCTCGTCGACACTCTCTTTTTTCACTACGTACCAGTGGATTACTTGTCCACGGAGACTTCTTTCTACCTGAGACTACTTTCACTTTAGTTGGAGCAATGGAATCCATGATGTCTGAGATTTTCGCAAGGAAATTATCTACCAACTTATTTACTGAGTTTGAGTTGGGAGATGAGGGGGATGTGGTGGAAGGATAAATACGTTTAAAGGTTTCTATTGAACTGTCCCCTAGAAAACGCTTTTTTATAGTGGTCTTACTGTGGCTGGGTAATTTAGCAGAGATGGTACTTTGAAAGAAAACACAGAAATGGTCAGATAATGCAATATTAATTACAGAGATGTCAGAAATATTTAAACCTTTGCTGATAATTAAGTCCAGAGTGTGTCCTTTATTGTGTGTTGGTTGTTTGACATGCTGGATCAGTCCGAAGTTGTGGATGATTAGTTGGTCATAGTCGATACATATTACAGAAAGAAGGTAATTGAAATAATTAAAGAAGTTAGAGTTAAGTTTTGGTGGTTTATATAAACTTAGAAATAACGCTTTGTTAGGCTCATTTATCTGGGTGGCTAGGTATTCAAAAGATTCAAACGCGCCCAGAGTTACCTTTTTAAAGTTCATTGAGTTGTGAAAGATGGTGGCTACACCTCCGCCTCGTTTGTGTTTTCTGTTCTCGCTTAAGAAATTATAATTTGGAGGACTGGAATATTCCAAAATGTTATCACAAATCTCCCTAAAAGGTTGGACTTGGAGTATGATTAGAGCAGACTTAGAGTATAGTTTCAGATCAACCTGATGCAACTGCATGCAAAAGGCAACTCACAACCTGGTTGATGAGCCGTACCTCATCACCTGAAGCTTGATTAGAATTAAGGTAAATCAGCAGTAATAACATGTCTTCAGCTCAATAGATTGATCTGCTGCTGATTTACCTTAATTCTAATCAAGCTTCAGGTGATGAGGTTTTGATACATGCCAAGAAGAAGACAAACAACCATAACCTTCTAATTTGTTAGAGCAAAATCCCAAGCCTAACTAATCCCAGTAAGAAGTAAAGAAGGTTATCAGATCAAATTAAAACTTGTAAAGTACCCAGATATGATATGTACTACGACTTGGCCCTGAACCGAAATGGAATTTAAAGTCAGACATTGTGAGTTTTAAGTCCCCGGTAGTAAAATAACATTAATTTACGCACCCCACCTGTCAGAGTTATGATTCACAAGAAACCCAATTAAAACTGCAAGTTATAATTCTCTTCATAATCCCTGAAAAATCTCTTCATTTCCCTTTTATTAGAAGAGACCTGTTTGTTGTTTGGCTAGCAAAGACCCATTTATCGTTCCAATTACCATTATTATCAAATCTAACTCCCCCCTTTTTAAGGCATTGTCTTGAACATGCCTTAAAAATTAAGAAAAAGCAAACAATAACTTCAACTGCTTCTCTCGTATCCAGAAAACAATCATAGTGGGGTTAAAGGATATGCATAAGCAGACAGGTCTTTTGAATGTCCCCCACTTGTAGACTAGTTTCTGTACCATGAAAAGGCTTATTTGAACATATTTTACGACTTCTTTATCTTCTTCGTTATCAAACCCATACGCTGCTAACTTCTTCTTTCTGAAGGCCTCAGACCATGATTGTTACTCTCGTTTTAACATTCAGGAGCACACCAACCCAAATGTCTGAGATTTTGCTGAGGAGGCATTGATTATAAAGAGTGTTAAAAATGACAGGTTCAAAGTTATCTACATAAACAACCAAAGTGTAAGAGTACTGTGATATTTTATTTTTCTCTCTGTACAGCAACCTGTCCTTGGCTGAAGACGCAGACTCACCAGAGTCCATCCCTTCTTGCTTACCAGGCTCTTTCACTGATGGCTCCAGATGTCAGCTGTCTGACAGCAGGCCCCCGCCGAAAAAGCAGGGTCATCTACATGAACTGCACAAAAGAGAAGCAAGCAGCAGTCCTGCTTCACTCGCCTGCTCCCAGACGGATATACCCTTGCTCCTGATCAATGGTGCACCACAGGCAGACCTGAACATTTCTGGATCAGAAGGTGACCTGTTCCAGAAAATCCCTGCCTCTCCCTCAAAACGGAAGTGCTTTCAAGCCAGTTTCAGTGGCAGCCAGCCATCTATGAAATTCGTCATGGACACATCAAAGTTTTGGTTTCGTCCACACATCAGCAGAGCAGAAGGTAAGGAGCTCCTGAAATTGGTTGAAGTCTATCTGGGTGATGGTGGATCAGTAGGTAGAGTAGTTGTCTTGCAATCGGAGGGTTGTAGGTACATATCGATGTGCCCCTGGGCAAGGCACTAAACCCCAAGTTGCCTACCGAGCTCTGTATGGGTGTATGAATATGTGCATGTTTGTGAGTCCAAATGGGTGAATGTGCGTCTAGTGTAAAGGCTTATAGTCATTATGACCAGAAAAATGCTATATAAGTTCAGTCCATTTACCATATCTATGTACAGTGCAGTGTGTAACAAAGGATTTAAGAATAAACATGAGGTCCTTTTTGTAAACTGTTTTGTTCCAGCTGAAGCCCTTTTAAAGGATAAGGAAGCTGGGACTTTTGTAGTAAGAGACAGCACCTCATTCAGAGGAAGCTTTGGCTTGGCCATGAAAGTGGACCAATCACCCACCACCTTCACAGCTGCTGCCTATCCAGGTAGGCTTCTGCTCATGAACACAGCAGCTAATTGGTGCTTATGAATCAGGCAATGTTTACTGTTTTCTGTTCCTCAGAGACAGGCAAAGTCTGGAAAAGTCATAAAAAGTCTGAAATTAAGAATTTACAGATCTGGAAATGTATGGGAAAATATTTGCACTTCAGGAAAAGTTCCTAACACATCCATCCATCCATCCATCCATCCATCCATCCATCCATCCATCCATCCATCCATCCATCCAAATTTCACTGTAAACTTTTGCATTCATAATGCTCTTGAAAAAGATTGGTAGCTCTGTACATTTGAGAAATGAAACAGCAACTACACAAAAGGATGGCTCAACACAAAAGAGCAAACTCATCAGGCCAAGACTCAGCAGTCCATCTACATCTAAAGGACAAAGGTCACTCATTTGAAGACAATAATATACACATTTTAGATAGAGAAGACAGATGGTTTGAGAGAGGAGTGAAATAAGCCATCTATGTAATCATATGAAACCAACCTTGAACAGAGGAGGTGGTTTGAGATTCCCTCTTTCAAACACATGCAAAGCAGCCTTGAGTTGCCTACCCAAGAAGTTTCACCAAAACTCACACATTGAGGCAGGTGACCAAAACAGCTCATAGTTACATTTCACCGTTAATGACACTTACATCACCAAGATTGCTTAGTGCTTAGAAGCTTATAGAACCCTGATAGCCTCGTTAAGTAAAACGATTGCCCCATCAGTGAGCCTTAATCTTAGACTTATAAATCTGATACTCCCAATTCAGTTTTCAGAACTGAAGAAACCTCTTGGATGAGAGACAAAACGTATTCAAGACAACAAGAAAAGTCCAGTTGCCTTCATTTAAACTCTCAAGAATATCATGTCCTGGATGATTGAGAATCTACACCAACGCATTGGTAGCTATGGAAATTTAAGCCTGGGAATGGTGGAATTTGGACATGAACAATGTGTTGAAACCCTGCAGAAAGGAACACAGACATATTGTCTTTCCAGTCTGTGTCTAAAAAACACAACTTAAACAGCTTTTAAAATATTTGGTTCGAGACAGGCAACAGAAAGTCTCAAAGCCACAACTCCCTCAGTCAAAGACAAACAATGCAAACATTATGTGCTGTGGAAAGTGGATGTCATCTTACGACATGCAGAAGTCTGGGGCAAGGCAAGGGACGGTGCCAGTGCTTTTTCCACCCGCAGTGTGCACTTAGTAAACACCAAAGAAAACTGTCTGTTTATGACTGTAAGGAATCAAAGAACAAAAGAAAAAAACTCAATCACAAAGCCATTTGGAGGTTTACTTCTGTCACAGATTTGTAATGTTTGAACCTAATTGCAGCACAAAGGTATGGAAGACATCACTCCGCATTTTTCAAAATTGGTAGTTGCTGAAGAAATATCATTTAACAGAGGTAAAACGGGAGGATTTTCTAGTTACAATATCTTATAATAATGTTCTATTCATAATGCTGTCCTGCAAAGTTGGTAAAGAATGAAAGGTTTTTGTAAAGTTTAAAATTTATTAATAAATAGGGGGGTCAAGCAGTAAAAAAATGCTCTTAGAAACTCAGCTTTGAAGATAAATACCTTTCAGATGAGCTGAAGCTAAAAATATAAAAACAACACATTTCAAACTGTCTTTATTACTCTAGGTTGTCGTAAAATAACTTTTATGAGAACTTTGAGTTCCACCTTGCAGAGCTGGCAACACCACAAACAGGTTTGAAACTTGCAGCAGCATACCCTCCTGGAAATGGAAGAAATTATTAGTGAGTACACAGCGTTGCTCTACTGGCCAAAATACAACATCCAAGAATTTTTGTGGAGTTCACATATTTTATTGGAAAATTTGAACTTTCATTTCACTGTGAGGCCTTGGTGTTAACTTCAGCAATTGATGTTACCATGCCAACTATCCTTCATTTGTTATGTGCATGCATGCAAACAGATGCAGAAAAATTTGTTGGTTAGAGCTCACCGAATAAATGTTTTGTTTCGTTTCCCTAAAGTGGATTCGGTTCAAAAATAACATTTATATCTTTTGCATGTGATATAGACAAATAACACTGAAAAAAGAAATGACTAAAATAAATAAAAAAGTAGGCTACTATGTGAACAAAATGAAAAGTATATAGGAAATGTAAAGCTATGGTTTAAAATAAACACAATTTAAATAAAAACATTTATTTTTTATTTTTTACATTTAGTAAATAATAAGAAAAAAAAGGATTTGTGCAGTCTCATATTCCTGTGACCATATCTGTCAAGTTTGTTGAATAGTAAGTATAAGGTTAAAGGAAGAGTAGGCAACCTCCCAGGATGTGGACACAAAAGGAAAATGCAACACCAAGCGGATCAGACAACTAGTAACAATGGTAAGGGAAAAAAGCTGTGGAAAAACATTCAAAGTCATTTAGGCTGAACTCCACTTTTTGATTGCTACATCAGGTGCATTTGTTCCCATTACAGACTCTATGGAAGAAAGCCATTATGAAAAAAAAATAAAAAAAAAGAAAGCCATAATGAATCCAGTATAGAAATAATGAACACATGAATCAGAAGCTGCCATATACATGACAAGTTCTGTGTAAATAGGCATCCATAAAGTTAAATTTTCTTAAAGAGCTTACATAGTGGCCCCTTCCTTCTGTCCATTGACTGGATGTGCAGATATGTAACAGGTAGAAATGACAGATTCACTGACAGACACTCTTTCTGTCAAGCCTGAATGCCTGAATGTCAAGCGGCCAGTTAACTTAACATGGAGGTCTTTCGACTGCCTCAGCACCATGAGAAGATGTTGAGTAGACTTGTTGATATTTCTTTTCATGTGGTGTTTTGTAATTCTTGCTTGACTGAAAACATTTCCTCCTCCTCTTTATTGTAACTAGCAAACATTTTTGTGACATTTGTGCGCAGGAGAGAGCAGCTCAGATCTTATCAGACACTTTCTGATTGAATCATCGCCTAAAGGTGTTCGAATCAGAGGCTCTTCCCAGGAACCATACTTTGGTGAGTAAACCTTCAATTTTTTTCCCATTTTGAACTGAAACAAAGCTTATTCTGAGTTTAAAATTCAGATCTTGCTAATGACTTGAAAACTGATTCATGTTCGTGAGATCTAACTTGGTCTCCTTGCAAGAAATGAGTTATTGTGGTTTGTCATCCTACCCATATGGACATAATCTAGATGTCTTTTTTGACATGTTGCTCTTCTTCAACATGTGTGGTTTCAATGTGTGAGACAGATGCTATGGTTCCTACGGCTGCATAAGCAGATGTTGACTAATAGAAATTCTCTGTGGAATAAAACAGATAGAATGGCATAGAACTACAGAAACTAGATTTACATTTAAAATGATTTGATATAGAAACATTTACTTTGTTATGTCAAGCAACTCCATTTCCTGATGGTACCAGAAGGACAGGTGCACATAATTATATTTATTTTATACTTTAATAGTTTAGCATCTTCTAGTCACTTTTCCATTTTGCTTTTTGCTTTCTTCAACTGAAAGTGTATGGGGAAATACAAAATTCTGTTTATGAAGGACTACAGGTACATTCTCTCTTTTTTTTTTCAAATGCTGTCTCCACTTCTATCACTTTGGAAATCAAAACCAAGAGTTGTAAGTTCTAAGTAAGTACAAGACATTTAAGAGGGAATTTCTGCCTCAAAGTAATTTTAAAATTCCTGGCTAATTTTATGACTTTTTGCACATGTCAGTTTTGCAACAGATAAATGTTAATGTTCTTGCTATTTTTCAATCAAACAACGTTAGCCATACAGAGTACGCTCTGTGACTGCAAACCTTCTACGTTCTCTTCGTAACCAAAAATACTTCGACTGTATAATCCAGTTCATCCACATTCTCTCACATTTTTGAAAAAGGCATAAGGTGCCTTCTTAGTTTTAACAACCTTTTATTGTTTCTTTCATGTTATTTTGGGATAAGATAAAAATACCTAAGAGTCACGGCTGAATTCTTGAAGGGTACACTCAGCAGCACCCAGGATAACAAAGCTTTCTTGATAAAGAAAATAGGGACAACTTCAACAACATCATCATTCTTCTGCAACTTCATCATAGAAAACAGAATTTCTGTAGATTTTGTAATATGACGTTTGCTTGAACTGCAAGCAAATTTGTTGTTGATTTAGATGGATGAAACTCTCTTGAATGAACCCTATTCTAAGTAGAGATTAGCTAGACTCTGAACTCCTTCCTCTCATTCTTACATATAACTTATTTGAGCAATGGATGGTGCTCCTCTAATTTTCATAATGTTTTTTAATGTTAGATTGAAAAATGGAAGTAAAACGCATCTCTGGCTGATGCTCAACAGAAAGATTTTGGTTGTTCTTGCAGGTAGTCTCTCTGCTTTGGTTTACCAGCACACAGTCTCTGCTTATGCGCTACCCTGCAGGTTACTACTAAATTACCAAGGTAAGTAAACTTAGCTATTTTCTGGTGTTTTGTATGTAAGTAATAGAGATATAAAAAAAAAACAAAAAAAAAAACGTCCCTTCTGTTATTTTTTTTCAGATCTGGAGCCAACAGGAGAGAAAGTGAATGGAAAGGGATCATTGGAGGACAAAAGTAGAGCTGGTGAGTCAAAGTAACATGGCTGCGCTTTTACAAAACAGAATCAAACATTTCATGTGCATTAAATTTAGAAATTCTTTTGTGGGGTGAGGGAAAAATATAAAACATGAATACCTCATAACATGGCAACCCCAACTCAAGAACATATTTTAAGTATTAACATCTTGTTTAAGATATCTTGCATTCGTGAAAATTAGAGATACAGGTAAACAAAAAATTAAAAGGAGGCTACCAAGCAAAGCAAGGAATATTTTAAACTCCAAAAGTTTGCAATAAATAAAAAGTAACAATTAGAATTTAAAAAGTTATTTTCTTTATTGTGCGTTTCTTATTTGGGTTGTAAAATTGTTCAGAAAAGAACTAAATGGATGCTTTGTCATTTTAGCAGCTAGCAATTTTGTCTATCTGAATGCTGTTCCTACTGAGATGCTGACGGGCCCCTGTGCTGTGCAGAAGGCGGTGTCCTCGATACTTGAGTTGGCTCCTGGTTCCTTCACACCAACCATTGTCAACATGAAGGTGTCTCTGAAGGGTGTTACACTCACAGATATCAACAGGAAGTAAGAAAATACATCCTGCCAGCTCACAGCTGAGATTTCTATCTACAGCAGGCAGCAGAATCAAGCTGCTGGTGAGGTGTGGTTTGTTTAAAACAGTTTTGGTAAAAACTGCTCTTGTTTTTTGTTTTTGTTTTTTTTGCAGGCTTTTCTTCAGACGACACTACCCTGTTCAGCTGCTTAGCTACAGCGGTGGAGATCCAGACAATCGACTGTATGTTTGTGCAACATGTCCACAGATTCACTTAGTAAATTTGATGTATGCATTTATCTTGTCCTTTTCATATTTGTCTTAGTGCTCATAAAGTTGTTTTTGCTTCTTATATAGGTGGTTGAAAGGTACAAGTTTTGGTGCAAGGTAATCTACACTTCCAAATTTTAATATATCTGCTTCTTTTGGTACATGTGTGAAAATGCATCTAATCATTTCTCAAACCCTCTCTGCAGGATGTTTGGTTTTGTGGCAAAAGGTGTCGAAGCCGGAAAGGAGAATGTTTGCCACATCTTTGCAGAATGTGATCCCCTGCAGCCCTGCAGCAAAGCCATTGAGTTTATTCAGACTGCCATAACCAAACTCTGATAGCCTCCTACTGCCTGTCTTACACTGTGTTGCATTTGACTGACTGTTCCTTAAATGCTGGTTAAAGTCAGTGTCACTACTGCTGATAACTGGTCAGAAGTCTCTTCTAGACTGAAATACCAGATGAACTTAACTGAATATCAACTTGTGTGTCCTATTTCGAGATGTACAGTGCTTTGCAAAAATATTGTTGCCCTTTTAACTTTTCCACATTTTGTCATTTTAGCACCATAAACCCCCGTGTGTCTTATTGGGGTTCTATTTGAAAGGCCAACGCAAAGTAGTGTATAATTATAAATTAATTTTGTTTTTGTTTTTTACAAATAAAAATCTGAAAAGTAAGGTTTGAATTTGTATACAGCCCCTCTATATCTAATAGCCCCAAATAAAACCCAGTGCATCGAAAAGCCTTCAAAACACACCTAATCAGTAAACACTGCAAAGTCCACCTGTGTCTAATATAATCTCAGTGCAAATGCAAACGTTCTGTTTGTTTTCTATGTGCGAATTAGGTACACAGGTCCATTAGTAAACAACCAGCATCTTGAAGACCAAGAAACATATCAGACGGGTCATGGATACACTTGTGAAGAAATGTAAAGCATGTTTAGGTTGTTAAATTATATCTTAAGTATTCAAAATCTCAGGGAGCACTCATCAGTAAATCATCTGGTTGTGGCATTGTTGCAAACACACCAAGACATCCACCTCGGCTGGCAAAGACAGGAACCGAGAAGCAGTCATGGTGCACATGGTAACTCTGGAGGAGCTGCAGAGATCCAAGGTTCGGGTGGGACAATCTGTTGATAGGACTATTAGTTGCACATTCCACAAATCTGGCAAGAAGAAAGAAGTAACTGGAAGAAATTCACAAGTCTCATTTGTAAATTGCCACAAGCCATATTGGGGATGCAGCAAGCATGTGGAAGAATGTGCTCTGGACAAAGCACCAACATTTTTGGATGTGTGTGTCTAATTCTGTAAGGTGGAAAGCTAAAACTGGACACACATTATACCCACTGTGAAGAGTGGTGGTGGCAGCATCCAGCTGTAGGGATGCTGTTCTTCAGCAGACAGGGGAGCTGGTCAGAGTTGATGGGAAGATGTTTGGAGCTAACTACGGGGTAATTCTGCATGATACCTTATAATAGGATGGAAAATACTTTACACTAAGGTTCTTCCCTTCCAGAAGAACGACAACTCTAAACATACAGCCAGAACTACAATGGATAGATTAGATCACATCAGGTTCATAAAAATAAACGCTACAGTCAAACTGCTGATTAAGGAGGCTAAATCGAAATGGACATCTTACTTTGCAGATCTATTTGGAAAAAAGTTGAAAATTATGTTACAGTTCCTTCGATATCCACCCCAACAAAATACCATAAAATATGTGGTTGTAATGTGATAAAATGTGAATGAGTAAAAAGGTACATAAATGCATGGAGTGTGGGATTATTTTCATTTAAATTGACGGTTAAATCCTACTGATCACTCAAACTAGTAACTGAGGGTTTTAGACTTGAAACTCAGATATGTCCATTAATTTCTGAGCAGGATCTGTACAGATGTCCTCACTGTAAATCTGGTCAAATGTATTTATTGTAGTGTATTTTTGGTAAACATATGGACTTTTATTTTTTAAATGTAATAAAAACAAAAATGTTGAACAACTACTGTGTGAAAGTGAAAAGATGAGAGAAAATGTGTGAAAAAAACAGACTTATAAACATAAGAAAGACATTGTGCTAAATTTACATTGTTCCCACATTAGAAATACAAAAACACACCAGTCTGCACATTTTTCTTTATTTGAAATGATAAATCTCTAGTGTGTGCTTCTTGAAGCAGAGCAAAAATCAAGCACAGGACTGCATAGATAAGATAGTCCGATATTTTAAACAACCCTTGAAGGACCTAAACATAGTGCTTTAAGATCCTAATTTTATTTTTTTAAAACATCTTTGGGGTTAAATCAAAATTTTGCATTAAAAACTCTAAACCTAAGGTGGAACAGGTACAGTAAAATGATTTTATTGCAGAGGTAAAGCTTAATAAATGCTGCCCTCTACTGGTGATAATGGGGAAGCTAAATTCTCAGAGGAACACATTGTTAAGTGATAAAAGTGGCGCTGCTGTTAGGATCACAGTGGTACAATGTATTTACAATATCAGTCTGAGAATTATCTGCATTCACAAAGGACCATAAAAGCGCTCCAACTCTGGATACCTTTCGTTGCAGATGTTCTTAGGTGCTGTGTGGGTTTGCAGTTGCAACATGTTTCAGGACTGTACGGAAATTACTGTGTCTGGCAATTCATTATTATGCTTCAACTTTTAAAATCTATAGAACTGGAAATATTTCAGTCAGAGCCACTCTGATATGACAGGACTATCACAGACTCCATCTTTCTCCCAGCCCAAACTTTCAATCATGCTGCACTTTACTGTAACTAGGAAGAGGAATTACAGGACTGCCTTACTTTGGAAAGAAATAATACAATATTGCTCAGTCAGTACTTTGTCTAACATCATTTTGTCTTCTTCAGTTAGAACATTAGTAATTTTTGTTAACATGATCTAACTTTTCAAACTAAGTAGGAAGATAAACATGTCAATCCTCATTCAATGTAGCAGAAGTAGCATTAAAAAAATCCCCTATAGGAAAATACACAAGTTGACTTTTTAAATAGAAGCAGTAGTTTTCACTGTTAGCTTTGAAAAACTCAAACAAAACACTGGTTAATGGACTTGTAAGCAGGTTTATCAAAGCAGATAAATAATTTCAAAAGGCATGTTTCCTGTTTATTGTTGTGAACAGGGGAAATATTGTTTTCTTGACAAAAATACCCTTCAAGTGTATGTGAGGCTTCTTAATGGCAACACACTAAAAGGATAGACTGAACAGTCCTGCCTTCCCAAAAGATCCTGCTACACAGTAAAAGTAGGAGAAATTCATGAAATTGGAGGTGGACCTCTTCTCTTTCCATTTGAAATACTTTAATCAGCAGCTGCAACTTATTTTGTCTTAGTGTCTGAGACAAATAAACTGGTGTATACAGAGTGCATATCAGTATTTTATTATGACCTCTATGTGTAGTGTTGTTTTAAAGTAACTTGTCAGCGAAAAATATTGAAGACAGCTTTGGGATAACATTTTGGAGGCTAAATTACTGTAGCGAGCTTATACAACTCAAAAGTAAAACACGGACTGTTTATGTGAAAAAATGTTAGACATCGTTACAGTATTGGGGTGCACGGTGACATAGCTGTTAGCGTTGTGGCCTTGTAGCAAGAAGTTATTGGGTTTCTGCCTGGATTTTGCATGTTCTCCCTGTGCATACATGGGTTTTCTCTGGGTACTCCGCTCCAAAACAATTACTGTTAGGTTAATGGGTCACTCTAAACTAACCTTAAATATAGGCTTGTGTGTTTATCGTTGTTTGCCCTGTACATCATTGTGTAGCCTTGTGATGGACTGGCAACCTGTCCAGGTGTAACCATCCTGTCTCCCAATGACTGAAGATAGGCACCAGCCCTTAACATGACCCTGCAAGTTTAAGCCTGTATAGACAATGAATGGATAGGTGGATGAATGGAAGAATAGATAACTGTGGTGCAGCTTAACTCCTCCTGCGTAAAACACAGACTGATTATGTGGTAAAAAGTAAAACTTTCAGCTGCTTCCAATTACAACTGCAATGTTTTCCATAGGACCTGCAGTGTTGGCTTATATAAGTATCTTGTTGACAGTTGTTTCGAGAAAAGGGAGTGCTGATGGACGTACACTTCACAGTAAAAATGCAGGTCAGAAGTGGAGCACGACATCTACCCAAATGTTGCCAGAACGTTTGTATTTTAACTTCCTTGGATGACTTTCTTTTCCCTTTTTTTCCCTACTTTGGACATGAAAACAAATATGACTATCAAGAGCTATAAGCCTGAACTCAGTTAAAAAAGAAAGCACCGTATTAAAAATGATGATATGAGGCCTTTTTGTTTATGCCGTAGTCTTCTGGGGCAAGTCAGCACATGAGTCAGATAAAGAGAAGCACGCTACATGCCAAACTGCAGAAGTCTGACACTGTTGTGTTTTTTAAATAGGAAAATATAGGAAAATACTTTGAGGCTTGCTCTTATGTAACAGTGCAACGTCCCTAAAGAGTAACTGTATATAATATTAAATATTGTAGACATTTGTTTAAATGCTGTTATAATCTGTAGATGCTGTTTCTTATAGTATCAAACCAAATACACTATACATACAAGAGTGAATATTTCTTTTCTGCCTGATTTTTCCTTTCCCTTAAAATAGACTGCAGTGAGCAGAGCAGCAAATAATAGTGATGGAAATTACAGTATGACACAATACACAACAAATGACAAAAGGCAACTGGATAGACATTAAAATGAGCCATTAGTTTCTGTATAACTATAAAATACACAAAGTAAAAGACCTGGGGTATCCTGGTAATGCTACAATGTTAAAGTTATTTTGCAGCTAAAATCAACTTGCTTGTCTTATTTAGAAGAAACAAAATTAGTAAAAAATTGTATTGCGTTATTGAGTAATTTGACTATTCTTCAATCAAAAATATCAATGACTCTATCACACAAAGAAAGTAGATAACATTTTGTCCCGTCTCTTGTAAAAAACTAAGGACCAAAGTGCAGTTGTTCTACTGTAATCCTGCCGTGTTTTGATAAAAGTGTATCACTACTATTTTATTTAGATGTTAAAACAATTTTTTAATCTTGTCTTGAAAACAGCTGTAAAGCACCACTTTTTGGAATATGACTTTTGAAATGGAATACATCTGAAAAAGAGATTTTAGCTCTGTTTGCTGGTGACGTGCAAAAAAACCCATGAAACAACATTTGGACACTTCTATAACTTTCATACAGTCCTATGGAGAAAATCCACCTCTTAAATGAACCTTTGCCTAGTTTGTAGCTGCTTTAACAGGTCTGCTTCCATATATCTCCTCCTACCTTCAGACCGAGTTTAATTGGGATTAAATGTCAGTGTTTGTCTGTAATGTCTTTTATGCAGTAAAGTCTAAACCAGTGAGAGACACTTTCTCTTTGTCTGAGCCAATGACATAGGAATATGCTTTACATTTTACTGCAGGGAATGTAAATCTCTCCAGCTCTATCGAAACAGTCTCCACAAAAGCCTCCTTTATAACACTTAACCTGCCACAGCCAGGATCTGTAAACTCAGTCGTGGGCTATGACACTAAGTTTAATGAATGTTGCATTTGTAAGCATGATGGTAATGGATGGTTGCATCCCAGGAGTCTGGGATCGCTGCAGTTCCATTTGCATCCTCAACAACTCTGGCGTCACCACAACAACTTCTACAAACTGGCAACAACTGTGTAGTTAAAGAGAGAGAGTCACTGCGTGATGGTCGAGATGCTGCGGGACCTTTTCATGATGAGACGCACCTCCACGTCAGGGAGGCTGTCCTGTTTGGTTTGGGCACAGCCCTCATCTGCTGCAGCCATGTGCAGGTCGAAGCGCAGCGACACAGACTTCTTCCTCAGTTTGGGGTTTCCTCTGAAGAACGAGCCCTCCCACTGCTTTATCACCTTGTCAATCTTCTCTGTCCTGTGAGCAGATTGTGGCAAGAAAAGATCTTACAGTCATTTCATGTGCAGGATGTTTGAACAATGTGGGGGGGGGGGGGGGGGGGGGGGCAGGAAACTAGTGTGGGATTTGGGTCTTTTTGAACTCATTAAACATCGTTTGTAGTTCTTTTCATGCTTGCACATACAGGATAAGCATGAAGTGTAAAAAAGTGACAAAGGTAATTGTGGTTGCACTATGGACCTTTGAATGCTATGTTATTCAGTTAGTGTGGTCTTCACTAGAAAACAGCCTCAAATATGAGCATTAATATACACACAGACAAAAAAAAAGTCAGTAGGACAGCAGCAAACTGACTGAGTAGCGATCAGAACATGACAGGTGGATTAACTTTACCCTGAATCCATCTATATCATGAAGGAAAAGGAAACTCAAAATTATGACTCATGAGCGCTGGCAGCAGGGGGTGGGCTGCAAAGGGGTACCAACATGTAGCTTCTTAAAAACGACTTAGCATGGTCCTGGATATTGTACTTAAGATGATGAAATGAGGACAAAAAGTAAAACAGTCCACAGTATCTGGAATTGATGTTTTTAAGAAATAGAGAAAAAACAACAAGCCAAGACCTGAGACAGGAGCGGGAAAAAAAATCAAGTCAATTCTCTGGAAGTTTATTCGTTAGACCAACACAAAGTAGTGCAATATAGTGAGATGTAGAGAAAATAATACATCCCTAAATATCTTACAAATAAAACCCCAAAAATATTTTGTGGATTCGTGTTCAGACCTCTTGAGTCAACACAGTGTAGAACTTTTGCTGCATCTGCAGGTCTTTTGAGGTATGTCTCAACCAGCTTTGCGTGTCTACAAATTTTCAAATGGGTTTAGTTCTTGACTTTGACTAGGCCACTCTAACACGAGTATGTTTTAATTTAAATCCTTCCACAGTAGCTCCGGCTGTTTAGTAGGGTCGCTGATCCACTGGAAGTTGAAACTCCACCCCAGTCTAAAGTATTTTACAGCCTCTTACATGTGTTCTCCTATGATTGCTTAATTATTAGCTCCAAGTTTTTACCCATTAACTCTGACCAGCTTCCTTTTCCGTAGTGAAGAAAACTATCCCCACAGAATGAGGCTGCCACTATATCTAACATTGGGGATGGTGTTTTTACTGTGATGTGCAGTTTCTTTGCCACATATAGTGTTTCAGTTCAATATGATTCTCATCTGAGTACATCCTTCCATTATGTTGCACTGTCATACATGGCTTGTGGAAAACTGCAAACGTGACTTCATCTGGTTTATTTTCAACAATGGCCTTCTCCTTGCCACTCCTCCACAAAGGTCAGATTTGTAGATTGCACAGCTTATAGCTGTCTTCCCAACAGATTCTGCCATCTGTATGGTGGATCCCTGCAGCGCATGCACAGTTAACTTGGGCTTCTTAGTCTTAGTAGATAAGCAGTCATGCCAAACTCTTTTAATTTTCAGATGATGCATTGAACAGAGTTCTGTGAGATGTTCAAAGCTTAAAATATTATTTTATAACCTTAATCTGTCTTAAACGTTTCTCTAACAAACCTCTAAGATCAATACACAAGTGGAGACTCTTTATTAACTAAGTGAGTTCGGAAAGCAAGTGGTTGTACAGGATTTTATTTAGGGGTGACAGAGTAAAGGGGGCTGAATACAAATATATGTTACACTTTTCAGATTTAGATTTGAAACACATGGTAAACCATGTATTATTTACTTTGCATTCTATCACATAAAATCTGAATATTAAATCTGATATTAAAGTTTGTGGATGTTATATGGCAAAATGTGAAAATGCTCAAAATGTCTGAATATGTTTGAAAGATAATGTAGTGACACCGCACCAGCTGATTTCATGGATTTAAGAACAATAGGGTTAGAATAAGGAATTATTCTAGGCTTTTCTGATGGTTTATTCAAATAATACTCTAAACATGGTAAGGTACTTGACTTACAATTGAAGGAAAAATCAGCAAAATCAGAAAAAAGAAAAGCTGAAAAAACCTTTGAAAAACACACCTTTTATAGTGCTCACCTACATGTATTCCTTATGATCCTTTTAAAAGATTAGATCAGATTTTTCAAAGAAAGTGTGGCTACTGAAGGTTGGATCAGTAAAGCTGATCTGAGTTAAGCCATGGTCTATCCCTATACAAAGGGATGCCCTCGTAAATGACAGTGTCTTTAAGCCTACTGATGACAATATGAGGCCTCTTAATTTGCAGAATAATGAGCAGATGCTTAAAATGTGAAAAGTATTTGTTGGACAGTTAGCAAATGTTTATAGACAACAGGATATTTACTTAAAAGTACAAGTGAGTCAGCTCCTTTGTAGCTTTCTCTTTCCGCATAGTGCCAGAGTCTGAAAGTTTTAGGCTTTGTACATGTCTCCTGGACCTGAAGCATACAAAACTATTCCTCCCACGTCTCATCCAACAATAACACAGGACCACGCCCTGAAAGTCTGCACACCAGGCATGTATCTCCACATCAAACATAAACTAACACTGCAGCAAAGTTCCCATGATACGCCACATTATTCATGAGAACCTGAGATGCCGACTTACTGTTTTATTGCGTGAGACTTGTTGGATGTTGTGAAGATGGTAAAGCCCTTGTCTGTTGGAGCAGACGTCGCTGGGGCGGTAGGTGGATGATGTGCTAATGCGTGACTCAAAGAGAAACTCATGCAGTTAAAAACTGCAATGTGGTAGTGAACATGTGGTATGTTTTCAGGAGATGAACCGAGCGAGACAGTGTTATTTTGAGGGTATTTATCTGGATGATGTAGAGCAGCCAGTTTTACAGAGATACAATTAGTGCTTGCTGCTAAAAAACGCCTACATTTCAGCCTGAGGCAGAGCTGCTGACAGTAGGTCAATGGGGCCAAGAGAAGATCAATGCTTACTCAATGGTGCCGTGACCTTCTGCGCTCTCCTGCACCACGTTGCCCTGAAGAATCTCCTGAGTCTTCACAGTGGACAGTGGCAAGTTTTTCTCTTGCTCCGGCTCTATTGGAAGACATCCATGACACACCATAAAAAAAGATGGCTGAGATAAGGTTCTCTCTGTGTGAGTGTGTGTGTGTGGGTCCTACCTGTGAGTATCACCAGGCTTTGCTGTCTGTACAGCCTGCTCTTCTTCAGTCCGTTGTCAGCAGGAAGGAGCGATGGGATGTCAGGCAGAGGTTCTGATTTTGGTTCGTCTGGAGTGACAACAGAGTCACTAAAGCTGCTCTCCAACCCATTTTCTTGTGGCTCTGTCACAGGAGACCTCCAGGGGCGCAGACCTAACGGCTGCTCGTGACGACCGATGTACCTACAGACACAAGGATTCATAGTAACCAAAATAGAAAAAAGTTGCCAAACTCCAATTCTTCGGTTACAATGTATTTATTCTAACATCTATTTAGGCTGAAAGATCCTAAGGTTTTCCAAAAGAAATAACAAAGAAGTTGGAATTTGTTATGTGGCCATTTACAGTGTATTGGATAGAGATTAAATTAAAATAATAAATGGTTCTGAAAATATTTTGCAAATAAAAATCTGAAAAGTGTGGCAAGCGTTTGTATTTATGACCCTTGAGTCAAAGCTTTACAGAACCACCGCTGTGATTAAAGCTGCAAGTTTTTAGTGGTAGTTCTCTAACAGCTAGGAGCATCTACAAACTGAAATTTGTTGCTTTTTATTTGGAAAATAACTCCAGCTCAGTCAGATTGGATAAAAGATCCATCAGTTTCACCTACACATCAGTTTCAAGTCTTGCAAATCTATAAATATGATTTATTCTAAACATTTCTTTGTAGCTCTGGCTGTCCAACTAGAAGGTAAACCTCCAATACAGTTGTCTTATTTTGGCTTTATATCAATTATGGTTTTTCTTTCTTTGTAAGAACCAGAGGGCAGCACGGCTAATTCTGCAGCTCCTACGGAGTTACCATGAGTCTATTGGCTGCTTCACTGATCAAGGCTCTCCTTGCATGCCCTGCCAGTTAAGATGCACGACCACATCCTGACAGATTTGCAGTTGTGTGACACTCTTTACATTTTCAGATGATGGACTGAACAGTTTAAAGCTTGGTAATGTGTTTGTTTCCTGAGCTGTTTCCCTTTATTTATTAATACTGGGACTTTTCTGGATAATTGGTTGTACTAAATTTAGTTTCAGGGTATCAAGGTAAGGGAGGCTTAATGTGTACAAATAATATACTTTTCAGATTTTTCTTTCACAAAATGGTTAAAAGGCATATCGTATGCTTCTTTGACCTTAAAATTCTGTGTTAGCTTATGTTGGTCTACCTCATAAAATCTAAAAGAAAATACACAAAACTTTAAAAACAGGAAGGAGTGGATGCTTTTACAAGGCAGTGTATTCATTCAATTGATCCGCTATTAAAAATGCATCAGTTGAACAAAAACAAGTGACTCTCCAGGATTAATGCTTAATTGGAAGATAAAGGTAAATGTTTTTCTTCACTTAATTAATTATAATCTTACATATAATACAACATAAAGTATAAGGACCCCACACACAGTTTGGAGCACTTCAAATCCTTACTTAAGATGATTTGATCTGGCATTTAATGCAGGTTAATATGAGCATCTTACTAGTATTTTATGCTTATATATTCATATTTTGTGATTAACTGTTTCTTAACTTATCTTGTTTTTTTATCACTGTGTTTGCAGTTTTACATTTTATTTAGATTATTTTACCTCAATTTATTGATTGTTGTATTAGTGGTTGTGTTCTGTCTTGTACAGCAGTTTGGAGCAGCTTGAGTTGTTGTAAATGTACTTTAGAAATAACTTCACCTCCACAATCTGATCTTAATAGAAACCAGTGAAGTCTCATCTTGATAAAGCAAATTGGAAATAACTCAAAGGTTTTTATTAATGTATTATAACTAAAATTAGAACACCTTTGTCTGACTGTGAATAATTATGCCAGGAAAAAGAAAAAGAAAGGTTCAATCAAGCTTCCATCTTTGCAACATGGTAACTGATTTTTGTTTGCTTTGTCTATTTGTACAGAAAATTATCAATGTAGAACTAGAAAAGCACTCAAAGAGCGCAGACCTCTGCCAAGGCACCTCAGTTATGTTGCTAACTAGCTTTGCTAGATTGCCCCCAAAATCTAATCACTTGTTCCTGCTCCCACTGTGGACATTTCATGGAAATGTCATCAAAATCGGTCAATAACTAACAGACAAACAAACAAGCCCTGGTGAAAACATAACCCCCTTGGCAGAGTTAAAAAGGTGGGAAAGCCCCAACTTCTTCCAAGCTGATCTGAACTATTTTGACACATTTGCTGGGTTTTGTTCTGTTTCTTACTCTTCAGATGTTTTAAGTCTGTGCTTTATGTCAGTTAATAATGGCCGCATGTAAAAGTCTTCATTAGGGTCGAACAGCACCACTTATGTCTGCTCCATGCCTGCAATGTTTTTTAAACTAATTTTGAAAAGAGGCTTTGCAGAATAAAAAAATACAGTGTTACTCAGAAATATAACTCTTCATGCTTCAATAGGAGACATTTTAGATAATCATTTGCATATGTTATACCTGGACTGAGCTTGTTGTTGTTTGTAAAGTCATTCAGTGGGAAAGTCATGCTTTTAAAAGGATTCCTGCATGTTTTCTTTGGCGTTAACCACTCGGGTGCCACCCTTCTCAAATATGAGCAAACAATCATATGTCCTCTCCATCCTCTGCAACCTGCCTGTAGTGGCTACAGGCAGCATAACAATAAATCATTTTCCTCAATTAGGTGACAATTACAAAGCTCAGAAAGCGCTCTGTACTTTTCCATTGTCCCAATTGCATGAGAAGATAATTAAAGTCAATGCTAAATATTGTATAATAAAACAGGTTGTTGCTAGCAGAAAGACAGGCCATGCAGCTGTCTGGAGTCTGTGATCTTGTTTGATTAAAACTCCTGTAGAGGTCATAGATAGGTTCCTAAACCCATGTTGACTTCACCTTATTTATGGTTTGTGATGTCTGCTTAGTTTCCAGTTAATGTTATATTTCCTGAGCACACAGGAGTGCATGTGTTTAAACCTGCCCTCATTGTGGATTTTGACTCTCAATTCGAATAGATTCTACATGATCCGAGTCACAAAGACATGCTTTTACTAATCCCAACAGGTAAAGAGCTCTGTTTGAGTTCTTTTAGTGAAAGAAACAATTAAGAGCTAATTCTGTTGACTTTGTTGGGAGGAGCCGAAGATTAGCTTCCTGCCTTACTCATGTCAGTGACTTTAAAGCCTTGTGTTTACATAAAGACTTAGTAATAAAATGAGGTGTAGGATTTTTTTCCCCCTCCAGTGTTCCAGGAACTGATTCTCAACTAAAAGTGCAAAGCAGGAATGTTCATGCCAAAGCCACAAAATTCCCACTCAGGAATTCCTTCCTGATTCCTCCAAAGTTCCCCCTCCCTTTCTGTATCTCACCCTCACCTCCCTTCCTCTCGCTCCAGGAGTCGTCGATAAGTGGTGATCTCTCGCTCTAGCCTCATCTTGGTGTTGAGCAGCTGGCTGTGGCGTTGGCGCTGGTTAGCCAGGCCGCTCCTCACCTGCTCCAGCTCGCTCTCCAGCCCGGTGATCACCTGGGAAAGCTCGTGCAGCTGACTTGTGTATAGCTCCTGGGTGTTCTGAAGGGAACACTCCAGGCCTTTCTCCTGGAGACCATAAAACAATAAACCTTCAGGAATATAACTGGAGAATGTCCTTTATGTACAGCTGCTGAAAACAGAAAATTACTCGGTGAATACTAAACCAAATTGATTCTGTGGCAGGAAACTAACACTGCACATCAGCCTGAACACACCATCCTCATGGTGAAACATGGGGATGGCAGCATCATGTTGATGAGATGGAGCTACATGCAGGGCAATCCTGGAAGAAAATCTGTTTGATGATGCAGACAGAGTACTTGAGACTGAGGTTCATGTGTTCAGCTTCCAGCTTTCAGAAGGCCAATGACCCTAAACATACAGCCGGGGCTAAAGAATTTTATAGATCAAAGCTTATTTGTGTTTTAGAATGGCCCAGTCAAAGTCCAGATCTAAATCAAGTTAGGAATATGTGGCAAAACTTATTTATGTTATTTATGTTATCAGACACACTCTGACTGATCTATTTTGCAAAGACAAATGGGCAAAAAGTGTTGAACCCCAAAATAGTTGCAGATGCAAATACAGCACAAAAAATGGTTCCAAAAAGTATCAGTTTGCTTTCACTTGACAATCATGAATCACTTTGTACAGGTCTGTCACAGAAAATCCTAATTAAATACACTAATGTTTATGTTTGTAACATGTTGTGAAAACCTTTACAAGGCCCTGGTTCTAGACTTTCCATAAGGTCTGTAGGTCTTTAAAGCTACCACTAGAATTATTCTTTTCAACAAAGAACAACACACTGGAGGCAGAATCTTCTTTGAAAACCTCCAAATGTAATTGCTATGTAGATTTGCATATGACCTGTGCCTAATTTGGCAAGCCTCATATAATCAGCAGCTGCTTTGCATTTCACCAAAACTGGCAACAAAGCCACTTTGTTGCGTCTTCCCACACCGTTAACACCTCGGGAAATTTTTTTACGGTGAACCCAACAACTTAGACTCACAACTTCATTAGGTCCATAAGGACTTAATTATCTTTTGGATCATGTATTAATAGTTCATGGGTTATTTAATTCAGTTAAATAAAAATTAATTCAGTTCAAGGAAAATAAGACATTAATATCTAATCTTCTTCAAAGAGTCTTTATAGATAGTAATATAGTTAGGGCAAAATTTGAGAACACAAAATTTAAGGGTGGCTCAAGCTCTTGTATTTAATGTGTTTTAATCTTACACACCCATAAATATATTAAATATTTCTGCTTTAAGCTGTAAGAACAACAGTTGATTAAAAATTAAAATAAAAAATATTAAAAAATATCATTATGTGAAGAGCCTGAATTAAAAAATAATGAAATAAGTTCACAGCTAAATAAAATCTGACTTGCTTTGTATCTTTTTGTTCGTATTTCTGTTTTTAGATTACTAGACACCACAGAACTTTTGGTTTTGCTTAATAACTGTAACATATGATGATTACCTTCTTTGCCAAATGAAATCGATGTGTGTAAACAGAAGCAGGATGCAAGTAACTATAGATGTGTGTAAGTTTTGTTGCATACATTAAATGGCTAAAGCACTACAGGTAAATAACTCCATTGGTAAATAAACAAGCAGCCACATTTTTTTTATTTTCAACAATCTAATATACAGAAGAGAATCAGTTGCAAAAAACGATGAATAAAATAAAGAAAAGTTGCAAGCGTTGGAAAACTATTATCAGGAAAGAAAACTTTCCACAGTTAATCAACTGGAACATGTAAAGATGACTGTATACTTTAACCTGTCAGTGTGATTGTCTCTACATTTCAACAAAGCTAACATCTAAAAAATGTCATGTCTAATCGGTGTACTAACTGGGTGTGATGATGAGTGATGTATGTATCTCACCAAGGCATGCAGGGTTTCAATCTCCACCTGCAGAGACCGCCACTGCTTCCTGGCCTCGGCAAGCTCGGCCCGTGCCTCCTTCAGCGCAGCTCCTCCAAGGTTCACCTGCGCCCATGCTGCCTCCTCCTATATGATAAAAGGAGGGCGTAATATTACATTTAGCAAGAACAATGCAATGTACACACAGCCGTAGCTCTGAGGTGGTTTTATGTAATGATAGAGATCCAAACTGTGGTAAATTATTTGATTTAGTGTGATAATGCTTTAACTAGAAATGGAAAAAGTGTTTAGTTTCTTTTCTTGCAGCCACACCTTGTTGGTAAGAGTTTTTTCTCTCCACTGGGATTCAGCCAAGGGGTGTAGAGGCGACGGGTGGTGATGTTAGCAGTGTGGATTTCAGGTTTGGGCAAACAGACAGCAGAGCAGACACCCAGGCCTGCGTGTATACACAGCTGTACAGTGCTGACACAATGTACAGCTGTTAGGCATTCCCCCCCCCCCCCCCCCCTTGCCTCAGTCTTTATAAGCAGTGAAGCATTTAAGCTGGTCTAAAATTGTAATTAAAATATTTTTAACGGCAAAAAAATAACAAAGGAGACACAAGTTGTGAAAGCCGTTTTCGGTTTAATTTCTTCCTCCACCTACTCTAAATATCTGAAACGTTTTTTGAGTCACAGGAAAAGCAGGTTTCAGCCAAGTTTTCCCATCATCAGCAGGTAATTACTGATAACACCACATCCCTCATCAGATCAGGTCAGGGAAGGGTTTTTATTCTGTTGACTCAACAGATAAATGACTGAGATCCTTCACTTCAGCAGCGCAACTATTTTGTTGTGACACTTTTATGATGACATAAAAAAAAAATTTAAATCACAAAGGCTAAAACCAGTAATTAGTTTCTGTAGTTACACATGGATGTACAAATTTGCCTTTACAAGAATGACTTTTAAATCCTAATTCCCTTACTTTCAACACATTACAGTGCCTTGTAAACATATTCACAGCAGTTGAACATTTCACAGTTCTCACATTACAATCAGAAACGTCAATTCCTTTTCCTGGAATTTCATATGATAAATCAGCACAACGTATTGCATAGCTGTGAAAAGGAAAAATTTGTTTTGGTTTTAATTAAAAAAGGGTGGAAATCTGAAAAGTCTGATGTGGATTTGTACTCAGCCCCCTTTACTCTGATATCTCTAAATAAAACAAACACTGCATATCATCCAAAGAAAACCAGCTGCTTTAAGAAGTCAACTACCTAATAAATAGAGTCAAAATGTGTGTGATTTAATCTAATTATAATGTAGTTGTTTTGTCAGATCAAGGAGAAAGTGGTGTAGAAGTTTAAACTACAGTTAGGTTAGAAAACAATATCCTGAGCTTTGAACATATCAAAGAGAACTCTCCACACCATTTTATTAAAATGGAAACAGTGTGGCAATAAATCTACCAAGGTTTCCCGAGGAACTGCAGTGATCCATGGCTCAGGTGGGGACAATCTGTTGACAGGACAACAATTAGTCATTCACTCTACACATTTGGCCTTTCTAAAAGAAGAAGCCACAAGGGTGGGGGGACAGCAAATATTTGGAAGATTGGACCAAACTTGAGCTTGTAACTACATATTGGTGGCAGCACCATGCTGTAGGAGTGCTTTATTTCAGCAGGGCAGGAAGGATTGAGTTCATGGAAAGATGGATGGAATAAATGCAGGGTATGGAGGATGAAAAAGACTTTACATAGGTTCATCTTTCAGCAGGTTGAGCAAAAATATAATTTGATTTGAATTAAAATGTAAGACATACGTATCATTCTCATTATTCTCTTTCTGGTCTACGTTGAAGTTTGTGGTTGTAATGCCACAAGTTCACGGAGGAATTAATACTTTGACAAGCCACAGAATTTAACTCGGATGTCTAGTAGATCACATTGCTGTGTCTTTTTCACCACATTCAGTAGTGAGAATATATATTTTTGTATCAATAATTAATAACGGAGAAAAACAATGTGCATAACACTGAAAGGATGACATTCACTTATGATTCAGGAAGTTTTAGTTCACATCTTCTTAATAAATGAGTGAAATGCACAAATCAACATTTATTTCTGGCTCATTGCCAGGGGTGGAGAATTAAACAGAAAAGGTAGTTTTTTTTCCTGTCAAAAAGAATGACTCTGTTCCTGCTTGCTATTAGACTACACACAAAAAAAGAATGAGGAACTTCACTTAAATCCATTTTTTAGACTCTCATTAGAAGCAGCTTTAAAATAATTTTGTAAGGGTGTTCCATCTAGGGTGCTTCACGATTTCAATTCGATTATGATTCGGGTGCTACGATTGAATTATAAAACGATTATTTTTGTTGCAGATTTTTTTCCCATCTAAGTTTTTTCTTTACGGCAACTTTCTACTCTTAAATCCATTCAGTTTCCATAAATTTAAGTATCCAAACAAATTGATGTCCTGCCTTTTGTTCATGTCAAACAACAAATAAACCATCATGAATATATAAATATGTTTCATAGTCATATCATGGTGCCTAATTTCACCCTTCATTGGGCATTCAAGAAAGGTCGGCAGTCCATCGCAACACAGAGACACACAGGACAAACAACCATGCACACACGCACACACACGCACACAACCATACACACACACACACACACACACACACACACACACACACACACACGCACACAACCACACACACACACACACACACACACACACACACACACACACACACACACACACACACACACACACATACACACACACACACACACACACACACACGTCTTACTATCCTTGTGTTGACATTGTATTGACTTCCATTGATTTTACTATGCCTAACCCAGACACTTTCCCTAAACCTAACCATTACTGATACATGCCTAACCCTAACCTTAACCTAAACCTAATTCACACCATACCTCTAAACCTAACTAGTAGAGTTTAATAGCTAGTTAAACATTGTGGGGACCAGGCAAAATGTCCTCGCAACTACAAATGTCCACACAAGGGTGGTGGGCTGTCAAAGGTTGGTCCTCATAAGTATAGCTATACATGTATTCACACACACACACACACAACCACACACACACCTTACCCTAACCCTAACCATTACCAGTTTATTCCTAACCCTGCCTTAACCAAAACATAATTCACACCATACCTCTAAACCTAACCCCTAACCGTAAAAAAGGGGGTCCACCATATTAGGACCAGGCTTTGGTCCCTATAAGGTCCATCGGTCTTCAGAAGGTTAGCAAATATGCCAGAATAGGTCCTAAATAGGATAGCTATACAAGAACACACACACACACACACACACACACATACGCACACACCTAAGGGCAATTTAGAGAAACCAATTAACCTAACAGTCATGTCTTGTGACTGTGGGAGGAAGCCAGAGTACCCAGAGGGAACCCACGCATGCACAGCAGAAAGACCCCAGGCTGGGATTTGAACCAAGGATCTTCTTGCTGCACGGTAACAGTGCTACCAACTACGTCACTGTGGAGCCCCTTGTAGTTTTATCCCCACGACTAAAATGGGAACCATTTATATGGATAAAAGTGAGACATATACAACTATTGCATCGCTCGCTAATATAAAGTAGGCTGTACTGGTGACACATTTGATTGGAGAAAAGGATTGCTGATGAAGGAAACAGGGTAACAATGCTGGTCAGAGCATTACAACATTAATGTATTGCTGCTAGATTTTTACTTTATTAGTTTATTTATGTCACGTGGTCATTCAGCAAGGCTGTGAATTTACCAGATTCATGACAAAAAACTGAATTTCCTTGGTCTCTTTGGTCTCCAAGCTACTATTCCTAGGTAGTTCTTCCAACTTCTTCCCCCTCACTGTCACAATCACCATATAATTGTTACTTTATGAATTCTACCTGTAGACTATAACCGCTGTTGTCTCGGGTGGCCATTTTATTGTGCTCTGATGCCCGAGACCCATATTTCAAAAGTAGTCATCAGTCTTCAGCAACTTCTGTTCGTATCTGCTTGTCTTCTTCGTTTGCTTTATATTAATTTATTTGATATTTTTTACATGAGTTTTCAGTCTAAGCTCAATTAAAAGGAAAGGTTGTAAGAATTTAGATAAATGAGGTGCAATTTTGTGGCATGTAAGGGTTTTGTTCCCTCTGTTTTTGCTCAAAATGTCTCAAATCAGCAGAAAGCAACACAAAGTGTCCCAGGGAACTGAGTATGAGGATTAGTCTGCTGAATAGGAAACGTCAGGAAATATCAGACTAAAAAAGAAATTGGATGACCTCTGCTTATTATGCCATGCAGGCCTTTGACTGCAGATATGTGTAACTGTTGCACTGGAGGAACTGGAATCACACATATGGCAATAAAACCTGTCTGATTCTGATTCTGCTGTTAGCAACAGCATTCAAAGAAAGCTCCTTTGATTCGACAGATTTTGGTGAATGCACTTCATCATCACAGGATCACATGATTGTTTGAATAATAAAAATCATTCCATACTGAGCATTTTCTTGGAATACTGGAAAAATATTACATAATGGAATAAAGGGTTGTAAGGCCTGCTGATATTAGGACAGAATAAGGATGACTAATGCTGTAGTTTGACTTATACATTTTTGATGAAGATCAGGGATTATTTACTTGAAAAATAACCACTGTATTGGATTAAACTTATTAAATATGCATTTAATAAAGAAAGTAGGGAGATAGGCCATTAAATTCATGAACAAACCCACAAGAAGTAAAGAACAAATGATGATACAGAGAGAAAGAAAGACAACAGCCGTTTTTAAACCGCAAACCTTGAATAACAGATGTCCCATTATCTTCTCATGCTGGTATTTGCCTTCAGGGTGTGTCTTCCTGGATTACAGCGAGAAAATCATGAAGAGAAAGTAAAAAGATGCGTAAGGACATGGGAGTGGATGCCTACCTCAGTAAAAGCTCCTCGGTGTGTTCTGGAAGCTGCTGCTGCTCCACCTCTAGACTGGCTAAGCCCCACCGAGCCGACAGCTGGATCTGAGACTGTTCCCAGGCCACGGTGTCTCGCAGCCAGGCCAGTAGCTCTGCTCTGGTCGCACTGCGCTCTGATTTGGTCGAGGAGCTGGGTGAGCTCCATCGCTGTGCCATCCTCCTCCTCCCTTCCTGCTGCTAACAGAGCATCACAGGAGCCGGCCCGCTGCAGCTGCAGTGCCTGGGCTGCCTGGACACAGCCAACCACAGGGAACAGAAAAAAAGGGAGGGTGGGAGGGAGATGATGCAAACAGAGGGCAGGATAGCAAGCAGAAAAAAAAGACAGATATTAACAATGATATTAGAATGACAAGATGAAAAGGAGAAAAAATTTAAGATGTAAACAGAAGCTTGATCATGTGAGTTGTGTAGGAAGCAGATAGAGCACGCTATGCAGAGGTAAGGAACTAATACAGAAACTAAAGGAGATAGAGAAGTAGATCAGAGGATGCCGTGAACTGGTAAATTCAAAGAAAAACATGCACAAACACACCCAATACTTATGTCAAGGTTGGATCATGTCACCCATAATTCACCTGTCATAATAACAAGGATCTAAGTAATAATTACACAAATAGAAGAAGTTCATTAAACAAAGCTGTCTTTAATTTTAACGCCGCTTAAAGAGGGTCATGTGGGACCAAAAACCACTTCTAACAGCAACAATAGTTTTATAAGAACATAAATTACAGGGGTTTACTGCCAGATCAGTAATTGTAAGGTTGAATTGTTAATCTGCAACAGTAACATGCTAACACTTGCAATTTTCCTTATAATACAGGTAGATGAGGCTCATTTGTCAGATTAACGATACATTTTGAAAACAACAACCTTTAAGCAGGTATTAAACGCACTTTTCAATAAGCCCACATTTCTGTTAAAAATTGTTTTTGTATCGTTCTGATGTTATATTCTAATGTTAAATGTATTTTTATTAGCTGTAAGCAGAAAATCATCATAATTAACAGTAATTAACAGAAACCAGGGCTTGAAAACATCAGTCTGTGTCTAATTAATCTATACAATGCATTTCACTTAGTGAATGGAGTTACTGAAATGAACGAACATGCTCCTCAACTGTGAGAAACAGTATCTAAAAAAAAGGAATAAGGATGAGGACAATCCCAAAAGCACCTTCTCAACTGTGAAGCATAGAGGTAGAAGGGGTGCTTTTCTGCAAAGGGGACAGGACAACTGCACCGTAATGAGGGGAGGGCGACCAAGGGCCATGTATCGTGAGACTTTGGGCCACCTCCTTCCCTCAGTAAGAGCATTAAAGATAAATTGTGGTTGGGTCTTCGAGCATGCCAATGACCTGCAAAACGTAGCCAGGGTAACTAAGAGTAGCTCTGATCTAGCCAGTCTCCAGACCTGAACCCAGCAGGAAATCTTTGGAGTGAGCTGAAACTCCATGTTGCCCAGTGACAGCACTGAAAACAGAGGAGAGGGCCAAAATCCCTGCTAGTGTGGCCAAACCTGCTCCAGAACTACAAACAAAAGTTTCTTTACCAAATATTAACTTCTGTTAACGATATATCAAATGTTTATTTTATGCAATTAAATGCAAAACAATAATTTAGAGTAAAAACCATACAATAGGATTTTTGGGAT
Source organism: Valencia hispanica (assembly GCA_963556495.2). Lineage (NCBI taxonomy): Eukaryota > Metazoa > Chordata > Actinopteri > Cyprinodontiformes > Valenciidae > Valencia > Valencia hispanica. The sequence continues at coordinate 33,517,644 of OY747703.1, forward strand.
TTTTTTCTTCTTTTTAGATAATGTCCCTTACAGATTAAGTGTACCCACAATGAAAATTAGAGACCTCTCCATTACTTGTAGGTCGGGTAAGTTGAAAAAAAAAGAGAATGTATCAAATACTAATTTTACCAACTGTACAGCAAAGGGGAAATACAAACCATAAACTCCTGGTCCATCTGCTGCAGCTCCGTCATGGAGCGGTGGCACTCTGCCTGCAGTGTCATGCTGCTTTCATCTGCCTCCCTCTTTGCCTCCCGAAGCAGGGCCACTTGCTGCTCAAGACGCCTGGTGGTTTTCTCTTCTGTCTCACACCTAAAACCAGTCAGTGTAGGGACATTTAGGGTTTGGTTCAGTTCCTAAATAAAATATGCAATTTAAAGTAAATTCTAAAAAGTGATGTTTGTAATCAAAGGAAATGTTAAAATGAAACCATAATCATTGCATGTTGTCAACTGATTGCAACACAGCTAAACTGAAAGTGATCTTTGTTTATGAACTGACAAAATGGCAAGACATTCAACAATTACACTCCAAATCATACAAAAGTACGAATACTCAAGGACAAAGTCTTAAGTCTGTCATAAACAGTCTAAAGTCTCTCTGACACATTCAGTTGGTCAATAGACACATCAGGTGCCACTTTAAAAAGAACAAGAAGCTGCTTCTGTCCTTCATGGGTTAACGGCTGACAGCAGAGGGAGTTGGCAGGGAGCTCGGTGTCTCTCCACATCAATACATAAATGAAAGTGCCGACGCGGCACTAAGCTTCGCCCAGATTTGTATGCTGGTTGACTCACAGAAGCGGGAACTCACCTGAGTAACGTTACAAAAGACAGAAATCAGGATGCAAACAAAGAGTAATATATATCATTAATTCTCAGTGAGATCCTTGCATACGCTGGCAATAATTACCACATATTGGCTCCAGGCATTACTAAAAATTATGTATATTAAAGAAAATATTCTGAAACTAACTTTTCTGATATTAAGTGGTTAAATAGATCCTTTTAGATAAAATCTCATATTCTATTCAAAAAGACCTATATGGATGTATTACTGATTAAGACAAAAAGGGAGCATTGGAACCTTCAAGAAAACAAAAGTAAAATACAGCTGACCTGGTTTGGATAGCAGCAGCTCTGGACCTCATGTTGTCAGACTGTAATGCTAACTGGGCATTCTCCATGAGTAGATTACAAATCTGACAAAAATAAGAAAAAAATACAGTCAGGTCGAGATACACGCAAAACATTATGCTTTTCTGCTTCTTTTCATAAAAAATAAAAGTGAAATTTTTATCACAAAAAAGTTTATTAGAATATCATAGCTTTCTTTCTCAGATTAAGTGTTGCTGTGACAAATAATTTATCCTAGTTGCCATCCCTCCATACATCCGTCTTTGCCTTGACATGCCTTTCCTTTCGTGTGGGTTTTTCTAATCTGATAGCAGGCAGTAGATCAATGTATTTTAAAAGTACAGTATTGTTAAAATGCCAAGTCATGAAACGTAACCCTCTAGCCATACTGTTGGAATTACTGTCTGCGGGGGTAATTCTGCTACGAATGTAAAGATACATCCAGCTTACAAAATGAGACAAGAGTCTAACAATATTAATACTTGCATTTTTTATCTTTTACCAAGGTTTTACCAAGTGAAGAATGTAATGATACATCCACCGCACGCTTTGTCGCCGTCAAAAAATGCTCTCAAACAACTACTTTGAAGCGTATACATTTTTAATCCTGAAGCTTGCAAAGCCTGCCACTTGCTTAGCAAAAACAGAGTGCGTGTGTGGGGCTTCCTCTGTTGGCGGATTTTTCAAACAATGGGGGATCATATTGAGACAGTGGCTTGGCTTTATTTGCTGAATAAAGCTAGACTACGTAGACGTTGGGCGCATTAGCGCCGTTTGTGGATACAGCGCATTCTTGAGAGGTGTTCTGAGTTCACATCCATATGGATGTGGTTCGCTTTTGCTTTACTTTAAATGTGTAGTGACGTCACTACAGTGAGACGCTCTGATTGGTTGACTATCAGGGGACGACACCGAAAGTTCAGCTAGCTCAACTTCTGCATTGCTGGCTTTTGCAGCTTTGAAGCTTGGAAAGCAGCAAAAGTTTCAAAAGTTGCCGCAGTCAAAGCACACAAAGCACTGCAGAGACTCTGACGGCCTCAACCATAGACTTAACACGTAATCTTGCCATTCTGGGCGTTGACGTTTTTGGCGGTGTGAATGCGGTTTAAGAGTACTGAGAGAGCAGGGACAGAAAAACAAAACAAAAACAAGAAAAACATAGTAGTCAAAAAATGTCCAGAACACAAGGTGTCCAAAAAATGTCCCTGAAACGAAGAATAATAAAATGTCCCGAAGGAAAGACTGTCCAACCGAAATTAGTCGTGGGGCCGGAGGTACCCGGCAGAAAGTTCAGGTGGCCAGCCATGGGGCTGGAAGAACCTGGTCGAGAGTTCTGGTGGCCAGCCATGGGGCATCCATGGGGCACCCATGGGGAACCCACGGTGGCAAAGCACACCTGGAGGCCAGTGGCGATGAGGTTTAATGCAGCAGGCTGGCGACTGAGAAGTTCTGGAGCCCAGCGCTGGGGAAACCCACGAAGACGGGCCTGGAGTCTATCGGAGAAAGCGGAAGATTGGAGCTGAGGCAAACCGACCTTGATCCCCTCGGAAGGAGTTGGAGACCCATGAAGGGAGGTTTGAGAGCAGCATTGGTTGATTGCCAGGATCAATGCAGTCACAGCCGATATCTGGAGCTGAGAGAGATCGGCCATGATCTCCTTGAAATTAGATGAGACTTGAACCTGAGTCGCCAGTTCACTTGACAAACTTTGCGACAATGGGGCACTAGAACAGAAGATGGAGAGCGATTGGGCGCTGGAACCGATGCTGGAGCCTGGACAAGCTGGCAAGCAGTCGAGACAGGAGCCTGAAAGGGGCAGGCTACGATGAGCAAGCTCAACAGCCTGGAAGCCTTGGCGATGAGGTGGCTTTGAAACCTGGTAGCCAGGGCGAGAAGCAGGCTCGGCAGCCTGGAAGCCATGGCACCAAGCGGCCTCTGTGGCTTGGAGGTCATGGACGAGCGCGTTAACAGGCCTTGAGGAAATAGACAGAGATGGCGTCTTAGCCCCCTTGAAGAAGAGTAGGGATGGCCCTACAGCGATGATCAGGTCTTTGGCGGTGAGAAAGAAAAAAAAGGCACTGGAGAGCCTCGAACCTCCTTGGACCAACTCCAAATGGACAAATCAGCAATCTTGTGCCCACAAAAGGTGACTCCATAGCTCTCCTGGGTCGTTTTTGGTCGGCTCATTCTGTCATAATTTAATGTTGATTGATGGACCCAGATGCAGAGATGGATGCAGAAGAAATGATTTTTTAAATAAAGATCTTGTTCAGGCTTACAGCAAAACTCAAGTTCAGGAACTCTGACTACAACGACATGAGAGACACAACAGATACACGATGATGATCCGACCAAGACATGGAAACACAGAGGGGTATAAATACTCAGGGAAGGCAGTGAGGGAAACAATCAGTGAAACTCTGGGCAGCTGGGGACAATCAAGGACACAGGAACAGACAGAGACAGGGAAAGACACCACACTGTGACAGATCCAAGCTGCTGGGATTCCTTAAATAGAAACTTTCAAACTGATTGGAATGTATGTACAACTGAATTGAAATTAATTTTCTTGTGAAGTGCCTTGAGAGATATCTGCTATTAATTGGCACTATATAAATAAACTGAATTGAAAAGTGAATTGAACCTCTTTTTTATTCAATGTTTACATAGTGTAAATGGATCACTCCACTAAGTCAATAAGCTTTTTAAAACTGTGAGTAATATTTTCTACAAATATATGTCACTGTCCACTTTCAGTTGATTCATGGTGTTTAGCAAGTTAAAAAAGCGCTTTAAAGCTAAACACAAACTCTTGAGTGCCAATGGAGGAATCCAAGAGGAAATGGGGCTCTGTGTTGTTTGACGCACACATCAAACACATTTTTCACACCCTTTTCTCTTTATTTTCTCACACAAACAACACTGAGAGAGACACAGACCCAAACTGAAGGAAAGCCAATGATGGGATGGAATATTCTCAGATTTTACCATAAACAATATTTTGGTATGATTATATGTACTACTATACCCCCTGATAGGTAAGTGATGACTTGTCTTTTATGCCGATTACTCATCTTCAAGTGAGTGCTGTAAAAAAAAGGATTATTAGAGAATAAACAGTGAATTAATCTCATGCTGACATGAAAGTACTACTTGAATCAACAAACAAAGAACCAGAAAGTTCAGTCTTGAGACGGCTGGCATCATGGAAACATGTGCTAAAATTTATAGTAAGGTAGAATTTAAATAGAAACAAGGAATACATTAAGTATTTTTCAAGAGTCTGACACTTGCTGAGTAGTTTGAAAAAGTAAGTAAGAAAGAAGAAAGACAAAACCATAAAGCTCAGTCATGTGAAATTGTTGCACCGGTCACACCAGTTAGTTAATGTTCTGCAGAATAAGACAGCCCTCAAAGTGAGAAACATTCCCACATTATTTCCCCTTTGCGAATAACAGCGACATTCTAGTCCTCTGGTTCTCTGGCTGTAGGCAAAATGTCACAGACAAGTGCATGTAATTCTCCACAGCATGATGAGTTGATGAGGGTGTATGTCTGACCTGGAGATTTGAGTGTCATATTTAACCTGCCAAATATTATATAGTTGCACTTTTTTAAAAGCAGAGTCTAAATATGTGAGCTTAAAATATAAATACGATGATGCACTGTCTTAGAAATTGAGCTTAAAGCTTAGAACTTTTAAAGCCTGAAAACAATAATCTGCCCCTTGTTGTAATTGCTTGAATCAAGTACCAACAGAAACTTTATGAAATTAAAGAAACGAATAAAATAAATAATATTATTAATATGTCAGTAATAAACTTAATGACTGTGGTGTACATGCGCCACTCCTGCTCCATGCAGGCGCCGTATTCCAGAATCAGACTTATTAAAGCTGCAGCTTGTCCAGAACAAGGTTGCTCGCTTAAAACTAGTTTATACTTCTCCGTCAGCAAGTTTGCAGCCACATGCCCACGTATTGACGGAGATGTTTTCCTTTTATACTTCTCCATTGATGTGTCAGTATTGCAAAGCAATTCTCCACCAGGACAGCAGTAGGTGCAAACTTTTGCACCTACTGCTTCTGTCGGGTCTGCCTACCATTGCAGTGATGTTTCTGGTCGCCGAAAGATTATTTACTTCAGCTAGTAAACACAGTGCAATGGCCTACAGAGAGTGAGTTTTGAATGAGCTGAAAAGCTTTTTACTAGAAGTGCAGCTCATTGAATACTCTAAAAATGCAAACAAACAAACACAGCGGCCTGTTTTGTTGTTCTCTACACCTCCTGGTGTTCAAAATCTCCAAAAAAACATATTAGATAAACTGGCCTTGTAATATAAAGCATCTAGTTCCCAAAGCTGCATTGAGTACTAATTACATAGACTATAGAGCACCGTTGTGGTGAAATGATCAGGGGCTGATGTTGGGTTGACCAATAACAGACGTGCACTCTCCGTTGCGTTTGAGGGATAGTTAAAAAATTGGGCTCTACTCCGTGCGTCCATATGTGAGTGACGGAGAGCCCTTGCGTCAACAGATAATGGCGCTGCATTTCTCTGCACCTCTGCAGACGGAGAAGTATAAACTAGGCTTTAGTTCTAAGATGTCCATATTCTGCTAATGTTTTCGAAATGCACCGCACATTATCATGGCCTCTATTACATGTCAGGTTGCAGTACAACCTACTCATATTTATAATAAAAAAATATTACAATATATATTAGAAAACTAAAGGGCATGTATTGTTTAAAAAAAGTCTTATATCTTATTTTAGCTTTGGATATACTGGCATGGATATATTTGGAAGCTCTCGATTTACCGGTCGGTCTACGTTCCTACCCTAATCTATGGTCACGAACTCTGGGTAGTGACCGAAAAAACAAGCTCACGGATACAAGCGGCTGAAATGAGTTTCCTCCGCAGGGTGTCTGGGCTCTCCCTTAGAGATAGGGTGAGAAGCTCGGTCATCCAGGAGGGGCTCAGAGTAGAGCCACTGCTCCTCCACATTGAGAGGAGCCAGTTGAGGTGGCTCGGCATCTGGTCAAGATGCCTCCTGGACACCTCCTTGGTGAGGTGTTCTGGGCACGTCCCACCGGGAAGAGACCCAGGGGAAGACCCAGGACACGCTGGAGGGACTATGTCTCTCGGCTGGCCTGGGAACACCTGAGGATTCCTCCCGAGGAGCTGACCCAAGTGGCTGGGGAAAAAGGGAAGTCTGTGTCTCTGTGCTTAAGCTGCTGCCCCCACGACACGATCCCGGATAAGCGGAAGAAGATGGATGGATAGATGGATGGATGGATGGATGGATGGACGGACGGATGGATAGTGGTGGTGCAAAGTTAAGACATGTCTTTCAGAGGCGCTAAAAATAGGCACTAAAATAGCCGGCGAAAACAGTTTCATGTCAGATAACGCCTACTTATTTGATGTTCTCCACCCAATATTTTGCGCCTTCCGACAGAAACACCCATATTAAATATTCATCAAGGGCAAAAGCACTAAATGGATTTTGCGCATCTTGCTAAGGGTTTAACAGGCACAGTTCTGTCTGCGCCTGCTTTGTAAATCACCTGCTGCATGTTTTTTGCGCCTGCTGTCAGGTTTGAGCATGTTTTAACAAGCACAAACCTTTGATTAATCAGGCCTATAATTTTGCTCATTAAATATAGTTCATATAGGGATGTTACAGTTTTTCTCCATTGGTTTGGCTCATTTCTTGACACAGAAATTACAGTCTCAAAAAACATGGACAAGTCTCCAAATCACTTTGCAATTGTTCACAACAGAATTGAATTTCTCATTAATTTCATCAAATTGCAAATGGTTAAGTACATGTCTCAATGTCTCAGTACATCTTGCAACTGGTTAAGTACATGTAGCCTGCATTTAGCACAATTTCAAAGTGAATAGATCTTGTTGATCTAAACTGATTGTTGATTCCCAGTCACTCGCTCCAAAACGTGTCAGCGTCCTTTCATTGTATAAGTCATCACATGCACAATAGTCTGTTCAATTGTCAAAATTAGTCAAGAACACAATACCATGAATGCCATATATGAATCCCTTGGAACATTTGATAAATTTATTACAGCAATTAACAGTCAGGTGAAACTAGAACTTGACTAACGAAGGAGGAGTGTCACACATCTCAGATGACCAATCAAACAGTATGTTTATCAAATTAAATCAAATCAAACTTTATTTATAAAGCGCTTTTCATACAAGAAGTTGCATCACAAAGTGCTTTACAGATTAAAATGACACCACATAAAACCACCTTCCCTTCCCTCCCCCACAGATTTAAAAGCATGGTCACAGTTATACCCCCCTCCCCCCAACCCATCTGCCATGCACACACGCAGTTAAAAGAAAAAGTAAAAAAGGACATTGGGCCGAGTGTAGATTAACCATGCAAGGTTTAGTTACCTGACAGGTGCTGTGCATGACTGTGAATGCTGCCAAACATGTATATAAAGAGCTTGACGATACAGGACCAGTACAGTTTCTGAAAATGGAGGCACCTAGCCAAATAAATGAACAGGCAACTGCCTGCTCGAGGAAGAGGAGTAAGGGTGCGTGGTGGTGGAATAAGGGGAAGAGGCAGAGGAGCACGAAGACACCATGCTGTCCTGGAAGAAATTCGTGCCACAATTATAGACCATGTCCTCAACCATGGCCTCACAATGGCGGAGGCAGGTCGACGAGTGCAGCCTAATGTGCCTCGCTCTACAGTCTCCTCCATCATCCAAACCTTTTGCAGGGAAAACAGGTATGTAGCCAGTCAATGATGGAATCATATGTTGTCTAGGACAGGACACTGCATACAGCAAGAAATATATAATATAATTCTATGTCTAGGATTGGACGACAACTTCGCAGGGGTGGCAGAGGAAAACTTCTCAATGAGCACCAAGAACAAGAGATCTGTAACATTGTGAAGGCAAATAATGCCATCACATTGAGACAGATCGACGCTGCAATCCTACAAGACAATGCCATATTCCAAAACGTCAACTCTATAAGCATCTCCACAATAGAGCGGATATTGAAGAAGCATCACATGACAATGAAGTAGATTTACAGGGTACCATTTGAAAGGAACTTTGATAGAGTGAAAGAGCTGCGGTACCAGTATGTACAGGTAAGTCTGTTGGACTGGTTGTCCATCATTATAACCTTTTTACAATTAAGAAGTGGGTCCCAAACTTTTTGGCTTCAGTATCCACTTTATCTGATTTGTGTATCTAGGTAATCCAGGTATGAAAGTATTTGACTTTTCGGCTACAACTGCAGCTTAATGTATGATGCAATTATTATTATTATATTCTGTATTTTGAAGAATATAACAGACCATAAGAAAAAGGGTCAAAGAGCTGCAATTAGTGCCTCCCATGTAAATCTATCTACAACTGTGGGTTTTAGTGTAACATTTCAGTAAGTCTAGTCATTGATGATTTTCCCCCTCCCCTCTCTGTCAAATACCCCCTGTAGTACCTCTGCATAGGGGTACATGTACCCCAGGTTTGTAACCACTGGAGTAGTGGCCAGTAGTATATTGAACTTGGAGAACATAGAACATTCCCATGTAACTGTAGTGTATGATTCTTCTGTATGACTGATTTGATTTTTTTCACTTTACGCTATTGTAGAGAATAATGGGATTGGAAGGAAATGAGACCCCTCACATCCTCATGTTTGTGGATGAAGCTGGCTTCAACTTGGCCAAGGGCCGAAGACGTGGCCGTAATTTTATTGGCCACTGGGCCACGGTGGGTGTCCCAGGCCAGCAAGGGGGCAATATAACCATGTGTGCTGCCATATATGAGAATGGTGTGGCCACTCACATCCCCAGTCTTGGCCCATACAACACACAGAAGCTCCTCATCTTCTTGGACCACCTCCATTTTGATTTGATCCCTGGAAATGAGAGCGGTTTGTAGGGCCTCACTTATCAAAATATGTTTTTGTATGGGACAATGTGAATTTTCACCGAGGCCCGCTCATCAGGGACTGGTTCACTACTCATCCAAGGATGGTCATGGTGTTCGTACCACCTTACAGTCCTTTCCTCAATCCCATTGAGGAGTTTTTCTCCGCTTGGAGGTGGAGCGTGTATGAGCATCGGGCTCAAGATCAGAGGTCCCTGCTCCATGCCATGGACGCTGCGTGTGAGGGCATTACAGGAGATCAGTGTAGGGGATGGCTGCGACATGCACGCAGTTTCTTCCCTCGTTGCTTCGCAAGGGAGAATATATGCTGTGATGTGGACGAGAATCTTTGGCCAGACAGACATCAGCGTGTGGATGGCCAGGAGGGTGTGGACGTTGGCCAGGAGGGGGAGAGATTGAGGACAGTGACTAGTGAAGAATTGTTGTATAACTCCAACTTTATTTACAGCACTGCAGGCTGCATATAATTTTCATTTTTTGTTTGTGTTATGTTACGCAGAATAAATTGTTCTTTTTACTCTGATGTATGGGCGTTACTTTACTTGTGAGTGATAATGATTAGAATGTCCTTGAGTGCAATGTGTGATGTCAAACCTTGGACTCTTACTGTAACAACAAAGAAATAGGATTTAAGGGTGTGTTTTTTGTTTTTTCCAGTTTCTGTTAGCTAGACAAAAAAAGTAACAGTAACCATTGTCAATGAAGGATTGGGCTAAGACTGAAAGGTGGACATGAGGGACATTTCAATGGTCCTCTGCCATATTGACAAAACATCTAAACATTTAGACTTGCAGTGCTTGCACAATGCCAAAGGGACAAAGCATTTTGGGGGCACTGACTGTTTAAATGAGAAGGAAATTTTGTTTTGACACATAAGTGAACTGTTTTGGGAGAGGTATGAGCTTTTGCAGTTGACCCAGTGTGTTGTGCCGAACCATCCACGTTATTTTGGCAAAAGCACCAAGAGTGTTGAGAATGTCCAAAGCAATTGAGAATGATCTTTGCCATTTTGGGGGCATTGACTATTTTCATGAGAAGGACATTTAGTTTTGAAGCATGAGTGAACTGTTTTGGGAGAGATATGACATTTTGCTGAGTGAGCTATAGTGTTGTGCTGAACTTACGACTGTTTTGCCAAATGATCTTAGAGTTTTGAGAATGTAATTTCTGTGTCAAGAAATGAGCCAAAGAAATGGTGAAGAACTGTAACATGAATATCACACCAGATGCTGGTAACAACTCAAGCAATCCACACATACTATCAAATTAGTCAATACATAAGGTGTTACAAAGTCCAGTGACACAAGGAATAAGTACTGAACGGATAAGAAGGCATAAAATGCCAAGGAAATGGCCGAAATATGGTCAGTATTCAGTAAGTATTTAGAAAGCCTCCCTATTCATTATTGCATTAGCCTTAATGGATTGCATATAAACAGTTTATCATCACTGAGATATTGCACAAGCTGAATCTCATAATGGGAAAACGCATACTGACATACTGAACATACTTAACATACTGATGGCACTAGTTACAGATATATTTCTGAGCTTCTGAATCTTGAGCAAAATCAGGCCCACAATCCAGAAATGAAATTTCTGAAAGAAGAGACAAAATAATAATTAGAATAGTTTTCCAAGAGCACAGGACCACAGAGAGTTAGAGCAAGACCTGGAATAAGCAAACACACTGCAGAAAAGAAAGTCAGTTGAAGGTCATTTAAAGTTTGCTGTATAACATATGCAAAAGCCAGTAAAGTAATATTACTATAGTCATTCTGCCAGATGAGACCAACATTGAAATCATTGGTTGTCAATGCACCATGTTTGAAGGGGGAATGGTCCTGAACTTCAATGCAAAATAGACTATACCAGCTTTTCAAGAAAGAATTAATAGAGAAATGCGCCTGGAAATTCTTGATAAGAATCTGCTGATAAAACAAAAGTAGCTTTTTAATAGCAAACAAACAGCAAGTGAAACTCCTAATTGGTTCCTATGAAAGGAAATAAACTTGCTAGGTTGGCTCAGTTAGTCACCCATCTTGAGTGTCACTGAAGTGCATGTGAGTAGCTATTCCATACAGGTGATGTCCAGAAGCATGTTCAAAAATCGTTTTTTGTTTTTTTTTATCGAACACATTTCAGCAATGAACAAACACTAGCTGATTGAGCTGATTTCTTTGTATGTGTGGATTATTTAAGTTTTTACTGACAAACGGTGTTAATTCAACCTCAATTTAATATCTCTATTCGAAATACATTTACTGGAAAAAATCTTGCGTAAATAATGTATGAAGTAGCAAAATCTCTGCCATCAAGATATTTAATCCAGATTTTTAACATCCTTGCATGTGAAGTTTTCATGAAAATGAGACAGGACAGAAGACCACAATCATTGCCCCCTGATGTTATGGGGGAGTAATCTTAAGATTACCACTGAACAGCCTTAAAAGGAACATCTAATAGAATTGTGGCCATTTTTGTTCTTTATTAGTCCATACTTTCTAATAATCACTCAAAAATCTGACCTGGGAACGAAGCTCCTGGATAGTCTGTTCCTGCTTGGACCAGTTCTGGCTGCGTGAGGAGCTTCTCATGCTCCACTCAGCTATCTGAGCCTCTAGCCGATGGTTGGCCTCCTGTAACCTGTTTACCTGCTGCATGAAATTCTTAAGTCGAGCATTCAGGCCCCACATGGTGTGGCTGGAGTCTTGCAGGAGGTCCATGGAGATCTGGGAGAGCATGCATCCAGATGTTTATTATCCCAAACACAGCAGAAATATTCACAGGGTAAGATGCAGCACCTGTGACGGCCAAAGTACTGAGTCCGTACACAACTGGCAGAGCCACATGCACAGTAATATGAGGTTTATAACTTTCAAAGCAAACACTCTGCCTCCCACTTGAAATCACATGCTGACAGAAGTGTTTACAAGGTAAATGTTTACCCACTGGTAGTACTCACCTGAAGTGACGTGGCCATCCAAGAGTGAGGCAAAGCGAAGTTGAGTAGTTTTCCTGGTCACACCAAGCAAATCCAACACTCGCCAGACATCAACCGTATTCCTCTACAGAGAGCTAGTTGACAAATTTTCTCTCCCACTTTGTCCCAGGTCATCAACAGCCGCCTTCTGACACAGAGAAGAGTGGTGGCTGTTTGTATCACAGCATATGAGTAAATGTGTAGAGTACAGGGTCAGCCACAACAGGGATGTCCCTCCCTGCCCCACCTCACCCGCCTGGCAGCATGTGGGACGAAGGAGAGTCATGGGGTAAGTCCTGGATGCAGTGCTTACCTCACCAACACTCTGGGGCCTTTTGTGCTCCCTGATCCAGGATTACTGAGCTGCTTTCAAACAGGCAGCAGCACAATCTGCATAGAGAATGTTCAGGGAAACACAGTGACAGGACTGGTGTGGATTTTAGTTGTTCTATAATAAGAGGTTAAACGTACCATAGCTAACATAAGTCTGTGCCACAGACCTCTGGTCTGACTCACCTCTTGCTTAAGATCTGTAATGGCTAGATTGGGAAAATTAGAGTGTTTCTGCCAGACTGTCTGGGTCAAAGATTGTTTCTTTAAATAGTATGATGCCATTCAAACACTGCTAAAAGAAATGCTTTTAGATTTATAGCAGGCATGTTGTGTTTGTTCTTTCTAATTTACATACATTTCCATATCTTCCTCAGACAGCCAGCAGGCTAAGGTGCTCAGAGTATCATCAAGCCATAGAATAATAAAATATATGAATATGTTCCGACATGGATGTTTGGCTTAGCCAGAGGTGTATTCCAACAAAAGAGATCACAGGGCAATATGTAAGGAAGAAAAGAAAAAGAGAACTGAAAGTAATAAATTACTTTTGTATGTCCAGTTGGCAAAGCTTAGAACATAATTTTATGACATGTAACAAATTAAAACTACGAATAATTGTGACCTTGATTGATTTATATGTAGGAAAAATATATTTATATTTTGATGTTGGCTATACATTTTTCTTCAATATAAAATAATTAAATTCATGGCATTATACTGCAAAACTAAATATACTGTATGTTTTAAAATTAGTCCCTTATCACTATTAAAAACATAACTGCTATAAGTTACATGACTCATTCTTACATCTTTGTTAATGAACACTGCATGACTTGGTTGCAATAGTCTGAAAAGCAATATTGCATCATTATTTCAACTGTCTTTATTTAAATTAAAAAACGAATATGCTTTAGAGCATCGCATTTATTCAACTACACTATAGCTTCAATAAAACAAGATAAACACATATAGTTGTAAAAACATACAAGTCAAACAAAACCACTGACAACACGGGACTATCGTAACCAGTTAAACACGACAGGAGATTTGAAATTCATCCAACCTTTAAATAACAATTTATCAAAAAGAATGTGGTAATAAATAAAAATGTTAATAAACATTTTATTTCCAAAAGTGTTGGGTCACTTGCTTTTACACAAGCATGAACTTTGAAATCTAATTTTAATACGAAGACTTTCATATGGTATTTGCCCACCCCTTTATGCTACGAATCTTCTGCTTTTCACAAGATTTAGGGATGTGTTTATGGAAAGGTTTGACCATTCTCTCTTGTGAGGTCAGGCACTGATGTTGGACTTGACTCAGCTTCCACTGTAACTTATCCCAAAGGTTGAGGTCAGGATTCTGTGTCCCACTGATTGCTTCACACCAAACTCGCTTATCCATGTCTTTATAGACCTTGCTTTGTGCAATGGTGCAAAGTCATGTTAGAACAGGAGGCACCTGTACGATATTCCCAAAAAGCAAAGAGCAGAAAATTGTCCAAGAATGCTGTAGTATTAGGAATTACTTTCACTGTAAACAAGGTCTGATCCCAACTCCTGAAAATCCACCCTACAACATAATTTGTCACCAAACCACATTTGATACAATGTCGTAAGGCAAATGCCCTTTTCCTGGCAACTGCCAAACACTGACCTGTCCATTTGATTGTCAGACAGAGATGTATTATTCTTCACTCCACAGAACACAATAGCTCATCAGTGAGCATATGGTGGTCATGCTGGAGCTCAGCCAGGCTCCAGCACCACTTGCAGAGGCTGGTTTTGGAGATGTAAAATGTCACCTTACTGGAGCCAGAGTTGTGCGAGGTTAAATGGTACCTGCTAGAAATAGTTGGACTCATCTTTAAGCACAGCTTGGGCGGTGAAGCCCAACTTTTGCCCCGTGACCCAAACTTGAATAAGCGGAAGACGTTGAATGGTTGAACAGATGGCTGACCCAGTACCTTTGGCAATATAGTCTTTTTATTGTTTATATGACCATAGCACATCTTTTGTTAAACAGAAAAGAAAAGTGCTCAATGCACATTTAAGGTGTTATTTAATAGCCTAGAGTGGACATTGTTTTAAGAAGTTGCTTATTGTCTTTAAACCAGAGTATTTTAAGGACACACTTTCTAGCCATTCACTAACTGTGGTGGACAGGCTTCATTAGAATTGTAAGAAAACCAGAGGTGAGTAGTAATCAGTTACTGATACTTGAGTACAATTTTTTGGTAGTCTACCCACCCTTAAAACTTATTTTATTAACTTATTTAACACCGAGAAGGCTTCTTTTAGGTCCCACAAAAGGAAGTTTCTAGGAACAACTTACTGGAAATTAAATCGTGACATATATACAAAATTAAGGAAACAACTAGAGCATGTGATTTTTAAGGTGGAACACTGTAGTTTTTAGTTTTAGTTATTGTGTCAAAGAGTAATGAAAAGCTTTCAGTTCATCACAAAATATTAGAGTATTAGAACATGATATTATAGTTCTCAGGTTTTAAAATCACTGTTCTTAGAAATGGTAGAAAAGATAAAAAATTATTTTTAAAGGTAATCCTCCTTAAGGCTCTTATGTTGTCTATTTTCCTAACAGGAAACTGTTTACCTTTGGTCTCTAGGGTGTCTAAAACCAGAACAGAAGTGATATTGAACTGAATCAAAATCCACTGAATTGAAATTAATAGGATTAACTTGACTTGTATCAGTGAGCTTTTAGTTTAAATCGGAACCTCTTGCACTGAAGTACATTAGAAAAATGCACTGAACTGGCGTGATTTTAAGAGGTCAGCGCTTAAATGTGGACAAAAGCAAATTTTATGTGAAATGTGAATGCATGCTTTGACTTCAAAGAGCTGTTACTGCAATTACTGTATCTATGTACATTTGATTTCTCCACTGAGTAAATAAGAGACAGGATGTTAGAGTTATGGATGCAGAGAGCTACAATCACTTTACAAATATTGTCTCCCTCTAGACTTTAGTTCATTATGCAAACTTTCTCATGAGCATCTAAAGCCAGTCAGTTAAGGTCATTCTTATCACTTGTCGCATAAGAGAAATGTTATAACAGACAACCTCCCTACTTTTTAATCATTAAAAACAGCATGTGAACCACCCAAACAGAGTCAGGCATGCCTGCTGTGACACTTACTGTCAGCACACTCCCACGCCCTCTCAGCAAGGTGGCCTCCCCTTGGCAGTGAAAATGACAAGAACATTTGCCGCCCAGTTAAAATCCTCGATGAAACAAAAGCAGCGCCACGTCGAGCGTCTGGGACTGATGATTTCTGCTGTCAACAAAAGAAAGCAATGTCACAGATCCTGTTTCTGAATGTAATGTTGCTCCCTTCTGCGATCCAGGGAATGCCTTCTAATCCATAGCATTCGTGTTTGTTGGTGAGTGAGTCTCAAGCAGGTGCTGACTTATTCAAATTTTAGTGGGAGAGGTGGAGGCTGTTGCGGTGGACGCTGTGTACAAGAGAGAGGAAAAAAAAACGAGCTTACACTGAGAACTTTCATGAACCCGACCAATAGGTGTCTTTGCATTCCTCTGTACTCTGAAGGGTGGACACTTAGGATCTCACTGAGTCCTGTTTCCACTTTCTGAACAAAGCGCCCTTTATTAAAAGAATTTCAAAGGCAAACATTAAGTCCTCTAGAAAAACAATCTCAAGCAATTACAAAATCAACATGTTTTTGACCATACAATATATTATAATATACACTACTTAACATCAGCATGGTAGCTTTTGTGGCCTAAATCCAAAACATTCAGTGGATTATATTACTAGCTGTTCTTAACCAGACTTTGCTGTATAAGAGTTATCTTCAGCTTAAGTTTCATAAGACTCTTCTCACATTGTCAAGTTTATACAAAGCTACTATTTATATAGCATAAGATTCATCCTGGACTTACTTACATTAACTTATCTATGCAGAGCCATTTAAAACTGCTACATTATATGTTGTAGATTTTGTTTTATAATGACATACTGTACTAAATTAAATTCTGCCCTTTAGGACAGGTTTTAAATACTGTATTCTTGCTTTGGGTTATTTTTATATGACTCAATTTTACATCTTCTGTTAACCTACATTAATGTACATCAGTCTCATAATCTCGGTCTCAAGAGTTCTTTACCTTCCCACTGAATTATTTTTATCGCACATATAACGACGCAAGAAGATTCTATATATTTTTCAAATGAACATTTATTTATCATCATTCAAAATAATTACATTTCAGCTTCACGTATAGAAACTACTGGTTATGAACATGAGCAAGACTTATTTTATATTTAATAAGGCAAATGTTTATTCCCAAGTGTCTACTGCTTAGAAACCAATGAAACAAAAAATATAGAGAAACAAATACCATTCTGCTCTACCCGTACAGGAAAAAAGGGAGACTTCTATTAAAAATGAAATTAAATGAGTGTTTAAAATATTGTCTAAACGAATTAAAGGTTAATCTTTAATCAAGAATTAGTGGTTTCACAGAGGTTTAACCAAAGGGGCTTATGAACTAATTCAGGCAATCTATAATAGGCAAGCAGCCTGGTGAGAAGAAATCAGCTTTTGGAGGAATTATTACAAAATGGCATAAATACAAGATCACTGACAATCTCCCTCGACCTGGTGCTCCATGCAAGATCTCACCTCGTGGGGTACAAATGATCTTGAGAACAGTGAGGAAACACCCCAGAACTACATGGGGGAAACTGGTCAATGACCTGAAGAGAGCCAGGACCACAGTAACAATGGTTACTATTAAACATGGCTGCTGACTGCTTAAAGAGGAGCAGCCTCTCCTGGTCTCTCCTGATCCCTAGCTTTATTCTCTTTTCTGTTTGCTTTTCTTGTTTTATTTTCTTAGCTTTTTTCTTAGTTACTTTATGCACCCAGCCCCTGGAGTTACTGTATTGGACCAGATCTCTTCTTGGATTACTTTTTGAAGGACTGTCGATTATCAACATGGCATTTTGCTCAGCTGAGGATTTTGAGAAACTGCTCCAGAGAATGGAAGACATTGAGACGAAGTTACGTCATCTGGAAATTAATTTTGATCTCAGCACTGGTTATGGAAACGACACAACTTTGCTGATGACTATACGCAGGGAGGAACAACCTGACAGCCCGGTGTTACATCGGTCTAACCGTGTCGCAGAGAAAACACAAGACAACACCACTCCCTCAGCCAACAGGCGCTTAACGGGAAGAACACCCCTCTGTGATGAACACTGGCCGCCTTTAAAGAGCACGGAATCATCAACCCCTGCCTGTTCTCCGAGGAAGAATAAACAAAATAAACTCAAGCACAGGGAAAGCTCTAAACCCACGCCTGCCGCCTCGGCTAAGAGGAAGCAAAACAGGTTTCAACCCAAAACAGGAGCAATTACTCTACCTGGAATCCCGCTGAAAAACAGATTCGCAGCCCTGAGTTCCCCGAAAGATGACGCAGCCCCAGGGACCAGTCAAAGCCACCAGGAGAAACCCAGCCACATTAAGCGGACACATAACAAAGTAAGAGCCCCCCCAGCAAAGACTGTTATCATACAAGACAGATCAATTAATGGAATTGAGGCTTTTTGTAGCAAGAAAACCAGAGTTTATAGCTGCTACAAAAATACAGTGAGAGAGATATCAGAAAAAAATCCAGACAATTTTAGACCAACATCCTACGCTGAAAAAGCTTGTCATTCACGCTGGTGCAGCAGATATCGCGATGAGACAATCAGAAATTCTGAAGAGAGACTTCTCTGATCTCCTACAGAGACTTGACGGACTAAACGTAAACATTTTTATCAGCGGACCAGTCCCTGAAGGGAATGATGAAAGATTTAACAGACTTCGCATGCTCCATAAATGGTTGAAGAAACAATCATCTGAGAAATCGTTCACATTTATTAATAATTTCAAAAAAATTGGGAAGTGCAAACCAACTGGAAAAAAAAAAAAACAATGTTATCTCAACAAGGCTGGAGTGAGACTGCTGGCAGCAAATATCTTCTCTTATCAAAATCAGAAAGTAAAACACTTGCTCCCAAAAGCTGACCTTGAGGCGCCCAGGGATACTATCAGAGAACAAACACACCAAGTCATGATGACGTCACAGGCCCTAAAAGATACACAATAATCAGAGATTAAGTCTTCAACTTCCTGTGACTCCGCCACATCAAATGAGTCTCAATTTAGAAACTTTACAGACAGAATCAAATTTGGGACACAATTAACACCAAAACTTGGACTACACCAAACCCTTAGGACTAGTGTCAATAACCATTGGAGCTTCCTCCCACTGATTATTACAGATATATGATATTTGAGGGAACCGGGCAGTATATCTAGCCCTATCGTCTCCCAGAAGTTGCCCGGCGTCCCTGAGTGCATACCAGTGCTTATCAGCAGCAGGAAAAATAAACAGTTAACCAAATGCTCTCATATTAAACAAAATCTCAAATTGATAACCTGTCAGAAGGATCAGCTGCCCATCATCACACTAATTAAGTTAGCTTTATTAAACATTAGATCTCTATCGGGGAAGTCATTCCTAATCAATGACTTCATCACTGAGCATAATTTACACGCCTTTTTTTAAATCAGAAATCTGGCTAGATGTAAATAATGATACATCTGCACTGATAGAATCCACACCCCCAAATTACAATTCTTAAGCGAGAGTAGAAAACACAGACGAGGTGGAGGTGTAGCCAAAATCTTTCACAACTCAATGAACTTTTAAAAAGGTATCCCTAGGCATTTGTGACTCTTTTGAATACCTAGCCACCCAGATAAATGAGCCTAACAAAGTTTATATAAACCCCAAAACTTAACTCTAACTTCTTGAATGATTTCAATTACCTTCTTTCTGTAATATGTATCGACTATGACCAATTAATCATTGTGGAGCACTTTAACAACCATACCGACAACCCACAAGATAGACAAGCAAAAACATTAGATGATACTCTCAATAACCTTGCCTGACCCATCATGTCAAACAGCCAACACACAATCAAGGACGCACTCTGGACTTAATTATCAGCTAAGGTTTAAATGTATCCAACATCTCGGTAATTGATATTGCATTATCTGACCATTTCTGTGTTTTCTTTGAAATTACCATCTCTACTAAATTATCCAGCCACAGTAAGACCACTACAAAAAAGCGTTTTCTAGGGGACCGCTCAGTTGAAACTTTTATACGTATTTACCCTCCCACCGCATCCCCCTCATCTACCAACTCGAACTCAGTAAACAAGCTGATAGATAATTTCCTTGCAAAAATCTCAGCCATCACTGATTCCATTGCTCCAACTAAAATGAAAGTAGTCTCAGGTAGAAAGAAGTCTCTGTGGACTAGTGAAAAAAGGGAAAGTCGACGAACCGAGAGAAAATGGTGAAAAACTCGACTCCAGGTTCACTGTGAGATCTACAAAGAGAGACTGAACAGATAGCAATTAACTCTAAAAGATGCAAGGGAATCTATCTTTTTTGAAATCATCAACAGAAACATTAATAACCCGCTGACTTTATTTGCAACAGTGGAAAGACTAACTAATCCTTTAGTGAAAGTACCCCCTGAACTAAATTCTACCAGGGCCTGCAATGAATTTGCTAGCTTTTTCACTGAAAAGATTATAACAATTAGAAGGTCAATCTGTACCCCAATACTGAACCCACTACCAATGCCATCCCAAACCAACACCATTGTGGAGAAAATGTCTGAATTCCATGAATTAAACCAAAAAAACCCTTGAAAAAAATCATTATCCAATTAAGCTCCTCCTCTTGCAGCCTTGATATCCTACCCACAGCTTTTCTAAAGAAAGTTCTTCCTGTCAATGGGTTTGGTCTGGTTCAAATTGTTAACTCATCCCTGCTATCAGGTGTCTTCCCCCAGGCTTTGAAGACAGTAGTTATCAAACCACTACTAAAGAAAAAGAATCTGGACAACATGTTAATGCAGAACTACAGGCTAATCTCAAATCTTCCATTCCTCAGTAAGATCATTGAAAAACCTGTGTTTTACCAATAAATAGCTTCCTAACAATTACAAACTGTTTTGATGTGTTTCAGTCTAGTTTCCGTGCACAACACAGCACCGAGACTGCCTTCTTCAAAGTATTCAATGACATTCGGATAAATACAGACTGTGATAGAACCACAGTGATGGTTCTGTTGGACCTCAGTGCAGCATTTGACACTGTTGATCATGATATACTATTGGAACAACTGGAGAGTTGGGTTGGACTCTCTGGTAGAGTACTTGGCTGGCTTGAGTCCTACCAAAAGAACAGAGACTTCTTTGATTCAATAGGAAACCTTTCATCAGAATGAACAGAATTCACATGTGGGGTGCCCCAGGGTTCCATCTTAGGGTCTCTCCTATTTAATATCTACATGCTCCCACTAGCCCAGATTATAGCAACCAATAACATTAGATACCATAACTACGCGGATGATACTCAGCTTTACGTTACAATGTCACCAGGTTACTTTGAACCCATTCAAACCCTAAATCAATGCATCGACCAAATAAATGGATGGATGTGTCATAACTTTCTCCAGCTGAACAGAAACAAACTGAAATAGTTATTTTTGGACTTGAAGAGGAACGATCAAGAGTCAGCACACAACTTCAATTAATACAGCTAGAAACTACTGATCGGGCCAGAAATCTAGGTGTAGTAATGGACTCAGACCTGAACCTCCAAGGTCACATAAGGGCAATCTCAAGGTCAGCCTTCTATCACCTGAAGAACATTTTTAGAATTGAAGGACTAATGTCACAACAGGACCTAGAAAAACTCCTCCAAGCATTTATCTTTAGTCGGATTGATTACTGCAACAGCCTCCTCACAGGTCTGCCTAAAAAGTCAATCAGACAGCTGTAGCTGATCCAGAACGCTGCTGCTCGCGGACTCACTAGAACCAGGAAAGTAGAGCACATCACCCCAGTTCTACAGTCCTTACACTGGCTCCCTGTAGCTCAGAGAATAAATTTCTAAATACTGTTACTCGTTTATAAATCATTAAATGGCTTAGCACCAAAATATGTTGAAAGACCTGTTGTCATCGTACCAACCACTGAGACCACTCAGGTCTTTTAACTCTAGCCTACTAAACATCACAGAACCAAACATGGAGAAGCAGCTTTCAGTTTCTATGCTCCCCTTATCAGGAACAGACTTCCTGACGAGTCCAGAGCTGCTGAAACTCTGAGCTGCTTTAAATCGAGACTAAAAACTCATCTGTTTAGAATTACCTTTGAGTAAATGACTGTCATATGTATCAAATGTGTTCATGCTCTCTTGCTTCATTGACTTTTCATTTCCAATGTTATATTCTGTACATTGAAGTACATTGAATTACCCTGTTGTTTAAAGTGTGCTATACAAATAAAATTGCCTTGCCTATTAGTAACACACTACATCTTCATGGATTAAAATCCTACAGGTCCCCCTGCCTAAGTCATCACATGTCCAGGCCTGTCTAAAGTTTGCCAGAGACCATCTGGATGATCCAGGGGAGGAATGGGAGAATGCCATGTGGTCAGATGAGACCAAAATAGAACTTTTTGGTATAAATGGCACTCACCATTTTTGGAGGGGGAAGAATGCTGAGTTGCTACCCAAGAACATTATACCCACTGTGAAGCATGGGGGTGGAAACATTGTGCTTTAGGGCTGCTTTTCTGCAAAGGGAACAGAAAGACTGATCCATATAAAGGAAAAGATGAATTGGGCCATGTATCATGAGATTTGTTCAAAAACTTCCTTCCATCAGTGAAACCATTGAAGATGAAATGTGGCTGGATCTTCCAGCATGACAATGATCCCAAACACAACGAAGGATTGGCTATGTAAAAAGCATTTAAAGGTTCTGATTTGGCCTAGCCACTCTCCAGACCTCAATCCAATAGAGAATATGTGGAGAGTTGAAAGTCTGTGTTGCCCAGCGACAGACCCAAAACATCTCAGCTCTAGAGAAGATCTGCATGGAAAAATGGGGCAAAATACCAGCTACAGTGTGTGCAAACCTGGAGAAGACCTACAGGAAACATTTGACTTCTGTCATTGCCAACCAAGGTCACATTACAAAGGACTAAAGTGAACTTTTTTTATTGGCCAAATACGTATTTTCTGCACCATTATACAAATAAATTCTTTAAAAATCATACAATGTGATTTCCTGGAATTTTTTTTACATTCTGTCTTTCACAGTTGAAGTGTACTTATGATGAAAATTACAGATCTCTCTCTTCTTTTTAAGCAAGACAACTTGCAAAAATTTGTGGCAGCCAAATACTTTTTAGCTCCACTGTATATGACCTTTATCTGATGAGTGGTCCCAAAATATCATGCTGTACAGACTGAAATGGTTTTTTTGACTCTCACTGAGTTATCACACTACTGATGGGTTAAGAAGCTCTGTTTACAACCTCTTGCTGAGACTGAGACAGGTCATTAACAACAATGTATGCTAACTGTCTGGAGTTCAGCCCCATCTTTGTCATATTCCTATTGCTTTACATTCTTGCTCTAATGTAATGCAATGAGCCAGAATACAAACAGTCCTAAAGATACCATCTTGTAGGGTATGTTTTTCAGTATCATGCTCTCAGTACACACTGACACTCTGTCAGAAAAAATACAGCTGGGAAAGGAAGTTTCAATTTTCAAAGTAGGTTCCCGGAAAATAAAATGTTTTAAAAAAATGCATAAATAAAAAAAAAATCTTGCTTAGTGGGTATTGGTGCAAATGACATCATAACAGGAACAAGCATCAAGCTGATTAGCTGGAGTTAGTAAATAGTATGATTGACAAGTGACTCTTGACAAATAGGTCAATTTGTGTTCCTTAGTTTTCTTGAAATCAGGCAGATTTCACAGAAATGTCAGTGTATTTTTGATGACCATGTCCATCCCTTAAGGCCTCTTCTGATGGCTACTACCAGCAAGATAATTAACCATGTCAATACATTTTAATGATCTCAAACTATGATATTAGATTTTTCTTGAAAGTTATTTTTTAATATTATCTGTTCTTGATCAGAAAGGCTGATAAGAGACCTAAAAAAATAACAATCATTAGTAAAACCTGTGCTGTCTTTGTACTTCAGTCAACACAATAAGTGCTTTTCTTTCAACAAACCTTTTCATTGATTCAAATGAGTCATGAGAGAGGAGTGTTCTTTTCTACTGCAGCTGTCTTTTAAATGGCTTTGGATCTTTGCTTAACTTTAAGGAAACCTTTGTGCTAAATCAAAGGGTGCAAACGTTATCAACATAACCTGTAAGACTCTCTCCTGCTTCAACATGTCACTTGGCACAAAGAGAAAGAAAAATGTTTTTCACGTGGAAAAAATAAGGAAATGTTTGGGTGAAAAAACCTGAAGGCAAACTGAATGACTAGATGTCGGGATCTGTTTCACCTTATAATCTTAACACAGTTACAGGTGTCTTTACAATGTGTGAGTTTTAACAATAGTCTGGAAGGAAATTTGACTAAGTCTGCTTGAGGAATAGTTAATGCAGACAGAACCAGAATGACGGCATTGTTATTCTTATTGTACATTTTGTTTCTATCTATCAAACCAGCCACGCCTTTAATACAAACGCCATTCATGCTAGGGGAGACAGATCATTATGTGGCAAACTACCCACCATGCACCATTCCACACATTTTAGTTTGTAGAAAACAAAGACAGCGAACAACTGAAAAGTATTTTAAAAAGCTTAAATCTTTTCTCATGCATGCAGAAAGCTAGTGGAATGATTCGTTCTGACAGCCTGAGAACTCGAGCTCGACCATCATTAGACAGTAATATCAATGCTGTGAATGTCTTTTGGTTTAATAATCTATAACCTAAAAATTACGAATGGGGAAAGTTGAGCTGAAAAGATAAAAACGTAAAAATTACACGAAAGGCATAATTACAGGTACCTAATTCTTCCATTGCCTTAGAGCATTTGGGTGCGAAAAACAATTATCGTTGTCATAATCTGTTGCGTGTGTCTAACAAAAATAATTAATCTGGGAGTGGTGAGCTCAGATGTCATTTAGCATTACACAGGAATAGGCAGGGCACATACTTGAAGATACGTCAGCTCATGTGAACCATGTGAACAGGCAGCATCCTAGTCAAGATTAAGATAAGGATATAAAACCAAGCAGATCCATAACAGATACACAAAAATCTGTAAATGAAAAGATTTAAACAGCTCTGTGAAACTATCATTAAACATGAGCCCTGTGTTGAGCAGCCTATCATGGGAAAGTGTAAATGACCTTGAACACTGATCTGTTTCCCTGGCGAAGAACACCTTGGAGAGAATGTGGCTTGGTTGGGTGATTGGCTACTTATTTCTTCATTTGAGTAAGCAGATAACTTTAAACTCTAATGTTCTCTACCAGAGTGTTCAGGTTCAGTTTGAAGTTCTCCAGAGTTAAGAATGTTCCTGTTCTTCACTACTTAATAAACCAACCAAATAAAATTAAGTTAAAAAGCGTAGATTTTTTTAAGTTAGTGAAATAAATAGAGCTTCAGAGTACCTAAAGGAGTTAACAAATGTAATATTTCTTGTATAAAAGAAGCTTATAATTTGCATATACCCAACACAAGCCACCTATATAGCAAACCTATTGACAAAGTATTTTCTCCTCACATGTTTCTTCTGTTTCTCTTTTTTAAATTGATAACAGAGAACAAATATGAACTCATTAAACAGGTTCAAACTTAAGCTTCATTTTTGTTGGCAACAGCTGCTGTGTAACTCTGCAACGCTTTGAACTCGTGTTGCTTGCCAGGTGATCTTCTTTCTCTTTTTTTGTAACCTGAATCAACACTTCTTAGGAAAACAATTCAAGCAATGGAAAAAGAAAGGATGATTTGATAACAGGAATTAATTACCCCTAAAACAAAACCTGTCAATCACCTGGAACGGTCACACTTCATGTAGCTTCCAATGAGAACTACTACAAACATGATCTGTGTATAATGTGCTTCACTAAATCTTAACAGTTTTGAAAACATGTTTTATCAGAACTGGAGCCAATTCGAGGTCTAAAGAATTCTCATTATGTAAAAAGAACTCTTTAAACAGCCGGTAGGAAAGAAAAACAATAATCTACTCCTTAAAGCTTCTATTTATTCAGGGGTAAATGTCAATTCCTGCCAAGATCAATATTTATCAGCCCAGTTAAACACTTCTGAGCTGTAATTAGGCTCAAAACTGGCAGGAGGCACAGAGCAAAAGGGAGAGAAGTGTGATTATTATGAAGAATACAGTAGTGGTAGCAATGTATGTAACAATAAATTCCCAAACAACAGAATGTTTCTCTATAGTGAAAGACAGTAAACATTTAAAACTACTTTCTATAGTTATACCTAAGGAAGAAACAGACACGTGGAAGTCCACAATCCTTTCCTGATATCTTGGCTAAATCTGTTTTGTTTTCCACAAGGAGGCAGTGTGTCTGAGGTGTTACCTTAAATCTATCCATAGGTTTGCTTTAAATTACCTCAAATGATTTGAAGTAAACAAGAAGCTACTACATCACCACATGGGCTTTTCAAAACATTTAAAGGCATGGCGATCTTAATGTATATACAGTGGCTTGCAAAAGTATTCGGCCCCCTTGAACTTTTCCACATTTTGTCATATTACAGCCACAAACATGAATCAATTTTATTGGAATTCCACATGAAAGACCAATACAAAGTGGTGTACATGTGAGAAGTGGAACGAAAATCATACATGATTCCAAACATTTTTTGCAAATAAATAAGTGAAAAGTGGGGTGTGCGTAATTATTCAGCCCCCTGAGTCAATAGTTTGCAGAACCACCTTTTGCTGCAATTACAGCTGCCAGTCTTTTAGGGTATGTCTCTACCAGCTTTGCACATCTAAAGACTGAAATTTTTGCCCATTCTTCTTTGCAAAACTTTCTTCTTGCCACTCTTCCATTAAGGCCAACTTTGTGCAGTGCACCACTAATAGTTGTCCTATGGACAGATTCCCCCACCTGAGCTGTAGATCTCTGCAGCTCGTCCAGAGTCACCATGGGCCTCTTGGCTGCATTTCTGATCAGCGCTCTCCTTGTTCGGCCTGTGAGTTTAGGTGGACGGCATTGTCTTTGTAGGTTTACAGTTGTGCCATACTCCTTCCATTTCTGAATGATCGCTTGAACAGCGCTCCGTGGGATGTTCAAGGCTTGGGAAATCTTTTTGTAGCCTAAGCCTGCTTTAAATTTCTCAATAACTTTATCCCTGACCTGTCTGGTGTGTTCTTTGGACTTCATGGTGTTGTTGCTCCCAACATTCTCTTAAGACAACCTCTGAGGCTGTCACAGGGCAGCTGTATTTGTACTGACATTAGATTACACACAGGTGCACTCTATTTAGTCATTAGCACTCATCAGACAATGTCTATGGGCAACTGACTGCACTCAGACCAAAGGGGGCTGAATAATTACGCACACCCCACTTTTCAGTTATTCAGTTTAAAATGTTTGGAATCATGTATGATTTTCGTTCCACTTCTCACGTGTACACCACTTTGTATTGGTCTTTCACGTGGAATTCCAATAAAATTGATTCATGTTTGTGGCTGTAATGTGACAAAATGTGGAAAAGTTCAAGGGGGCCGAATACTTTTGCAAGCCATTGTAATTACCTGACATTGAAGAAGTAATTAAAAAAGGCGTTCTCTCATTACTCTAGCATTTAGCAAACACATATAATTCTGGTAATCCAAAAACAGAAAAGGTTTCATCTGATTAAATGTCGGAAAATGAGAGAAAAAGATGAAGTGTCTTTTGATGCAGCAAACACTGAATATAAATATGTGGTTAAAAGTATGAACTTTTTTAAATACTTTTTTTAAGGTTACAACGACAAGATTCAATGTGATTTTATTTAACTGACCAACACAAAGTAGTGCACTACTGTAAGGTGGAAGAAAAATTTCAGTTTTCACAAATCGAGATGTAAAAAGCATGCCATGCTATTGTATTTAGCTCTCCTTATTCTGATACTCCATATAAAATCCAGTGCAAACAAATTCCTTCCAAGTAATCAAGTTTGAAATTAGACTCCACTTAGGTGTAATTATTCCCAGTATTAGCTCTCCTGTGAGGACTGTTAAAGAACATTAATTAACAAAAACAACCAGAATCATGAAGTTTAATAAACACAGCACACAGGTCAAGGAGAAAGTTGAGGAGAAGTCTAAAGCAGAATGAGGTTATAAACAGTATGCTGATGGCAGAACTGCAATCCTGCAAAGACATGGCAGACCACCTAAACTGATAGGGCCAGCAACATGAGCATTTATCAGAGGCAGCCAATGGTAACTTTGGAGAAGTTTTACCTCAGGTGGGAGTATCTATTGACAGGAGAAATAATGCACTACTCAAATCTGGCCTTTCTAAAAGAGTGGCAAAAAGAAACCCAATGTTAGAACAACATCACAAAAACTCTTTTTGCAATTTGCCAAAATACATGTTGGAGACACAGCAAACATGTAGAAGAAGGAGTTTTGGACAGAAAAGACCTAGATCTAAACTTTTTGGCCTATTTGTATAATACTAAATGTGGTAGGAAACACCATCTCTATAGTGACACATAGCAGTGACAGCATGATGTAGGAATGCATTTATTTAGCAAGGACAATAAAGCTGGTCAGAGATGATGAGAAGATGGATTGATCTACATACAGGATAATCCTAAAAGGAAAACTGTTGGCTGGAGTTGCCCCTTCCAGCAGGACAACAACTCTCTATATATTACATAATTACAGCTGCAATTATGGTGCAATGTGGTTCTATAATGTATTGACTAGGGGGGTTGAATACACTTTCATTTCACAATTCCAAATTCCAATAAAATACACAAATGTTGCGGTACAAGGGAAGGCACTGTAAATGCTATCTGGAAAAGAGCTGCATATCTTACCAAAGAAATAATTACTTACAAAGAAATAATTATTTCCCCCCTCCCTGGGCTGCCACCTTATTGCGGTGGAGGGGTTTGAGTGTCCCAATGATCCTAGGAGCTATGTTGTCGGGGGCTTTTGCTCCTGTTAGTGTCAACCATGGCAATTTGGTTCTAGGTGAGGGATCAGACAAAGTGCAGTCCAAAAGACCCCTATGATGAACAAGACAGATGGACTCAGTGTTCCCTTGCCCGGACGCGGGTCACCGGGGCCCCCCTCTGGAGCCAGGCCTGGAGGTGGGGCACGTTGGCGAGCGCCTGGTGGCCGGGCCTTTACCTATGGGGCCCGGTCGGGCTTAGCCCAAAGAGGTAACATGGGCCCCCCTTCCCATGAGCTCACCACCTGTGGGAGGTGCCATAGGGGTCGGGTGCTGTGCAGGATGGGCGCCGGCCAAAGGCGGGGACCATGGCGGTCCGATCCTCGGCTGCAGAAGCTGGCTCTCGGGACGTGGGACGTCACCTCTCTGGTGGGGAAGGATCCGGAGCTGGTGTGCGAGGTTGAGAGGTTCCGACTGGACATCGTCGGACTCACCTCGGCGCACGGCTCTGGCTCTGGAACCCGTCTCCTCGAGAGGGGTTGGACTCTCTTCCACTCTGGAGTTGCCCCTGCTGAGAGTCGCCGAGCTGGGGTGGGCATACTTGTTGCCCCCCCCCTGTACGTTGGGGTTTACCCCGGTGAACGAGAGGGTAGCCTCCCTCCGCCTTCGGGTGGGGGGACGGGTCCTGACTCTTGTTTGTGCTTACGCGCCGAACAGCAGCTTAGATTACCCACCCTTCTTGGAGTCTTTGGAGGGGGAGCTGGAGAGTGCTCCTCCTGGGGACTCCCTTGTTCTGCTGGGGGACTTCAACGCTCACGTGGGCAATGACAGTGAGACCTGGAGGGGTGTGGTTGGGCAGAATGGCCCTCCCGATCTGAACCCAAGTGGTGTCTTGTTATTGGACTTCTGTGCTCGTCATGGATTGTCCATAACAAACACCATGTTCAAGCATAAAGGTGTCCATATGTGCACTTGGCACCAGGACACCTTAGGCCGCAGCTCAATGATCGACTTGGTTGTGGTTTCATCTGATCTGCGGCCGCATGTTCTGGACACTCGGGTGAAGAGAGGGGCTGAGCTGTCTACTGACCACTACCTGGTGGTGAGTCGGCTCCGATGGTGGGGGAGGACGCCGGACAGACCTGGAAGGGCCAAATGTGTTGTGAGGGTCTGCTGGGAACGTCTGGCAGAGTCTCCTGTCAGAAGGAGCTTAAACTCACACCTCCGGCAGAACTTTGAACACGTCCCGGGGGAGGCGGGGGACATTGAGTCCCAGTGGACCATGTTCCGTGCCTCCATTGCCGAGGCGGCTGACCGAAGCTGTGGCCGCAAGGTGGTCGGTGCCTGTCGCGGCGGCAACCCCCTATCCCGCTGGTGGACACCGGCAGTAAGGGATGCTGTCAGGCTGAAGAAGGAGTCCTACCGGGTCTTTTTGGCTTGTGGGACCCCTGAAGCAGCTGATAGGTACCAACAGGCCAAGCGGGATGCGGCTCGGATGGTTGCTGAGGCAAAAACTCGGGCGTGGGAGGAGTTTGGAGAGGCCATGGAAAACGACTTCCGTACGGCTTCGAAGCAATTCTGGTCCACCATCCGGCGTCTCAGGGGGGGAAAGCGGTCTGCCACCAACACTGTTTACAGTGGGGATGGTGTGCTGCTGACCTCGACGGGGGACGTTTTGGGTCGGTGGATGGAATACTTCGAAGACCTCCTCAATCCCACCAGCACGCCTTCCAATCTGGAAGCAGGGTTTGGGGACTTGGGGTCGGTCTCTCCAATCTCTGGTGCTGAGGTCACCGAGGTCGTTAAAAAGCTCCTCGGTGGCAGGGCTCCGGGGGTGGATGAGATTCGACCGGAGTTCCTCAAGGCTCTGGATGTTGTGGGGCTGTGTTGGTTAACGCGGCTCTGCAATATTGCGTGGACATCGGGGGCAGTTCCCTTGGATTGGCAGATTGGTGGTGGTCACACTTCTGAGCCTCCCTGGTAAGGTCTATTCAGGGGTTCTGGAGAGGAGGGTCAGACGGATAGTCGAACCT
The DNA here is from genome assembly GCA_963556495.2 of Valencia hispanica. Taxonomy (NCBI): domain Eukaryota; kingdom Metazoa; phylum Chordata; class Actinopteri; order Cyprinodontiformes; family Valenciidae; genus Valencia; species Valencia hispanica. Next base: position 33,548,131 of record OY747703.1, read on the forward strand.
TGGATCCAGGAGGAACAATGCGGTTTTCGTCCTGGCCGTGGAACAGTGGACCAGCTCTACACCCTCAGCAGGGTCCTGGAGGGTGCATGGGAGTTCGCCCAACCGGTCTACATGTGTTTTGTGGACTTGGAGAAGGCGTTCGACTGTGTCCCTCGGGGGGCCCTGTGGGGGGTGCTCCGGGAGTATGGGGTACCGGGCCCCTTGATACGGGCTGTTAGGTCCCTGTACGACCGGTGCCAGAGTTTGGTTCGCATTGCCGGCAGTAAGTCGGGCTTGTTTCCAGTGAGAGTTGGATTCCGCCAAGGTTGCCCTTTGTCACAGATCCTGTTCCTAACTTTTATGGACAGGATCTCTAGGCGCAGCCAAGGCGTTGAGGGGATCCGTTTTGGTGGCCTCAGGATCGGGTCTCTGCTTTTTGCAGATGACGTGGTCCTGTTGGCTTCATCGGAACGTGATCTACAGCTTTCACTGGAGCAGTTCGCAGCCGAGTGTGAAGCGGCTGGGATGAGAATCAGCCGTCCAAATCCGAAGCCATGGTCTTGAGCCGGAAAAGGGTGGGGTGCCTTCTCCGGGTCGGGGATGGGGTCCTTCCCCAAGTGGAGGAGTTTAAGTATCTGGGGGTCTTGTTCACAAATGAGGGAAAAATGGAGCGGGAGATCGATAGACGGATTGGTGGGGAGCCTGCAGTTATGCGGGCGCTTTACCGGTCTGTCGTGGTGAAGAGAGAGCTGAGCCGAAAGGCAAAGCTCTCGATTTACCGGTCGATCTACGTTCCTACCCTCATCTATGGTCACGAACTCTGGGTGGTGACCGAAAGAACGAGATCATGGATACAAGCGGCTGAAATGAGTTTCCTCCGCAGAGTGTCTGGGCTCTCCCTTAGAGATAGGGTGAGAAGGTCAGTCATCCGAAGGGGGCTCAGAGTAGAGCCGCTGCTTCTCCACATCGAGAGGAGTCAGTTGAGGTGGCTCGGGCATCTGGTCAGGATGCCTCCTGGATGCCTCCCTGGTGAGGTGTTTCAGGCACGTCTCACCAGGAGGAGGCCCAGGGGAAGACCCAGGACACGCTGGAGGGACTATGTTTCTCGGCTGGCCTGGGAACGCCTTGGGGTTCCTCCCGAGGAGCTGGAACAAGTGGCTGGGGAGAGGGAAGTCTGGGTCTCTTTGCTTAGGCTGCTGCCCCCGCGACCCGACCCCGGATAAGCGGAAGAAAATGGATGGATGGATGGATGGATAATTATTTCCCCTTTATTTCAAAGAGCCCATAGCAATTCAAACTTTCCACACTCAGTATATTTACATGCATATCTAAATAAAAATGTAGGCAATAATCGGACTAATAGCTTAACTAGAAAATGAGTCTTTATCCCAGATTACATGTCACTCAGAAAATCGAATTACTGAATGAACTGCGTTCAACTCTGAGATGCTAGGTGGTGACATGCGCCCTTTCGCACTAAGATTATTCCGATTGACCTGGAGCGTAACACAGATAATAAACATATGCTGGCAACAGTGAAGCAGACGAAGTAAAAGCAGGATATGCACGATGAAGGAAGAAATGGACGACAACAACGCTGCAGCACAGTACATTTCTTAAGTATTGTATTGTTTGATTGTGTTATACTTGTTGTTGCTGCTGTGTTGCTGTGTAGCGGTGTTGTTATTCCCCGCTTCCGCGATCTCGTCACTTCCTGTGAATACCTCGGCTAAGCCGGGGTTGGAGTTACATGCAGGTGAAATTCAGTTTACTAAGTGCATTATCTGGGTGCATTAGTCAAATTCAGGGAAGTCCAGTTTGGTTCGACTTCAGCGGGACTAAGGCAATAATTTGGCTTTCTCTTACTGCATGTAAATGCACTGAGATCACACTGAAACATGAAAACCTGACAAGATACTTCATTTTATTTAGCTGAAAGCTAATGATGAAAATTGCTGTTTGTGGTCTTGGATTCACCATAATAGATGGTAATGCATAGGAATAAAAATTCTATTCACAGACTTAGACGGTAAAAGCTTTCAAAAGACAGTTTCAGTTCTTCTGACATCCGTAAGTACAAGTTGCCCATCCAACTTTTGGCTTAGAATTTGGGATAAGAACACATAGTTGTAATCTCAAGTATTCCTCCACAATAGCTTAATAGCATAACCCTGAGGCAGAACATTTGATGTGTGTTGTGATGTGAATGAAAAAGTCTGAGCAATTAACTGTCTGGCTGCACAGTGGCGCAGTTGGTAGCACTGTTGCCTTGCAGCAAGAGGGGCCAGGTTTGAATCTGGGGTCTTTCTGCATGGAGTTTGCATGTTCTCCCTGTGCATGCATGGGTTCCTTCCCACAGTCCAAAAACATGACTGTTAGGTTCATTGGTCTCTCTAAATTACCCTTAGGTATGAGTGTGTGCATGCATGGTTGTTTGTCCTTTATGTTTCTGTGTTGCCCTGCGATGGACTAGTGACCTGTCCAGGGTGTACCCTGCCTTTCGCCCCGTGACTGCTGGAGATAGGCACCAGCCCCCCACAACCCTGCAGAGGATGGGCAGGTATAGATAATGGATGGATGGGTGTAGGTCATATCCTTTTAGTTAACAGTGGCACAAGGTTTTTTGTTGTATTTAAAATACAAACCAGTATCGGAAGACCAATTACAGCTGCACTTATTGTATCAGCTCTGAATGGAAGTTACAATTCAGCCTAACAGTTGAGTTGCTAACAGCGCTTTTATTTGTTTACACATAACAGCTGTGTGTCATAATTAACCTTCTTATGTCAGTCTATAGCTGCCCACTAGGAGGGACCTAGCAAGCACAAGAGCACTGAATCTCTTCTTGCATAAATGGAGCTTAGAACTTTCTCATTTGTTCACATTGGAAGCTTAGAAAAGAAGAAAAGCACTCAGAGAGCGCAGACACCCAAACTCCACAATGTTGTGATCTAATTCTAAGTTTTTTAGATTCCTTAACCATGAAAACATACCTTTAGCAGCTGGATTCACACTAATATCGTTATTAGTTCAGTACTTATTCATGAAAATCACCTTTTCAGTAATGGCAGTTTTTGAATCACCCCCAAATTCTAATCACTTGTTCCTGGTCCCATTGCAGAAATTTCCTGAAACTTTAATCCAAATCCACCAACAACTTTTGGAGTTATGTTGCTTACAGACAGAAAAACATAACTTCCTAGGCGGAAGTATAATAAAAGACAAACACATAGAGACTATTATGTGTCATAGGTTGTTTTATAGGTACAGAAATAATTATTTTAGATATGTTTAAATGTGTATCGTTACATAGACAAATGAGATTTTGGAAAGCTTTACAAAGAGAGAGCTGTTGATATTCATCAAAATGAAAAGTTATAAATGAATCTACAAAGGGTTTGGCCTCCACCATGCAGACAAATTGGGAACAAATGGAGGAAATTCAGCTCCATTGTTAGCTTCAGGAAGTGCTCAACTAACAAAGATCAGTCATGGTGTGGCAGTAAGGGAGATCTAACAGGACTCCTAGGTAACTTAAAAAGTAATCTCTCATTCATTGTTTACCATTGACTTTTCAAGGTCTATGATCAGGACAACCTGAAGAAAGAAACCTGGGAGAAAGCCATTGTTTTCTAAAAAATATCCCTGCTTCCAGTCAGCAAACAGAGATGCAGATGACATGCACAAGCAATAAGTTAGGTGGAAAACTGTTCTTTGGACAGTTAGGTCTTTCACTGATATTATTTAACTAACACAAAAGTCTCTAAAGGTCCACGCACACCATTTCAATCAAGCTAATGTCTGGATTTTAAACCGGTTATTGAAATGCTTTCGTTTGTTTTCTTTTTCACTATTCTGTTGTGCATTTGCTGCTGTGTTTGGGATCAGTCTGTTGCTAAAGGACCCATTTTCAACCAAGTTTCAGCTGTCAACAGATGGCCTCACACTTGAATCTAAAATACTCTAGTACACAAAGGAGTTCATACCTGAATAGATTTTTCATCATAATCATCATAACTTTTGCTATTTCTCAAAGTAGCTGAAATGCAATATATCATATTTGCAATGTTAGTATGTTTAAAAATTAGGAATTCAAAGGACTGTTTGGAATGCAGTATTTTTGGACTATTTCGCCGAATGCCAGAAATTTACACTTAGCAAACCATTAGATGCTGCTTTGTTGCACAAAGTAGCTGCTTAGGTCTACATCTGATAGAGAATGGTGCCAAAGATACAGGTGGAAGTAATGTTATGATGAGAAAGAGAGTGGGGAGGTATATGAATGTTCTAATCTCTTGATTGATGAGCAGCAACTATTGGTTCTCTATTCATTGCTGATATATCTCCATACTGACGTTGTGTTAATCCACAATTGTATCCTTCAGATCAGCAAACTCTGTTTATTTTTATCTATTAAATCGGGTAAGTGTGAAATCCGATTGTAGTTTGCACACCCTGTAAAGGAATTTAGTCAGATGTTGCAATAAAATGGCCCAAAAAAAGTCCTTCTGAGAAAGAATTCACCCCGGGTTTACTTTAGAGTTGTATTAAGCAAACGTAATTACAGAGGTCAATCGGAGAGATAACACATCTCCACACCTTTCTCTCTATCTCTTCGACTGTAATGTGGCATGACAGCCGTTAGATACAGCGTGACGGGGAATTAAAGTGAATCCAGCCACGCCCAGGTGGTTACACCTGGAAGGAGAAGCATCTTTCCACCTACCTGTCGGGCCGCTCCCACCTGAGGAGGCTTATAAAGTACATCCTCCGGGCTGCCTCAGCACCGGTTCCTCCACACCGCCTCAGAAACGCTCTACAGACCCACAGAAGCATCGGCTGCCGCAGCTATGACCTCCGCACGCGCAGGACTATCCTCCATGTCACTCTACTCCATGTCCACCTCCCAGAGAATCTCACGCGGCACCAGCGTGTACGGCGGGGCCGGAGGCAGGAATGTCCGCGTGTCGTACGCTTCCAACGGCCTGGGCTCCGGCTTCGACCTGACACAGGCGCTCGCTGGCGGCGACAGCCTCTCTTTCACCACCAACGAGAAGGCGACGATGCAGAACCTCAACGACCGACTGGCCACCTACCTGGAGAAGGTGCGCTCGCTGGAGTCCTCCAACACCCAGCTGGAGCGTCAGATCCGGGAATGGTCCCAGAAGCAGACCCCCACCGTCAGGGACTACAGCAAGTACGAAGCTATCATCGAGGACCTACGCCAAAAGGTAAACTTTGAAATGTATTAACCTGACCCCGTGACACATATAACCTAAAAACCACAACATAATATTGTCAGCGTTTTTACGTATTATTATTATTATTATTAATAATAATAATAATAATAATAATAATAATAATAATAATAATAATAATAGTAAGATGAAGAAGAAGGAATGTTGCTGTCTTGAATTCATATTCATAGGAAAATATTATTAAATTAGACATGGCCAGATTTAGGACAATGTGGACCCCTGGGCTAGAGCCAGTTTTGGTGCCCTGCTCACACAAGTTTTTAATTAATTAATTTATTTATTTACACATGCAAATTACAAAAAAAAGTCATAAGCACAAACTCTATAAGTTTTTCTTTACAAAAGCTTCAATGTTTTTAAGCCAAATCAACATGAAAAAAATCTGAAAATGTTCTAAAAATGATATCTGTATTTGTCCTCTCAAGTGTTTTTCATAAACACATCATAATGTCTGGAAATATTCCTAATCCTGATGTTACAGTAACTATGCCATGCGTTTCCCTGAAATACACAAAAGAATTCTAACAAAGATGGAGGCGTGGAGCATGTGAATAAAGTTTGCTGTTATCGGTGATGTTGGAGGTGAGGTCAAAGGTGGGGCTGACATTGTTGTTAAATAAGTAGTATTGTTTATCAACACAAAAAACCAGTGAATTCAAATCACACAGTGACATGAGCTTGCGATTCTTTGGTTAATTTCACAGATTAGTAAAACATCTGTTCTTAGGAAAAATAACTGAACAAAACGTTTGCTCATTGCCCCATTTGGACCGCCTTTGGTGACACCACTTTTATAAATCTGAAAACTTTAGAAATAACATATGTTCTGCTAGGCTACTGTGACATCTCTATTTTAATGTATTCTAATAAAAATGATCTTTGTGGAAAATCTTTCCTCTTTAAGTCGGCTCTCGAATTCACCAGAATTCACCCTGATTGTGTAACATCCTTCATGATGGCACATAAAAACTTAAGCAGCATCACCCAGGTGTGAAGTTTTACCGAGCAAAATCAAGAACAACTTGTATTTATTTGCATGTTTGAGCTTGAAGCAGTGTAGAAGGAATTTGTTTCTTCCACACTCTCAAGGGAAGTCCGATTACGATGCACTCCGGTGAAAAATATAAAGTAAACTTTTCAACCAGTCTTATCAACCTTCTAGATCAAGCTAACGTTAAAACATCTGCTTTCTGGGGTTTTTCCAGATACATACTGCCGTTACAGACAATGCCGGGCTGATGCTGCAGATCGATAATGCCAAGCTGGCAGCAGAGGACTTCAGAATGAAGTAAGTGGAAATTTTAAATTTTTTTTGCTATAAAGATTAGTATTACCTCACAGTTGCGACAGTTCATTCACACAGTTGAGTCAGATCATGTGGACATTTTCAGAGAGTTGGAAAACCAGTGGAGCCAGTTTGGTTGCACTTTTATTTTTGTTAATTGATCCCGTTGAACAGGTGCAGTAACATAAACCTCTCTCTTTACATGTATGAGAATGAGCTGGGAATGAAAATGTCGGTGGAGACAGACATCGCCGGGCTGCGCAGAGTCCTGGACGACCTGACCATGAGTCGGTCCGACCTGGAGATGCAGGTGGAGGGCATGAAGGAAGAGCTGATCTTTATGAAGAAGAACCACGTGGAGGTGAGACGCTAAAACAGAACTGTTGTGATCAATGATTCAGCATACAAAAACTGGCATGGATGAGAAAGAGATTCTCACAGTATATGCTTGAGTTAAACACCCTGAAATGCTAAGTAAAAAAATTAAAGCAAAATGTACCTAATATATTTATTTTATGTTTCATGACAAAATATTATGTCTTTCTCATAAGTGAGAAAAAAAGTTTACTAGCCTTTTTCCAGTCAGCTGACTATCACCGCAGAGCAACAAATGGGGCAGCAGGAAGTGTTATGCCATTCTATGCTTTCTACAGCCAGAGAAAACATCATCCATCAAAGCTCTTTCTCTGTCATCGCATGAAAAAGACTTTTAACTCAATAATCCCAAATGCACAATTTATGATATATTAATTTCTGAGACCTCTCCATATTCAACAAAGTTATTTTCCTCAAAAACCTGACATATCGAGTACTATACTTACCTGCTACCCTCCGGTGCAAGATTTAACTCTAAGATGGCTACATGTATCTTGGAAAAAGCTGAATTTTCATGGAGTACAAAATCCTTCCTTGGAAATGTTTATAGAAAACTACATGTATGAAAAAAATTTTGTGTCTCCTAATGCACTTATAAAACAACTAAACCCGATAATAACAGAAGTTAGTTTTTCAATGATACAACAAAATTTATATGTTTGCTGTCGAGCACATGCTATGAAACTGAGTCACGTCTTGTGGATATAAATTTTCCTCAAAAGCCAGCAGTGCATTCAGGTAAATGTACAAGAAGCGCATTTTCCAAATATTAAAAAAAAAAAAACGTTGGTAAAATATTAGGTATTTAGAATTGAGGCACACATAAATTATTGTCACCAGATTTCTTTTGGCTAAAAAGAAAAAACAGATTACCTCAAACAATTTTCCATTAAACAGGTTTAGATTTGCCAAGAAGGTAATCATTTTCTTTTACAAGCAAAACTTGTCTAGACTGATTGCTGACATGGGCGAAAATTGACACGTTCCATTGTAAAGACACCGACAACGAGGCTGCCAAGAATGATGACTCAGGCGAGATCGTTTGATAACAGCAAGTCTCACATTATTTATGCTGACAAGTCTTTTGCCATCATTGAAAGGACATAAGAAGATCCAATGAATGCTGCTTCAGTATTTAGAATGCTCATAAATTCATTTGAACCATTTTTTTAATTTAACATATAAGCACCTTCTCTAGAACCGGCATCTGTCAGGGGTTTTATTTTCTGCTGTTCTTCATCTTAAATCCTGTTGTCCTATTTGTAGGAAATGGCAGGCGTGCGCAGCCAGATGTCCACCAGCTCTGTGAACGTGGAGGTTGATGCTAAGCCCCAGGACGACCTGTCCAACATCATGGATGAGATGCGCTCTCAGTATGAGGGCATCGTTGAGAAGAACCGTCGGGAGATGGAAGCCTGGTACCAGGTCAAGGTGAGATAAGTTGCAGATAATGCAACTAGCTCCATGTTCATTTTATGCTCATGTTTAAGGGATTGTTTGGAGAGAATTTCGGATCATTTTTATATTAATCTTGAAATTTTTCAGTTTGAGGAGCTGAACAAGGTGATGGAAACCAGCACAGTGACTATCAGCACGTCACGAAGTGAGATCAACGATCTGAGGAGGAGGCTTCAGGCTCTGCAGATTGAGCTAAAGTCTGAGTACAGCCTGGTAATTTACAACACTGGGAGACATAATATGAACAATCCAATCAGCAATCATTAAACCTGTCTATTAACACTTGTAGCCACCTCCGGCATGAAAAGGAAAGTCTGAAAGCAAGCAATTACCCCTCGGTAAACACTCAAATAACCTGTGTTTGTTCTTCCGAGCAGAAATCTGCCCTGGAGGGCCAGCTGGCTGAGACGGAGTCACGCTACAGCCTTCAGCTGCATAGTCTTCAGGCTACGGTGGACATCCTGGAGAACGAGCTCAGCCAGATGAGGGTGGACATCGATCGGCAGGGCTCAGAATACCAGGTCCTGCTGGACATTAAAACCAGGCTGGAGCTAGAGATCGCAGAGTACAGAAGACTGCTGGATGGAGAGGATGTAAAGTAAGAATACGTTTGTCAGAGAAAGTAGACATTTTTCCAACTGTTTGTTTTATGGGATATATATTAGATTAGGATTATTCCAGAGTGAGAGTAACTCAACACTTCAACATTAAATTGATGTCTGTTTCAGATAGTAAAAGCAAAAAGAATAACTGTTGTCTTTCTTCCAGGAAAACTGTAGTTGTGGAGGTGAAAGAGGTTAAAGAAGAAGTAAAAGAAGAACGTAAGTTTGCTACAGTGCTTCATTTCGGATCACTTTATACAATTCTAGTTGCTCTATTTGAACTTTATACATTTATATATACAGTTGAAGCCAGATATTTACATTTTCTACACTGTCAGGCATAACGTTTCCAGTCAGTTTTATGTCAGATAGAACTACTAAATTATTACTCTTTTCTAAATACCAAAAGAAATAGTAAACCTTTTGTTTTTAATGTAAAACTTCTTTTTTCAAATTCATCCATTTACATATATTATCTTCGTATTCTTTTAAACTGTATTACTTGAGTCAGGACTCAAGTCAGGTTAGACTGAGATCAGGGCTTTGTGATGATCTCCCCAAAACTACTAAACCACTTTCTGACTAATTTAGCACTATGTTTAGGGCCATTGTTCATTTAGAAGACCCATTTGTTGCCACGCTTTAACTTGCTGTCTTGAGATATAGCAAAAGCAAATAGCAAAATCATTTCATTTTTCATAAAACCAAATGCTTCTCAATGTTTTAATTAGATGAAGCTTCATACACCTTTGCATAAATGGAGCATATCTTGAGCACGACACATTTCTGTTACTTTCTGGTTCTCCAAATTAATTATCCAGCAGCAAGAATGAATCTGGCTGCTCTCAATATTGCAGTTTAGTGGTTTCATAGCTATATGACATACTGTATAGTGCAGATATATATGTTATCCCTCTTGCAAGGTAAAAGCTATAGTTTTTTATTATGAATGTCTCCCACAGGTAAACCGGTCATTACTAAGAGGATAAAGGTGGTGACTGAAGAGCTCATAGATGGAAAAGTGGTGTCACGTACAGAAGACGTAGACCCTGCCACGGTCAGCCAATAAACGGAGCCAAAAAAACAATCAAGAAACAGGGTCTTTTGTACATAGGTCTCCACAACACACAGAAGCTACGAATATCTGTCTTCCAGATATTTGTGTAGTTTAGATGTTTGGATTTTTTTTGTCACAAATTATTTATTTTGACTTAAAGTCTGGAAGAAATTTGCAAAGCCACTAAAATGTGTAGATTATGTAAAACCAGATCACGTAAGCTGTAAAACTATAAGCAACTGCAAAAAAAGAGAAGCTATTCCAGGTATAGCCCCTGCAGTAATAAAGTAAACCTTAAACTGTCCAAAAAAAAAGAACAAGTGCAAAAAGAGAGAATTCAGTTACGGTTAAATGTGGAAAACAAATATAATATCCAACTCTGTGTTGTTGTTGGTTTCTAAGAGGGTGTCACTTTCAGTGTGAAAGGTGATGGAAAACTGTATTTCTAGAAATGATCCTTTTTCTAATATTTAAAAATGTTAAAGGTGCTGAATGTAGCATATTGTACACTCTCAAGTGACATATTGCCAAAGTGACTGGTATCACTTTTTTAAAAGGAACCACTGTTCATATTCCTGCTGGGGTTAAAGTGTTTCTTAACGTTAACTCTCACCATCTCTGATAGTTCCAACTGTTGTTTTCTAAAGAGTTGTGTCTTCCTCTTGTTTACTTTTTAAATAAGGATAATAAAAAAGGTTGGTAGAAAACAATATTGTGTTGACAAATATTTGTTTTCTGTTGCAAACACACGAGCCACTGAGACAGACAGAGACAGCATAGCAATACATGCAGCAGTTTTGTCTACATTAAAATTAAACACAGGTTGAAGAAAAAAACACTTTCAGGCTTGTTTCACAGAGTTTGAGAGACTTAATCCTTGATCCAAAAGAGATGTCAACCTACTCCACCACATCCGTCCATCCTGCTCTCCGCGAGGATGGACGCTTTTCTCTTTCCCTCCCTACTGTTGTCTACTTCTGCATTCTTTTGTCTTGTCAACTATTTTTGGAGCCTCTCTTTGCGTTCTCCTCCGTAAAGAACAACTATGGTTCTGGATCTGGTTCTGGTCAGCTGGTCTCTTGATACAATTAATCAATTTTTTTTCCCGGAGAACGGCTAAAAGGGAGAGCCGAGTTGTTCCGATGGAACATCGTGGAGGATCTTGTGTCTCTCACTTTTGACCATCGAGGACGTTGGAAACATTTATATAATTGGATTCATGATAACAGGATATCTGCTGATTATCGCAGGTGGATTTTCTGAGGTATCGTAAACTTCAAGCTTAAAGGCAGCAATTGGCAGGCTGCCTGGGCTACAGGAAGGTTGCTGTGCTGTCAACACTCAGACTATTTGTGATGTGCGAGCAAAATTGGACTCGTTTCACTGCTTGGGTAATAACTTGGAGAAGTTCTCAGCCGGCTGGAAGGTAATCTGACCCACGATTTGGCCATTTGGACTGAACTCGGACCACTGACAGACTCTAAGGCAAGAGAAAAAGTGATCTTCGCCCGTCTCTAAAACAACTTCTTATCTACTGGAATTCGACTCCCTGGTCTTGGTAGACCAAACAAAAACTCCCTTGGATGTGTGTGCAAAAGGACGCTCCATCCCACCCCACTCCCCCATCCCCCACATGAGCCTGTGAGCTCCCTGACTCAGCCCCAAGGTCGTATATTACATCACAGGCAACAGACTCTGGGATTGAACTGAGAGGAGTTTCATTGTCTCACATTAATGCACACATACATGCACGCACGCTCACGCCACAGCTACAGACATGCACGCAGTCCTGGATTTCAACATGCTCGCGGTACCCTAAGACTCCTGCCCACTCTTCAGACAGCGAAATGATGGGCGCGTGCTTTGGATGGCCGCGACCGGTTTCTCTGTACGGAGGGTTCCCGAACCTCCCCCCGTCCCATTTGTGTTCTCATATGTTATGACCGATACATGTGCTTATATGTTTTTGCAGTGGTTTTTTGCCCCCTGTAGGGGGCTGGGCTGAGTTGCCTTTTTCCCCCCCTGTACACCCCCCCCTCCTATTGTGAATCATTTCTATCTGCTAAAAGGGGCGCTGGTAAAGCCGGCTGCTACCGTTGTCTTCCAAATCCTGTATTGTGTTAATGTTTGTAATTGTTTGTATGATCTTGGATTGGTTGTACCGAAACTTAATTTCCCCACGGGGATTATTAAAGTATCTCTTATCTTATCTTATCTTATGAGCAAATTAAAACTAGTAACTGAGGACGAAAAAGGGATCTGATGTAGAAAAAGAAAACCCAAGGGGCGTATTCGGGTGATGAGTAAAACTTAGGTGAGCCATGTGGATGCAAGTAGTAGGAGAAGTAGAAATAAAGGTAAATGAGGACGCCTAAAGACTATGACACAGCACGACAACTACTTTGATAAGGTCACAAGACCAGAAGTCTGGCACTACAAATGACTAAACTAGAACGGACAAATAAATATTAAAAGTTATGACAGTACAAAGTTAAACCATTGAAAATAACTGGCAGCAATCAACACATGTCTTAATGACACAAACCCAAGCTGTTCTTTTGGTCTATTTATTTAGTCATTTTATTATAATCATCATCAAAATGGCAATTTTTCTGTTCAATTGGCATGACACACTATCTTTTTAGCTGAATGATCATTTTCTTTTCCCTTAAAGAAAATGGATAAATGGGTAATTAAGATATTATAAACAGCTAATGTAAAGTCAAGTCCTACTTTCTGTCAGTTCTTACACATTCAGCTATTTGTTCACATTCTTCTACATCTGAGCTGATCATGTAATTTCCCTCTGGGATCAATAAAGTATTTTTGATTTGAAAAGAAATATTTTAACAAACATTATTGAAGTTCTGCAAAACACAAAAATGCCTTACAAAGTTTATGACTCTTATGAAGAGATTTGGTCCATCTTAAATCAACTGTTTGAGTATTGGTAACAATTCTCTCTTGTTGTGGCTTCAAGCCACAATGTACAGTGTTTTGATAGGTCCACTAGATGTCAGTATGTTCACAGTAATTTTTATTCTCACTGGGGTTTGTTTTTAATGAATCTCTTAAAAACAGGCTTTGATCTTGTTACATAATTGTTTATACCATTTAGCTTCTTAAAAAAGGCAAATGTTACTGAAGCAAATTTTTGATTGTTTGCTTATTTTTGTTCTGTCAAAGTTTTCTATCATTACAATGTATGGTACTGATCGAACGCTCGCTGGCGCACACATCCCATTGGTAAAGTAAATTTGTTTTAGTTTTAAAAATCAGAGACGACTCAGTTACTTAATATCCTAATGTATTTTACATTACACATTTTACACTACATTGGATTACATTAAATTAGAATAGAATGCAATTTTTATTATATTTTCTCTGGCGACTTTTGTTGGAAATTGGTTTAACTACAATGACATTAAAAGAGCAGTATTTCGGTAACAGAAAAATAAGAGATATAGACAAGACGATATTATTTGTGTTGAAGAAAAGTTGTAAAATAGCAATAAAACTATATGTGAATTGTGTAAACGAGATGTTTGATTTATTACAAATATTTGAGGTTTTTTCTTCGTTTCATAAATGTAGACTCTATTTAGATCTTCCAGAACTTTCTGATTCTTCAGGGCCTTTTATCACAATCCGATCTGTTAATTTTGGTTATTTGTCAATAAAAATATTTTTCCAAGTTAAAGTGATATTCTTAATTATCAGAACTGAATCAAAGTTATCTTACCCACTTTCTTACATATAAAAATGCATTCTAACGTTTTACGTTAAAATTAGATCTCATGCGAAATAGATTTGTAGGTCGTTGTAATTGTGTTGTTGGTTGACAAACTTATTTTTTTTCCATTTGTCCGAAAATATGGTTAAACAGAAGACGAATGGCATCTGGACATCTGAAATCCGAATTATGAGTGTTTTGCTCTGTTAAGAAGACCCAGCCTCACTATTGTATGATTGCCATTGGCATCTTGGGACGTCTCCACGAAGCGTGCTTCCGTTGCACGAATTTGTCATTTGGGGCTTTTTGTTCCCCAGTCACGACCAAAATGATGACAAAATCCTGCACCACGGGAAGCTGACGCCACCGCGATACAGTCACCTCCTCGGTGACGTCGGCTGACGGAGGCAGCAGCAGCAGCAGCAGCAGCACTCCGGGTTGATGCCATCTGCTGGACGGTCTCAGCCACTCTCTCTGCATTACGTCATCTGGGAGAAACCGGTGCCGGGTCCAGATCGAAGAAGCCCGGGAGTCTGGATCTGAATGTAAAGCAGTGCGGAGAGATGCAGCTCCGAGTGTGTCACTGGACAAAACCGGAGGGATTTGAAACTAAATGTTAAGAGTGGGAGGTCTAATTTGACAAGTGTGTTGGGCTACAACACTTTAAAACTGTTATTGATATCTAACATTAAGTCCACCATGGAATGGAAAACTTCACAATGCTTCATTAAACGGGGCGGATTAAAATAAGACAACAAAGCTAACGTTTGATTCAATTAAAGCTGAAAGTTTTTATGGCAGTATCTCGACCTCTAGGCTTCATGGAGACCGATAATTCAACTCATTCGTCTTTGCTAAACAGCTAAGGCTCATGCAGAAGGAATGGAAAGCATCTGTAAACATCAGTTGTCAATGTTTGCCTCAAATTCTCAGTTTAACCTAGGTGTGGAGTTTGACTTGGCCATTCCAACACGTGAAGAAGCTTTGATCTCAACCTTTCAATTGTAGCTTTAGCTGTATGTTTATGGTCACTGTCGTCTCCTGCTGACGCATATATTTCTGCTTTCTAACTCAACAGATTGGGTCACAGTTTTTGAGAAAAAATTATGGCTGAAACTGTCCAAATTCTACAGCTAACATAGGCTATAGGTTTAAAAAAAACATAAAAGCATGACGTTTTTGATGACAAACAAATCTTTACAACTTTGCAGAGAAGTGAAAGACAGTCGAGGTGCTGTCCATGGTGCTGAAACGTTTCTGCAATTTTTCAAACTGGCTGTAATAAGTAATTTGTATTCATTTAAATAGGGCCAATAAAGCGGTCCAAAGTATCGCGAGAAGAGGAAACAAATGTTAGATTTATACATGATTTGTGTACTTATGGGGGTGTGACTGCTTGTAAAGAAAAACGCCGGGATGTGGCGTGTACAAGCTTTGATATCGTGACGGTGATGAGCCAGTCCTCACATGATTAGACGCTCCTCCGCAAAAAAAAAAAAAAAACACCAGGGAGAAGGAGGGCTCCATTCCCAGGGAGGCAGTGGAGAGGCACCGGGGACTCCGCCTTTACCGCCCCAACGTCCAAGCACCAGTCCGGGGTGGGGAAGATACACGCCGCAGGCCTGACCGACAGATCCGAAACGGGTGCAAGGGGAGAATATAAAATGGGCTCGCCGTGAAGGAGTAGAGACGGGGAGGTGGGGGAAACACCCAGAGGGAGCACAACACAAAAGCACAACTGGAGGTGCCTGCAACCATGAGCGGCTGCTTGCCTAAGCCGCGGCTGCCGCTGCTGCCGCTCCGCCCGAGGAACAATTCGTGAGGCGCGCCTCGGGAACCTGTCAGCCGAAACGACACGCCGAGGAGAACCAGGAGGAGGAGGTGGTGGTGGGGCGGTGGTGGTCGAAAAGATGTCCGCCTCGGTGGGGCCCCAGGGCGGCCCTCGCCCACCCACCGCGCCGCCGTCCATGCCGGATCTGCCGGACCTCAGCCACCTCACCGAGGAGGAGCGGAAGATCATCTTGGCAGTGATGGCTCGGCAGAAGGAAGAGGAGGCTAAAGAACAAGCCATGCTAAAGTAAGGCCAACGCTCTAACAACCTTTTTTAAGTTATAACGCAGAGCTGAAGATATAGAGGTTAGATGTAACCTGAAGCAACCATCAGCCATCATTTTGCACCTCTACAGGCGTGATAAAGATGTGACACGCGAAACTGTCAATATTTATAGCTGCTTTTCGTTCCTAAATCAAGTCATTAAGCGGTTACAGTGAGTGAAGATGGCCTGAAACAGGGTCAGTATGTGTTACAGGTGCAGGTACGAGGATGGGGTGTGACAGTGATGCGGGGGGATGGAGGGATGAATCACCGGCTTGTATATCATTCACTCCTTCATTTTCATCAATGGAAGACTGCACCCCAACCCTCAGTTTACACATCTACCTTCAACTCCGCGGTGATTCCCCATTTTACTCACGCCCAAATGGCGTACGCTGTATCGGTGTGGGTTGCTGACAGCTTCATACACGGACCACGCGCGCGCGCGCGCGCGCCTTTGTGCGTAAGGAAAAGATGCCGCTTTAAAAAGTGATATTGCCAACCCACGGGCGAAAAAAGCTGGTCATTGAAGGGTACGACGGCGCGCCGTGCGAACATTTGTGCGTTCCTCTTCACAGAGATGAAGATGGGGTGTGGTTGGCAGATCCAGCAGGCCTGAACCGTACAGACTGGAACAGAGTATAAAATTATTATAGGAGGTTTGCAAACGCTATGTGCAGGGATCAAATTGCAGTCTATCGAAGGAGCATAGTAGGAAAAAAAAACAACAACATGTGCAGTTGAACTCACATTGAGAGGACGGGGTGTGCTCCCGCTGCCTCAGAGTCTGAGCTTGCATTGACTCAAGCAGTTCTAGGCAGCAGAACATGCACTACAAGCCCAGCTTATACGCTCCCACCCCACCCCAACAGTGAAGGTCTCTGCCAGGGCTTTTTATCAGGCATGCAGCATCCTCAGGTTTTTCACTCTGGTTCTAATGGCTGGCTTCATTTCCTGACTGCAGCCTGAAGGGAAGCTATGTGAGGGCCCCTTGAGAGGAAGGGATGTATTTAATGTTCCATGAGGCTCAGGCGCAGGTTCATAATGGCTTCATCATCTGGCTAATCATTAATGGAGCCAGGGCACCATGAACAAGGGACAGATGGGATTTTTACAGAAATTTGCCGATAATTGCAAGGCTGTCTCTGATGTTTACTACAGTGTGTGTGTGCAGTATAATCAGACGCTGATATTCAATAAATCTCATTGCTCCTCCTCTTGATTGATTGTGGCGATTCACTGCCTCACAAAAGTGTTGTGTAACTTATTCACTTTTTTGTCACATTACAATTACAAATTTGTATGTATTCTAATGGGGTTTTATGCCATAGATCAAGCAACAACAAATAGCTGATAATTATGAGGGGTGGTCTCATTTTTTTTTTCAGAATAACAATCTGGAAATGTTGATTTCTATATGTTGTGACCATCTCTAAGTCAATACTTAATAGAACCACAATTTGCTGCAATTGCAAGTATTTAATTGTATGTCTGAGAACATCAATCTTCAGTTCCATTGTAGTTCTGGATGCATGTTTAGGGTAGTTGTCCTGCTGGATGTTGAACCTCCAGTCAGGTTTTCTGTTATGGTAGCTTTGTACTTAGCAACAGTACATACATCTTCCTATCAACTTTGACCAGCTACCACGTTCCTACTGAAAAAAGCATGGCACCACCATGTTTTACAGTGCATAACCTTTGGAGTGATGTTGCTAACTAACAGACAAACAAACCAACAAACTCTGGCAAAAACCTAACCTCCTTGGTGGAGGTAATTAGGGATTTCATATTTTTACTTCCAAAATAGAGGACACTTGGACCAGTGCTAAAACATTTCTATTTTCAAATGTACTCTGTTTACTTAAAAAAGGCTTTCGACTTTAACATACTTAATGTGTTCCTTCTCTTTGTAGTTGGAAATCAAAGCCCCATAGGATATGTAAAAAAAAACAAAAACATGAAAGTGGAAATGTCCTTGGAAAAGAGGACGTTTAGTCACCCATCCTAAATAGCTGGCCAAAGTAAATTCCTTAATTTCTGTAGGGGTTATTTAATATAAGGTATAGATATTTGGACACAGTTAAAATAAAAAATGATTTATTTTTAATTGTGATTTCCATGAAATGTAAAGGATGATTTCAAAAACTTCGACACATCCGTAAAGGAGCATCCAGTGTTTTCTACACATAGTTCCACCTGCTAGCCCCATGCAGTCTGTGTGTCTGTCAGACAGCTCTGTCTGAGGCCGCGGCACCTGGCACTGATAAGGTTAAACTGATATACGACTTCTATCTGTCTCGGCTTCAAGCAAACAGCCTGATCTGGAACACCTGCTACATCTGGTGAGAAAGCAACACCTGAGCTTTCCGTCAGTGTTCCAGGCTGACTAAAAATACTAAATAACAACTGGAGATAACAGAGAAAACGAGGAGATTTTTCTCTGCCAGGCAAAAAATCCTCATCAAATTGGAAGGTGTTTTTATGTTTCCAAAACTTTATCATATCATAATGATCTACCCAATACTTTTATCAACCTCATTTAGACATACAGTAACTGGACGTCTTCATGTAGATCTCTCTGTACCTTTAACTTGTCAACATTTCATTTTGTTCACACAGAAGGCAACATTTCTTTTCTGGGACTTTTATGTAAAATGTTGCTCAGGAGGCATGACTCACTCAGAAGAGCACCACCCATTTTTCTTTTTATAGCAATCTTGCTTTAAAAATATTTTTACTTAAGCTTCTGGTTAATTCCAGCCAGTGCTTTAGGTCAGACGACCTTTTGGCCTTGAGGTGTTTTAGCTGATGCTTATTTTTAATTTTGTTTCCAGGCTTGAAATTTAGTTAAAGAAAATCAGCCTTGAACTTTAAAATAACTACTGGTAACAAAAATCTATTTAAAGTTGGTGCAGCAAGTGCATGAAATAGTTGACACTCATTTTTGAACATGACCTTATTGTTATTTGTTGTATGCACATTTAGAGAGCCTTTATTAATCAATACATTTTATTTCTTCAGAACACAATTTCTAAGAGAGCTGCTGCTGTTGCCTGGAGCAGTCCTGCTTGTTTGTTTTCTATTGTTAACTTATTAGGACTGTCCTTTTCTTTTTTGTTTTTGTTCTGTAGATGGTTTGGCCATTAGTTTAATATCACCCCAAATTCATGCTTCCTTAGCTCTAAAGCATTTTCATTGAGAAACATAAGGCAGGTGATACTTTAGTGTTTTCTGATCCAATTTAAATGTTCAAGAGGTCTTAGGAGAAATGGGGAGGCTCATGCAACAAAGAGAAGAAATACTCTTGTAAAGCTTTGTATAATTCTGACAACTATCGGTAACAGTGCTGATTTAATTTAGTAAAACAGCCACATTGTTTTGATGTTGAAGACTCCTCCTTGACAGCAGATGGTGAGAAAAGGACATCAAAACATGCGGCGCAGATGGAGGGAGATGGAGGCAGGATTTAGAGGTTTTTAGAATTAGAGTGTTTGTGTGACAGAGAGCAGAGAGGAAGAGACTATAAGAATGAAAAGAGCTCATGGAAGAGATCCTATCCCCACAGAGATGACTATCTTTGTCTGCTCCCTGATGCCTCTGCCCTCAGGGGTGCATGGGGAGGTCAGTAAAGGCCTTGTTCCTGTGGGCTGGCTGACACAGATGCTGTTTTCCAAGAGGTCACATAAACAGCTGCGGGCTCCGTTTTTCCTTAAAGTTACCGTTATCAATATTTAGATTCATGGATCAGAGTGTTGTCGTGTTTGGAACCTGTGGCTTTCAGTAAGCATTTTGTGCTGCCTTTCATACTTTTTAAAGTGCACACATTTTGTTTGAAATCCAATGCTGTAACCATCCTTTAACCACATTTTAAACATTGTTAGTAGAGCACAGTAGTCTAACTGTCTTATAAGCATCTTTGGGTTTTTTGCTCCATTAAAACAATTTCGATATTAGGCCAGTAGATGGCTGTAGCATCAACATTAATTACTGATTGACTTTTTTATTTTTAATACAGAGCATGTTGGTATCACATTATGCTTTGCTGACAGGGAATTTATTTCTTAAAAGTGATCTTTTACCTTTGTCCTGATCACATGTATGTATGAATGTTTGTGGTTGGAACGTAATAGAAATGTGAAAAAAAGCAAGGGATATGGTCGGAAACTGCAGCAGCAGATTACTGCCAACGCACCATAGTAAAACACAAGGGTGGTGGCATCATGCTGTGGGGATGCTTTTCTTAATCAGAGACAAGAGATTTGCTCCTTTTTTGAGTCTCTTTTCTTGGACAAGCCCTTCCCTACTATCCAATATCAGCGTATTTGCTCTTAGCCTTGAATCTAAGACTTCTTCTGTACCTTATGCCTCAAAGCCTCTTTTTTGAAAACAAAACAAAAAACTTTAGAGCAGACTTAAGATTTTGTTTTTTTCAGGGAGAAAAAATGCTAATGTTGAATTATGGATTAACACTGAAAATAGCGCCCACATGGAAGCAGTTCCTGAAATATTTAGGTATTCAGTTCACAGGCGGCTGTTGATGATCTGGATCTTTTCTGTTCTACCTTCCTATTAACCTGGTTCAGTGTTGACCCAGAATGGAATTTTAGTCAGATACATCATAGAGTGAGTTATCTAGTGAACATTCAAACCTGCTTCACACACCCACTCAGAGAAATAAAGTTCATGTAGTTTTTTTTGGGTCAAATATTATGATAAGAAAATATAGATACAGCATATTTCAGATATCTCCATTTGCACTGAGCCTTTATACCTCAGTCTGTTTTAGATTAAGTGAGGCACAAACTACAGCAGATTGCTTCGCTGTTTTCTTGTGCTGCATAACAAGGTGGTAGTGGGAAGTTGTGCTGTTGGTTTGCAGCTAGGTTTCACTTGCTGATGAAACTGCTGCAGAGAGTATGATACTTCAAAAGCTTGGATCTCTATAACTTTATCTTTAACTATACTCTACAGGGCTTTGCAGAACTATTCATACTGCTTGAATTTCTTACACTTTGTCACATTATGAACATAAATATCTACATGAAGCAACTGTGGCTCAGGTGGTAGGAGTTTGTCCCTTAACAGGTGGATCAGGTTTGAGCCCCCACTCCATATGTCTCGTTCCTTGGGCAAGACACTTCACCCGCTGCTGGTGGTGGTCAGAGGCCCTATTGGTGCTTGTGTAAGGGAATCATATTGGTGGCAGCATCATGCTGTGGGCTTTTCTTCAGCAGAAAAAGGGAGGCTGGTTAGAGTTGATGGCAAGATGGATTGGGCTAAAAACAGAAAAACCCTGGAAGAAAACCTGTTAGATTCTGCAAAAGAACTGAGAATGGAATAGAAGTTTATCTTCCAGCAGGACAAATACCAAAAATATACAATCTATTACAATAAATTATTTCCCTTTTTATTTCTCTGGAAGCTGCACAGCTGATACTTATTTTATGCAGAACTGTAGTGAAGTTACAGTAGAAGTTTCTGCGCACAGAACGTCGAGGGTTTTAAGGGAAATGCGTTTGTTTTGCTTGTTGCGCATTCTTCTTCTGGGGCAAACATATTATTAATGTAGCCAACATTATTCTTTGTGCTACGATGTGGATAAACATGATCTTTCCCACACAACAGTCTAATGATGGTTTTCAGCGCCATTTGAAAAACAAAATAAAACACAATGGGCTTTCAATGTTTACACCTGTTATTACACCACAGTGTATATTATAATAAACCGTCAGAAGGATAAATACCTATATATGAATGATTATTTATTGTCCCCACCAATCTTCAAACCACACTCATGTTTATGGCTATTGTCCCAAGCAATTTTAAAAACAAACCTACACCCATGCAATATCATCTTGTAAGATATTTCCCCCATAACTCTGTAAAATGTAATTAATCCTTAACTGAACACTAATTCTATTGCTGACGTATTTTCCTCTCCTGTCTATATTTATTACATGTGCAAATGTTTCCTCTTGTCCCCCCCAAAAATAAAAAGAACTCACAATACCTTTCCCTGGGTGTGAAATTAGGGTCATCTGGATGAAATATGTGATTGTCCAATTATTTATTTTCCTGATTACTGCAGATATACACACTCCTGATCATTTCAGATCAAGGCTCATTTTACTCTTTGTACACAGGAAATCAAAACATTTGACACTATTCACACAATAAGTCTGAAATTTTACAACCACCTGCAGCTGGAAGTAGCAGATATGAAACCATAAATTTAGTACTGTAGAAAAAAATCCATAAAATAAAATTGAATTACTTTATCCAAACACTTGTCTCAAAAGCTGGCAACCACAATTAACACAATAATGACATCCCAGGATAATGTAACATGAAAAGATTTATTCCATTATCCCATGTTCTCCAATTTTAAATAGACCCTTTGGTGGAATGCTTGGTGGAACGGGCTCAGCAGTCTGGTTTGCAGCTTTCTTCCTATTTAAAGCACCAATACTGACGTATTAACAAATTACAGTTCAAAGTTCTATTACAAAGAACAAGTTATTTTACCATCCATAATAGTACATAACTAGAGCTGGTTATCGATTCAAATGTCAAGAATCGTTTATCCCAATCCAATCCCATGTGTTCCAGTTCGATATTGGTATGGGTCAGTTCTATCAAAAAATTTTTTTTGAACTGTTACCTTAATTATATGGTTGTAATGCAATGACGCAACACTGGGTGAGTAACAGTTCAGTGGGGAAAACTGCACCTAACCCTTAAAATAGCTGTCCGGACTAAATACTCGAAATTTGAGCAGCAGAGTTAGTGTTCAGTAAAGGATTAATAAAATTTTACAGCATTATAAGGGGAAATAATTTACAAGACGATATTGTGATTTTTAAGAGTAAAGGGAAGTTTGTTTCTAAATAGAAATGGGTCAGGCATCTCTCCAAAGATCATAAAAGACATAAAGGTGTAGTAAGTAATGGTTTTCTATTTATATTTACAGTTTTATAAAAAAAAAGTCCTAAATTATTTTATCATTCTCAATTTCCAATAAAAAAACATTCCATGGCATTACAGCTATAAAGCCCTTCTTACTATAGCTGAGCAGATTTTTGTGTCTTTCCACTGGTATTTACATGATTTATCTTTGGTGATGGAGTCTTTGAGGTTGAAGGGCCTCCTTGCCAGTACCCTTATCTTTAGCCTCCTCCAGAGATTCTTTATCAGACTAAAGTAGGGACCCATTAGGATTACTTCCACTACCATCCTGCAACTTTTAGATGCATCCCTCCTCCCGAACCCTTTAATAAATATATGGTTGTCACCAGACCTCTGCATCACTGAGTGAGATATTGAAGATGGAGTTTAACAATTTGATTCTGGTTTGTTGAGAAAGGATGCATCTAAAGAAGGTAGCTCTCCAGGACTGGACTTGGGTACACCCTTAAATCTATATCTACTGTGCATTGAACTTCATAATTCAGAAATTTGCAAGAACAAAAAACTAATTGTCCAATAAATACAGCCAATTACAAAAATGTTAACAATTGTTTAAACAGGGTGCACGATGACGCAGCCGGTAGAGCAGCTAACCTCACAGCTAGAAGGTCCTGGGTTCAATTACCGCCATGCTGTGGGTGCTGAGGGTGTGTTTGTTCCCCCCCGCTTCATTCGGCACCCACACCCTAGGTGGGGTTGGCGAAAGGCCCTTTCTGTGTGGAGTTTGCATGTTCTCCTCGTGTTCCCTTGAGCAGCTAATGTGAGCTACTCCCACAAAAACATGCACTAGTCCCGGGGCTATATGCTACCTCCTACTGGCCGGCCGGGGAGGATCTGGCTGGAATAACGTGATCCTTTCGCGCTACGAAACCGTGATAACCGCCAAGACCTGTTCCAATGTTCATGTGCTACCGAGGTGTCTGTCGTCCGTTTGTCTGCCGTTTAGCTAACTGGCCAAGGATACATGGGAGGTTCCTTGATGCCTTCCCTCTGTCAAAAATTTCCCAGAATACATCGTGGTATTTTCGAAGTTGCAGCTTCGGTTGCTAGCAGATACTAACTAGCTTTCACATTTGATTTAACCAATATATACACAATTAAAAAAGTAAAACTCTCGTTATACATCTATTTTGAAACTTATACGTATAAAATATAACGATGGGCGGGCCCTGGGCAGCCGCGGTCATGTGATCTAAGTCTGTTCCATTTAACTGTTTTCTTTGACCAAGGAAGGACAGTGTCCTCGTATGCGTGTGTGTCTCGCCTACAGAGGCATTGCCTTGGTAGGCGAGACACCTTGACATTGAGAAACACCCATAGGCTCCATAACAATATATATCTTGAATAGGGTTGCCATTTAATTTGGAGGGAGCTGTAAGTGTAACTTAGCAACACTGTAGTAATTTTTAAGTTCTTGAACTTAAATGTTCAAAAGTTGCTTTAAATCTATAAGTAAAGTCAACTTTCAGACGTGAGTTAAATCAATGCTGAGAAGCCTAAAAACAGTCAGGACAGTTTATAACTATACGATAAACACTGGGGAACACATAAAATTAAGTTTTTGGGGAAAAAAAAGTCATTATAACAAGTGGAGTTTAAGAGATAAAATAAATGCGATTCACTTAAGAGGGCTTTCAGTTTTTCAATGTAACATGTTCAGATAAAGATGCTTGATGAGTGCTGTTAACTGCAGGTTTTACCAGAACTAACTGTTTTTGCTGCACTGCAGCCAACAGCTGGACTTGGACAAATAAAGTGTGGAACAGGAGATTATCTGCGTCTAAGAGGATGTGCAGAGAACAACAAAACAGACCGCTGTGTTTGTTTGTTTACATGCTTTTTGAGAGTATTCTATAAGCTTCACTTCTAGTAAAAAGCTTTCCAGCTCAATCAAAACTTACTCTGTCAGCCATTGCTCCTTGAGTGGATGTGTGTTTACAAGCTGATGTAAATAAACTGTTGTTGAACAGAGACATCACTGCAATGGTAGGCAGACCTGCCAGAAAAGGTCTGCACCCCCTGCTGTCCTGGCGGAGAATTGCTTTGCAACACAACACACCAACGGAGAAGTATAAAAGAAAAAGGAATCAGTTAATGCGCGCTGACGGAGAAGCATAAACAAGACTTGAGGACAATGCAAGCAGTTTCATCTGTAAAGCAGCTGAAGTAAATCCTAAAAATGCTGATCTTGACCTTGATCAAGCAGAACAGCAATCAAGGAGAATGGTAATATGATTTTCGTCCTTTCTTTTTGACTTGTTATTTTTTGAAATATACTCTTTAAATAGTCCTCTAGAGAATACAACTGACTACAATTTGATCAAAGTAAATAAATACGAAAAGACTGAACAATCTTGGAAAGATCAAGCTGTTGAAGGTCAGATGCCTCCTGGGTTATGTTAAAATAGTTGCAATTGATTTATATATTTTTGTATGTTTGTTATTGTAAGCAAATAAGAACAAGACAGAAGCATGGAAAACTGATAACATAAATTGTGGGCTGTGATGTGATAGAACAAGTGATCAAAGAAAGGAAAGAAAATGAGGGTAAGAGCGTAAGATTGGATATAAATGGAGAGGAAAGGAAACATAAATGCACGAGGAGCAGAAGAAAGAAACATACACTCATACACTGAAGGGCTCATGCCAAAAAAGCACTTTACTTCATATATACATCACAACATCAATAAAAGAGTTATCAACAGCCAAGCACCGTCTGAGAGAGCAGCTGCTGCGGTCCACAACTATGAGTGAAAACCTCCATCATTGTGCATCTATGCTCTATAAACAGGATCTCTATTCTCACTGGAGATCCCAGTGAAATATATAATATATTTTAAGGACACCACCACATATGTAGGTCTGTCTGTCTGTCTGTCTGTCTGTCTGTCTACAACATCCTTTATCCTTTTATGTTATATAGTGTAACATATCCATTTATTATAGGAGTATTATTTGGATAGGGATTTTCACACAATGAAACATTTTACGTTATCTGTTCCATTTCTGAAATTTAATTCAGTCTCATAAAAGTAGGCATAGCCAACACCTTGGTTATTGCCATGGTCATTGTTGACAAAAAAAATTAATTATGCTTCAGTAGCTATGATTATGTCATCTTTTGTGGCACTACAGGCCTTTATTGATTAATATATAATAAGTATTAAAATGAACTACTCAAAATGATCCTAATTATTCCTGGTGACCTTAATGATCATATCGATTGGAAATGACAATAATAATTAATAATAATTAACACGAAAAAATTACAGGAGTCGATTTAGACTTAGAACTACATTACGACAACCCATTGCCGTAAACTGCCGCTGCAAGGCGCAAGAACATGACGCAGCTTCTGTAAAAGACACCTAAAAGTGATTTACTCTACAAAACTTGCCATTTACAGCCATTTGGGTGAACTCTTGTAAACCTTATACACTAAAGGTGGAGGTGACAATGTCAGCCAGACGTCACAATTATAGTAATTCATAACAGCCCAGAAACACCCAAGGAATTACAGTAAACAGAACAATACTTACAACCATTGATGATGCACTTTGTTCAGTATCTGTACAAAAAATGGATGGGACTGCCATGTTCTTCAGATGCAGTACTTTCTTTCTGGTAGAATATTGCATTTATTCTTCATTATTCTTCAACCCGATATTGATTAATTTTCTCCATGGGCGTTGTTGGAGGAATTCCCAGGGCAGCAATTCATTCCACGTTAGATGAAATTTTGTGAAACATCGTGTTGCTGTATGTCTTTGGTTTGTTTTCGCAACCGTTTGCTACACAAGCAAGAACCATTTTCATGCATTAGACTTATAACATACTCAAAGTTGGAGTGCTTTTGCGGGCACTGCATCATTGTCCTTGGGCCTTGCAGCGGCAGCTTTGCCATAATGTAGTACCAAGTCTAAATCGGCTCCTGCAATTCCTTTGTGTTACTTATTATTTTCATTTACAATCGAAATGATTGTTGAGGTCACCAGGAACAATTAGGATCAATATTGAGTAATTTTTATGACTTTTGCATATGAAATGCTAGCTGTTACCATTTACTTATTGTTTATGCTGCAAGATTAGGAGAATGACTGGGCTGGTTACAAAATGCTTTTTATCACTTATCTAACTCTTGGGAATATGGCAACAAGCAAAGTTTCACTTAGGAGTGGAATATCCCTTTAATCAGAGAAGCAGCTGAGAGGTCCATGGTAATTTGCACTGGAAGTCGCTGGAGAGATCCTGAGCTGAGAAAGGAGAAGAAGGATAGCAATTGATTGTGGCCTTTTATAGAAAAATTGCAGGAAGAAGCCGCAATTGAACCAAAAAAGTCCTGTTTGCAAAATCTCAGGTTGATATGGTGGCTTTTCTTAAGAGGGGAAAGGGAGATGCTAAGAGTTGATGAGTACATTGACGTAGAAAAAAACAGGGCAATCCTTTGAGAATCCTTTGTGTGTTTAAATGACCCTGTCAAAGTCAAAACCTGAAACCAACTGAGAATCTGAGGCAAACCTTTGGAAAGTTTAGTTGGTTAATGTGCAAAGTTGGTACTGTTTATCACTTAAAAACACTGTAATTTACTTAAAAGTGTATGGATGGAACATAGCCAAATTTGAACATTTTTAATACACTACAGTATCTAATAGATACATGACTGGGTTTCTGAATTTGAGGAAAAACTAAAGATTAAACTGTAAAATTCAGATTGTTTTCAGTAAAAAATGATATGCAGATGCTGAAATTAGCGTCTTCAATCCATTTAAGATGTGCCCTGAAACCAACTAGTCTGCATGACACCTTCAGTCTGAGGAGGCACGAGTGTTCAAACTGGATGCTGGATGAAAGGACAGCTGGGAAACAAAGCCTTGCATTCACAAGGGATGGACCAGATTGGATGAGAACCGGCTGCCCTACTGATAAATACACACTATCCACCTGGTGCTGTCTTTCTGCAAGCACTGGGATGTACCATTTTAGAGCATCCTGACATTGAAGAAAGACAAATATGAACAAGTTGTCATGGAGAACATTTCAGCAGGCAAACAAAAACCCCAAGAAGATTTGTATTTGTTTAAGCATTCATCTATTGATCTTTTTACCTTTTCTTCCTTCTAGCAGTTGAAAGGGTTCCTTTCCCTCTCACAGTGTACTCAGCTTCATTAAAAAAAAATATCTGGTAAAACTCTGACACTCCTGTTTCATGATGTCAGTTTCCTGAAAGGATAGATCTGCTTTTTCTCTGTGTTTTCATCCTTCTGCCTCTCCAGCCTCTTTCCATCCTCCACTCCTCTTCCTCAGTGGTATTTTTAGAGAGGCTCCGGATGCATCAGCTTCTCTCCTCTGTTGCTCTCTGGCCCACGCTTGTTTCCGACACTGCTCTTTTATTTCATACTTTGCTTTCTTCTTCTTCTTCTTCTTCTTCTTCTTCTTCTTCTTCTTCTTCTTCTTCTTCTTCTTCTTCTTCTTCTTCTTCTTCTTCTTCTTCTTCTTCTTCTTCTTCTTCTTCTTCTTCTTCTTCTTCTTCTTCTTCTTCTTCTTCTTCCACCTTCTCCCTGCAGATAGCATTTTGTCGAGACATCTTTTTCAGAGGTAGATTATGGCCTTATGGGAATTAGTCTGTTAGCTATTCCTTCCCTCTTCCTGATCCTTGTGCTTCTCTTTTCTTTCATTTGTCTTTTTTATCGATCTGCCTCCCTCCTATAGCTTATCCCTCCTCTTCTTGCCATCACCCAGCATGTGTCAACTTGTCTTGTCTTTTTTCGTATCTGGCTTCATCAGAGGTGGAGACATTTTTTTCTTCATCATTCACTCTTGTGTCTCCCAGAGTGTTCAGGATATTGATTCTGAGAGCTTGTTTTGTTCTCCACACTCCTTAAAAAGTTCAATTTCGTCCTGACTGCTATTTGTAACACCCAGCCTTCTGCCCTCAGAACTCCAAACCCGATGGTGTTCATGAGTATTTAATAAATTCAGTGTTCTTGATTGCACTATTTAGGCAACATGATTTTCTTATAACCTTTTTAAAAACACAACAGCAGCAGCTTCTAAATATAGAGCAGACGTGAACACGTCACATCTGGGTTTACCTCTGCTTCTTCAGCCACTGTTTGTCCTTCATACAGTCTAGCACAAGTCATCTCAAATTTTATCTGCTGCTTTCTTTAATGAAACAAAAGTAAACTGGACAGTAATTATTTTTGAGCTAATGAAAAATATATGAAGTGTTTATTTGTTAACATTTTTAATTTCAAAGATACACAAACTTTTTTTGCATTGACTGACATTAAACCTTGTAACCCTTAAGATAGAAGCTTGCGAGCCTGAAAACATAATCCCAACTTTGAAGTTTTGTGGTGGCAGCATGATGCTATGGGAGTGTTTTCATTCATGAGTGACTGGTGCACCTCACAAAACAGATGACATAAAGTGGAAAGGACATAAAGCAAAGCACTGAAGCAACATCTTCATACAGCAGTCAGGATGTTAAAGCTGAAGCGCAAATGGTTTTCCAAATGAACAGTGATCCTAAGGATACATCCAGATAAGATACAAAGTGCTTTAAGGACATAAAAGAAGAACTCAATGTTTTGAAATGGTTATCTAACAGGCCTCATCTCAGCCCAATAATTTTTTTTTTTTTTTGCAAGGCTGCCTAAAAACCTGACCCAGTTACACCAGTTCTTTCAAGAGGAACGGCCAAAAAAAAAGTTCACACTCATTACTTCGGTACTTAGGAAATATAACTTATGTTGGTAGCCTTAACTGACCTAAAACAGGAAAGGTTTAAGCTGATTTAATATCAGACACTAAGGAAAAAAAAATTTTGGGATCTTTTTCTATATGTTTGTATCAGTTTTTATCTCTATGTCTGAAAAGCTATCTGGAGGATGAACTGCAGAAGTGTTGTTGTACCTGAGAGAAATAAAGTATGGTAATTATTAACCTTACATGGTAATCAGACTTGAATCAATTTAATTGAGGACTTACTGGGTTTGGTCCATATATATTTGTCAATACTATTATTTTTTCTTTTAATACTGTGATTTATGTTTACATTATTACTCCATGTAATTTGCGACATTTTAAGGCATTTTTATAGATTTCTACCCTTGCTACTTTAAAGACATTCAATTTCAGACATTCAATTTGAAATTGTGAAAAGCGTTTAGAAGGGTTTCTGCACCTAAATCTACACCCATTTTTGATGGATATGGATCACATTCCCAAATTTTAAATACTACTCAGTGAAATAAGTAAATCATGTTTACCCAATAGCATTATTGTCCAGTTGTAAAAAAAAAAGTTTGCTACTATTCAGAAGGTATATGGCTTGTTATTTGTCTCTTACCACAATCTAATACTCCTAGACAGCTTTTTTTTTTTTTTACTTTTTCCGCCTCTAGCGACAGTCTACTGCGAGGCATCACTGAAAATCAGCTGATCAGACAGAAATAGTACTGCCATACAAGCTGCTTCCCCTCCCCATC
Source organism: Valencia hispanica (assembly GCA_963556495.2). Taxonomy (NCBI): domain Eukaryota; kingdom Metazoa; phylum Chordata; class Actinopteri; order Cyprinodontiformes; family Valenciidae; genus Valencia; species Valencia hispanica. The sequence continues at coordinate 33,578,432 of OY747703.1, forward strand.
ATTTGGTGGTGTATTATTAGCAGTGCTAATTAACAACTCAACCCCAGTGACTGGTGAAGTCAGTTGGGATAGGGGCGGAAACGATGGAGAGAACAAGAGAGGGCAAGGATGGAAGAGGGAGGCAGTACTTCAGCCTGCTGGGCCTTAATAGTGCCTGATGTCTGATCAGACACACACGTGTGAGGGTTTAGGTCCATTTATTGTTGCTTGCTTGTGTGTGTTTGCAGTTCTGTGCACACTGGTGTTGACAGGGACACAGCTGGGCTAACCAACATCTGGCTCCATGTCCCTGCTGGTCCCTTATTCACTTCACACCCGTCAGACTGCAGCCACATGCCAACACTAGATTTACACTCACATTCCCCTTCATCACTGTGGAACAGCGATTTGAAGATCTGCTCTATAGAGGCATTAGTCAGTCTTGTGCGTGGGTTTTCTACATCTGTTTGGTTTCCTCCCACAGGCAAAATACACTGCAGAGCCTGAACAATGTTACAGACTAACATAACATTTCACTTTTATACCAAGATGCATTTGCCAAGTCATTGTTTTAAAGCTGCTAAAACTGATCTCTGTCGCATTTGTCTAAAAACCTCAGTCAATCACATGACTCGATCCAAAACCAACGATTGGACCATCCTGTTGTCTATCTCAGAGGACAAGAGCACTTCCACATTTACCTGGGTCCTCCACTCATTACGAGCTCCCACATTTTGCAACAGAACACCACTGGTGTGAGAGGTTTTCCGCTCAATAATGTCAGAGAAGGAAAAGGAGCTGCTACCACTTCAACTTTAGGACAAACTACCAGAGTCCCAAAAAGAAAAACGCCCTTTGAAGTCGCGGAAAACAAAAGACGTTTCCATCATATTACGCAACGAAAACTGCAACTGGTGTTTTGCACTCTAGTTTACTGTGGCAATGCGCGTTCCCAAATCAGGGGGGCGTGGCCTTGGGATGATAGCCGACGGGATGGGTGAGAGTTCTGTGACTGTGTTTATGTTGAAAAGCTAGCTAGCTGGAAAATATATATTTTATTATATATTTAATATATTTTTTTACTTAGACTATTTGTGTCCTTGGGTAGGGAAAATGCATTTAGTGTTGTGTATATAAAGGAGGGATTTATGTCTCCTCACATAGGCCACCTGGAAATCTCATTACTCGACTAAAACACTGTAGTACGCTGTCACTTCCTGTATTTCCAGGCACTGCGTCTGACCCCCGGGGTGGCAGATGGCTCAGGCATGTAATCAATAAACACCCAGCTGAGTGAACACCAAGAGCTTGTTCTTACTTGATGGGACATCTTTGTAACACAGAACTGAGCAACATGGAGTCATGACTTGAGAGGGACTGGCTCAAATGTCTGTGATTCAACACCATCTAATCCCTAGAGCGAGGCTTTCTTCAAAATACACTCATCCCTGAAAAAACTGTTTGATAAAGTTTTCACCTCCGCAGCTGTATTCCGTCCAAATACCATTTATTATTCTGAATTGTGTTACACAACTGAACTACTTTGATAGAAAACGAAAAGCTATGTTGATCAGTCTGCTGTTCACATAGATTGTACCTGCTTAGTGTATCTGTGGCCGCATTTTAGTGTTAAAAATTCAGATACGTTTTAGGAGTTAGAGTAAGTATAATTTCTACAAAGTGTGCATGCTAGATTCCTTTTTGATTTCCTTTCATGCTATATGAGCTGCTACAAAAACCCTGAAGTTTAATAGGGAAGAACATGTCTTGGCCAAGAGGACTGCAGACTTATTTTTAATACCCAAGCTGCCTTGTGCCTTCTTAACACTGCATCTCTGCTGAATGTGTGGAAATGCCAGAAAATATGGCACACTAACACCCGCCAACACGTGGTGCCTAATGCCACTGTGTTGCCATGATAACCGACCAAGCACCCTGTGTCTCTGACAGCTGTTCCCATGGCACCCGGACCTGACTCAGCCCCCTGGCTTCCCATTGGCAGGATACATGTGCTTTCAGGGGTCAGAGGTCAGGTGTATGACGTCCCTGCTGGTTGTGCCAGTGTCATGTTGTTTTTCATTCTGAGGTACAGCTGTGGGTTTTTCCAGTCCTGCTAATCATCCATGGGTTAAACTAGAACCTGTTTAAAGCATTTTTGGGAGAGACAGCGAGGCAGTTTATATTTACACGCATATATTTTTATTTCAGCTTAGAATGCAATCGTATAGTATAATTAGATTAAAGTACAATATATGTCTTTTTTCATGTTAACATGTCTCTCTTCATTACAGATTGCACCTTTACTTTGATTTTGAATTTTCATTTTTTGGCAGAGGCAAAAACATTTACATTTCTTCAAAGTTTTATGAAAGTTAAAAACAAAAATAATTATTTTGGAATTTAGAATTTAATAAATCAATTCAATTTTCTCATAAAGCCCCATTTCACAACATAATGAATTTCAAGGCACTTTCAAGACTAATAAATCGATTTTATATGCTGAAATATATAATCAGATCTGTCAAATCAGGCATACACATTCAGTTGAAGTAATACCAAAAATTAGGACATCCCATTTAATATTCAGTCTTTTCATAAAAATTCCTTCCACATGAATGTTAAATCTTTTTTATTTTTTTACTACATTAAATAGTATATTATATTCCTTATATTACTTACTATTTGAAACAAAGTAACTTCATTACAGACAAAGACCTAAAATTAACTTTGTGGTACTCACTAAGCAAAAGATATTGACAAAAATATGGATTATATGAAGAAAAAGATAGGATATTCTACCCATTAGTAGCTAACATCATAGGGCTTGTCTTAAATACTTCTGGTAAACAGTTTTCAAAACTATCTACCAGTCTCTGACATCTATCTGAGAAAAGACTTTATTTAAAATGTTTTATGGGTTTCTTGAGTTTAGCCTGTTTCGAGTCCACCTTCAGCATCCCAATGAGATCAAGATTTGGACTTTGACTCAGATACAGATGTACTTGGTGGATTTATTGATATGTTGTGGGTCATGGTCTTGTTTCGGGGGAATATGACACTACTCTAAAAACTCCAGTCACTTTGGGTCTTCTGGCATCTCAATAAACAGACTTTAAACAATATGAATTTTACAATGTAAAAGTTAAAGTTGAAAACACAACTTTTTAAAAACCACAGTATACCTTCTTACGGGTTGTCATGACTGATTGTTGTGTAACCATATGCAGACAGGAAGAGGTACAATCACTGTAAATGTTGATCTAATGAAGAAAAACTGAAAGTCTTTACAAAACATAAGGAGCACAGGAATGGTGAGTGAAAACAGCGAACAGGAAACAAACCAGGATAAAATGATGTTGGATAACCTGAAGGTCTGACAAAGGACTGACTGAACCGAGGTTTATTTATGTAGGGGAGGTTGATTACTGTAATCCTGTGCAGATGAGCCTAATTACAGGCTGACGAACAGCTGAGGGACAGCATAGAGCTAAAGCACTAAAGAAAGTAAACCCGGTAACACAGCGAGACATAAACTCTACAGAAGCAATGATAAGAAAATCATAAGAAAACATCAGAGAAAATCACACCACCACTAAGCAACCCTGTGAAACAATTACTGAGAACAAAATACTGTATGTATTTCAAATTAAAGTGACAAACTAACAGACATTTAAGGGTTGCTATTTACATAGTCTGACTTTTAAATCAGTCCGTTGCTTTGACTCGAAACATCTAATATATTTTTTTCAGACGGGAAGTTGATTTGTGGCCCCCCTCTCTCTGCCTAAGAAAATGACCGACTTCTATGTGAATAGAATTTGTTATTGATGGTGTAATTGTGAAGCACTTTGGTCAACTGTTGTTGCTTTTAAACATGCTACATAAATAAATTTGGCATTGACATTGCCAATAACTTTCTAGTGCAAATGTGACAATGGTTACAAGGTTCTTAAAATCGTGTTTGTATTAACCAATATATTTGGTCTTGTCCCTCTTGAGCTGGGCAGTAGCTTCAGCCTTTGGAACCATCTAATCTATATTTATACAAAAGACACCAAGAGCATTACCTTAACTCCTTTTGACAGGACTTAACCTCAGATATTCTGAACTATCCTTTAAGGATAAACATTTTATGGTGAAATGTTTGTTTCAAGATTTAATTGGACATTTCACATCACAGATCGACTTCCCCAGCCTTCTCCACATGCGAGCTGATTGGCTGTGACGACTCCCAGACTGCCAGTCACCTCCCTGTTCCAACTGTGCATGGAGGCTGTCTGTTACTGCAGCACTTAAAGCTAGAGACAGCTGAACAGACTCCGTCCATGGGCTCCGAACATCAATTTTAGTTACACTGTTTTTTTTTCATGGATTTTGAACCGCTTTTTGAATTACCCTTTGGTTTTATGAGGAGAACTTTTCTGAGTACAGACTGACAAATACAGATTTTTTGCTGCTTTTACACGTTTATCTGAGAGCATCACTACCTGACTGTGGATGGGTCATGGTGGAGGATTATTATCTTCACAAAACAAGCCTTCTTTCAGCATATGAGGAGTTATGCTTTCAGTCTGTTTTACACCCAGCAGCTGAAGGTCGTATCTTCAAAGACATGTCTGCTTTCAACAGACCCAGGTAAATATTAAAACTGCTCAGAATCGCTAGGTTTAGCTGCCTAGTTGATTTGGAGTATTCTGACAGAAGTATATCTGTACGAAAGGAGAATATAGAGGGATGTTTTTCTGTTTCAATTAGATTAGGATCTAACAGATGATGGACAAACTGGTGGCAAATTTGTGAATGAAGAGGTTTTCACTCCCCCCCAGGAAGGTCGTTATAGAGCATGTCTACATCCCTGTGTGTGAGGCATCCCACACTAATGCACTATTCTTTGATAGCTAAAACACCAGTGAGGGGGTTTTGGCTTGTCCTGATTTGCAATTCCCTCACAGGTCATTTTCATCACAGTCAGGAAGCGGGATGACAGACTGAGAGCCACAGTGCAGCACCAAACCAAGTTTTCTTTAATGAGAATAAAACTTATTTTCAAACAGACCTTTCAAGTGCTGCTCTAATTGCCGGTAACATTGTTCTCTGTTGCTTTAATTTCCAGTGCCTTGTAAAATGTGACATACCCCTTTAGCATTTTCAGATTTTAGTACCTTCCAATTTATGTATATTTTCCTGTAATCTAATTAGCTAGACCAGTTGTTCCCAAACATGTTATACCAAGAACCACCTCCAAACATACCAAGTTTTCCTAGTACCATCAGCTTGGCAGACATTTTAAAACATCACTGCACCATAACTTGGACTTATCAAGAAATTAATTCAACTTCGATTCATTGGCACTGCCTGACTGAAGGATGCAATTTAATGAGGATATCTTTACTCAGAAGTAAAACATTGTTTTTAAAAATGGAAAAGGGCAGTTGAATAAAATCTTATTTAATTAATATGTTGGTACAGTATTTGAAAGTGTAAAATCTAAAGAAATTCACTGGTATTAGTTTGTATTGCTTATAGTATTTAGCCTGGTCAAATAACGACTGGCATTTCTTACTGGTTTTCCAAGTTAGAACCAGAGCAATAAAGTTGGGTTAAATGTCTTTTCAAAATTTCTGACTGCTGTGATAAAGAGAACACTTGCCATATGTACTTGTTCTTGGTTCACTATCCAGCAGTTTAGTTCATTCCTGGGAGTCTTCAAAATGTTCCCTATACACTTGTCTTTTGATCAGTGTAGCAAAAATTTATCTTTTTTGGTTTTTTTATTTTATCAACTGTATAATACAGTTATTAAATTAATATTTGCCTTGCAAATAATACCAAAAGTTTCTCTGAGTATGTTGGTGAACATTCTCAGTCATCTAGGTCATAATGGTCTAAAAAAGGTTAATAAAAGGCAACTGGACTTCTTTGGTTCCTTGAAAAGGTTTCACTTCTCATCTGAGGAGCTTTGTCAATTCTGGCAGGGTATGAGAGCGACACTCTTTTAAGCTCTACTTCTCTATTGCTCCTTAACAAGCTACGGCTATAGCTCTCTGTTGCTGCTTAAAGTGTAACTGAACCCCCTGAAAAAGCATAATCCCGCCCCCAGACAACATTTGAAAAATTCTACAAAGTGGGCGGTGCCAGGAAGAACGGAGGGGTGTGGCCAAGTGTTGAGGAAAAGCGGAGGGGGGAACGTGGGTGTGTGTTCAGGAGGGCAGTGACAGCTCGCTTACGGTGACACTGAAACATGGACAGTGACCGTTGGCAGATGTACCGCTCTCCACCAATCACAAAATCCAAATGTAGTAGCCACCGTTCAACCCTAAGGGGGCAGCACTAAGACGTTTTTAGACAAAAAAGTGTAGAATTAAACAAGTTTACACCAAAATGTAAAACAATCCCCAGAAACTGAAAGATTGCATTGGTAAAGACCCATTTATACAGTTTAGAAGCAAAAAAAAGTTGTTTTGGGGTTTAGTTACACTTTAACGTGCTGAGCTACCTGTGAGTCCTATCTGCCTAACAAGCTAAACAGTTACAGTTGAAAGTTTTTTTGATATTTCTCTACCAGCTTTGCACATCCAGAGACTGAAAGTTTTCCCATTCTTTCTGTGCTAAAAAGCTCAAGCTCAGTCAGATTTGATGAATGACATCTTTGAAGAACAACCTTCATGTCCCAGTCAGTGTCAATAAGGTCTTGACGTTGACTGGGCCATTCAAGACATAGATATGGGTGTGTTTCCATGATCGGAACTTCAGAGTAACTTTGCCCGGTCTTTTATCTGAAGGGGTAATCTGTTGGCCCACTCCTCTCAGCCGTCATGTCTTTATTAAAAATTTGCCCTTTAAGAAATTTGCAAAGACCTCCCCATATCACAACTCTCTCGGCAGTAAATAGCATCACTTATGCCGCGTTCACACCGCACGCTTTGTCGGCGTCAAAGAACGCTCACGAAGCGACTAGTTTGAAGCCTATACATTTTTAAGCCTGAAGCTTGCAAAGCCCGCCACTTGCTGAGCAAAAAATAGAGCGCGTGGGCGGGGCTTCCTCTGTTGCTGGATGTTTTAAACAATGGCGGATCGTATCGAGAGTGGATTGGCTTTATTTTGCTAAATAAATGCTTTTGAAATGGCTTTGTCGGTCTGGCCCAGTGTAGTGGAGACAAACACATACTGTGAAGTTCTGATACAATTACCCAGACGTTCTGATAGTAGTAGAATCGTGCCTTATGATTTGCTCTAAGATACTAGATTGGAGAGTAATCAAGGCACCATGTTTTTGCAGCCTTTTTTCCCAGAATTGCCCTGTATTTAGCTTCATCAACCGACCAACCCCGACAACTATGCTGTCTTTACTAAAGAAAAACTACTCCACAGCATGATGCTCCGTAGGGACGGTGTGTTCAATATGATACACACAGTGTTAGTTTTCAGACACACATAACAGTTTAACACTTATACCAATAAATTAGACGTTGGTCTCACCTGACCAAGGAACCTTCTTCCACATCTTTGCTGTGTCTCTTATGTGGCTTTCAGCAAATTGGAAAACAGATTTCTTACAGCATCTTTTCAACAATGGCTTTCTTTTAACCTTCTTCCATAAAGGCCAGATATGTTCACATTAGATAGTTGTCCTGTGGACAGAATCTCTCACTACGGCGTGCGTGGCTTGTACGCGTAACTCTGGCCTTTTTTTCGGATTAATGCTGTTCTTTCTCAGTCTGTCAATTCAGGTGGAGGATCTTATCTTGGTAAGTTTGTGGTTGTGCTCATATGGTAGTTTCAGATGATGGATAGAACAGTATTTCATGAGATGTATAAAGTTTGACATTGGATTTGATACCATAAACTTTCTTTAAAGTTCTTGACCACTTTCTCCCTGACATGTCTGCTGCATTCCTTGGCCATCGTGATACAGTTTGTTCGTTAATGTTCTGTAACAAACTTCTGTGAGGCCTTCTTCTTCTTCTTCTTCTTCGTCTTCTTCTTCTTCTTCTGAATTTTATTGGCGGTTGGCAAACAACACATGGTGCATTACTGCCACCGACTAGTGTGGAGTGTGGACTGGAACAATGCTCAAAAAAAAAAAAAAAAAAAAAAAAAAAAAATTCAATGAGGCCTTTATAAAACAGCTTGGATTTATACAGATATTAAACTTAACACAGGTGAACCTGATTTACTAATTAGGTGACTTCTGGTGGCAGCGATTTGCTCAAAATTTTATTTCGGATATGAAATAAACGTGGCTAGACACTACACTTTTTAAATTTGCATTTGTTCAATATCTTAAATATAATATAAATATATTTTCCTTCTGCTTTTCCAATGTTTGCTACATTGTGTTGGTTTAATGCTCAAAATCCACTTAACTTACATGGAAGTTTAAGGTTGCAAAGCAACAAAATGTGAAAAAGTTCAAGGGATATTAATAGGGGGCGTATTTATTTCAGAGCATTTATTCAGACGTTCTTCTGCCTCATGCTGGTGTTCGGTTTTTTTAAGAGTAAAGAAAAAGTTGATCATCATGTTTAAAGGTTGTGACACCAATCACTGAAGCCCGTCTTTGTAACTTCTCTTACAGGACACTGCACCAGCAGTTTGAGAGCTACAAACAAGAAGTGCGTCGCATCGGAGTCGAGACGCGACGTCAGCAGACGCAGCAGAAAGACGACGCTCCCACCTGCGGCATTTGCCGCAAGACCAAGTTCGCTGATGGCTGTGGCCACCTTTGCTCATACTGCCAGACCAAATTCTGCGCTCGCTGTGGAGGGCGGGTCTCTTTGCGCTCCAACAATGTAAGACTCCTTATCTCTGACACCCTCTTTCTTTCTTTCTTTACACGCTCACCTCATCCCAGCTGTAGATATTGTAAAGCTAGTCCTTCTGCTTCTGTATGTGCTTGTATGCGTTACGCTCTTGCTTCCTTGTACACTTTGAAAAAAGCAAAGTGTCCCAAAAGAATGGCTTTACTCCTGACATAAACCTTTCAAGGCTTTACATTTTTTTTAGTGTTGTGGAATGATTATGAATTGAAGCACCTTTGCACACTTGAACATGAAAGCACACTAGTTTGGGCTTTTGTGTTGTGATGCCACTGTATTTGTCAAAGTAAGCATGTCAGCCTTTGACTGTGTCGCTTCTCTCAAGCCACATCTCCAGGACAGCACAGAAAAGAACAATGGTATCTAGCTTCGGGCTGCATTTCACTCACCTCTTATCTCTTCAGTATATTAATATTACCATAAAAACAGAGACACAACTTGTCTGTTGTTGGTTGCAGACTAGCTCAGATGGGCAAAGACATTAACAGACTGTTGGACACAACTTAAAACAGCAGTCTTGTAGTGCTGAAACTAATGATCATTTTGGTCGACAAAATTAATATTTTTCCTGATTAGAAAACGGTTATTTAAATCCATCTTTCTCTGGACACACCTTCTCTTCTCAGTGTTGTTAGATGTTTTACAGCCTCTTTTTCTGTTCTGCACACTTGTTCAGGCCATGATATTACCATAAGAATTGTCACTGTAAACAAGCATTTTGTGAGAAACAGAAATTTGAAAGTACTGTTATCTCCTCCTTGATCAGCTCTAATTTAAAATATAAGATACTGAAGGCAAGTCATACCTGAGCTAATGTACTCTTCGGGGATGTCATATTCTTCCCGACACAGTTTCGGATTTATAAAAGCTTTCTTCCGTAGGCAATAAATAAATAAATGTGCTAACTTCAGTGCTTCATACGACATCTAGACCACCTTAGATCAGATCAAGCATGGAAGGTGCAACAACACTGAAGCTAAACTGGATTATTCTACACTGAACACACTTTTCACAAGTGGCATACAAGGTTCCACAAACCGTGTTTAAAGAATATCTGTTTAGTGTGGAACGATGGAGTCCGATCTTGTTATTTGAGATTTTGGACTGGAGCTGAATAAACATAGCCCATAATCTCTCCAAACAGTGAGATAGCCTGTTTCTCAACCTCCAGATCTAAGGAGAACTTTAGCGTTGTCCTATCTGCATATCTATCTACTACTGATCATGCATTAGCAAACCTGAATACAGTATGTCACCTTAGCTTGAATACTCTTAGTTCTGGTTTTTGCATTAGTGTGGAGCCTGTCACGAAGCACTTTGATTTAGAATTCCTTGCAGCTGAATCTAAAATTGTGCTAATCATGCAATCTACTTTGACTAGCTACAGGTCTGCTAGCTCATTCTGTGTTTCCCTGTTTGAGAGACCTTTTCTCCCTTGCATGGCCACTTCCATGATACAATCAGGCTAATTCAAATCCAACTGATTGGAGCATTTCTAGGTTTTACATCCATACAAAGGCTGCATATATTCAGTTGTGACTTTAGGAGTTGGGATAAAACGGTGTAAGTAAATGTTTAAAGAGTAAGAGTGAAAGACTGTATAACACGTCTATTAAAGTTAAAACTTCAAAGTTACACACACTCTGCTAAGCTAACATCTGTTAAAAATGTTCAGGATTTAAATAAATAGGCTAACTGACCACAACTCATGAAATACTCTGACCAATAATAGTCATATTTGAAAAGATTCAAAAAGCCAAACACCTAGTTATTAATAATAAAATAAGGGTAAGGTTGCTCCAGAATGGAACAGTGCGATTACCAACCTATAACCACACATTTTTGTGCTATTTGAGGACACAACGCTCCTCTATCTACGCCTTCTCTGGGCTCCCCTCCAACCTAAGAGAGAACGCTCCTTCTGCTTACTTTACCTGAATCTGGGCCCTCCACCCTCAGCCTGCTGGTGCCCAATCTGTTCAGTGTCCACTCATCCCAGCTGGGACTAGAATCACACTGGGACCACATATACAGAGGCCTGAAATATCACTCAGATTACGGGATAAAGATAGTTTTCCTGCTGGTCAGTTCATTCATATCTCTTTAAATGCAAGACATGTTGAAATATGGATGTGAAAAGACCAACATGATCACTGAATGCAATAAATTTAAAGTTAAATCAGACTATGCTCACATTGAATTTTGAATCTCAGGACAAATGTTTGCAGTTTGTTGTGCTCCAAGTCCAAGAATTGAATCATTATGTGAATACCGTCACCTCATCTTGTAAGATTAGCGTGTTTTGCCATGTTTAATATGCAGAAAAATCTGGTCTTGTTTTCTGTTTCATACTCAGGTTTTAAATCTCACTTTAAAATGCAAATATCTTTGATCTTTTTGATTGCTGTAAGTTAAAGAATTGATGGCAAATATCAGAACAATAAAATAGGGAAAACATTACAAACTGCGGTAAAACACAGCCTAAAAAACCCATTCAAATCAAAATTCTTGATATTAACAGGATACCTGAATGATGTCTTCATGTCCCATGAAGAGAAGTTCAGAAAATAAATCTTATCTCCATTTATTGGCACTCCTGGTAATGATGTATCAGTAGCCTTAAAAAAATGAAATGATCACTTTCTGCAAAAGTATAATCTAACACTGAACAATAAAAAAATACTTTTTTTTATTATGACAGGACTTTGTTTTGCCTATAACATTTCACAAAGTTAAGCACACAAAAAGAGAAATGTTTGACCACTCTTCCTGGATCCTTACTGATGCCCACTTTTGTAAAATCAGATTTTTTTATTAAAAATAATTTGGTCTTTGCACTGAGATAGCCATGGAAAAAGGTTTATTTTATGTCTAGTTGACTTTGTCATATGTTGTGGCCACCAGATTATTTGTAGTAATTTCATAGTATTTTAAGTAGTTCAGGTATCAAGCACTTAAAAAATGTTCACAGGACCCGTGGAAGTTTCACAGAAACGATCTGCAAAGATATACTATCAGGCATTTTAACATAAATACATAGAGGATAGACCAGGGGCGTTTCCTGGACCTGGGAACACTGGGGGCTGAACCCACACCCTCGTAAAGGAATCTGGGGAAACCTACGCAGTAAAAGAGACTTTTTATTAAAGCTTTCTTGAGCATTTTGGCACCTTGTTTAAAGCCAAATACAGCGATATGTACTTCAAAATGTATTTATTTTTAAACTTAAAAGTGACAATGCAACCAGGATTGCTAAAATCAGTATAGATATTAGGTTAAACAGGATGATAAAAATAGTCAGTAGTTAACAATTGTTTTAATTTTTCTTTTCCTGACAAACACAAAAGTAATTTTTTGTCAGGTTGCATGGTGGACCTGTGTGTTTGCTGCTCTCTTCTTTTTATTCTCTATCCTAACCAGTTCATCTGTAAACCAACATCTGATTCCTTTTGTCATAATAGATGTAATCATTAAAGGGAACTGACTTTTGTAACATGATTAGCGTTCAAATGTCATTTATTAGGGGAAATTTGCGCAATTTTATAGTTTAAACTAAAAAAGCACTCGGAGAGCATAGACCTCGCCAAAGCAGCTCAGTCCCAGTCAAGACAGCGGTCTTTACACTCACAACAAAAGTAAATCTGTTGATTTAATCAGTTGTGGAGCCTAGTTTATTCTAGTGCTGTACTCTGATCCCCCCCAGACAATCAACACTGAAAATGTTAAAATAGTCATTGATTAGTCAGTGATTTTAATCCTGCCCTACTTTCTGCAGCAGCTCCTTCTGTTCTGCATTTATAAAGATGTCAACATTATGATTTCTTGTGTAGATAATATTTTAATGAATGATAAGACAAACGGCTTTAATTAGAATTATTTATGTGTTTTATGTATTTTTGTTTATGTCAATCTTTGACCGCCGTGTGCCCCGCTCCCTTTGTATTACAGCCCTCCTTTTATTTTGGTGTGACTCACCAAAATCATCAATGGCTCCCATTTAGCCCTCTTTAAAAACTTCCTAGAAAAACCCCTGCTTAGCAGTCTGATCAAAGTATTATATAGGTTTCTATAAACATTATTCAAGCATTATTTCCTATAATCATTTTTAATATAACACTGAATTAAATTAACTTTAGGTTAAAACACAGCAGGACTGGTCCACATAATTCAACTCTTGGAAAAGTCTTTGTTTCTTTCTGACTTTTTCACGTTTGTTTTGTTTGTTCTGCTGCTGAAAAATCTCCCTATAACTGAAGTTCATGAAGCTGTTCTGTCTCAGTGTTTCACCGCAGTGCGAACAGCTGAACGAATTGTGATGTAGATGTGTGAGCAAAGCTGTATCTGCACGGCAGAACAAGTAACTACTGACATGCACCTAATAAAATACAAGCGAGCATGTTTCAGAGCTTTTCGCGGTTCTGGTGCTGCTAAAGCAAGCTGGAAATTATGGGCCAGGAAAAAGCTTACAGGAGCTGTAGTGATCAAGGGGAAGAAGGACGCAACACCTGTTTTTTACGATTTTTTTTTTTGTAATGGCAATATATTTGCAAGGCTAGAGGAGAAGCACGTGAGTCAACTTGTCCGATGATTTTAAGTTTTTCACAGGACAATTCGAACTTATGTCGGTGATGTCCAACTGTCCGACGTGTTTTTGCAAACACTGCTGTCGGGAATTATCTGCCTAATGTTCACATAGTCTCAAAGACATACAGGATCTAAATTAATTGTTTGTTTACCTGTTTTATGTGTTGGGCCAGAGTTTTGCCGTCCACTGCCAGCCACCACAACTGAAGAATTGTCCCTCTTATTTCTGTGAAAAAAATGGTCTGATATCCATTTTCTGTCCACTCTAAATAAGAGTTTAGATTAAACGTCAGCCAATAAAACACAGAGGATTCTCCATTTACATACAACTGATCTCTGATCGGTCATACCGTCATGGCTCAGTTGCATTTACCGAAGCCAGGAAATTACAAAACTGGCTTCTTCATTAATATCATAGGGCAGCTCAGTTAATGTAAATGATTTCCTTTTGGGGTGAAAAAAAACATTTGGAACTTGATGAGAAATGTTTGGGCCAGGAAACGCTATTGGGATAGACCCACCCCATGGCCTATTCTGCACTGAAATTTGGTTAGGGTCTGGATTGTGTTGCATTTCTTAAGAGTTGGGTGGGTTAGTAAAAAAACATTCCACTACCTCCTGGTTGGGAGGATCTGCTATAAAGGAGAAAAAATACATACAGTCAAATGTAATGTTGCAGTGGGAATTGTTTATTTATGGTGAACCGTCAAATATATAAGGGTGAGCATTACCCCCCTGGCCCCCATTGGTTGAGTCACTGTTCCTAGCAGACATCTTAAAACAGCCAGTTGTCATGTAGATTGTGTTCATTGGTTATTATTATAACTCCTAACCCTAGGATCTCAATTTCCCCTTTAGTTGACAGTGAGCTTTGAATATTTTTTTAACCCTCCTTACCATCCAGTTAATTTTTTTGTGGCTGGAAAAGAAACTCAGTTCGTCATCCAAACTTGTTTGTCACAGTTCCAGTTGTTTATAAAACTTGTAATATACTCTTTAGATACAGGCAAGTTAAGGGAAATTACTATTTTCTTCTTGCTATTTAATACTTTATGAAGATCAACACACATCCTCCTTACTTGAATAACATGTTTTCCCGTCTTTCCTATTTTGATAAATGACTAAGAAAATGATCAGCTTAACAAAGTATGTAGGATATATTCATAAAATTATTCAATTACATTTATACTGAATGAATTGTTAGTTATTCCAATGAGTGTTTGTTTACTTTTTCGAAGTAAATAAAAAGTCTTATTAAATTTTCTAAAAGTTCTAGTGTGAAATTATACTACAATGCAATGAAATACGTTATTTTAAGGGTTTTTACACATCTTAAGCAGGGGTTTCAAATAGGTATGGAGGTTAGGGTGACCATATTCTGAGAATCCAAAAAGAGCACACCCTCCCCAGCATGGGCGTGACTACCTCCTGAATCAAATCTATAAATTAAAATGGATTCAGGTTAGAAAATACTCAAATATTAGATTGATGAGGTAAATACAGATGTCATTTCCGTCTCTCACATGAATTTGAAGGATTGCTTTAAAAAACAGCATAATAAATCAAATAGACTAAAGAATGTTTATTCATATTTTCAGAAAAATATAATAAAAAATCATTAAAAATGATGTAGGAATTTATTCTCCAGTAAATCACAGAGTCATGTTTAGTGTTTTACCTGCTGTCTGAGAACTTCTTATGTATCTTATAACATGCAGGCTGGATGGTGCGACTTGAAAACTTTATTTTCTAGTTGATGCATTAGATTAAGTAATTAATCATTATTACATTATCAACATTATAAACTATAGCAAGTTTTCAAGATAATATAGTTTATTTTAAAACATTAAATCTGACTCATATGCACCAATCTAGATCATATTAATCAGACTCTGGCTTCCATCATTCATTATGCTTTAAAATTGGAATATTCTCCTTTTTAGTTGATCTATTTGTACCCAAGATCACTTGATGTTCAGATTGCAGTTTTTTAGATCTGTTGGATTCAGTTTTTCAGATAGAGCGATGACAGTAGCATATTTATAATCCTGAGATTCTGAGCAATCCACTGACACTAAGTATGTCCAGATTGATTACAGGGGAAGGGATGAAATATTGATCCAAAGTTGAACTTTTTTTTACCGCGACGTCTCAGAGTCAAATGATTGTCGGTGATAACTTTGAACTTCGGATAGTAATTACTGAACATTGGGTATTTTTTCTACAATTCGTCTGTGAAACTACACTTCCGTTTCGGCATTTTAGTGGCACATTACAAGCATGCAGCGCAGCTCCTCATTTGTTTTGTGGGCAGTGGCTGCTTTTCAAGTGAGGTAAACCAGGTGCAATATGGGGGTAAACCCGGACATTTTATGAAATTTTAAGAAATACCCCCGGACATAATCTTATAGCCAAAAAGGAGGACATGTCCGGGCAAAAGAGGACGTATGGTCACCCTAATGGAGGTGCTACACAAAATTTCTGAAACATATAAACATATGTATAAATATTAAGGGGTTCAAAAAAAGCATGCACTTAGAAGGCTAGAAAGGGAGAAGTATGTGGAGGAATGTGGCTTTTGATAAGCTCACTTCCTCCTTTTGCAGAGGAGATGTATCTTGGTGTCATGCTAGGATCATGCCAAGCTGGCTCTTGCATGTACCTGCGGCAACCACCCACATTCATTTGCATTCAGCTGTGTCTACCATTTTCAGACTCATTAAATATGAAGTATGTGTAAATATTCTGCAGAATGTAACTAACAAGTTCTGCACCACATCCTCTGTCTCTTCTTTCTTTTGCCTCTTTTTCTTTCACAATATCCAAATCACTTGTTTCCCTTCCTCTGCATTTTACTTCTTGCATTGTTTCTGCTATCAAATATGTCTTCCTTCCCTTTTTCTCCAATCCTTTTTTTCATGTTTCCTAATTCTCTCTGCTACCTGGACTGCATGCCACAAAGGAGGACAAAGTGGTTAGCATCTCTTTTGTGTTCTCTCTGTGCCACAACTGTGATGTGTATGCCCTCTAAGGGTTAAAACAAGACACTGGCTGCTTTCAGATCTGGAGCTAAGACCTCTCACAGTGTTGAAATGCTGTGAAACATCGTTGGAAATATTGATAATTTAGCTTTGTACCATGTTGCCTGGTCTGTAATTTCCAAGCTTAAAGAAAGAAAAGGAGATGAAATGATGAAATCCAAGAGCGAGAGCTCTAAGTTTGGAATGAAGCCAGTGTTTGCATAAATCGACTGATGGAATATTGAATCCACTGAGCAGAAGGAGTCTTTATCGTTTAAACAGTCTGTCATTGGGCGTTTAACATATTTTTCTTCACCTTTTTTGGGTTGGAGACACCTGGAGCTGATGTGATCTGAAGCATTTTTTTTAAACCTTCATGACTAACCCTGTGTCCATTGTTTGTCTCCTCCCCTTGCAAGTGTCTCATAGTGAAGGACAGGGTAAGAAATGTTTGGTAACAGATTTATTTTTTTGCATGGGTCACAAATATTTTTCCCTCTCCCACATTCAGGTCTGTCCTCATTCTCAGTTTTAGAGGTGAAATTCAGGGTCTGTGTCCTTTTTTTCCCTTTTGGCTCATATGGTTCACCAAAGCTGAGAATGAAATCAGACATTAAAACTCCACTAAGAAGCAGACCAAGCATGAGGCATAACACAGGTTGTCTTCAGAAATGTCTGACCCTATATTAGCGATCCCGACCCCTCTTCCCGTGGTTGTGGGCATGACTGTGCTGGGAGGGGGGGGGGGGTCCTAAAAATTTAATCTGGGTGATTGGCACCATGACTAGCATGATAGCATATACTGTAACAAATATTTTTTCTTTACAAAGCTTTCACCTTAAAACACAATGATGCCTGTGCACGTTTTCCCTGTCTTTGTGTTTGAGACGAGAGCAGCCTTATCATGGGGAGATGGTAGGAGTTCAGGTTTGTTCCCCTTAGTCTTCTTTCAAAAACGTTTTGAACTAGCCCATCCGTCAAGTGTGTTACTACTATGCCTACTGTAGCAGCCCAAAGGAAATAAACCGAATACTACTTCTAGTGCAGGTCTCTACCTTGGACCAAAATTATTTTGTGCTTGTAAATGGCACTTTGCAACAAAAGTGCCTGAGATATAAAGGTTTGTCCAACAAAAGAAAATATTTGTATTCGTGTTTTAGTTGTTTAGTTGTTTTAGTTTTGTTCAGTTTGTGAGCATCTGATTAGTTAATCCTCCCTTCATCTATGTCTTGAGTGTACATTTAGGCATAATCTCAACACTAGAAACATATTGAACAGTTATGAATGAAACAGGCCAATAAGAAGAGACTTTGCCACCTTGTTTTTGTATACCCAAGAAAATAGAGGTTCTACAATGGATTTAACTCTATGTAATTTTTATTTCTTAACTTATCAATGGCCTTGGTATTGTTTTAGATCTGAAAAGTAAATTAATGACATAAATACATTAGAACAGATTCCTCTAAAAAGAATATTAGACAGGACATTACAAATCAAGATCTACAAGTACAAAACATTTTTGGGACAAATTTGTGTCCATAGAGCTAATTTCAAAGTGAACCACTGAATTTAAGGTCAAGGGTTAGACTAAAGTTTTGGCCATACAGTACCTATCGTTTGAGTTGTTTTGAATAAATTGTCTGAGATGGAGAGTAGATGGGTTTCACAGTCCATTTGCACCTCCATTGATTAGTGAGAACTATCAAGACATGACACACTCTCAGTGCAACAACTGAGTTGGATAAAGACTCCTCATCTTCTTGAAAAGGTTAATTGTTTGAGTTTTGTT
Organism: Valencia hispanica; assembly: GCA_963556495.2. Taxonomy (NCBI): domain Eukaryota; kingdom Metazoa; phylum Chordata; class Actinopteri; order Cyprinodontiformes; family Valenciidae; genus Valencia; species Valencia hispanica. The sequence goes on from OY747703.1 coordinate 33,596,623, forward strand.
TCATGTACCTGTCTGTATGAACTGTCTTTTGCAATGTTCTGCAATCACATGGTTAGTATTCTTAATTTAAAATAACATCAACATGATTTAAAACACAATTTAGACAGATGATTTAAACAGAAAACTTAGTTGCAAAAATATCTGACTGACCTCAGAAGACAAGTGGATGTATTCTACCTTATGTGGAATGACTGGTTTTCTCCCTTTTTATTCTGCTGTACCAAAAGTACCACCAGCCTTCAGCAGACGGTACTTTTTCCACGCAATCTGCACAAACAGCCCTGGTATTTGAAAATGCAATGCTGCACAACTTGGACATATTTGAAAAATAATTGCCCCCTCGACCTACAGTACTAGCCGGTTGTTCTACTCTTGGCAGCAGCAACTGCTGTCAAGTATTTGAAATAACTGTGAATTGGAGGAACTGGAGGAATATTTGACCACTCTTCTTTGGAGAATTAGTTTATTTCAGCCTCACCTGGGTTTTTTAAGTATGAACTCAGAAAAATCTAAAAATAAAAAATCGGATTAGGGTGACCCTGACTCCCTGAAATAAACTAAACCTGAAATTAAAATTCTGACTTGTAAAGTTGGACTTTTGCTACCTATTCTGGCGGTTTCATCTCATTAAACCAGTTGATTACATAGTATTATATCTTTTTACAAAACTATACCTCCACTGTGTGAATGTATAAAAATGAAAAATATGTTTTTATTGGCTTGTGCTGCTGTTAGTATTAAATTCACCCACCAGGACACTCTTGCAGTTTTCTGACTGGGTTTCTGACTTCTGAGGTACATTATCTTCAGTTAGCATTAAGTATCCAGTTTTATCTGGGGCATCCTGTAAGACGGGCAAAAAGGGTACACTCTACCTTAATTGTCCTGTCAATTGACTGCTACCTGCAATGCTATTTTCTGACCACCAAATGGCACTAAAAGATATCTGATTACAGCATAGCTGTATCAGACAAGGCCTTACATCCACTCACCACCATCATGCGTGCTAGTTGTGAGGTGTGACCTGGAGGAGAGTTTGAATCAATTAAAAGCACTAAAAATCAATTTGAAAAAAGCAAATTAGGTTAAACTGTGTTTTTTTCTGTATTTTATTAGATTTGTTTGTCTTTATTTAGTTTTTGTAACCAGAGGGTTGCCGGTTTGAACCCCTGCTCTGTCCATCTCAGTCGTAGTGTCCTTGGGCAAGACACTTCACCCGCCTTGGCTACTGCTGGTGGTCAGAAGGTTCATTGGTGCCATTGTTCGACCTCTGTCAGTGGGACCCAGGGCAGTTGTGGCTACAATGTCGCTCACCAGTGTGGGAAGTGTGAATGTATGGGTGAATGACTGAATGTAGTGTGAAGCACTTTGGGATCCTCAGGACTAGATAAAGTGCTATACAAGTACAGGTATTTTACCATTTACCCTTCAGTGGGGTAGTAATAGAAATAAAAATAATATAATTATATATTAATGTTTCAATTAATTAAGGAAAAAATTTAAATGTGCACATCTATTGACAAATACTTTGTTATACTATTTTTGGATAAATTTTAGCAGTCAGTTGTGCTTGGTGGGAGTCTATTAATCACAAACAGGGAAATTTGTTATTTGGCCACTGGAAATAACCTATATTACTTGATGGCCATAATGATCCATCCATCTATTATCTGTACCCATCCATCCTTTGCAGGGTTGCGGAGGGGGGCTGGTGCCCATCTCCAGCAGTCATGGGGCTAGAGGCAGGATCGCCAGTCCATCACAGGGCAACACAGTGACATACAGGACAAACAACCATGCATACACACAGTCATACCTAAGGGCAATTTAGAGAGACCAACTCACCTACCAGTCATGTTTTTGGACTGTGGGAGGAAGCCGGAGTACCCGGAGAGAACCCATGCATGCAGAGGGAGAACATGCAAACTCCATCCACAAAGACCCCAGGCCGGGATTTGAACCTGGGCCTTCTTGCTGCAACTGTGCTACCAACTGTGCCACTGTCCAGCCCCTTGGCCATAACGATGTATTATTGAAATGCTGTGGTATAAAAACACTCCCTTCATTCTGAGAGCTTCCCCAAATTAATTGTTATTAATTGTGCTGATATCAATTACTTACTCCTTCTTGTCAAACTGCCCTGCTTTTGTTGGTGTTGTTGTTTGTTAATGGCTCATTGTTTGTTTATGTGTGTTTAATGTCAGCTCCAGATGGCTCCCGGAAAGAGAACTAACTGCTGACAATCTGTCTCCTTAGTAGAGGAGCAGCACTGCCTCCCAGTGGAGGACAGATAAACACTGGGTGCTAAGCACATATCTGCTGGTGCCAGTGTAAAAAGATTTGTTCTAAAATGAGGGTCTTTGTGTAATTTGGACTGTTATGTATGATCAGATTTCTTACTGAGTAAATATTCAGCTTTTCCAGTTGTCTTTGGGCAGGCTTTGTTTGCTTATTTGCACATTTCTTTTGTATCTTGTCAGGTTTGAATAAATTTATGGTGTGTGGTTAGAGCAAGGATGCGCTCAGACACATCCACAGAACATTTTTCATATTTTCTGCTTGAAGCTGATGCTGCACTTCCTATACTGCACTATATACTGCATAATCTTTGTCATGTTTGTCAGTACCAGATGACTAACCTATCTCTGCTCACACTCCACCCCTATGTTCTCATCCAGCTCAGATGCCTCCTTAAAACTCTTACAGGCCCTCTCTACCTATGTTTCCATTTAACACCCTTTTATTGCATGTTTCTATTTGTACTCAGAAATACTAAAGGCCCTGGTAAAACTCCATATAACAGAAAGAAAAGTCTACATGTATTTGTTTTTCTTTGTCTTCTGTCTTGAGCACATGGTGTCCAAACAGATTTGGAATACAGATTCTCCTGACCACACTCCACATTTCAAATAAGCGACAGTCTTGTTCAGATACCTGAGTCCAAGGAAGTCAAGACATGCAGAAGGCATTGCAGAATATTAAGGCCAAAAATGTTACTTTTTTTATCATATTTGATGTAAGGAACTCATCTCCATGCCAGATGAAGAAATTAAAAACTCGTGGATTTACACCCTGACCAGATGTGCTGTTGTGCTTTCAGCCGATCTCCCCCCCTGACTGTGCCTCCTTTTTGCAGAGTTGATCTACTGCCTTATTAAGAGAAATGGGCCATTATGTCTTATGTGGTAGTCTTTCTTACAACCATTCAGGATTTACTACTCAGCCTTGAACGATGGCACATTACGCTTGCCACTGCCTCATATTTCATGCTTTCTGGTGGTGTGTTGAATGCTGGGGTCCCTGCCCACTCTCAGAGCAAACTGCCCCCTCCTCACTGGTCTGTCACCCTCATGGCGCCCATCAATTCTTGCTCCTTATGGAAAGCTGATGCTCTCTCCTTTCTAGGCTTGAATGAAAGCATCTTGCTGCTGAAAGCAGAACTGCTGCAGCGATGCACAGAGGAAACATGTGGGTGGGAGAGGAAATAGGGTTGGGTTTTAGTAGAGATGTTTGAGTGACTGATGTGTGGTGTCTTCATTTGTCAAACCAGACAGGTGTATTCTGCCATGTCATACACTGCAGAGAGAAAATTAAATTTGTAAGAAAAAAAGGAAAATCAAAAAAGGGAGCAAGGTGAAAGAAGGGGAAAATAGCTTTGCATAATTATTCACTATTTTTCATTTGTTTCCCCATTTTGCCATGCTATAACTTTAAACTATTAGAAGTGTCTTATCAATTAAAGGTTTACTGTAAAATAAGGCAATTAGTTGCCAAAAACAACTCCGAGTTATGGTGATGGAAATCTCCACAAACAGTAAAATCCTGCAGGGTATGGGACAGATGTATCTATACAAATAAAATCTAACAAACAGAATTACAATCTTTCTCATTTAATCATTGACAAGAAAGAGTATAGCTATTTTTGTACCCCTAAACACAATTTCATGATACAAGATATTCTTTTCTACTAGATCCATTCAAAATGAATTGCATAACTACATAGAAGTGTAATTACTGCATTACTGTCAGTCAGTGTATGCTCTACAGATATTTCACACAGGCACTGTTACTGTAGCATTGTTGACAGCCAGTGCCTGTGTATATTCCCTGTAAAATAGAGACTTAACTGTGAGATTTCTAAAGGACCGCCAACATTTGCTAAACTAGCATATTCTTTGAAACCCAGAACTGGAGTTTTCAAAAGGATAAAACAGAGCAACTCTACTGTATTGGTTCAGGTGCCTAGCTTTCTGTTCTGGTATGCTGAATAAACAGCCGAAAAGCCTCTGTAGAAAATACAGATTCCTTTATTTCGTTCAAAAACTCACTGATGCTGAAATAGCAAACGAAGTGTTCTTTTTTCAGTAAAAACTTTCACGTCGGTGAGTGGTCTAGTTAATGTGGTTTACTAGCTGTGTCTGATGCATTCACTGACCTGAAAAAGATTGGATTTCTAGTTTCCGACTAGCTAATCAGTGGATAAGATGAGTCAAGCATAAAAAGCCTCCGGGCACCAGCCATATTCTAGCTGGTAGAGGAAAGGGATCTGAGTAATCTGAAAATCATATCTAACCTGTATAACGCTAACTGATTGTCACATTGGGGAGGGAGTGGGGAAAAACTAGAAGTGGGTGTTACGATCCCTAAAACAGCAAAGATGTTTTCTGGCACAGGGTGTAACACACACAAATAATTAATATCTTCTTAGTAGTTAATATCAGTAGAAAACAAATATTTATGCAAAAACCAACTAACATTGGGGAGCTTAAATCTTCTGGCTCTCTAAGGACCAAAACAACAACCAAAACGGCCCCTTCTCTCTGTGAAATAAAATATAGTTCTATCTTTAAGATAACAACAGCAAAAAGGTACAAATGCTAAGCTCCCCGTCTAACCACAAAACAGGAGAAAAAGTGCTGGAACAAGCATGCCACAGAAACCCCACCAGCTTCCACTGTGAACAAAAAAAACTAACTTGCCTTTTAGATGTACACAATTACTTACAGAGAAATGATCACAGCAGTCTGCACAAGCGTACAACAAACAAAGCCAAGATCACAGCCCAGGGAAAAGGGTCTTTACTCTTTGAGTTGGAGCTCTTTATGCAGTGGCTGATGAGCTGCAACACATCTCAGCTGTGGCAGTCAGGCAGACCTGAAAGAAAACTCTCTCCCATGAGGAGAACCCCTAGAGGTCAGTGACTGTAACAGTGGGAAGTTGTGGATTGTGAGTGGGTATTCTTAGTTGATGATGAGCTGAATAATGGTGAGAAAATGAAAGGATTACTGGCCACTACTAATCTGCTGACCGTCAGCTGTGGAGGAGAAAGTCAGAGGGAGAAAGAGGTGGCAGTGTGAGCCTTGGAGGCAGCCTGACAGCTGTGGGGTGCGCAAGCTGCTGATGTAGCTTTAGATTAGTCTGGACATGCGCCAACTGGGATTCAATCAGGTCATGATGAATGTGGTTTGGCACACTGAAGGCTGAATGCTAAACTGACTGCTAAGTGCATCTCAGCGGCTGTCAAGGACTAGCTTTTTGGATTTTTCTAAAGGCCAAGGAGGTGTTTTTGTTTTGTGCTGCGGTTATGCTGTGGAACACGTAGGACGTCTTTGTTTCTTCGTCTTTCTGGATTTGTTCTCTGCAAAATAAACCAGAGGGATTATAAATGCGGAGGGAGATAAATCCTGTTTTTGTGCAGTCGAAGTGAGGTGATATTCAGTAGCCATGGCTACATGTAAGTATTTGAGGTTTGTAGAGGTTTGTTGAAAAGGAATGACATTTCCTTTTTGTTTTTAGCGCATTTGAATGCACCAGTGTCATTTTTTTAGAAGAAAGCAATGCATCTGATGTTTATGCATGGTAAAAAACATCCCTTTCATGTTCCGCAATATTAAACTTAAAAGAACACCCCAGAGTAGTTTTGATGTAATGGCTTTCTGATTGTATTTGCCTGTAGAGCTAAACACAATTGTTCATGAAAGCAAATAATTTTATTTTCATAACCAAAAAAAAAACATAGTACAATAATCCAAAGTAACTATAGGTTTCCTTTGTTATAGGGATGTATTAGAGGTGCAGGATTTAATTAGGTATTTATTTTTTATATTTTAGCTAAAGATAACTTAGCGCAACTTCCAGTTAGACATTTCAAGGTAGGCTATTACAAAACATCATATCTGACTGATGTTCAGGTAAATGTTACAGAAAAAAGACAAAAGGTGAGTTATTTTATAAATTCACTCTTATTTTTTACCTAAAAAAGGTTAATGTCTCAAATATAATTCATTTTACCTGTATAGATTTTACAGAAAACTGGATGTTAAGACAGATTTCGTTTTACTGTTGTTCAGATCCCTATTTGGGCCTGTTAACTTTAATAAAATATACCAAATACCAAAATGCAGTTAAAAAGATGAAACATAAAAATGTTTTTGTAATGTTCTGTTTTTCTTCATCAGTATATGTGTTGTATTTGTTTTCTGCTTCCTACCTTACCAAGAAGCAGTTTTGATCTTCTAATTCCTAGTCTGCAAAATAAAAACTGATTATCTTTAGAGCATTTATAAGCTTGAGAATGCATTGAGCATTTTCTTTTAATAAAGTGCATTTAGACTATTTGTTGTGAATTAGACCTATATAAACTAGAAAAAGTTGCGTTTCCTGCGAATATGCAGTGTGAATGCTGTAAGCTGAATTTACTTGCAGAAAATGGCTGAAGTATTTGAAGTCAACTGTAAAAGACTTGCTGAAGTGTAATAAACAGAAACAGCAGAAAAAAGAAAAGGGGTGTGCTACCACAAAGAAAAACTGTCACAATTAGCTAAAATAAAAAGTTGAATATTATGAAAAGTATAAAGGTTATGAATACCAAAAGATATACCCGGAAAAAGCAGAATGAGCAGAATAGTTGAAAAGTAGAACGGTTAAAATAGAACAAAGTATGCAGAAGTAGTTGAAGTTCAAAAAACGTACGGAAGCGTATGGTAGCATGTTGCCATACACAAACATGTTGGTTAACAATAATTCAATCATTCAGTATAATAAAAAATAAGCTTAAAGGGAAGTGTTAGCTAAAATTAGCTGAAATGCAAATGTTAGCTAAAATGCTAATGGTAGTAAGTTGGCAAACACCAACATGGCGCTAAACATTAACAAAATCTATTTAGCAAGGTAACCTTAGCTGTTAAATCAAAATTAGCTTACATTTTGATACTACCTGTAATACTAGTGTTAGCTTAAATACTAGTGGTTGTATGTTGGCAAACAGTATCATGTTCGTTACCTAACTTAATCCTTTCAGTATGTTAACATCTTCCCAAAATGCAAATATTAGCGAACATTAGCTAAAATACTAATGTTAGGTTAAATGTTGATTTTAGCTTAAATACTAGAGATAGCTTGTTGGTAAACACCAACATGTTGGTTAACAGTATCTCAATCCATTCATTATGTTACTTCTAGCTGTTAAGTCAAAATGAGCTGAAATTCCGTTGTTAGCTTGAATGAGCTTAATTGCTATTGTTAGTAAAAACATTTAAAAAACGATTCGCAGCATGGTAGCAAACATGAACATATAGGTTAACAATAACTCAACCCATTCAGTATGTTAAAATCTACCCAAAAACCAAAGGCTAGCTAATATTAGCTAAATTTCTAATGATAGCTAAAATGCTAATGTTAGCTTAAATGCCACAGAAAGCATGTTGGGAAACACTAACATAATCGTTACCATGAACTTAATCCTTTCAGTATGACAAAATCTTCCTCAAATGCAAATATTAGCTAATATTAACTGAAATGCTTATGTTAGCTTAAATGTTATTTTTAGCTTAAATGCTAGAGATAGCATGTTGGTAAGTACCAACATGTTGGTTAAAATTAACTCAATACATTCATTATGTTAATTTTGGTTGTTAAGTCAATATTAGCTAAAATTCTATTGTTAGCTTGAAAGACGTAAATTGCTATGGTTAGTAAAAAAGCTATTGGTAGCATGTTGGCATACATGAACATATTGGTTAACAATAACAACCCATTCAGTTTGTTAAAATCAACCCAAAAACCAGATGATAGCTAAAATTAGCTAAAATGCCAATGTTAGCTAAAATGATAATGTTAGTTAAAATGCCAGAGATATCATGTTGGCAAACACTAACATGTTGGTTACTTAATCGTAATCCATTCAGTATGTTAACTTTAGCTATTAAGTCAAAATTACCTAAAATGCTTATGTTAACTAAAATGCCACAGATAGCATGTTGTCAAACACTAACATGTTGGTTAACTGTATCTCAATCCATTCAGTAGGTTGACTATTAGCTATTAAGTCAAAATTAGCTAAAAGGCTAATGTTAGCTTAAATGCTAGTGTTAGTATAATGGATAACAATAGTAAGTTAGCTAACAATATCTTATTCCTTTTATAATGCCTAAGATTGCCTAAACACACAAGTCTGTGTAACTGCCATTTAAAAGTAATCACTGTTTTCCAGGTGTTGGAACAGTAAAATGGCCGCTGTTGCCTGCCTAGTACCTATGAGACTGTATTGATCATCATATTTTACAGAGTAATCAAAAGTCCTGGTGAACTGATTTGTATTAAATCTACAATTAGTTTGAGATATCTTACAATAACCCTGAAACTTCAGTTTTACAGTGGAGGCCATAATGTATAGTAATTCTCTTTTCTACCACAAGAGGGAGCTCCACCTAAAGCCATGAAAAGGCCTGCCACTTTTCGACCAATCCCACGCCGGCTCTCACTGGGGGAGACAGTCTAAGTGCAGCACCTCACTTATGTCTCGTTATTTCTCAGCCTTTTTAACAGGTAACGCAGCTTCCGAACTACTCTTAATAACTTAAGAACCGTAAGGCATATCGTCATCACCAATGTACCGTTTTTTTCGGAACGGATAGGGGAACGCCCTCAAACCACTCAATTTGTTGAAAATATAATATTACAGCCGTAAAATGACGTCAAATATGTTGAAAAATTTGATGGAAAAATTAATCTGTCCTTCCTTGGTCCCAAACTACATCCTCTTACTCTGAAAATATAAGGCCTATCAAAATTATTCTTTCACTGTGAGTATCAGCAGGCTTTGATGAAGAATCATGGTGCGTTTCGTGTGTGTACCTCAATCTGTCTAGGAGCAGTGATTTTGTAAAAATGAGCATGATTTTGGCATTTTTGAATCTGAGCTGTTTTAGCGAAGAGCAGATTTTTTACACTCGAACAAAAAACTTATGGAGAAACACTAACAGGTATCAAAGAAGTTGTTGAATCATGAGCGTCAGGAAGGTCTGAAGTTATATTGGCACAAGGCTCATGTTTCTACGTCGCATCGTTTATGAGATATTACTTTACGAATATGAGTCAGAATCCAGCTGTCCTCTGAATTTTTGCTCAGTCCCAATGCATTCCAATGGTCCCTCCTGGGTGCGGCCACTTTGCTTCGGGTCGATTTGCCAAAAAACTGTAACTGTCACATAAATTTTGGTAACATTTCCTGAAGCAAAAATTGGAAACCTACGTTTTAATATATAATATGTGCAGAAAGAGTGAAATATGAGCGAGTGAGCGGAAGTTTTTCGTGGAAAATCGGGAAAGTGGAAAAGTGTAATTCTGCTAGAGTGGGCCACTCTAGCTTAATTGCTTTGCTCCCATAGACATTCATGTATTTTCAGAAATCTGATCATTTTGGGACCAGAAACTTGAGGAAGGATTGTATAAAAACGGTACAAGTTGGGAAGAAGCTGAGACTTACAGTAATAGCTGAAGAGTATGACTACATTTTAAGATTTGAATGGTGTTTCTAAGTGGAAGTATGTGGAAGTAGTTAGTTTTGCAAAACAGGCGAGATTTAGCAGAATTTTTGAGGTTTTCCATTCATTTCAATGGGAGCAAAAAAAGCATAAAAAGTTGAATATTATAAAAAGTATAAAGGTTATGAATACCAAAAGATATAGCCGGAAAGAGCAGAATAAGATGAATAATTGAAAAGTTGAATGGTTAAAATAGCACAAAGTATGCAGAAGTAGATGAAGTTCAAAAAACGTACGGAAGCAACCAGAAGAAGGTAAGAGGATCTCAAGAGTGTGAATGCCTACAGCATTCACACTCTTGAGATCCTGTTTCTCTTTATTAGTGTGAATGCCTACAGCATTCACACTAATTAACTGACTTGATTTGAAAGTGAATTTAAAATAAGCCATAGATGACTTTCTGGCAGACATTATTTAATGGAGCCACAAAACCAAATTTCTTTACAGCCGAGTATGAGTAGAACATCAGAAATTGTTTTAAATCATTGGTTCTCAGGTACAAAACATACCCCTGACTCGTTCGAACTAACTGATAAATGGTATGAAACTTTTCTTACATTTTTAGGTACACAATGATCAAAAAAATAAAAGTGCAAAATGGAAAATGGAAAATGGAAAAGGGGCAAAATGACCAGTACCTACAGACATCAGAGAACCAAAATGTTCCAAAAAGTGCATGTGTTGAGCAGATTTTGCACTTACATCATTGTTTTAGATTTACAATGAATAAGACCAGCTTTAGGTTTAAGTGAGTAGTTCAGTTAAAATAATGAGACCTGAATCAGGACATTTACACTGAAAGGTTGACAGGTTTCTGAGCATAAAAATACCAATTAATTAGTTATGAAGTAAAACATTTTTTGTATAGCCTTTTCATATATAAAAATAACACAAATTGCTTCACAGTATGGTATGCAATTGCATAAAGCAGAGGTGTACGTAAACTTTTAAGAACAAAATAAGAGCCATTGAAAAGGTAAGAGAAGTGAGTTTAATGTTATAAGGTTGAAAATACAGCAAGAAAAAGAAACTCCAAAATAACAAATGAATGCTAATTATTTGAAAGAGACCATTGACTCCACAGTTGTCAGGCTCAGGGGGAGTGAGTTCCAGAGTCTCCTTTTGTCTTGAATCTTCTACGCAGCATGACCAGTAGGCTTTAAAAATACAAATTGTCAGCTATTGAGAGGTTTTTGGTATTATAAAGGTTTGTTAGAAATTCTCATAATTTATTTCTTTTTTTAATTTAATTTTGACTATAAATTTGCTAAAATGATGATTCAAGCTACTTTAGCCTTTTCTGTTCTGGGTTTGCTGTGAGGAAGAGGGGCATGTTAAGAAACATTTTTAAAACTAAACAGGCAAAATCATTTGTCATGAACTGCTATTCAATTATTGTTTCTTGGTCAATTTATTTGTAGGTTTTAGGCTTTGGGAGGGTTTTCGTTTGTTGTTCTCCAAAGTTTATGTCCAAACTTATATGTTTGGTATTTCTCTCATGTTGTTAGATTACTTGTTTATTTCCATTGAAATGAGCCTGTAAAACATGCGTTTTCTTTCAACTCCTACAGGTAATGTGGGTTTGCAACCTTTGCCGTGAGCAACAGGATATTCTCACCAAATCATGGTTTTCGGGGTCAGGAGCACGGCCCGGGAGCCTGGGAACCTCCTTGAACAACCCAGCCACAGGAGGTGAGGGTCAGCGTGACAGGAAGCTCCTCCGTTCCAGATCGCAAGCGCCGTCCTCTAGCACAAACACAGGGCCGCTGGACGGGACACAGCCGCCCACCGGAGTCCTCAGTGCCAAGGCTGGTGACACTATGCCTGGCTCTCGCTCTCAAAGTGAACCACCAAAAGAAAAGTAAGACACAGAAATTGACAAAATTTGACTCAAAATTTCTTTATCTTCATGCCTAAGCTAAACCATTTTCCACTTTAAAAATAAGAGCACAAGCAAAAGTTCAGCTTCGATTTGTCATAACACTGAACCCCTAAGAAGCTCCTCAAAGCTCACCTCATTTAATAAGGTGTTTATATTTAAAAGGGACATAGTATGCAAATTTAACTTTTTTCATCCTCTTGTGTTTCCATTTGGGTCTCTGCTGCCTCTACAAACACTCCAAACATGAATAAAAACCATCCATCCATATTTATTTTATTTTTTTGCTGTCAGAAATCATATGTGCTTCTATAAGCCAGTTGAAAAAGTGCCTCATTGTGATGTCACACCAAGTGAAATTTGCATATATCTGCCCCTCACCTGCCAAACTCACTTGTCAAACCTCGCACCTCATCTGTCAAACCCCACCCAGCAATTCCATTTCTTTGCTATTCTTATGTATAGCAAATCCACAGCCTAGTAACAAGATAGGTGGGTGTGGTCTGCAACCGCTAATTTACATAGACGTGGCAGAGCCCTTTTGCCAGCTCATGCTGAAAGGGACTGAAATGATTAAGAAATAAGCTGGTGAGCCGCTCTATGTGCGAGTGAATTTGTCCAAAAAACTTCATTAACATGTTTTGTGCAGACCATAGACCTATTATAACTTGTTTGAAGAAAAGGCATAATATGTCCCCTTTAAGTGCTAAGTCTTTGTAAAGCATCCTTGGTTTTTTTTTTTAAAGGCACTGTAAAAATCAAATTAATTATAACTAATGTTATTATCATCCACGTCACAGATTCTGTAAAGGATCGTTTCTTATACTTGTACATTTTTAAACGATTATAAATTATTAATCCAGTGAAGCTTTTTTAGGAATAAAAAGATTAAGAAAAATATGGTCTGAAGAATTACTGTAGAAATGTGTTTAGATTAAATGACTTAATGAGTATTTTCCCTTCTTACTCAGAAAAAGGCCAGTATCCCTCCATGAACAAAACGGGAGGGGAGGGATGGGACGGGGCAGTGGTCGCAGACCTCCTGGCAAGCTTCAGTCTCAGTCCTCCCTGGATGAGCGTGTGAGCATTGGCGAAAGAGGAGAGAGACGGTTCGGAGATGGACGGCGGCTGGAGAAGATCCATTCTCAAGACTATGAGGATGGAGAGGAGAACCTGAGACATTCAGGGATACACCGGAGACATCCGGAGGATGAGGAACAGAGGGAGAGGCAGCGCCGCGAAGAGGAGTTCCAGAATCGTTATCGGAGTGACCCCAACTTGGCAAGGTATCCTGTAAAACCACAAAAAGAGGAACAGGAGATGCGAATGCACGCTAAAGTGTCCAAGGTACGGCACGAGCGGCGGCACAGTGATCTCGCGATCAATGAGGTTGGGTTGGGACCAGGTGAAGGAGGAGGTGGGGGAGGTCATGTACCTCAAAACCGTCTAGCTATGAGGAGTGGAGGTGTTGAAGGAGATCGCAAGGGCCTTCTTGAGAACCACAGAGCGTTTCCTGGTGATAGGACCGTGGGGATGGGAGGTGGACCGCCACCTACAGGATGTGTAGGGAAATCAGGGCCCCAGACTGGAGGGCCGGTGCCTAATGATCAAGGCTCAAACAACTCCCGCCCGGAGACTGGCACAACACGGGACAAGGGTGGAGATCACCTGCTAAGGAAAGACTCTCAGAGCTCGGACCAGTCCGATTCTTTGCGGCCGCCCCCTCCACGGTCATACAAAGGCAAGCGCGGAATCAACAAGAGGCAGATGTCGATCAGCAGCTCAGAGGAGGAGGGTGGTTCCACGCCCGAGTACACCAGCTGTGAGGACGTGGACATGGAAAGCGTCAGCGAGAAAGGTCAGTCAGACAGATGTGTTCAGTCCACTAACTTACTAATCTAAATCTCTCTGAACTTCCATGCCATCCTTTCCGTTTTGACTTCCAGTGGACAGTGATAGTTATTTACTGAATCTGACATTTTCTCTTAGTTAACATTTTCTTCTCAACTTGTATTCCTTTGACAGCTAACACAGTTAACCCTAGTATCCATCTGCCTCTCTTTGTTTAGTGCATTCAAACTTAACTACCTATTGTACTTGCTATCCGCTAGTCATTGTCCAAGCCAAGGCAAAACACACTTGTGCTTGTTAGACAAGAATCAGTGAGGAATGGATATTTGATCTGATCTGCAGCGACTGCAGACAGCACTGATTGATTGGGCAAAAGGTCAGACACATTTTTCAACCTATGACAGAGTTGTTAGTCGGAAGAAATGTGATTATGGAGATGCATCAAGACAGGGTAATTTATATGCAACTTAAATTTAATAAAACTGGATAACCATATTACCACAACAATGAAACTGGTTAAAGAAATAGGGTTTTATAAATGTTGAAGCAGGGTGAGATTCTAATCTCCAAGACTGTTACAATGTGAGTACTTTAGGTGTTTAAACTATAAAAGTTAATGACAGGTGATAGAGGTGTTGCAGCCACTTAGCACAGCATGCGTTACTATATCTGTGCGTCATCTACACCTCTGTGTGCTACAGATATACTCTGCTGCTCTGTGAACAGCTCTCGTTTATTTGAAGAGTCCCAATGATTTAGGCCAGCAGATTTGTGGAATTAGGTCACCGGCTCGCTGCCTACGTAATGCTCTGCAAACATCCAGATGCCACAGCCAAGCATGGACCACCGTCAGAAATCAAGCCCGGTTGTGGCTACGCACTGCATACTGCGCTCCCAGAGTTGGTAAAATAAGACCTGCTGGAATAGTTGCTTTCAAGGGCCAGCAGGTGGAGTTAGCTGTGCCCAATCAGCTAATCATCCTCATTGGTCACATAAACGAATTAATGTAATTCAAAGCACACTAATGGGTAAACAGTGTAGATTCTGATTATTAGCTGTTTTAAATACTCAGTAGCTAGCTGTGACTCAAAAGAGGAAATAGGTTTTAAATATCTCTTGTGTTTTTCATGAGAACTTAAAATGTTTTTGTGAAGATATTTCGAGCCTTTTTGATTTTAAATTACCTGAGCCACAGTCAAAGATAAGGATAAAAGAGCAGATTTGATTGCATTCCAATAAGTAAACTGGGCAAATAAGAAGCATACTCTTTAATGATAAAATAAACCTCAATTTATTGGAAAGAAAATAAATCAGACAGGAAACCCTGAGTTGTATTTCTATGCATTTACCCATAAGTAAAAATATCAAGTGGCATTATATGGTATCCAAAAATTGTAATATTCCCTCTTCAAATACATCTCTGAGTCTTATGCTGTTATACTTTGTTTTCACCTTCAAGTTGTCAAACTAAAACCATTGGATGTGCCAATTATGTCAAAGTGATTGTTTAAAAGTGTACAGTTAAACTCAAAATTGCTCATGCTCCTTGCAGATTTAGATTTAAAATATGCAGTTAGTTTCTGATAGGAAATTAAACTGGAATCTCTCAAACCATAATAAAACAATTTCAAAAGCCATATCAATTCTGGAAAAATAATTTATATGTTTAAACTCACATTTTATCAAAACTGCATGGTGAAAATTATGTACACCTTTTCAGTAATGATTGGAAAAATCTGTCCTAGCACTACAGCAATCACACCCTTCCTATCCATTTGTTTTGCATGTTTTCACTGGTATTTTGATGTCTTACGTGATAAGCTCCAAGTCATTGGGGTTGGAAGGATTCCATGCCATCAACCCTAATCTTTAGCTCCCTCCACATATGTTTTATTAAATGCTGGACTGCTCTACAATACCAGTATTGCTTCCAGTCAAAAGAAACTTGATAAAATTAAATTATTATTTTAAGCCTTGAACTGCCAGGGTTATGAATCATTTGAGGATTAACTGTAAATGTAATTCTTATGTTTCTGCCTACACACTACTGTCAACAATCTGTGTATTTGTTATGGAATATTTTACCAGCCACAAAGGGGTCCATCAGCTCTTCATTACTTAGTCTCATGTCCATCTATGATACACCTGACAACTGCAGATTTATCACTGGAGAGATCAGAGGACATGATACTCACAGTGCTGCCTGATTTATCCAGATGACAATCGGTCTGCTGAAGCAGGTGGAAGCTCTAACTCTATGGAGATAAGCAAACTGCAGTGGGTCCCTTAAGGTGCTTATTTGCTTGCTTGGCTAAACGAATTGAAGTTTCTACAGGACTTCCAGTATATTTTATGTTAGGACCACAGATCTAGGTAACTGCTAAGGACTGAGATTTCTTAAGCGCAGGAATAATGAAAGATAATTTTACAGCACAGAAACCTTCTCATGGGTTAGGCTAAGGCAATAGACGTGCTGCAGAGTAGAATACCACAGGGCTAGTCTGCACATGCCTTCTGGACTCTGACATTATCTGGGCCTGCTTGTTCTGGTCCAGCCTCTCCGCCTGACTACATGTAAATAGTAAATGAATTGAACTTATATAGCTGACCACTTAAAAGCAGTTTACACTGTAGCCACATTCACCCATTTACACAGAGCTTGGTACTGTAGGTTAAGTGCCTTGCTGAGGGGCACATTGACATGTGACAGGAGGAAGCTGGAATTGAACCTCCGATCCTCCGATTGCAAGACAACTACCACCGACTGAGCCACAGTGACGCTGTAACAAACATTTCCTGGTGTGTTTGGACACGATAATGGAGCAGCAGAAGGATCGATAATGAAGGTGGAAGATAAGAGAGCAGAGGTGTGACTTGAAGGTGTGGGTCAAGGAAGGCTGGATGGTTTGTTTGGCCGGGGGCAAAAGAGGAGGATGCTGAGTCTGATCCTGAACTAAACCCGTTAAAGAATCTGTTCGATTGATTTGCTCTAAACAGTCTTCCACCCATCTAACAGGTTATAACCACTTACTCGGTTGCCATTAAAACTCTTTCATGAAAAGGGACTGATGATCCTTACTGGTAGAAGTAGTTGACAGTTGTAATTAAATAAACGCCCCTGCCAACAGATTAGCAATGAATTTGATGTCAAATTTGTGTTAACACACAAATATAATTTTATGTTGATAGTTAAACACTTTATAGTTGTTGTGAAAGGTCAGACGTCTCGGTAAATAAAAGTCTGTTTTTTCCTATTAGTTTTTGATGCTGCAGGAATAAGTCTAATCTTATTTGTAATATGTAACTGCTTTATTTCTGGTAAATATATTTTAACTCAATAAGACAGAAGTAAAGTTTTCAATATTTAGGAAACTTGATTTTTCTATGAAGCACAGACAAGATTTATAGTCTGCTTTTCCTGCTTTCTGTCCTTACAGATTTAGACTGTCATTCTTTAGACCCTACAGTGTGGCATGTAAGTATAAAATAATTTTAGTAGCCACTGCTGTGAGTGCAAACTTATTTTATGTATGAGCTGAATATCCAAGTCAAGTTTATTTAGAATCACATTTAGTCATACTGAGAAATATACACATCGTTACTCGCATCCCAACTCTCCTGTGCTGTTTTCTTTGTCTTCTGTCCCTGCAGCATCCAGTTACGTGGCAGCCGTCTAAAGAGGGCGACCACCTGATTGGCCGTATCACATTAAGCAAAAGGTCAGCCATGCCCCGCGAGGCTGGCTCCCTGTTGGGCCTCAAAGTAAGAGCACAACTTATTTTGCATTCATAGAAGAGTGTCCTTAAACTAAAGGTAAAAATATACTGTATTTCCCGAGGAGCCTATGTAATCTTTAAGAATGCACAGCGGAGTTTGGATTGAGATGGGGTGGAGGTAAAATCGGCATTTAAAAAGTGGAATGTTACTAGTACTGGTGATTAAGCTGTTATTATTAATTTTGACCACTGCACATTTGAAAAACAACACCCCATCTAGCAATAGATCTGATGTCAGCACTGAGGCCACACATAAACCTTATTTAGAAATGAGTCCATGTTTGACTAATAAGTAACCCTGATTTGCATTTTTAAGACTTATCTTTAGTGACATGTGAGGCAATAACAAATCTGTGAACACTTTCTTGGATCCTTTATGTTGTTTTGTGTTTCTTATTTTGTTATTTGGTTTGGCAAGCACTTGTGTTCCTTATTGTGTTGTTTATTTAATCCCGTTTTAATGTTTTTCATTTTTTAAATATTCCCTTAAACTGCCTAGGACTTCAAATGGAAATGATCCTAATGGCTACATTTGGCATATTTACTTGTCTTAAACATGTTTTCCTGAAAATGTATTTATAAAATTCAGAAGTTATCCTGATCTAATTAAATGTGTAGTACTGAGATGGTAAGCTGTTTGCTCTGTAACAAACAGGAGTATGGAAATTGATTTGTGGTAGGCTGCACGATTAACCTTTATCGCATCGATATTGAGGTTTTAACTCCTGCGATAACCTAACCTCACGAGGCTGAGGTTTTTTTCCCGCCCCTGACATTTGAGTGACAAACCTATTCACCAATCAAAATGGGTGAGTCTCTCACTCCTGGCTTGCTGACCAATCAGAAACGGTGATGGGAAATAAGCTTATATGCAGAGCAGTGTTGCCAAATTGACGACTTTTCCGACCCCCCCTGGCAAAGTTTTTTGTTTTTTTAAAGTGACTAGTGACAAATCTAGCGGCTTTTCCATGTGTTGCTAGAGACTTTTGGCGACTTGTTCAATGTGAAAGCAGTTCTCAGCGGTAGCGGGAGAGGAACCTGGCGGCAGATCTCTGCTGTCAGTCTCTCTCTGCCGCTGCGCTCAGGTTGCCAACCGTCCCGTAAAAAAAGGAATCGTCACGTATTCAGAGAAAATATTACGCGTTCTGTATTAAGGTGAGAAGGAACGCGATCCCTGGTGAGGTGTTACGGGCAGGTCCCAACGGGAGGAGGCCTTTTCTGTCGGAAGTCCCGTTTCTGTTTGTTTATCGCGGACTTTTAGCAGATTGAGGAAACCAGCGGGTGTCGCGCTAAACAACAGCCGCCCGTTTAAGCTTGATAAACTGTTGTTAGTATTGATTTAATATTACTTTCTGATGTTTGCTGAAGCCACAGCCGTAACAGCTGGTGGTCATGATATCAGTTTGGATATGTGGTGAGATGAAAACATGAAGATGAAACCAGGAGATGTTCTTACTGAATCATCAGAGCTGAACAGGTGATGGAGAAACAGGTTTACCTTTTAGGTGACATGAATGAGTTGAAGGGAAGTTAAACTGTTTCTGAGAGACAAATAACACCAGGATCTTCTAGCTGACAGCTGGTAACTGTGCATGGGCGGCTCTAGCAAAGTATTGCCCGGGGGCCAGGTAGGGCATTAACAGGAAAACGGGGGAACAAATACATACTTTTCTTTCTTATTCTCATTTAAAACGTCTAGCTTTTAATAAATAATTATCTGAATCTTACAACCAATTGGATGTAGTGGTCATAAATCTTTTATCATATATAGTAAATATTAAGTGTAATACAGTATCCTACTAAGCTATAGTACTTTTTCCTTCGGGAAGGTACCATCTGTGCAGTCTGCAATTCTGTCAAAGAAAGATGTTGAATCTATTTAATTGTTATAGAAAAAAAATTCATTTTTGTGCATTTGTTTTACTTGTGCATTAAATTAAAATCGATTAGGTTGATTAAGCATCATGAGGCGGAGGGTGGGGGGTGGTTCCTTATTTTTTTTGCTGGGAGTTGGCAACCCTACTGTCAGGTTACTACGTCTTATCTCGCAGAAGGCTGGATAAGGTCTTGTTTTTAATTGGTGTCATTTATTTTAAAATGTGTGCAATATAACAGTTTCATGTTTAGTAAATGGCAGTGGACTGCAGAATATTTTGTTTTCTAATTGTAAATCTAAATCTAATACGAGTTCATTTTCTATTTTTCAATGGCAAAGATTCGTCAATTAAAAAAAATAATAATTAGGCTACCTGTTTAAGTTAATTCCCATTATGTCTTATTATTCTTTGGTATTTAGGTTTAGGTATTTAATAATCACGAAGCATTGAACAATCTCATTACCTCAATCACTCTGTAGTTTATATTAGAGATTTTCAGGTTCAACAGCAGAAGAGGGCCCTGGCCACATAAATATTTTTTAGGTTATTGTATATTGTTCGCATGTGTGTCAAGTTGGACAAGACTGTATTGTAAAAGTAACAATATATTTCATTCGTAATTTTAGTTTTATGCACTTAAAAGTATCGAAAGTAAAAATCGAAAATCGCATAGCAATGTTGGTCTGAAAAACCACGATTAGGTTTTTTGTCAAAATCGTGCACCCCTAATTTGTGGCAAGAGTGAAAAAAGAAATGGAGGAAAAATCTGAGTACCACTCCAAAAGAGTGAGAACTGGCAACCCTGATTCAGAAGCCAACTTAACTGTGTTGCTGTGCACATTCTCAACCAACCTTTGTGTGCAGGTTGTTGGAGGAAAGATTACAGAGTCTGGAAGACTTGGGGCCTTCATCACCAAAGTCAAAAAAGGCAGCTTGGCAGATGTTGTGGGACATTTACATGCAGGTAAAGACCCGTTTTACACATTTGTTTTTATCCCATGAAGGATTTTTACATAAGTAGACTCAGTTGTCCCCAGTGAGCTCGACTTTCTAGGGAATCCTCAAAATAATATTTTTGATTGAGTTTTATTGTAAACCTTATAGTTACTGGATGAAACAAATTATTTTTTTCCTGCAAACAAATGATTACATGTTTTGAGTTATTGGGCCAGTTTTTTTTTTTCATTATTTGAATTTTAAAATATGTCAGTTCTTTTACTAATATGCTGTACTTTATAAGATGGCGAATGTATTGCAAAAGTCACTACTACAAAATTAGGATTAAACATTTTATTTGTCAAAACTAGTATTAATCAATATGATATACTATCTGCACAAACTGACCTGATTTCTAATTGTTATTTTAATAAACTGTAATCCATCCATCCATCCATCCATCCAACCATACATCCATATATCCATCCATACATCCATACATCCATATATCCATCCATCCATCCATCCATCCATACATCCATATATCCATCCATACATCCATCCATCCATACATCCATACATCCATCCACTGTCTAAACCTGCTTGTCCTTGTAGGGTCTCTTGTAGTAACTAAAATAGAAAAACCAACAATACGTTAACAGTAGGAGGGCTTCTGACAGCTTAGTCAAATCTTTACACCCAATTATTAAATGCCTTGCAAAATTATTTGTATCATTTGAACATGATCAGATTTTGTCTTTTTACAACCATAAAGGAAGAAAAAAAAAACATACCCACGATGCTGCCACCACATTTAATTGTGTTTAAGATGATGTGCAGTGTTGTGGGTCAAAAAGTTAAATGTTCAGCAAATCTGAGCAGAGCAACTTATTTTTTAATGTTCATATAGCCCAAATGCGTTGTGGTTAAGTGGGACTTTCTCACCATTTGTTTCTACAATGGCTTTTTTCTTGCAACCCTATCATAAAGGCCAGATCTGATCATTGTCTGGTTTCCCCTCATGAGCTGTAAATCTCTGCAGCTCCTCCAGAGCTACAATGGGCCTTTTGGCCGGTTCTCTGATTAAGGTTTTCAGTTGAGCCATATTCCCTCCATTTTCAGTTGATGGATTGAACAGAACTCTGTGAGATGTTCAACGCTTGTGATACTGTTTTATATACTGCATCTGGTGTATTTAAGCTCAAATTTAGTAACACAAAAGTGAATTCTGTTGGCTAATTCTTTGACTAGTAAAGGCAGTTGGTTGCAGTGAATTTTATTTATGGGTATCAGATTATAATGGGGCGAATAGATATGCACGTCACATGTTTCACCATGTAATAGATTTTTTATGAAACTCCAACTGTGACCTCCTTTTTAAGCCCCCTTCATGATGTTAATTTTGCTCAAGTTTTAAGATCAGCAAAGGTTTCTGACTCATTTATGTGTCTGTGGTAAACCTTAATACCTTATACACAAATTCAAAGCTAACTTGAGAGTGCTTCATCCGCTAGTTTTCTGATTTCCAGGTGACGAGGTCTTGCAGTGGAATGGGAAGTCATTGCCAGGAGCAACCAAGAAAGAAGTGTACAACATCATTCTTGAATCCAAAGCTGAACCTCAAGTGGAGATTGTAGTTTCAAGGCCAATAGGGTAAGGCTGATGCTATCAATATGTAGTTATTGCATTTAAAGTAGAGGAGTAAGGGTATTGGTTTTATTCTGACAGATGCATTTGGTATTTTTCCTCTTGTATAATAGCTCCATCAGTCGAATTATGTCCAAAAACCTTTTGAGAAAAGTCTATAGAGCATATCAGTAAGTAGATTAAATGGATAGAGTCCCTTCACTATGTGTCCTCCCTAAAATCCTGATGATCCAACAGAAAACTCCTCTTTTCCAGATGTTCTTTTTCTCCTCACCTACCCACTGTGTTACCTAAGCCTGTTTTTTATGGATTGTTTTTATATTATTCACAATCCAACTGTTTGTTTTGCTTCATTTTGTAAGAACAAAACAAAAAAATATTCTCATAAAAACTATATATACACATATTTTATATATATATATATATATATATATATATATATATATATATAAAATATGTGTTTGTGTGTATGAGTACTTAAATGTATTCCAACTTATTACCTTTTACAGGGACATCCCGAGAATCCCAGGGTCCCCCCACCCTCCACTAGAATCCAGTAAGTGCTTCTGGCATTTTCTTTTAACTGTTTGTTGTTGCCAGACATTAATGGTAAGCAGTGCACTATTTGAAGAAGTTGACTTAGAAACACAATTCAAATTTATCATTGTGGACAAATAGGTTCTCTATTTTAATGTTAAAGACTCATTTTAATACCTCATTGGCTTTTTCTAAATTTCTCATTAAAGTCTTGTAAAGGTTTTGTTAAAAAAATATCCAGATTTCTAACAGTGTGGTTGACAACTTGGAAAGTGGAGTAAGATTTTTGAATTTATATAAAACATTTCCCTCACAGCCATAAACTTCAACTTACTCACAGGACTTTCGTACTTTTTCAGGCAAGATCTCTTACTGATGTAAGAATCAGGATTTTATGTCAAATCCTTCCACAGCAAATTTAAACTGGACTTATCCTGCTTTTAAATTCTTCCTTTTTACATCTAAATGTTTTAGTTGTGGTCTATATATAGCGGAACTGCAGTTATTAGGTCGGAATCTTTTATTATAGTAGGCTCCTCTTCTACCCCTGTTCAGAGGTGTCTGAAGAGGGTTTGGAGAATGACTCATTTTGGTGCGGTCCCTTTAAATGTGCTGCACACCACACCCTCCTTCAGGTCGCTGAACCTTTCACTCCACCCGATTCAGCCATTTTTGTAGTTTGATGGAGAACCGGCAACCTAGCACTGCAGAAACGTTTTATTCATAATTTTTTTTTTTTTTTATGTCGGAAGAGTTTTCCATCCAGCCGTACATGTTCCAGCCAGAGTCTGACCCTGGGCGAGAGGAAAATGAAGGGATTGAGCCCTCGATAAGACGAAGTCTTTCAGAAAACCCTGAAGCACTCGTCTTTGAAGTGTTTGGCGCAAACCAAAACCACTTTAGCCACATTACCATTAAAAATAAAACGTAACTACGCACTTCAAAGCGGTTCTGATGCTGGGAGACGGTGTAAAGAGTTGTGGGGGTTCATACACCAAACAACAAAACATTTTGACACTTGTACTTTTGGCATACCTAAACTTGGTCTACAAACTCACAGTGAGAAATAAAGATGGCGGATTCGCTCAGCATTTAGGCGGAAATCCATGACCAAGTTTGGCAGTTCCAGTGAAAGCTCTGTGACGTAATAGTTCAAAAAAATGTAATAAATAATAGAGAAAACTGAACGGCTTAAAAAATATGACCCAAAACATTTTGCAAAAATATCTCCACAACACATGGAGTGAGAAATGTATGGTTTTTGCACTCCAAGACACTCTAAATTCACTACACAAAGCATTTAAGGGCTAAAAAATTGGAATTTTCATGATATGTGCCCTTTAAGTCAAAAAAATTCTGCTTTTAGACCATCATGTTAATTGATCTGGACTTTTCTTGTAAAGTTTTGTTTTGAAAAGTGTATTTACATTTTCAAATATTTTGGAACAATGAAAGCATAAATACAAAAATCAATGTCAATCAGCATCAGATGTTTCTGCTGCTCCAGGTTAAAAAATGTGTCTGAAACCAGGAATGGTTTTTGATCAAAGTGATTTTGGTTGTATTTATAAGGGAGATTGAATTGGTGGCATGAATCACCATAGCAGCCAGGATGGCATTGCACGGACTAAGTATGCTCCTGACGGGTTCAGATTAAACTTTGACTTTCACATACGTTCATAGATCATCTTCAAAATAGAAGTCGTCTTCTTTTAAAATAATGAAGGATGCAAATTTCTAATGAATCTAAACTATAATTGATACAGTGAAGTTTTTTCTGGCCCTAGAATAAAGCTAACAAAATAATATACTCAATAATAATACACTAATCGTCAATAATAATATAGTCAATCTTTATGACAGTACTAGAAGTTTAAAATATGTAATTGACGCAAAAAACACTTTCAAATTAAACTTTAAAGATTCTTCAATTCTTCCATATAAAATCCTTAATATTTAATAGGTTTGAATATAGCAAAATTAGCTTCCACCATTGGCTGTCACCAAGCAAACTAAACCTGTGATCTGAAGATTATGTTCGCCTTTCAACAGAAAAAAACCATCTTCAAAATGCAATCCTCAATGTATTATACATTTAATATTTATTGCAAAACTAGGCTCTGACTAACTAACAGACCTAAATCAGCTGTAGACATGTAAAGCCCAGTATACATTTTAGAATGAAAGCCTTGCTTCTTCATGGTTCACTTCTTGTAATTCTAGTTTCCAGGTAACTAATTGGCTTTAAAGCTCAAAGCTGATGCAAATTGGGTGTAAAAAGTAGGAATTACATATTGATGTTTGGTGATAAGAGCCCTAAGACAGCAAACTTAAAGAGGCTACATGCAACTTTTTCCCCAAAACAAACGTAACAATAGCCTTTTTATTTGACCATTTATGACTCAAACATCTCCTGATGAGCATACTGACACCTTGTCAGCTCACAGTGGGTGCACCTATGAGCTTGTATACAATTTTTTCTATTTTCTGTCGGGTCGGATTTTCCCGCGCTGTCTGCGGATGTGACGTCAAGCGCGTTCATGTTAAATGTTTCAGATCACTCTGCCACTACCGGTAGTCAGCACTTGCAAGCAGTTAAATAGATTGTGCGAATACACAGAAGAGACCAAGGACAACTTTGACACCAACAGTAACTCCACATTAAACAAAAAAAGTTAAACCCCTGACAAGTGCCCGAAAAAGATAGAAGATTGAGTGCGACCGGCGCGCGCACTGCGAGAGCAAGCAGAAAGGAAGAGCAGTTCCGTTTTTGGCCACATGGGGTCTGTCGCTAGTTTAAATTTCAGAAAATTGCATATAGCTCCTTTAAGAATTTTTCTATAAAATGTTCTAGTTCTTTCTTCTATTCATTCTATAGTCTTGCTTCTACAATAGTTCACAAGAAGTTTTGTTTTTTCACCTCTCAGCGGGCTCGAGTTCCTTTGAGTCACCGAAGATGGATCGTCCCTCTATATCAGTGATGTCCCCTACTAGCCCTAGCACCCTTCGGGACCTCCCTCTTGTGCTGCCTGGACAGCTCTCTGTAAGTAAAGAAGAAAGGGTTGGGTCTGAGTTTTGTCTCCAGTGGAGATTGACTACATTTCGACATCTTTTAGGTAAAGCTGTGGTACGACAAAGTGGGTCACCAGTTGATTGTCAACGTCCTTCAAGCCATAGACCTGCCACCTCGACCAGACGGCCGACCTCGAAACCCATATGTCAAAATGTATTTCCTGCCTGATAGGAGGTAAGCAGATTAAATATATTTTCTCTTACTTTATCACTCTGCCTTACATAGATTGGTTAAAGCTGCAGTAGGTAACTTGAATAAAAGTAACTTTTTGTGATATTTCCTAAAACTGTCCATATGTCCTGAAAGTAGAAAATGAGATTTGTAATCTGTTAAAAAAAAGCAGCTCAATTGGTCACGTCTACAGCCCCTACTGCGATTTGCAAGAATCCACCACGCCCGGTAGAAAACAGCCAATCAGAGCCAGAGCAGCTTCTGAAGGAGTGTCTGACATCTGTCTATCACTCCTCACACACACGCCCCTCGCTCCGCTACATAACCGGCTGCAACAGCCACCTAATGAGAAACTGCCCGTACCGCCACTGCCAACAAAAAAGAAGATGACAGAGGAGGACAAAAAAGCTAAGAAGAAAGAAGTTGACAGAGCCCGAGATAAAACGAGGGTAAATATTGGCGTAGCCTTTGAGAGGTGGAGGGAGCTACGGGACCTGAAAGTGTTTAAAACCGATTCTGAGTTGGCAATGTTTCTGCTTGACAGGTAATTACCCTTGCTTGATTAATATTTGTTTTGCTTTTTTGGTGGTGGTATTACTGTAAACCTCTGCAGCGTGTGCGATCATCCGTGCACTCACAGCTAATGTTGTCATATGTGGTTTACTGTTCTAAGTCGCGTCAGCTGATTATCTTTGGCAGTTGTTATGCCAGTAGCGCAGCGGAAGGAGGGAGGAGTGCATTGGAGGCGGGGCTTGAGTGCATCAGAGAGGGAGGGGGAGTGATGTGAAGCTTGTTTGGGTTTAAATTTTCAAGCAAAGTCTGCTTTACTCTCAGAGTTACCTACTACAGCTTTAACATTACAATCACCCAATGCTTACATTCTGAAATACTGCATTTAAAAGGCTTTATTATCCACCTGAACTCATTGTGCTTGTTTTTAATCTGTGTTCCAGTGACAAGAGTAAACGACGGACTAAAACAGTGAAGAAGAGCTCTGAGCCCAAGTGGAACCAGACTTTCATATATTCCCATGTTCACCGGCGGGACTTCAGAGAGCGCATGCTGGAAATCACCGTCTGGGACCAGCCTCGAGCACAGGAGGAAGAGAGCGAATTTCTGGGCGAGGTTGGTAACACCTCACAATGTCCATCTACTAGATTACATGGAGGGTTATCTAAATATCACATTTACTGATCACAGTGCATGACATAGTTAAAATGATGCTGTACTTGTATTGAATGAGTAAGTACAGATCACAGTGTGCTCAGATGACTGGACGTTCGACTCACAATGATGCTTAGTTTTGTAATGTAAATTCGGTCTTATGGCAGAATCTACAGCTAAATACTTTTTGTGTTTGGTCATCTCTAGCAATATCCACATGTATTTGAACTAATTAAAAAGTACGTGGTAAAGTCAGTCAGATTTTTTTGAAATCTTTGTTTCAGATCTGAAAGGTGAACTAGAAAAAGGTGCATTTCCTGCGAAAATGCAGTGTGAATGCTGTAAGCTGAATTTACTTGCAGAAAATGGCTGAAGTGTTTGAAGTCAACTGTAAAGGACTTGGTGAAGTGTAATAAACAGAATCAGCAGAAAAAAGACAAGTAGTCTGCCAACCGTACCACAAAGAAAAACTGTCACAATAAGCTTAAATAAAAAGTTGAATATTATGAAAAGTATAAAGGTTATGAATACCAAAAGATGTACCCGGAAAAAGCAGAAGAGTTGAAAAGTTGAATGGTTAAAATAGCACAAAGTATGCAGAAGTAGTTGAAGTTTAAAAAAAGTACACAAGTGTATGGTAGCATGTTGCCAAACACAAACATGTTAGTTAACAATAATGCAATCCATTCAGTATAATAAAAATAACATTAAGGATAAGTGTTAGCTAAAATTAGCTGAAATGCAAATGTTTGCTAAAATGCTAGTGGTAGTAAGGTAGCAAACACTAACATAACGCTGAACATTAACAAAATCTATTTAGCAATGTAACCTTAGCTGTTAAGTCAAAATTAGCTTAAATTTTGATACTAACTGTAATACTAGTGTTAGCTTAAATACTAGTGGTTGTATGTAGGCCAACATTAACATAATCGTTACCATGAACTTAATCCTTTCGGTATGTTAACATTAGCTGAAATGCTAATGTTAGCTAAAATGTTATTTTTAGCTTAAATGCTAGAGATAGCATGTTGGTAAGTACCAACATGTTGGTTAACATTAACTCAATCCATTCATTATGTTAATTTTGGTTGTTAAGTCAAAATTAGCTAAAATTCCATCGTTAGCTTGAAAGACTTAAATTGCTATGGTTAGTAAAAAAGCTATTGGTAGCATGTTGGCATACATGAACATATTGGTTAACAATAACAACCCATTCAGTTTGTTAAAACCAACCTAAAAACCCAATGATAGCTCAAATTTGCTAAAATACAGATGTTAGCTAAAATGATAATGTTAGCTAAAATGCCACAGATATGTTGGCAAACCCTAACATGTTGGTTAACTTTATCTTAATCCATTCAGTATGTTAACTTTAGCTATTAAGTCAAAATTACCTAAAACTCTACTGTTAGCTAAAATGCTAATGTTAGCTAAAATGCCACAGATAGCATGTTGTCAAACACTAACATGTTGGTTAACTGTATCTCAATTCATTCAGTAGGTTAACTTTAGCTATTAAGTCAAAATTAGCTAAAATGCTAATGTTAGCTTAAATGCTAGTGTTAGTATAATGGATAACAATAGTAAGTTAGCTAACAATATCTTACTTCATTTATAATGCCTAAGATTGCCTAAAAACACAAGTCTGTGTAACTGCCATTTAAAAGTAATCACTGTTTTCCAGGTGTTGAAACAGTAAAATGGCCACTCTTGCCTGCCTAGTACCTGAAGTATTTGAAGACAACTGTATAAGACTTGCTGAAGTGTAATGCACAGAATCAGCAGAAAAAAAGAAAGGTAGTCTACCAACCCTGCCGCATAGAAAAACTCACAATTAGCTAAAATGCCAGTGTTACCTAAAATCAGCTAAATTCCAAATATTACCCAAAACGCTAGTAGTAGCATGTTGGGAAAGACAACTATGTTGGTTAAAAGAAGACTTATTATATTCATTAAATTGACAACAAGCTATAACACCAATATTATTGAAAATTAGCTAACATGCTAATGTTAGCTAAAATGCTAGTGGTAGCATGTTGCCAAACACAAACATGTTGGTTAACAATAATTCAATCCATTCAGTATAATAAAAATGTACTTAAAAGGAAGTGTTAGCAAAAATTAGCTGAATTAGCTTAAATTTGGATACTAACTGATATACTAGTGTTAGCTTAAATGCTAGTGTTAGCATGTTGGCAAACAGTATCATGTTCGTTACCATAAACTTAATCCTTTCAGTATGTTAAAATATTCAAAATAATTAAATGATTATCTAAAATCCCATTGTTAGCTTGAATGAGCTAAATTGCTATGGTTAGCAAAAAAGCTATTTGTAGTATGTTGGCAATCATGAATACATTGGTTAACAATAACTTAACCCATTCAGTTTGTTCAAATCAACCCAAAAACCAAATAATAGCTAATGTTAGCTAAAATGCTCATGTTAGCTAAAATGCTAGAGATAGCATGTTGGTAAAAACCAATATGTTGGTTAACAGTAACTCAATCCATCCATTATGTTAATTTTAACAGTTAAGTCAAAATTAGCTAAAATGTTATTGTTAGCTTAAATGAGCTACATTGCAATGGTTAGTAAAAAAGCTATTGGTACAATGTTGGCAAACATGGACATATTGGTTAACAATAATTCAAACCATTCAGTATGTTACAATCAACCCAAAAACCAAATGATAGCTAAAATTAGCTAAAATGCTAATGTTAGCTAATTCCTGATAATGGATAACAATAGCAAGTTAGCTAACAATATCTTACTCCATTTATAATGCCTACAATCGCCTAAACATACAAGTCTGTGTAACTGCCATTTAAAAGTAATCACTGTTTTCCAGGTGTTTTCCAGTAAAATGGCCGCTGTTGCCTGCCTAGTACCTATGAGACTGTATTGATCATCATATTTTACAGAGTAATCAAAAGTCCTGGTGAACTGATTTGTATTAAATCTACAATTTGTTTGAGATGTCTTACAATAACCCTGAAATGTCAGTTTTACAGGGGAAGCCGTTTTAACAGGCAAAGCAGCTTCCGAACTACTCTTAATAACTTAAGAACCGTAAGGCGTATCGACGTCACCAATGTACCGTTTTTATCGGAACGGATAGGGGAACGCTCTCAAACCACTCAATTTGTTGAAAATATAATATTACAGCTGTAAAATGACGTTGAATATGTTGATAAATTTGATGGAAACATTAATCTGTCCTTCCTTGGTCCTAAACTACATGCTCTTACTTGGAAAATATAAGGTTTATCGAAATTATTCTTTCACTGTGAGTATCAGCAGGCTTTGATGAAGAATCATGGTGCGTTTCGTGTGTGTACCTCAATTTGTCTAGGAGCAGTGATTTTGTAAAAATTAGCATGATTTTGGTCTTTTTGAATCTGAGCTGTTTTAGCGAAGAGCAGATTTGTTACACTCGAACAAACAAAACTTATGGAGAAACGGTAACAGGTATCAAAAAAGTTGTTGAATCATGAGCGTCAGGAAGGTCTGACGTTATATTGGCACAGGGCTCATGTTTCTACGTCGCATCGTTTATGAGATATGACTTTACGAATATAGGTCAGAATCCAGCTGTCCTCTGAATTTTTGCTCAGTCTCAATGCATTCCAATGGTCCCTCCTGGGTGCGGCCACTTTGTTTCGGGTCGATTTGCCAAAAAACTGTAACTGTCACATAAATTTTGGTAACATTTCCTGAATCAAAAATTGAAAACCTACGTTTTGATATATAATATGTGCAGAAAGAGTGAAATATGAGCGAGTGTTGTTCATGGAAAATAAGGTAAATTGGAAAGTTGAAAAGTGTAATTCTGCTAGAGTGGGCCACTGTAGCTTAACTGCCTAGCGACCATAGCAACCCATGTATTTTCAGAAATCTGATCATTTCGCGACCAAAAACTTGAGGAAGGATTGTATGAAAACGGTTCTAGTTAGGAAGAAGCCGAGACAAACAGTAATAGCTGAAGAGTATGACTACCAGTGGCGGCTGGCCAATAGAGGGCGATAGGGCGCCGCCCCCCCAGTGTTTTCCCAAGTGTTTTTTTTGTTTTGTTTTTTTTACAATGATCACATATTCTAAGTTAATTGTGTGTTTAAATTCGTAACAAAGTATCATATTTAAAAATATATATCATTATCGGAGAAAAAGGTCCCGCTGCTGAGCAGCTGGGGCGACAGAAAAATCAACCCAAGCAGTGCAACAGCCAGCCAATCACTGACAAGAAATTCACACATAGCAACAGGAATTTATCCAATCAGTGTCGTTGATTCGGACGCATGAAGGGCGATAGAGAAATCGCCCCAAGGCTGGTGTGAGGACGGGCAAGATATCTGGTGGTGACATTGGCAGTGTGATTTCTCTGCCACAAGGGGGCGCTGCTGTAAGAGTTAACAGCTTTGTGTGTAAAATGTTTGTGTAAACCTAATAAGTTATTCGTTTCCAGTTTTGTTCTAAACTTGTTTGTGCAATATTGTATTTATGTTTAGTATAAGAATGCCTCAAGTTGTTAAAATTGGCATTAAAATAATCAGTATTTCATATAGTACTGGTATCCAGCCGTTTATGTTCAATTGTTTTGGGATGATTATTGAAAATGACTTGATAAGCCATATGCACAGCTCCACTACTTCCTGAACTAAGTACAGCCCTTTTATTTCCTGTCTGTATTGGACAAACTGATCAATCCAGGTGTGTCTGACCTCAGTAGTCACAACAACAATGGTCAGACACACCTGGATTCATCAGTTTGTCCAATGATGTAAGACAGGAAATAAAAGAGCTGTACTTAGTTCAGGAAATAGTGGAGCTGTGCACAAAGCTCAGAAAGCACAAGTTTGATTCAAAAAAAGAAAAAGCACAGCCCCACCAAGAATATTTTTCACCAGCCGCCACTGATGACTACATTTTAAGATTTGAATGGTGTTTCTAAGTGGAAGTATGTGGAAGTAGTTATTTTTGCAAAACAGGCGAAATTTAGCTGAATTTTTTAGGTTTTACATTCATTTCAATGGGAGCAAAAAACACATAAAAAGTTGAATATAATAAAAAGTATTAGGGTTATGAATACCAAAAGATATAGCCGGAAAGAGCAGAATAATTCAAAAGTTGAATGGTTAAAATAGCACAAAGTATGCAGAAGTAGTTAAAGTTGAAAAAAACGTACGGAAGCAACTATAAGACGGAAGATTAAAGAATAAAGAGAAACAGGATCTCAAGAGTGTGAATGCTGTAGGCATTCACACTAATTATCATTTCAATCTCTACAATTACTAACATGTTACTGCATTAGCTCCTTTCATCCTTTCTTTGGATCTGAACAGTTTGTCAGGAAAAATCTTCAACATGGCATGATACTGCCGCCACTGTGCTTAACCGTGTCAGTGACAATAATGGCTGATAAATTTGTAGACTAATGAACTTAGATAATCACATCCCTATGTTCCTCAAGTATTTATTTAAAAAGTTCAGGCTAACTTCACTACCTTAAAGGTTGATTTGTGCATTTGTCCTTGACGACCTAAATTGTATAATTTTCTTATAAATACAGTTATAAACTAATCCAGAAGTATGGAAAGATTTCAGGAATTTCACCAACATTGAGTGTGCATTAAAAGAGTAAAAAGCGCAAACAGAAAACATTTAGCAAATGGAGCAGCTTTATTGTCAGAATGAGGCTTTTCAGCTTGTTCGATAATGAACATCTCTGGAGATTTGACCTCCTCTTGTACTGACCCAAAGCTTCAGAGAAGATTTTCTTTAGCTTTTTAAATTTCAGAGTTCAGCTTTTGTTTTCAAATGACAGTGTTTTTTTAAGTGTTCATACAGGTAGATTTAAATAAAGTAGAACATCTACTGTTAGAAGAGTTAACATATTTCAGTAATTCAATTCAAAACTCATTTTATAATGATTCATTGTGAACAGAGTGACCTATTGGTACATGACTACTCTTCTAGAAGTCCAATACATGCTTTTATTACCATGGTATTACTGCTTGATTGGTCATCAAACTGGTCTGACTTAATCCCCATAGATATTCTATGGAGTATTGTCAAGGTGACAATATTCTCAAGAGGTCAAACAAGGTTTATTATTTCAATCTTTAAACCCTTCTCACAACAATAAAGCAAAAACACAGTGGAAACTGAATCGCTTTTTGATTCTCAGCTCTTATTCTCCTACATTCTCATCATCTTTCCTCCATCTCTGTTCTGTCAGATCCTAATAGAGCTTGAGACGGCCTTATTGGATGACACTGCCCATTGGTACAAACTCCAGACTCATGACGTGTCCTCCATACCTCTGCCTCAGCCCTCTCCATACCTTCCACGCCGACACGTCCACGGAGACAGTCCAAGCAAGAAACTACAGAGTACGTCCTTTCGAATGCAGTGTTCTTCTAAGTCACATTTCATTGGACCTGCTATGTGTTTGAGTCTGCACCAGTTAACCTCTCCCTCTTCTGAGCTTTCTCCTTTGTGTCAGAACTTCTCAGCCTTACCCTGTCTTACCCTGTTTGTGTGTGTATGCAGGGTCTCATCGCATCATTGATACTGAGTTTGATGATGGTTTGATAGGTGGGACTAAAGGTGGGTGGGGGGCATGATTGCTGAGTCTTTCTTTGTAGTAGCTTGTAATTGTCCAGCACTTGGTGAGAAGCTTCTTCTTGCATTCTTCCTCCCTCCTATAAAAATAATTTAAACATTTAATTTGCACCATAATATTAAAATGAACAATTCTGTTGTGAGATTTTTACTATTCATCAAATTCTGCAGCAAAGCAGCACAGTCCACAGTAATCATGTGCCCTTTAGTTTGTACTGACCTTTCCAGAAGCTGCAGTGAACTGTTTCTCCTCCTCCTGCTGGACTATAGACTTACCAAAGCACTGAGTGCATGCTAGACTGAAGAGCTCCTTTGTTCTTTGCCATTTCACTTACTCTCAATCCCCTGCATGCTTTTAGTTCTACAAGCTTGTTGCTCACTTCACAGGAGACAACATGCACAAATGAGGATTAACTATTTTATATATTTATATATATATATAGAGAGAGATTTTTTTCTTTGATCAGCAGAAGTGGTCTAATGTCTTTCCTGTTTGCCTGTTTCTGCAGTAGCTTTAGTTCATACTAGTCATACTAATATGCTCCTGATTACCGAGTCTTACGTGTTCAAAGTTAATTTTGGCCTTTTTAGATGCCAGATGGGTTTAATTTATGACATGTGGAGCTCTAGAAAGCCCATTGCCAGTATGAAGTGGATAGCAGACTCAAGCACAGTTCCACTTCCAGCCAGAGATTTACGAATAGACCAATTGTTTGCATAATGGTCATTGCAATTATGTTCTCACCAAAATCCTAAATTGTGCCCCTGATTCTTTTACAGTTATGTCTACAACATATGTATCTAAATTTCTGACTAAAATACTCATACATTTAGTTCAATTCATTTACAAAATGCTTTATAAGGGGAGTTACATGTTGTGAATCATACAAGTTTCTTTAAAGAGTCATTGTAGATGGTGATACCTGTGGGCAGCAAGGGTCTCCTGTAGTCAGGTCAGTATTACAGTGGATCTTAAGAAACTTCTTACTGTTAGTTGTTTCATGACACTCTCATGAAGAAGATGCTCAGGGCTGTCTGTATTGGTCTTCATTAAATGACGAGTCCTCCTTTGCACAATCATCTTCAGAGACGACAGTCGCTAGAAAAAAGCAGACTCAGAGATTCTATAACTTTTTTTGAAGAAAGGATGTATAGAATGGAGCAAAAAACCAGAGGATTGGAGAAAAAAAACAACATCAACAGAAAAAACTATAGTGGAACAGAAAGATAATCAGGTAGCATAAAGACTGGGGAAAGCGAGGGGTGATTACTAAGTAATTCCAGGTGTACTGATTCCAGATAAAACATTAAAACAGGGAACTGGAAGTTACGATGAATGAGGATATTTAATGGCTGAAAATATTTACTCAACATAACAAAAAAAACGACTTAAAATACATAAACCTACAAAAACTATCAAGAATCCACTAAAAATCCATAATCCTTAACCCAGTCTGGAATCAAACTTTTGTTTTCTGTCTAATTTAGACCACACAAAAAGTATGCTGATATCTTTTCTGGATAACAAAGCAGGAGGAACCAGAACATTTTTCACCATGTAAATATATTATAAACCAGAATTAAAGGATCACCTAAGTTCATTTCTGCACAAATATATGTTAGAATTAAACAGGTTACTTGAATGAAAATCTGTTGCTTTCTTAACTTTATTACATCCCTTGGCCAAAAAAAAAGTATTTTTCTCTGTAGTTACAGCTTCAAATGTTTGATCATTAGTTCACCTGGCACTGAATGCATTTTTCAAATCTCTGGCCTGAATGAGACACTGCAGAAACAGTCGGGGACATTATTTGCTTGTAAAACATCCTGAAGTAATGTTCTACATTCAGCAAAAGATTTGCATCTGTAGTAGTGGTAGTGATGATAGTAGTAGTAGTAGTAGTAGTAGTAGTAGTAGTAGTAGTAGTAGTAG
The DNA here is from genome assembly GCA_963556495.2 of Valencia hispanica. Taxonomy (NCBI): domain Eukaryota; kingdom Metazoa; phylum Chordata; class Actinopteri; order Cyprinodontiformes; family Valenciidae; genus Valencia; species Valencia hispanica. The sequence goes on from OY747703.1 coordinate 33,631,913, forward strand.
TAGTGGTAGTAGCAGCATCGATTTGAAAAACTCTCTTAACTGATGCATCATTTCTAAATTAAATATAAAAATTTGATTTGAGTGGGTTCACTTTTTTTTAATTTATGTTTGTATCCACATAAATCCCAAAACATGACAGGGTGATTTTCTCCAGTCAAGTGTGTCCACATCCTGTGTGTTTGTGTTTGTGTGTAGGTGGAGAGCGTAACTCCCGTGAGAGAGATCGGGGGAGTACGTTAGCTGTCCCAGAGCAGCAGCGCCCCATCCAGCACCGCTCCCGTTCTGTGTCTCCTCACAGGGAGGACACCTGCAGGGCTCGGTCTCGACCCCCACACGTGCCCATGCAAAGGTCAGCTTGCCCCGGCAGCACCTCACGTTACCTTTTACCTCTACATACAGTCATAACTTCCTACCCTTGTAAAATTCAAGTGAACTATGTGGTTATTTGCTTGTCTTTTCTTAAGATCCATTGTGTTGAGTTGTATCAGTGTCTTCTCTTAAGTATAGCTCTAATTAAGAGACATCATAAAGTCATACAAAATGCTTAGATGATAATATGCCATAATATGCCATCACATGTCACAAAATCAGAGGTTTGAAGTTCTAAAAACTGGTTTAAATGTGTCTATTACTATTCATGCACTCTGACGTGGGATATGGTTAGTTATTTATTTGTATTTATATTTAGTTCTTTAGTTAAAAATGCTTAACTACAGGGCCCTGTAAAAATGTGTATGGCCCTTAAACTTCTTTGCATTTTGTCATATTACAACCACAAAATTAAATGTATTTTATTGAAATCGTACTTGAGAAACCAATACAAAGCAGGGAATACCAGTGAAGTGGAAGAAATTTAAATGTAATTTCTATTTTGCAAATGCAATTCTGAAAAGGGTGCAATGCATATGTATTCATAGGTAATCTGATATTCCTTTATAAAAGCCAGTGTGAAACCAGTTGCATTCAGAAATAATCTAATTAGTAAATAGATGCCATCTATGTGTAGTGTAAATGCAGCTGTTCTATGAAGGTTGTGGAGAAGTATAAAGCAGAGTTAGGGTATCAAACAAAATCCCAAATTTTTGAAATCTCGTGGAGGACTGTTCAATCCATCATCTGAAAATGGAACAAGTATGGCAAACCTATAAAGACACAGGCGTCCACCTGAATCGGCAAGGCAGGGCAAGGAGAGCAGTTCAGTTGCAGGGAAACTAAGAGTCATATGCTTCACAAATCCACCTTTATTGAAGAGTGGTAAGATAAAAGTTGTTGTTGAAAGAAAGCGATACAATGTCCCATTTAAAATTTGCCTTAAGTGATGTATGGAACACAGAAAACATATAAGGAGGTCATCTGGTCAGATTAGAATTTGAACTTGAGCCTACATGCCAAACACTTTGAAGAAAAATTAACACTGCACATCACTCTGAAGACGTCAGCCCAACAGTGAAATGTGGTGGTGGTGGCAGCATCATAGTGTGGACACTTTAGGCTGGGGCAAAGATTCACCGTCCAGCATAACAACAACCCTAAACATACAGCCAAAGCAACGTTGGACTGGTTTAGATCAAACCACATTCAGCTGTTAGAATGGCCAGGTTGAAGTCCCGACCTAAAGATTATTGAGAGTGTTTGACAAGACTTGAAAGTTGATGTTCATCCAGTGGGTTAGGGTAAGGGTTAGGCTAGAATTATTTTTGCAAAGGGAAACGGGCAAAAATGTCCATGCTTAAATGCACACAAAAATATTTTTACTTATAAAACATTTGAATAACATTGAAAAACCCTGCTACCATAGGTTAACGTTTGTGGTTGTAATGTGACTAAATGTGGAAAACCTTGAGTGACACAAACAATTATGCAAGCTGCTATATCATACACTCCAAGAATTGTTCCCTGGATCCTTGTTTTATTTTCATTTGTAGTACTTAGCTTTTTTTCATCTTGAATCTGTTCTGTATGAAAAATACCAAAAAGATTTAATGTATTTTTTATATATTTAAATGTAAATATATTTATTTTCTTCAGGAGTTTGGATGAGATTCACCAAAATCGTAACCACTCACGTTCCCCGTCACACTACCATGAGTCCTCCCTGGAGCGCCAGCGCTCCGGCGACTCAGACTATGAGTATTCAGAGGACAGGTAACCTACTATTGGGATATCTTGAAACTTTGGGGTGAAGAAATGTGTCAAACAGTTATTTATCAGTGACATTGGTCACAACCTTTAATGCTAAAAAGCCCTAAAGTTGCTAAAGGTTAGCTATGTTTTGTGAATTAAGAATCTTAATTTCCTTAATTGTTTTTTTTTTTGTGTGTGTAATCTGATTTCACCAAACTAATTCTACTAATACTACTAACTGTGTTTGTTATAGACATAACTATAATATGAGAAGTAGTTTTCCTGCTTTATATCATTCATAAATCCACTCTGCTCATCTGCGTTGCCATCCTGTTTTTTTTTTTTTGTGTGTGTTTTCCCGGATCCTTTTTCATTCGTTCACCCATCGTCATGGCACTGACAGTGAGGTCCTGGAGATGCACAGATCAATTCGTGGCGGGAGTGCTGAGTGCCTACATACCAACAGGTACAAACACCATTCAGTTGTGTTTTAATGTTTTCCATCATACTTTAACAACTCCATCTTAACAGAAGTTTTTTTGTGTATTAGGAATGAGTTGAATATTTCTGATTTTCTACACCTGCATGAAATCAAAAGATTTTGCTTTTGTGTCAAGAAGCTTAGGAAAACGTTGTAATTCTTGTCAAGAATTTTGTTAGTTTCCATTACTACCTTATAAAATGCACAAAATGCATTGATTAATAAATAAATGGATTAGAAGGCATACCCTATCCCTGACCTCAAAAAGACAAAGCTTTCTCCCTCCTTTCCCAGCGTTTTCTCAGATACTTTCTCTATTTCCGCTTTTTTTCTTGTCCTGCTTTCACTGTGCATGATTCCCACTCGTTCAACCAGGAGCATAGGTAGAAACAGCAACATACTTCCCCCCAAAATGCCCCTTTTAGTAAATGGTATCCATAAAGACATTTACAGGTAAGCATTTTACACTTGGAAGGCACTCTTGTCTTTCCTTTCTTACTCTGTGCTTGTCTTGTTTTTAAATTATTCATTCATGAAAATGGTGGATCATTTTTGGTAGTATAACAAGCCTCCCACTCTGTTTGTGTTGTGGTCAGAATGTTGCAGAAGTAGGTCTGGGTTAATTCACTCCATCACCTATTTGTACACCTGTTTCATATGTGTTCCCCTTTCCTCTCTTCCTACTACAATTTCGATGTTGTAAACAAACCATCTTGTGCCCCTTTACCATACTAATGTACATCTTATTATCTCTTGTGAGGTATGTATTTTAGTAGAGTTGAGATAATAAATAAATAATAATAATAATAATGATAAATATATAAGTGCGTGTACATTCTATGTACCAACCAGTTTTCACTGATTATGATTATGATCCCTATCTGGGCCTTTTGACCAATTGACATTTAAGAGAAACCAAATGGCTTTAGTGACCTCAGATCACATTTATTGGAGCAACATGACAATTTCTTCGGTTGAGCTTAGAAAATCACTTTAAATCGTCAAACAGAACCAACTCAAATATCAAACTTTGGTACCCTTTGAGGGTCCCAATTTATGGATGCTCAGTAAATAAGTCTCCAAATAGCTTCCAAACCCGTTGCACATAAAAAAATTATATTTGGGGTCTAAAAATTGCGAAAGTATGACACAGCAAAGGGGGGAAATAACCAATGTTTGTGTTATGTGGTGTTCAGATGCCACTTGAGTAAAATATCAGTAACTTTTCTCTTTGCCTTTGACCAAATCTGATAATTTTACAGGATTTATGCCATCATCACCATTTGATAAAATACAATAAATGGCAGGTATCACAGTGTTTTTAATGATGTCACAAACATACTTACTGGTCATCTTGGAAGATAAAAACATAGGAAAGCATTAAAGTATTACAATCTGTTATTTAAGGAAGATGTGGTGGTTTTGTAAAGAAAATCTGAAAATTATTGGATTAGCATCAACATGGAACTTTTACTGTTGTCCAACCAGTTTATGCTTAGTCAGTTAAGAAACATACAATTTTATTACTGATTAGCATCATTCAAGACATAAGCTCTTAATTTGAAAATAATCAACTCATCTGTAAGCTACATTGAAGTCAGCCAACATTCAACATTTACCACTTCTGCCAAAACACCAAAAACGAAACATGACAGTACCTGCCTATTTTATTTTTTTACACATTTATGTGAATAATTTTCTTCAGGAGATATGCTGTCCTAGTAACAGAGACTATGAAAACACGGCATGGAAACAATATGAGCAGATGTTGCAGCTAAGTGAACATGTTTTAGACCGTATTTTTTAGGCCCTCTTTAGTAAACATGCTGAGCCTTTGTTACAAATTTTAAATATGTCACACCACCATTTCTCACATCTGTACTTTTCACTTTTACTGGAGTAGTATGTTGGAGAGTTGACAGGAACGGAGGCAATGAAGTTTCTATTTAGCATATCTAAGCTTAGTCATTTCAAGTCAATCATACATTCCAATTAATCCAGCGGTTCATTGTTCCAATCAATTGTAAAGTTTTCTATCTAAGAAAACCTAGCATATTGCATCGAGTCATTGACTTGCAGCATCAGTTAGTCTACTGACTTACAAGCTTATCAGATAAGAACTAACATATAAATACTAAAAATGAGAAGCCTTCACTGCACTGACAATAAAATTGTACATATCTACATACATTATACAGATCTACTTTAGTTTGTTTTCCCTCCCCAGATTTAGATCTGTAGATTGTGTTATGTAATAAGCATTATATGTAATCTCCTACAAGAGAAACTATCTCTATGCCTTTACGTAATGAAATCCTTGCTCTTAAGTTCCAGATGGAATGTAGTTCAGCTTATGTGTTCATTTAGTGATTTCTTTTGTGTGTTGCATCTGAAAATCACCACTATCATTAGCAGGCAAATCTGAAGGCCATCTAAGCTTGCAGAAAACTCACTTGCACTGAGTTGTATTTTGTCATTATGTAGCTACAGTGCTGTTTTTTGTTTTTTTTAGATCATAAAGCAAATTTCATTATCAGACAAAGATAACCTAAATGAAAATAAAAATAAAATGAGGATTTCATTTATCAAGGAGAAAACCTATTTATTTCAGTCTAGCCCTAAGTAAAAAAAGTAATCACCTTTTAAACCCAATAAATAGTTGTCCTACCTTTGGGGTCATCAACTGCCATCAAGACTGTCATAACTGGTTAGGAGTCGTTTACATCTCTGGGAAGGAATTTTGGCCCGCTCTTCTTTCCAGAATTGTTTCAAAATAACTCCATTTGATAGTTTTGAGAGTCCAGGCTATGGCATCTCAATCAGATTCAAGTCAAGACGTTGACTAGGTCACTCTAAAAGCTTTTTCTTTTACCCATTCAGGGTTGGATTTACTGGTTTGCTTTGGATCAATGTCTTGTTATACTGTTTTATACCAGTTGTAATAGAATGCACACTTTCCAAAAGTTCCACTTTTTTCTTACCAATCCAAAAAATATTTTCACCAAAGTCTCAGGGATCATCTAATTATCATCTTAACATGAAATGGGCTTTTGTGCTTGTTTTGGTCAAAATTGGTTTTCACCTAGGAACTCTCCCACACATGCAATTTTGTGCCCAGTTTATTTCCTATTGTTAAATCATAAACACTGACCTTCACTGAGAAAAGTGAGGCCTCCAGTGCTTTAGCTCAGGGGTCCCCAACCACCAGACCCCAGACCAGTACAGGGCCTTGAGTCTGTTGGTACCAGGCTGTTAGTTATGTAGACATATTGGCAGTATTGACAAGCAGAGAGTATGAGTTGCTTTATTTTGAAGCATCCATGTGCTTCCACCAGTGCAACTGAGAAATATTAAGATATGGAGGAAACGGGAGAAGGAAGACAATCGTGGAAGTTGATATTGCAGAGGAAGCTTCTAGTTTGGCCCAAGGGTACTTTATGTTGTTGCTTTTTAGTTGTATGATAAGGAATCGTGAAAGTCGCACCCCCTAAACCCCACATAGTCATCTGGGGGAGGAACTCCGGTCTGTAGTGAGCAAAGGTTTGGTACCACTGCTATGTTCTAGGTTTTTTGTGACCTCCTGAATGAGTTGGCAACCCACTCTTAGTAGAATTTTGTGAAGCCTTCCATTCCAGGGAAGGTTTACCACTGTTCTATGTTTCTAGATTTTGGCTGTCATTGCAATTTCCAGATAAATTTCAATTACCTTCTTTCTCATCCGTTTCTGAAATTCTTCAGATTGAGGGTATGAAGTGTTTTCCAAAGTGATTTCCAAAATTGTGCATGTCTGGATGATAATCGGGTCTCAAGGAGATAAAGTAAAGTTGAACTTTGCTTTCCAAAAAATGTGGTTAATTGCCGTTAACTTGTAATTGAACAAAGAAAGGATACGGTTAACATTGTGCCAGATGGTTTGGCTAGTTATTTTATTTCCTCAGTAAATAAAATGACATTTCCTTAAAACTGAAATTAGTTTGATGATCTGATACATTTAGGTGTAAAAAGCAGAAACAAAAACACCTTATCAGTAAAAAGACACATATTTTTTGCTTGATGTTTTCTTGATGTTGTGATGCAGATTTTAATTTCCTAATCCTAACTTCACCTATTTAGTTGCTGCTTCACTCTGTCACTTGCATGTGTCATATGGTTTTCCTTTACCTTTCTTTGCATGCGGGTGTTTGGCCCACAGCTCCACCCTCCCTGCATGCTCAAAGAGTAAGCCATATACCAGACAGGAAGGGGGTGGCACCTTGCCTCGTAGCATCCTCACACACCGTGTTCTCAGGTTCACAGACGAAGTCACGGTTAGGTAAGGACAGTGCCAATTTCACACATCTCCACTGTCATTCTGTCACTTGTTTGAAACATGGTTTTGCATTTTCTTGACTGACAGCTGATTCTAACCTGTGAAGCATTAAACAAGCTTTAAACAAATGATCTCCTTTTGCAATCAACAGTAGCTAAAAATTTATAAACATTGTTGTTAAAATGCCAGGTTTTTTTGGATAATAAAAGGTAGATGAAGATTAACTATTTTATTTTCCCACCTTAAATGTTACTAGTAACCCGTAAAAATATACTAAAATTGCTTAGGAGAAAAATGAAAATCTAAAATACTGTTTGGTTTAGTGTGTACAGCCTTTGATAACTGCAGATGTAGCTGTACTCAGGATCAACCATTACATTCAAACTAATGTTATATAAAGCCAACACTTAGCATCTTGAGCTAGAATGCCTCTGGTTAAGCCCAAATAATGCTTAGCTGTTCTAGTAGACTTTGTCTTAAACTTCCTGACATCTCGCATATTTAAAGTCTCCAAAGGGTATGTGGGGAAAGTGTGATATAGTCTGCTGAAACCATTGTTGAATATTTTTGTTGTCATTCCAAAAGTTAAAAATACACACACAAAGTGAAGTTTGGTGGTGGCAGCATCACGCTTTAGGATTTTTTTGTGTGTTTTCTTTAGCTTGGACTGAGGTCTTTGTTAAGATGGACAGAGTAATGAACAATTTAAATAATCTGCCAACAAAAATCTTGGAAAAATCTTGCCACAAAACTTTCCTTTAGATAGCTGACAATGACAAAATTTTTTTCAGCACAAGGATTACTTTAAATTTTAATACAAATCGAGATTAAAATTCTGGATTCTCCTATCCAGACCACAGAGCAGCATCTGCAGTACTAAAACTGAACAAAATGTGCTTTAAAAAGGTATTATCTTAATTTTCGGACTATTGAGTGCACCTGAATATAAGCCGCAACAGCTAAATTTGAAAATAAAATAAATGTTGTACATACAGTATATAGGGAGCCCCTGAATACAAGCCACATGTTTTCATGTTGTAACATGAGTACGGTGTACATTTTAGGACATCCTCAGGTCTCAAGAACACATCTGTCAGACCTCAGAGAAAACAGCCTCAGACATCAGACCTTAGATAAAAAGGCATCAGGTCTTAGGAAAACATTTGTCAGTCTTCAAACAAAACGGCCTCACATAGAACGGCATCAGACAGAATGGACTCAGACCAAATCGCATCAGACAGAACGGACTCAGGAAAAAGTACTCATGGTGCGTTCACTTCAGCTCGTTTTTTGAAAGATTTAGTTTTTTTTGTTTTTTTACAGCAAATGACAAATTGTAGGGTGTAGAGTCCAAAAGAGCAGCAATACACGGTGCTTTCTTAGATGCTTTCCGTTTTTTCTTCCGAGTTGATGCAGCTAGAACGCCAAAACGTCGTTGATGAACATAATTTACTCTCGGTCACTCAGAATTACGAGGTAAGTGGAACGCACCATCAGAGGAGCCGGGAGGAAACGTCACTAAATCGCCGACAGCGCCTGTGCTATCAAGTTGCGCGCCTAATTACTATATTATACCTGTAATATTTTAGCAGCAGTAACAGTTGTGTTGTTGTCTTTGAACAAAAACATTGAAATCATATTTTAAAAAATTTAATAAAAGGAATTTTTGGAAATATTTTTCTCAAGTTTTTGTAACATCAGAATCACATACCAGCTTTTGACTACTTATCATTGCTGCCATTTCAGGGTTGGTCCACTCATGAACAAAAGAAACTAGGGATATGTATTGGCAAAAATCTGGTGATACGATATATATCGCGTTACATGGGAGGCGATACGATATATCGCGATATATCGTGATACTATGAGTAAGACGATATATTGTGATTTTTAAAACTCAATTTAACAGTAGGAAAACTGTTACAGCATTCTAAGCACTCCAACCTGTTTCATACTTTAACACATCCAGTTTTATTACTAGATCTAGTTGATCCACTGGAACTAAGAAGGTGAAAACAGCCACAAACGACTAGTCATGCTTTTAATTTTACTACAAAAATTACTGTCATCATTAATGGTTCCATTCAAACCCTACAAAATTTTTTTTTTATAAATCTTTTTTTGAATATCGATACAATATCGGGAAATAAAATATTGCGATATATCGGTGTATCGATTTTTTTCTTACATCCCTATAAGAAACTATTCAACGGATTCTCAGCAATATTTTTCTGTCATTTTGTGGAAATGTATTTGTGTTTGTATGATGTGTTTTTTACATTTGCAAATTGCAGTTGTTGACTCAAATGTGATTAAATTAGTTTTAAGTTTGCTTGTTTTATGTCATTGCATGTTTTTTGTTTAGTTGCAGGGCTGCCACTTTCAGGATTTAAGTCAACTAATGTTATGCGATGGCATCCATTTAAAGCCACATGATGTCAGAAAGTGACATGGGACAAACATACAGACATATACTTACATCAGTAAACGAATTACACTCTCACACAAATCAATCCTTCTGCCATTGAGACATGGTTTCCATGTTAACACACCAGCCTACCATCTCAGTGATCTCCCAGCATTTGCTTGCTAGGAATGACTAGTTTTGATAAATATAGCAGCAGAGCCATTACATATTACTGCACTGTCTGATACTCCCCTCCCCCTTTAATCTCTGTCTCTCTTATTCTTATGCCCGTCCAAATTACTTTCTTTCTCTCTCCTTCCTGCGTTTTAAAAAAACATTCTCCTCTTTATCATCACACCGTGGATCACGCTGATCTTATCTCCATCTTTGTTTCCCTGCCTACCATGTTCTGCTGCCATGTTGTGGCGTTGCAGTGACCTGCAGCCATCCCTGGACAGAGTGAGAAGTGCCAGCACCACATGTCTGAGACCAGACACCAACTTTCACTCCTCTGACAGAGACAGGTATCCCGCAAAAATTCATACAATGTACGAATCAGGCAGATCTACACAAACCAATAGTTTTATACTTAGGCCTACACTTTTCAGATGTGCATTCACAAGGATGGTGTCATTCAGTATTCCTTTTTTCAAAGATGCTGCATGTTTTCACTCCATCTCATGTCATGTGCCCCTCATAACAACATACCATCTCTCCCAACTTGTCGCACACAAATGCTTCGTGTGGAACCTTTCACTCCAAGCAATTGGCATCCATGAATAATAAATGTTTGGTCTTTTATTTTAAGGGTGAACCTTTTCAGACCAGAAAAAAGCCTTGAAAATGTTTCATTTTATGCCAGTAAATGCTCTCCAAGTTGAGTCTCGACAAAGATGCTGACTGTCAGACTTAGTCAGCCCATTTGGCCAACCCTTTAATATTTTTTGCCATACTTTGATTTACTTTTTTTTCTTACAACCTTTACTATTTCACTTTTCAAAAACATTTACGTGCTAGTTAGCAGGAAGGCATACTTCTTTACTCTATGTAATTTTTTTCATGGTATTTGCATGATATTTCTTTCATAAATCAAGACGCTAAAATGTTCCTTTTTATATTCATTTTGATTTACCTAAACCTAATTATTTCCACTTTTGCACAGATTTGGGCTCTAATACTGCTTGGTTGATTGTAAGAAAATGTAACAATAATAATAATAACAATAATAATAATAATACTGCAGAATTAGGCAGATGTTAGATGGTGCAGTTTCCTACTTCATCTGTGAACATGTATTCAAGTTATTCTAATTTCATATATGAAAAATTACAATGAAATGCCTTGTTAATTACAATTTTGGAAATTCTGATTATTGGGGACTAAGACTGTTGTGATCCCCGGGTGTTTGGCTTTTGTTGGACTTCTAGGGGCATCTGGTATCCGCCCTTGAGGGGGAGGTTGTGTTGTGATCCCCGGGTGTTTGGCTAATGTTAGTGATTTTCCTTATTTAGTTCTATTTTCATGTTTTGCTATTCTTAGTCTTTCTTGTGATTTCTGTACTTTCTGGTTTCCCCGTAGTCTTGTATTTAGTTAGTTTCTTAAGATTCTTCTAGTTTCCCAGTTTTCTGTCTCCCAGCCATTTCACCTCCTGTCCCAGCTAATCACTTCCACCTGCTCACTCCCCCTCAGCTGCAACCGCTTCCCCTAATTGGTCCTGCTCCTTCTCTGCTTCACTCTTCACTCTCCTCCCTCAGTATAAATACGGTCCTCCTTCAGTCACAGCTCGCTGGTTCGTCCGTCTTTCTTCCCCGCCTGATTCCTGCCTTCTTGTAGCCCGTCTGGTTCCTGTTTTTCCCTGTTGCTGCCTGTACCCTCCTGTGTTATGTAAGTTCCGTGTGGTTTTTCATTAAACCTTTTTGTTTTCAACTCTGCTGCTTTTGGGTCCAGTTTAAACTGCAAAACATGACAGAACGAACCAGCCAGTCTTTGGACCCAGCAGAAGCTCGCTGTCTGCCCACGTTGCGCCTGTATTTAAGGCAGCATTTGGACCTAATGGCCACTCTCTCCCCGCCTTGGGTCCGGATCGGGGCTGCAGAGGAACTGTTGGCTTTGCTAAGGCCCTGGTCGCCATTACTGGCCGAGCTGGGGTTGACTGCATTTTGGGAAGAGGCGGAGTGGAACAAACTGGCAACATTTGCTGGCCAGTTGGGGAGGCCTCTCCCGCCTCGACCCCAGGTGCAGCCCCCTAGTTTCGGCCCGGCCTTGACAGTCTGCCAGCTCTCGGGGGGTGTCCCAGAGGACACGCCTCTGATCCCAGGCTCCGCAGGGGGTGTTTCGGAGGACACGCCCCTGGTTCCTGTTTCCGCCGGGGGTGTCCGGGAGGACACGCCTCGGGTTCCTGTCTCCACAGGGGGTGTCCCAAGGGACACACCTCTGGTTCCTGTTCCTGACTCCGCAGAGGGTGTTCCAGAGGACACGCCTCTGAATCCTGTTCCTGTCTCCGCCGGGGGTGTCTGGGAGGACACGCCTCGGGTTCCTGTCTCCGCCGGGGGTGTCCAGAGGGACACGCCTCGGGCTCTTGTCTCCGCCGGGGGTGTCTGGGAGGACACGCCTCGGGTTCCTGTCTCCACCGGGGGTGTCCAGGGGGACACGCCTCGGGCTCCTGTCTCCGCCGGGGGTGTCCAGAGGGACACGCCTCGGGTTCCTGACTCCGCCAGGGGTGTCTGGGAGGACACGCCTCGGGCTCCTGTCTCCGCCGGGGGTGTCCAGGGGGACACGCCTCGGGCTCCTGTCTCCGCCGAGGGTGTCCAGAGGGACACGCCTCGGGTTCCTGACTCCGCCGAGGGTGTCCAGAGGGACACGCCTCGGGTTCCTTACTCCGCCAGGGGTGTCTGGGAGGACACGCCTCGGGCTCCTGTCTCCGCCGGGGGTGTCCAGAGGGACACGGTCGCGGGTCTTCAGCGCCACGTCGTGGGTCTTCAGCGCCACGTCGTGGGTCCTCCACACCGTCCTCTCGTAGGCCCCCGCGCCACAAGGTCCTGCTCCGCAGCCGGCCCCCGCGCCACAAGGTCCTGCTCCGCAGCCGGCCCCCGCGCCACAAGGTTCTGCTCCGGTGCCGGCCACCACGCCACAAGGTTCTGCTCCGGTGCCGGCCACCACGCCACAAGGTTCTGCTCCGGTGCCGGCCACCACGCCACAAGGTTCTGCTCCGGCCTCCTCGCCTCTTGGTTCCTCGTCGCCGGCCTCCTCGCCTCTTGGTTCCTCGTCGCCGGCCTCCTCGCCTCTTGGTTCCTCGTCGCCGGCCTCCTCGCCTCTTGGTTCCTCGTCGCCCGGTTCCTCGTCGCCCGGTTCCTCGTCGCCCGGTTCCTCGTCGCCTGGTTCCTCGTCTCCGTCTTCTGGTTCCTCGTCGCCGGCCTCCTCGCCTCTTGGTTCCTCGTCGCCCGGTTCCTCGTCGCCTGGTTCCTCGTCTCCGTCTTCTGGTTCCTCGTCGTCGCAGGCCTCCACCCACCCTGGATGGGTGTGTTTTTGTTTTGGACTCTGGCCCTCCTTCCGAGGCCCCCTCCGCCCACCCTGGTTGGGTTGGGTTCGGTTTGTTTTTGTTGGACTTCTAGGGGCGTCTGGTATCCGCCCTTGAGGGGGAGGTTGTGTTGTGATCCCCGGGTGTTTGGCTTTTGTTAGTGATTTTCCTTATTTAGTTCTATTTTCATGTTTTGCTATTCTTAGTCTTTCTTGTGATTTCTGTACTTTCTGGTTTCCCCGTAGTCTTGTATTTAGTTAGTTTCTTAAGATTCTTCTAGTTTCCCAGTTTTCTGTCTCCCAGCCATTTCACCTCCTGTCCCAGCTAATCACTTCCACCTGCTCACTCCCCCTCAGCTGCAACCGCTTCCCCTAATTGGTCCTGCTCCTTCTCTGCTTCACTCTTCACTCTCCTCCCTCAGTATAAATACGGTCCTCTTTCAGTCACAACTCGCTGGTTTGTCCGTCTTTCTTCCCCGCCTGATTCCTGCCTTCCTTGTAGCCCGTCTGGTTCCTGTTTTTCCCTGTTGCTGCCTGTACCCTCCTGAGTTATGTAAGTTCCGTGTGGTTTTTCATTAAACCTTTTTGTTTTCAACTCTGCTGCTTTTGGGTCCAGTTTAAACTGCAAAACATGACAAAGACTGAATGCTCCAATTAACACCTTTATTAAAAAGCTTGGATTTTGAAGCATTTATCAATTTCTTGGTTTTCAAAAACACATTTACAAATGGTAAAAGAACTTCAAAGGATTCAGGGAGACAGATATATCTTAAATAAGTGTTTAATGCATTTTTTATTCCATTATGTCACAGCAGTATTTTACAATAAAAGCTTGAAACATATTCCACTAACTTTAGAAAGCTCCCAGCCCTAGACATCCTTACCCCTGTTTATAATCAGAGTTCTGTGTCCTTCTTCCTTCTTGTAGTTATATTAACAATGTCTTCCCTGTGTTTTGATTTTACAGACCAATTCATGAATTTGTGTACAGAAATTGTGTGCAGTGGCTTGCGGAACTATTCATATTCTTTGAGCACTTTTACACTCGGTCACGTTAAAACCTCAAACATCAGTGTACATGTTTTGAATGTCATGTGATAAACCAATAAAAATGTGTGCCTAACTGTTAAGGGGATAGAAAATGTAATAGGGTTTTTTAAATTCTCACATAAAATGAGTAGCCATATGATTCAATTCAGTTGCCTTGTGTGAATATTTTCTAGTGTATAGCTGCAAGTCTTTTAGGGTATGTCATCTTGTGATTTTTGCCCAATCATCTTTGCAAAATAGCTCAGTCAAGTTGAATGGAGAGCATTTCTGCATATCAGTTTTCAAGTTTTGATTCTCAATTGGAATACTGAATCTCCAAGTCTGCAGCCTCTAACAGGTTTCGTTCCACAATTGCCCTCTATTTAGCTCCATTCATCTTCCAATCAAGACCATGTTTCTCTGAGAATGTGTGTTCAGGCGCCCTACATTGCATTTTGCATGTAGGCCAAAAGTCGTATTTTTGATCTCCTCTGACCAGACCACCTTACTCCACTCTACTGTGTCTCACTACATCGCTTGTGGCAAACTGTACAGGATATGTTTTATGACTTTCTTTCAGCAATGACTTACCACTCTTTCACAAAGGTCAGATTTGTGGTGTACATAACTAATAGTTGATTTGTCAGCAGCTCCTCCAACCTGAGCTGTGGATTTTTTGGAGCTCCTACACCGTTACCATGGGCCTCTTGGCTGCTTTTCTGAGTAATCCTCAAAGGTTTACAGTTTACAGTTAGGTCACTTTGTGTTCTTCATTCACAAAAAAAATCAAATCAAATACATTGAAGTTTGTGTTTCACTCAACTCTTAGCAAGAAAGAAAACCTTCCAAATGCAACCTGATACTAAATCCATTGTCATTTGCTACACTTCAACTTCTCTCGTATGTACAGGTGCCTCAGAGGCTACCGTCTTCACAATATTTTTACTCTAGACAGCAGCAATGTTAGGTGCATGTAACAAAGAATATTCTGAACTGCTTGTCTTTGAACAAATTTGGTGAAGTCAGCTGGTGATGAGAGATGGAATAAATCTGATGTAAACATAAAGCCATTTTTATTTTTGTCAATCAGACAAAACAACTTTTACATTTAGATTATAAAATTTGATCTCAGATTTTAGATTGAGAGACTCAACAAACCAATCCAGTGGCTTTTATTTATTTTTTAATCCAGTGGCTTTTATACTATTGTCCATAGTAATAACTTGGTCTGAACAAAACTTTAACGTAATAGTAGTTGTGAGAGTTTAAATATTTACTCACACATTGCCAACATGAGAAATTGAAATATTTTAAGAATAAATTATGGATTTGGGGTTTTACAACAGAGCTACTGTAAGAAGTTATCTCAGCTCACATTAGAGGACACCTTCAGAAATTGTTTTCAGGTCATGTATTTACCAATACGATTTTGGCATACAACTGACAGCCTGTTGGTATGAAAATTAAGGTGCAGCAAAACATTAGGATCAACATTTTCTTAAACTCCTTTTTTGTAATTCTATAGTGACTTCTGATGGTTTGTGTGTCTGCTAGCTTTCTGACACTGTGCCATGATGTGTGCAGTAAATTCATGGCTTTTACTAACAAAATCTCCTGGTGTTCTCACCCTGGAACACTCCTCCTCCTGCCCCTCTAGGTACTCCAATTCTTTGCCCCGCAGGACTCCCCCAAGCCCCAGGATCTTAGTAGAACATGTGAGCCCAGAGGAAGAGAGGTACATCTGGCCTGCTCTCCCATCTGTTGTATTCCTACTTCTTGCTTCTGCTCTGCTTTACTGCTCAAACCTCCTTGACTTGTCCTTCTGGAAGCATTTCCTGCTGCTTAGAGCTTAACCTTGATATCACAAACCTTGTGATCAGTGCTGTTTCTTTCCCTTTTTCCATAAACACTTGTGCTGGAAAGCTGTGCAATTCCATCTTAATTCTGCTGTACCTGCTTCTTTGCTGAACTCCCGCTGTCATATTCAACACTATAGCTTTAAAGCACTTTATTTGGTTCAACATTGTTATAGAGGAAAGAAAAAGAGTTTACTTGATGTGCAGTTCTCAGTTAAATTGCTTTCATAGTCCTTCCTAAAAAAACTACAGCGTCAGTTTTAGGATCTTCCTTTTTTATCCTCAGGCAACATTCAGCTCACATTTAAGGGGCGGTTGTTTCCCACTTTTTCTTTGTCTTCCTCTTTTTTTGGCTGTCAAAACAGGGAGAGTATTAATTCATCCAGTCTAAACTTTCTGTGGGGCAGCAGAAAAAGTATTGAAGGGGACAGGTAAGATCATTCATTCATTCATTTAATCAATCAATCGGTTTCCTCTCATTTTTGTCATCACTTTATTATTTCTGAATTGACTCTCAACAACTAAACTATTGTCACGTCTGAGGTCACTGAGGTAGCATGTGGGTAGTTGTTTACTTGTCTGACAACTATTTTAATGTCTAATGAATCAGTGTGTAAACATTTCTGAACTAAATAAAAATTTAAATGTTCTTTTACAGCTAAATAACTTTTTATTAACTGGCAATATATAATCAACTGAATTTGACTGTGCTATAATATACATAGGATCCGAATACATGACTGGACTATATCAGATTAAACTGGCTCGATATAAATTCAATTTAAGCCAAATTGGATGCTATATAATTGAATATGAATTGAATCTATTTGCCTTGAGAAATTCCAAGAGATTGCATTTGTTGTGAATTTGGAATGTGTACAGATTAGCCACAAACTGTTGATGTTCCTGACAAATTTGAAGTAATCTTTTAATTTTACTAACCTGTTTCTTCTGACTAAAAGTATTGATATTTAGAGTGGCCCAGCCACAGTCAGCACAAAGTCTGTGGAGGTAGCTAAAGATTAGATTGATGGCATCAGGCCTTCCAATCTCAACTACTTGGAGTTTATCACCAAAGATAAATTGTCGAAATACTAGTGGAAACATGAAAAAAACCTGTCAGAAACTATAAAAAGGGTTTGATTGCTGCAATGCTAACCATTTTCCCCCCATTGAATATAAAAGGAGATATAAATCATTTTCAACATGTTATCTTTTAAATGAAATGTAAACAACTCATTTTACATTGTTATCTTTTAAGAGGGTCCCGCGTCCATTACTGAAACAAACTTTATCAGAATCAAACTTCTTGGTTTTTTTAGAATTATGTTGGATCTAAATGTGTCAGGGGTATAAATATGTTTAACTTAACTGTAATTAAACTGAAAAGAACTGAATAAGTCAACCAGTTTTGTTGTTTAATATAGTATGACACCATACCACATGATAAAATACGGTGAAACTATATACTAATTCACCACTCCATGGCACCTCGTTGAGGCGCTATACCCATAAATGTAAGAAACTTCACTGGAGCTGAGTGTGACAGACAAATAATGGTAGATTAATCTAAATTGCACCCATGAGATTATGAAACTGACACAATCTGACATGCACATTTGTTTGTGATATGCGATTAGGGGACAAATAATTTTATCATGTAGTGGGAGCTCCTACCTTCAGGGGGGTCACAATAATGTGTTTAGATTTGCCATTTACCTTACATGCTGAATGTTCACAGTCCTCTGTTGGACCTCAAATAGCTATGCGTATGTTTGGTGTGGATCTCATCACCAGTTAGTCAGAGCTGGTACAAAACAGAGATGCACTAATCATGCTTTTGCCTGGCCAACACCAAGTTTTATTGCTTATTTCAGGTCTTACATGTCGCTTTTGATTTTGACGAATTACGATTTTTTTTTCTTCTAAGGACTATAACACAAAATAGAGAAAATTTAATGTAGTTTCTTTAACAGAAGTAGATGTTTTGAATCAAACAAAAAAAGATAAAAGATTTTTCCAATCTATGCTTTAAACCACATGTTCCTAACATTTATCTGATCTTAATTAAACTCAACAAATGTGCCTCAAAATACATGCTGTTGGCTGATGCATTCAGAGACTAAATATAGTGGAAATGTTTCATTTTGATCCATTTAATGAATTAGAAAAAAAAAATCTCATTCTAATCTCGAGGCTATTGATCAGTGCATCTCTAGAATAAAATCTGCTAGATGTTAACAAAAGTAAGACCTGTTGATCTGTTTTAGATTAGCATGATGAAGCACTCCTGCAGCATATCAGATTCTTTCCCTGATGTCTATAAAATTATTTCCCAGCTCACAACAGTCAAAATCACGGGAATATTTCTTTGATAGGTTGTAGTAGACTCTTTGTATCACAGCAAAACAGTATAAACATTGGACCCAGATAGGAGTGAACTTTTTGCAATATTTTTCCATAGATTGTTTTTCTCTTTAGATAGTTTGATATTCTTATTTCTTTATCAATTTTTTTAACTTGCTGCCGACAGTCGAATTCAGCCCACCTCTATCCTGAGGGGCAGTAGAAGGAGAGGGGGCCCCCTGAGGCCCTTTGTACAGACAGTGCTGTCAGGTTCCTGTCCTAACTCGCCGCGACCGGACAGGTGCATGCTGTTACCTGTGTTAATCCTTTCCTCCCCCTGTGTGTTTGTGTCAATATTTTCCAATCAGGTAGTTTCTTTCTATGTGCTGTTTTAGGATGTGTAGTTTTTCTAGAATAATACATAGGCTGTGTATAAAACATACCCAGAAATGTTCCTTTACTCCTTTTCCTGCTCTCCTAACTTTACTGTTGACTTTTTCTGCAGATGTCAGTTTGTTGCTTCCATGATTCAGTTTTTAGATAAGTCATTATTTGTTTTATAGTAATTGGAAGTAGTCATATTTCATCATTCCACCTGTTTTTGTGTCTTTGATGATTATCGTTAGAGCACACCCACACGGCCGCCCTTCTCCTCCAACGGTGAAATCCAGTCGAAGGGGTCGGCAGCTTCCACAGCTCCCTGCGAAGAGCAGCAGCATAGAGCATGGTTTGTTTCTAAAGCCACAACCTAAAGCTAAACAGAAAAACATTATATGAACACAAACTTTAAAACTACACCAAAGTAAACATTTAATGTGTATATATTTTTATATACAAATGGGCACCTCTGAAAATGAAGCCTTCAAATAAATTAAGTGTGGAAGGCCCTGTAGTGCCCCATCTCTTCTTAGATGATCCAGAGAATGTAAGTTGTTGTTTAGTTTTAATGTCCAAAGCAGGCATGTGTCTTTTTTTAAATCGATGTTTCAGAAAATTTGTGGTTCTTTTTCATATGGGAATTTTTTTAACACTTTGATTTTAGAATATATATCCTGCTATGGGCACTCCTTGACCACATTTTAAACTACTAGTGTAAGGTCAAAATGGTTTTCTTTTCTACCCAAGTGGATTATTATTGTAAAATTATATTTATTTCCTAGGTGGATTAATGCTTAATATGTATTTATGTGATGCAAAATGATGTACATTTGTAAAGCTCAAAGATACCTCTATAATTTAATCCATTGCATTTTGTACTCTACCTAGTGTTAGGAGCCTGATTCTGCAGGACCAAGATGCTAGAGATTGTCTGAATGAGTGCTATTTCTTTAAGGTTAGATTTGCTTTATTCTTTCTATATGTTTTTTTTCCTTCTTTTTTGTATCAGCCCTAGCAGTGGAGGAGCGAGGCCAACAGCTGCCAATGAAAGTACATCCCTACCGGCCTTCAGCCTCCCACGACTCTCAAACAGACCTCAAGACCAAGCGGGAGGTATGCACTGCCAACTTCTTCTTAGAAGCTTTTATTCACTCATCCAGAACATCATTTTTGACTTTTGCAATGTGAGTCAATGAGCATATGCACCGATTTACAGTTCCAGCGGGTGCTCCTGCACCTGTCCAATTAGAAAAACACACACTCGCCTGTACCTGTTATCCATGGTTATTTCTATATCAACGTGGCAGAGATCCACACACTGACACAACACGGTAACTATATAGCTGTCATGGCATTCCTGCTTTGTCAGTTTGTGTTAAAATGTGAGACATCATCTTTTATAGACGCTCACACTGGAGGCAAATGCGCATCACATCCGACATTGTTGCCCATATCTGATTTTTTTTTATGAAAGTATGAACAGCACTATTCCAATTTTTTTTTTCAAATCCAACCGAGGTCACTTTCATATGTTGTACCAACTCCGAAACATGTGTAATGTTTAAAAAGCGATGTCGCATTCCTTCCAATTGAGCGACTCCAGCCGGCTCTACAGAATATTTTCCTCCTTTTTTCTTCACACCTTTTACTTGTCCGCAATTTTGTTAGCTGAACATGCAAAATATATTCACAACTGAATTACACATGTTGGTATGTGTAACATTTATTTATAGTTAGTGAATTTTTTCTTTTTTGGGGGGTTAAATGCTCCAGATTATATTATGTGTTCTGCAAGTGAAGGTTTTTCCAGGGTCAAGATTAAAGATAGAGGTAGGTATGCAAATAAAACTAAGATCAAATTAAATTTAAAACTAATAAAACCAGACACTAACTCAACACTTAATTTAAATTCTGTAATTTGATTATTTTAATAAACCATGTAACTTGGAAGGATGTAATACCGGCATGAACAGAATGAACATGTCTGATGTTGCTCACAGTGGTCCACGGAACACTCAGGGAGTTTGTTTGTTCAGACATATGAAAAATTAGAGGGAACATTGGTTTTTGATCCCTAGTTAAGCATAAATCAGATTAACCTGCCAGAGCTTTATCCACAGATGTATGCAGAGCAGAGGCGCAGCAGTGACAACATGTCGGCCAGATCTTCGGACAGCGACATGAGCGATGCGTCGGCTCTCTCCCGTGCCAGCAGTGCCTCTCGCCTCAGTAGCACCAGTTACATGTCTATACAATCAGAACGGCTCGGAGGACGACTCAGGTTAGTTTGCTGTTGCATTTTCTGGTCACATCTACAATATTTTACTTTTTTTAAACTGCATGCTAATCACAGTTTTTTTCTCTGCATGCTTCTGCTCTTCTGCATGGTCTCTCTCCTCTATGCCACACACAATCCCATACAAACGATCACACACACTGTCCAAATGTGGCAACTTAAAAACAAACTTAGATCAAAGTCTTTAGAGGAGGACAAGAAGGACAGGAGGATCTCATGGGAGGTGAACGGAGAGGAGGAGAAAAAGAAGGAAGCAGGAAAGAGACGCTTCTCTCAGGAGTTGAAGCGCAGGAGACACACTGTAGCAGGAGACACAAGGGAGTCCAGGTAACAGGGATTCTCAACCAATTGATCCCCCAGTCCCTCATGGCTGAGAAAAAAGCAAACACCATTGTTTTAAGATGTAATAACCACAGTTTGTTGTTTGTCAGGCTATGGTCATGTGACCTTTAGCACTTCCTATTTAAGGAATATCCACTCACCTGCTCGTCGCTCTGACATCGTTTCCTCTTTCTCCCAAGCTCCTTTCCAACCTCTCCTTCTGGCGTCTTTAATTTTAGGTTGTGGATTCTCCCCACCGACAACACCGGTAACACCGATTTTCTAATTAGATCCGCTCCTTGCGCTCTGGGTGTTACTAGATCAAATAGAATGCCGCTATCCTCCCCTTCGCTCGTTCTCCACCTTGTTTGGGTCGAGTTCCCACGCAACACTCCTCTCAGTCTATCTGATCCGAACCCTGACAGTTGTTGATGTCAAGGGAAATGGTAAAATGTGATTTAATTTTAATATTTATATTGTCTACTTAATTTAAATAGAATATTATAGGATAAAGTAAAATGTATTTAGTTGGCTGCATAATGTCTGCACATAACCCACTCAGACACCATTAATCAAATGTGTATCTAAACATTTCAATAAATCCCTAATACAAGGGAAAACTGTCTGACCTCAAAGAGCCTTCAGCAGCTTTAATTGAACATCGTTGCTTTTTCAGGCTCATTGATGACCCATGGGTGTCGTCTCTTCAGCTGCTCATGTATTGTGTTTGTGCTGCTGTGGTTTGCAATGATACCTTGCAGAGTATCTAAACACTGTTTATTAATACCTAACTTGAAGTATTCCCAAACTTGTGGTCCCTTTGATCTTTTTTTGTTATTTGTAGGGTCCAAATATAGGCAGGCAAAAATGAGGCTGCATTAAAGCAAAAAGATTTAAGGATTTGAAATAAAACTTACTCTGACATAAATCCGGATGTAGGTGAAAAACAGAAGTGTGGAAAAACCAGGTTAAAGATTTGGAGGATAACAACAGTAGGGTCTTGCACAAAGATTGAACCAGATTGAATTATGTACAAGTCAAGGTGATTCCTAGGACAAGGAACAGGTGAAACAAATGTAAAAACCAACACACTGAGAAAAATATATACATTAATTGCTTGACAGAAACTAAATTACAGAAACCAGAATACCAAAGAATTACTAAGCATAATATGACTCAGCACAAAGAAGCTCTGATTATGGGACTAATAAGAAGTAAATAGAACACTGCTCAAAGCAACCGAGACTATCAAAATAAAACAGTAAATAAGGTCTACAATGACAAATTGTAACTAAGACTAGACCTCAAAAAGGAAAGGAAAGAAGGAACCTTAGCAGGAGACAGTAGCTTTGAGCTGTACTGTGCTGCTCAGCCTCCATATGTTTGGACTTTATCCTTTATCCCATTTAATACATTAATTACACAATATCGAATTGATAAAAACAAATTCTTAGAATATCAACAAATTAAATCTATTGTTAAAACATATTTTAGTGAGTTTTTCCTTCAGGAACATGGTGCTTTAAATAAACTTGCAGTATATTAAAATTCCTATTATCCTTCTGCTCAAGTGAACTTTGTGAAAAAAAGCCCATTATAGGTGACCCCAAATATCATTAAATTAAAGACTATATTAAGAAACAAATTGTGTTTATTTGAAAATGATACAAACAAAACAGAAGTAACTAAATTTTATTTTATTTTTATTTTTTTTGGGCCCGGTTTTTTATTTTCTAGTTGTGATTTGTGCTAAAATAGGCTTGTCTGGAATAAAAGTATGTTGCTCAAAGATATGAGCATATAATAGTGCCTTGATATATGTGTATGTTATGTAGTTTTTTAGCAACCATTAAACGGTAAGCATACAGAACAGAGAGAGTTCAGATAAAGTCAGTATCTTATGCCTGTTTTAAAGATATTGTAGCTTGTTTTAGTTTATTAGGGACCCAAACTAAGATGCTCTGAGTTGAGACTGACCTGTGTGTTGTACCAGCTGACATCCCTGACAGGATCACAGTCACTGTGAAGGTTAATAAACATGTTTGATGTAGATTTAATATTCATCTGCAAAAATGTCTGAAAATAAGGCTGAATTCAAACATTGTGTAGGTACACTGTTTTATGAGCACATACAATGATTTCCACCACAGTCTCTTTATTACACAGAGCCTCCTTGAAGGCAGGGGAGATCAACAGCATCCGACGCTGGACTGGACTAATAAATTATCTGAAAATAAGCAAGAACTGAAGCAAAGCTAAATATAAGCAAATCCTGATTAGGCTTAGCTGACGTCAATCTGATATAAAAAAGGATATTTTGAACTAAAACACACACTCACTCACAGAGCGCTGACTGACCAGAAACAGGGCACTGACAAGGACAAATGACCCAATCCCTGTAGTCCTCCATGGGTCAGGTGGTGATATAGTGGCAGCTTATTAGCTGGCAATTATATTGAAGTCTGGGAAAGTGAGAGAAGGTGACCCTGTTCTTTACAGCCTACGAGCAGATCAGCCTAAATGATTTTATGGATATGCACAACCTCTCACACTTTAAAGAGTCAGAGGTGAGAGATGACTCTGCTTTGAGTTTGTCAACAAACAAAAAAGACCATGATGATCACAAGTGTAAAGAATTTAAACAGTAATGGTTATTTTAAAATCCTTGAGTATGTTCTTGTAATATGACTGCTGCTGAAAGAGCTGCATCTTTAAACTCTACCATAGTGTCTTCATCGTGATGTCGAATACTAGTTTTCCATCACATACAACCTTTTACATGTAGACCAATGAGTTCAGTTTTGGTCTTTTATGTCTAGGCCCCCGTTTTTCAACTTTTGGTGTCTCCACTTTATGATATGTGCCACTTCGTCTGGGGATCTCTGCAGCTCCCCCCAAATTACCATAAGTTCCTGGTTGCATCTCAAAATTCTCTCCTCGCCTGATCTATCATGCTAGCTAGATGGTCATGTCTTGGTAGGCTTGCAGTTTAGCCATACTTCCACCAGATTGTTTTATGACCTAAATCTGCTTTAAACTTATCCACAACATTATCCCTGGCTTGGATTTGCTATATTTTTATTTGTAAAACAACTGGGCAACCATGCATCATTTTATTCCATTTCAATGTATTGCCCCAAAGGGAATTTGGTTTGCAGTAGTGTACAATAAAACAAAACAATAATTGTAAAAAAAACAATATAGTAGTTTAAATAGATAACAATCACATCCTCTACAGCACTTAAAAACACATACCTGACATTGGAACATAGGAACTCAAAATTATAATTTAAGAATCAGAATGATTTAAAAAAAAGTAATCTTAAAAGATATTAGATCTCTCAAATACTTATAAAATACATGATTTAAACATGGCCTGGACAAACTGCGGAATTTTTTCATGACTCCAAATTCAGCATTTTAATAGCAAAAGGAAAAAAAGAAAACCTAAATTGGTTGCACTTAATATTTGGGAGTCTGTATCTCCTGTATTTTATTTCCACTTCACAGTATTTCTCTTCCATCTGCTGGTTTTCACATACAATCCCCCAAAATACATAAAGTCTGTAGTTGTAACCTAAAACATATTCAAAATTTAAGAGTATACATACTCTTGTAAGGCACTGTGGTGCAATCCATGATAGCGACCAGGTTAAGGGTGTTTTTCATCTAATCTGGTGACATCCGGTTCACAGGAAGCTGTTAATGTCTGTGTTCATGGATGTAGTCATCTGCTTTAAGCCAGTTTGTCTAACGAAATGATCTGCTGTTTCGTTCGGTGCGCTCCAAGCTCGTGTAACCTGGCTGTGATACGCTCGTACGTGACAGAATCTCGTGCTGTTCCTTGTATGCTCTTCTTAATTTCTACTTCAGCCCTCACCGCGAGGAGCTCACAAATCTCAGAATCTGTTCAGTTGCTACTCATATTGAAGATGCTCTCTGCTGAATGCGTACGTCTTGAGTTCTTCCGTGTTTTGGTCCGTTTTCTTATGCACTGCCGTTCACGTGACATTTATACGTCATCAATGTGTGCGCTCAATGCGTTCCTTGATCCCTCCAGAAGATAGCTTTCAAACTCAAAAGCAAAACAGACAAAGTCCTGAAAATTACAATTTTCATGGCCTGTTTGAAAGGGGCTCCTAAGAAATAAACAGAGTGAAGAGTAAAACAGAAGATGTGGGATTACACAAACACACTGAACCATACCAAATTCTACCTATTTCTTTTTTGCATATAATCTTCCATCAACCATTCTGGCATGAATACCTGTGTAACTGGTATTTTTGAGTAATTAAATGTAATTTGTTGTAATCAAAGCCACAAACAATTTTTCTTTTTTTTGTTTAAAAATGTCATTCTTAAAACATACAGTACATTCCATAACTCTACACATCTGTTAAAATGTTTGGTTTGGGATTTGACAAAATGAGAACATGAAAAGTCATTTCAAACCCTTTTCTAAATATCCTGTGACCCACTTCTTACACAATTCAGCTGGACTACAGGCAGATCTCTTCAAAAGAATAGAAAAAAATCTGACTAGCTTTTCCAAAATTACATTTTCTTCCAATAAAGTCATTCTTTTGATGATTTGTATGTACAGTATCTTTGCTATCACTGTGATGATGAAAAAATGTATCCCTCTTCATCTTCAGTTGTCTAGCTGACAACAGAAAGATTGGGGGCAAAACTGGATGGTTTTTATAACTATTAATAACTTTATCCACCTTGACAATAAACTAATTTCCATCTGACCAAAAATAACCCCAAACATGCAGAAAACTGCCAGTAATTATTGGACATTCCTTCAGCTCCTTCAGTGTTGCTGTCGGCCTCCCTCAGTCATTTTTGAATATATTTTTGTGCCCCTCCTCTAACAGATACCTTTATACATTGTGATTATTTTGTTCCTCTTTAACATCTTTGTAAATAATGCTTTAGCTAAAGAGAGCAACTGAATAAATATCAGGAAAATGCAGCAAGAACTGCTAAACTTTATTTCTGGTTAGATCAGATTTAGGTCAGATTTCCTTTGATCTCTTGCAGCTAAAAATCCAAGAAGACTGAATGCTAAAATTAAATAAAAAAAGATGTGCTTTAAACAAATAGTGTGCATATAAGGGTGTTACAGCTTTTTTAAATACATTTCCCCCTAATAAATTAAAATTCTTTACTGTTTAATTGTACAGGATATTTGTCCCATTATCTGTGGAAGATTTGAAATGATCAAAATAAAAAAAATTTGACACAAAGACTTGGTCTTATAAAAAGAGAGTGTGCACTTTCAAGAGCCTCTGTATACACACTTTAAAGAAACACAAATCTTTGAAAGATTGAGCTGAACATTACAAAAAAGCCAGATAGTACAGACATCTTTGCCCTGAAATCTTGTTTTTCCTTTTGTCCATGTGTTTATCTGTGTAATTTCCCCTGCATGTTTTAGATCCCTCCTTGCATGCCTTCTGTGCCGTGACTGCCCGGACCCCCTCCATCCTCAAGACCTGGATCCTCCCCTTCCATCCTACCCCTGCTCTGCCAGAAATTCTCTAACTCCCCTGCAGGGGGCAGTGTAGAGGCCTCAAACCATCCTCCCTCCTTCCTCCCCCTCCCCGGCTCCTCTGTGCCATTGGACCGTAGCTGTCAGGGGGCCACTGGGAGCAGAAAGTCTGAGTGAAAGGGGCAGTGTGCCTGCGCTGTCCTGCAGCACACTGACGCCCTCTGAGGGGATTGACATGCGCTGGCTCCTCCAAGACCCTAGGAGGCGGCATCGCTCACGTTGCTGCTGCTGCTCATGTTTAGTGCACTGTTTCAGAAGAATAAACATTAATTTACAAGGCCTTTTTGACTGATAAACACCTTTTTTCAGTTCTACAACATCTGTAATCTCTTGTTGTGTTCATTAAAACAGAAGGTGTATCCCCATGTTATTCGGTTCACTTAAAAAAAAATAAACAACACTTTCTTTACTTTATATCATGCTCATGCTGTGTGTTGTGTTATTCCAAATTATTGGAATGCTATTATATACATTAAATAAGAGCATACATAACACTTTCTAGGTCCTAGATTTATCCAGAGTCTTCTACCTTACAGTCGACAGATGCGATCTTCCATGAGTCGGAACATGATGAAGAGCTCCAGTGTGAGCGGTGAGATTTACACGCAGGAACGCACAGATGGTAGCCAATCGGACACAGCGCTGGAGACTGTAAGCGGTGGCAGCAAGAAGAGGCGCTCCAGCATCAGTGCTAAAGTCAAGGACATTGTTGGCAAGCATCGCAGCCGCAGCACCTCACAGATCGGCTCCGGTGAGTCGCATTTTTTTAATCACAATTCTTCTCTAAAACTGTATTGGCATATATTATGTAGTCTTTAAGTGTAATTAAAATGTCTTAACATGTTTGATTACCTGAACATCAATCTCAGAACATCATCAGAAATTTGAGTATTATTCATAGAATTATAAATTTAGGGTAATTATTATGAACTTTTGCGGGTTTAATTAAAGGTTAATGGTAAATGGCCTGTACTTGTATAGCTGTTTATCTAGTCCTGAAGACCCTAAAGCACTTCACACTACACTGGTGTTGATAAGCTACATTGTAGCCACAGCTGCCCTTGGGCACACTGACAAAAGCGAGGCTGTTGTACACTGGCGCCACCGGTGGGTGACTTGTCTTGCCCAAGGACACAACGACTGAGACCGGCAGTGTGAAGGCTCGAACCGGTAACAAACTCCCACCTACTGCCACCAAGAGAGCCTTTATGGCCTTATATTGAGATTTGAGGCGATTGATATTTTCACTAAATCTAGAATTTGTTGATAGAAACCGACTTCAAATCAAGCTGTAGAAAAACGGCAGTTTCTTTTATATTCCTTCAGCCTTCATTTTTAACATATTTTCCTATTGTTTGGGAAATGAAAATACCAATGATACCTCAACTGGCTCCTCTCGATGTGGAGGAGTAGCGGCGCTACTCTGAGCCCCTACTCTGAGCCCCTACTGGACAACCAAGCGTTTCACGCTATCTCCAGTGGAGAGCACAAAAACCCTGCGGGTTCAAACTCCTTTTGGCCATTTGTATCCTCAATCATGTTCTTTCAGTTACTATCCGCAGCTCGTTATCACCATAGATGAGGGTAGGAATGTAGACCGACCAGTACAGCGGTCGCATCACAGCAGACTCCACACTAATCCACTTATCAATCTATCTCTCCATTTTTCCTTTATTTGTGAATAAGTTCCAGAGATATTTAAACGTATCCACCTGGGCCAGGACCTCGTCCCTGGCCTAGGGGGAATTATACCCTTTTCAGTCTGGGATTTGGAGGTGCTGATTTTCATCCTGAACGATTCACACTCGGTTGTGAACTGCAATTTAACTTCTCTGTTTATCCGAATGGAAACTTGTAGAATTAGGCTTCAAATGTTGACTCCTCTTGTTGAGCTGCTCCTAAACAACAAACAATGTCAGAAGCGTCTTACCTGGGCCAAAGAGAAAAACAACTGCAAATGTTGCATCTCATTTGATAACCAAGGTCCCAGAGTCTTTAGGAAGAATGGAGAGGCACACAATCCAAGATGCTTGAAGTCCAGTGTGAAGTTTTCACAGTCTGTGTTGATTTGCGGAGCTATGTCATCTGCTGGTGTTGGTCCACTGTGGTTTATTAAGTCCAGAGTTAATGCAGCCATCTACAAGGACATTTTGGAGCACTTCATGGTTTCTTCCGCAGATGAGCTTTATGGAGATGATGACTTCATTTTCTAGCAGGACTTGTTACCTGCCCACACTGCCAAATGTACCAGAACCTGGTTCAATGACCGTGGGATTACTGGGCTTGATTGGCCAGCAAACTCGCATGACCTGAACCCCATAGGGAATCTATGGAGCGTTGCCAAAAGAAAGATGAGAGACATAAAAACAACCAATGCAGAAGAGCTGAAGGTCGCTATTGAAGCATCCTGGTCTTCCATAACACCTCAGCAGTCCCACAGGCTAACAGCATCCATGCCACGCCACAGTGAGGCAGTAATTGATGCATAAGGGGCCCAAACCAAGTACTGAGTACATATACATGATTATACTTTTCAAAGGTCTCACATTTCTCTATTTAAATTCCTTGTTTTATTGATTTCATGTAATATTCTAATTTTCTGAGATTTTGAATTTGGGGTTTAATAAAACTGTAAGCCATAATAATCAGAATTATAACAAATAATAGCTTGAAATATATCACTTTACATGTCATGAGTCCATCTCATATACAGTACTAGTTTCAACTTTTCAGTTGAATTACTGAAATAAATGAACTTTTGCACGATATTGTAATTTTTCGTGTTTCACCTGTACAGTTTTACGTTGTTGGCACCTTTTCTGCTATAATTCCAAACATAACACACCTACGTAAACTTATACCAATTTAATATGCAAGCTAAAACAGATAACCCAGCTATGGCTTTGGCTTCACTTCCTGTTTAATGCTTCAAGTCAAGAACGGTCGATGGCTCAAGAGCCAGTCATTTAAAACGGGGATGCGCAACACGATTACTCCAAGATTATAAGCTTTAGAGGCAATTATAAAAAAAATTTTTTGACTTAACACCTAATTTATTGGTTGCCATCGGGATGTGAGGTACATTTCAAGCAATACGGCAAAACGTGTTCTAGAAAATAAATCACCTACCCCACCTTTAATAGGCTACTATTTAGTTTTTCTTAATAATATTTTCTGAAAAACAAAAAGACTATGGAAGAAAAGAAATAAGACCATAACATTTTCAGAAAAACATTTATTTTTATTATATAATGTTGCAAGATAACATTCTGCAGCCTTGGAGTACACTTCCTGAATCAACCAGGAGGATTCCAATCACAATGTGGCGATCCAAGTCTTCTTCATCTGAGTCTTTAATAAACAATATCAAGACCCTCATCCAAGATTGTGCTCTTTAGAGTCAGTTATAATTGTTTGGTTTTTTTGACAAAACACCTTATTTATTGGGTGCCATCGGTATGTGATGAGCATTTCAAGTGATCTTGCAAAAAGTGTTTCAGAAAAAAAATCCCCTACCCCACCTTTAATTTACATTTTTGAAAATCATTATTATTTAAAACATTCTAAATGTGTTTCACACAGCACTAATCTAGATTATTTGTCTTGACGAATTAAAGCACCCCAGCCCAGACCCAGAAAATCCCAGTGTTCTTTTCTTCTGGAAAGGAGAATAACCTCTGCTGCCTTAGTGTTTAATTGTCCAGTATCCAAATTTCCCACTGAGGGCATGTAGGATGAAAGCCGAACACTGCCTTTCCCTTCTTTGTTGCTGACATAAAAAGCTATTAGAAAGCATTTGGCCTGGGGGGACGGGGGGTGTCTCCTACTCCCGCTGCTTCATCCCTGCTGTAGAGACGAGAGAGGATTCAGAGACAGGACAGAGATCAACACTAATTTATAAAAAATCTATACTGGTCAGGATGGATGACAGCAACATCAGGTAAGGCAGACTTAGTATTTAAACCTGATTTTACTACATTCATATACTTAAAATGTAATCCTTTGTATTATAGTACGATTATCTTAGTTAAGAAATGGCTAAAGGGTCGAGAAGCAGCTTGAGTCACTGAAGAGACAAGTCTGAATGTGGACACTGAGCAGTTGAAAAAGGGAGGTTGGCTTGTTCTACGGGGTTTAGACCCCTAAGGTTTACCCTTTACTGCTGATTAGAGCAGAACAGTATGACTTGGGCCATATTTCACACATCGAGATCACAGAAGCTGAGCATTATCTTCCAGCTATCTTGTGGTATTTGACTCTTTCTGACCACGACAAGCGGAACATTTTTATATGTGGCTCATGTAATTAATTTACCAATGGGTCTAGATTATTTTACTCCAACCAGCCTCTTCATATTTAATGTCTGTTTTCTCTTCTGTAAATTAAACTATATCAACAATCACCTCCTAAACATTTTCATGTTGAATTCATAAAATGTTATAGATTTTATTGGGATTTTGTGTTACATACATACAATATAAGAGGCATCAGAGTAATGGGGACTGAATACATATTACCCCAGAGTTTTCAGATTATAATTTGTAAAAAAGAAAAAATCATTTTCCTTCCACCTCCCAGTTATTTGTGACTTTATGTTGATCTTTCCACATAAGATCCTACAATACATTGAAGTCTGAGGTTGTAACATCACAAAATGTGAAAACATTCAAGGGTATGAATACTACTGCAGTGCACTATAAGTATTTTGGTTTATTTTCTTTTATTTAATAAAAATGCATTTAATAAATATGTCTATTCAATTACACAAAGGTTGTACCTGTACAAGTAGAAATTATGCAGGAAACCAAAAATGTTCTGTGGTATTAAAATATTGTTTTGATTCAGAGTGGCACTAAAAAAGAGATTTACACACAAAACATGGATTGAAATGTTTATGCAACAATTTTAATCAAAACTGCAGACTTGGATCATTTTGGATCAGTTTCTGCCTGACCTCGGGAGCTTATGTTTATCTGTTGTGTTGAACTTTAAGGCTGTAAACTGTTGGATTAACAGTGCTTCTCGTGTCTTTTCTCTCTTTTTTATCCAGAAGGAAAGACTAAAAAGGAAAAGGGTGCCCCCATCCAGAGGAGCACAGAGACCGGTATGGCCGTGGAGCTTTCAAGGAACGTGAGCCGACAGCCCAGCAGAGAGTCTAACAACGGCAGCATGAACAGCTGCAACTCTGAGGGAAAGTTAGTAAACCATGAAATTCTCTCTGTTCCACATGAGAAACAGATCAGATTTACAGGGATCTACCTGAATTTCTCAAGGAACAAACATCCTATGTTTTGTTTGTGTTTTCTGTGTTAGTTTGATCTTTTCTGGGGTGAATCTGGGTGCCAGCAGCCAGTTCAGCGATTTTCTGGATGGATTGGGACCAGCACAGCTGGTGGGGAGGCAAACACTGGCTACTCCTGCGATAGGTACTACATTGTCACACTTGTTAGTACGGTTGTCTTTTTATTCAGATCATAATTTTTTTATCTCATTTTCTGTTGTCTCATCTCTATGATTAATGTTTTTATCTCCTTCCACAGTTTGAGTTGTTTGCATTTGTGCTTTCTTCTTTTTTCATGACTAACCGTGTTAGTTTTTCAGTATATTTTCAATTTTGCTTTTTATACAGCCTTATTTAAATTAGTTTTTTTTTTTTTACTTATCCTTCATAAAAAAATATTTTATTTAAATGTGTGGATTGTTTTCAGTGTAGTTATATGTTTAGTTCTGATTTGTTAATCCTTTGTTTCCTGTTTCTATAAAAAAAAAAATCCATTTAGGTATTTGTTAAAGATTCATATTTACTGTGAATAGTCTGTGTGTTTAGGTGTTTCCCATTGTCTTAGCAAAGCTCTGAAACCTCACCCTAGCTACAATCCTGTTTGGCATATCACTGCTTCATCCAGATGTTTCAGCTCTTATCCAGTTAATTTACCCAACTTCACAACAAAATTGTTGTTTTTTGTATCGCTAGAGTTTCTGTTCAAATCTACAGTTGTTTACATACACTGTATAAAAAGACACAACCTTTTTTTCTCACTGTCTGACATTAAATCAGACTAAACTATAGTGACAACTTTGGTCAGCTGGGATGAACAAAATTATTTCTATAAGCTTTCAAAAAAATTTTCTCTACATCTATTTGCTTTCACATTAATAAAATACAGAATCTGTTTTCTAGTTAAAAAATTTGCTGAAGTTCTGGCCCATTCCTTCTGACAGAGCTGCTCTCACTTAGTGTGGTTTGTAGACCGTCTTGCTCACACACACTTTTTTCACATCTGCCCACAAACCAGGGCTTTGTGATGACCACTCAAGAACATACTTTGTTGTCCTTAACCCACTTTGTAACTCATTTGGGGGCTTGTCTAGGGTTACTGTTCATTTGGAAGACCCATTTGTGCCCAAGCTTCAAGTTCCTGGCTGAAGTATTGAGACGTTGCTTCAATATATAAAAAAAAAAAATTATTTACCTATGACATCTTCTATTATACAAAGTGCAAAATCTTCCGTGCAGCAAAATACCCTCAAAACACAATCCTTCCACCCTCTCACTCCACAGTTGGGATTATGCCCTTCAGAATCCCAACTGTGGGATGGATAAATAGTTTTATTTTAATTTCATCAGACCACAGGATATGTCTCCAAGGTAATATGCCCCTAGGTGCATCTGTAAACTGTAATGTGGCTTTTAAGGTTGCTGTTGGAGGAATGGCTTGTTCTTGGCTGAGTAGCTTTCCAGTCCATGTCAGTACATAACTCATTTCATGATGGATAATAACTCTCTTACTAGTTTCACCCAGCATCTTCACTAGATCTGTAGGTTTTTTTTCTTGGGCTAATATGTACATTTCCCACCAAAACATATTCATCCCCTAGACATAGAACCCTTCTCCTTCAAACACATATGATGCCTTGACATTTCCATGGAGTTTATACTTAAACAGTAGAACATGGCATCTTTAAGCATCAGGAAATTGTGCCCAACGACATAACCAGACTTCTGAAAGTCCACCACTATCTTTCGGATGTCTTTGCTGATTTATGTTGATTTCCTATGATGCCACACAAGAAGGCAGCTTGTAATAGGTGTTGCCTTAAAATACACCCACAGGTGTGAATACAGTTAACTTAAATGTTTTTTATTTACCTATCAAAACCTTGCATGACAAGCAATAGCAGCAAATCCCCACCATTAAAAAATGCTGTCTGTTACCTGCAACAGAAGGACATCAAATTTGATGGAACGTCTTAACCAAAATGATTAAATTGGAATCAAGACATTGACACAAAGTGAATGATCTCGTCCACTCATCAGAATCAGAAAGGGTTTTATTGCCAAATGTTGGGTAGGTTTACGACATTAGGAAATTGCTGCGGTACTTTGTGCAAACATACAAGAACAAACACTTAAATAAAAATAAAAATATAATATGCTAAACACATTGATATATACATGAGTGCAGGTAATGATCGGTGCAAATCAGACAGGTGCAAAAAAAACCACAATATGTGTCATGTAACTGAGCGGGTGGTGGGAGCAGTCTTAGGGTTATTGTTCATGAGTCCAACAGCAGAGGGGAAGAAACTGTTCTTATGGCGAGAGGTTCTGGTCCGAATGGACCGGAGCCTCCTGCCCGAGGGGAGCAGGTCAAACAGTCTGTGTCCAGGGTGAGAAGGGTCGGCTGTGATCCGACCTGCACGCCTAAGTGTCCTGGAGGTGTACAGGTCCTGCAGAGATGGGAGTCTGCAGCCAATCACCTTCTCAGCAGAGCGCACAACACGCTTCAGTCTCTGTTTGTCGCTGATGGTGGCGCCAGCATACCACACGGTGATGGAGGAGGTGAGGATGGACTTGATGATTGCAGTGTAGAACTGCATCATCATCCGTGTTGACAGGTTGAATTTCTTTAGCTGCCTCAGGAAGTACATTCTCTGCTGGGCCTTCTTTATGACGGAGGTGATGGTGGGCTCCCACTTGAGGTCCTGGGTAATGGTGGTACCCAGGAAGTAGAATGAGTCCACAGTGGTGATGGGGGTGTCAGTCAGGACGATGGGGGGGAGTGGGCCTGTGTGCTTCCTAAAGTCCACAATAATCTCCACTGTCTTCTGGGCGTTTAGCACCAGGTTGTTGCGGCTGCACCAGGACACCAGACGTTCAGCCTCCGCTCTGTAGGCAGACTCATCCCCGTCCGAGATGAGTCCAATAACGGTGGTGTCATCTGCAAACTTAATTAGTTTGACAGACTGGTGGTTGGAGGTGCAGCAGTTGGTGTACAGTGAGAAGAGCAGGCGAGAAAGAACATAGCCCTGAGGGGAACCGATGCTGATGGTCTGAGAGTCCGAGACATTCTTCCCCAGCCTCACATACTGCTTCCTGTCCGTCAAGAAGTCAGTGATCCACCTGCAGATGGTATCAGGCACGTTCATCTGGGATAGCTTGCCTCGGAGAAGGTCTGGGAGGATGGTGTTGAAGGCAGAGCTGAAGTCCACAAACAGGATTCTGGCGTAGGTTCCCAGGAAGTCCAGATGCTGCAGGATGAAGTGAAGAGCTATGTTGATGGCATCCTCTACAGACCTGTTGGCTCTGTAGGCAAATTGCAGAGGGTCCAGGCTGGGGGCCGTGAGGGTCTTGAGATAGGACAGCCCCAGGCGCTCAAATGACTTCATGACCACAGATGTCAGAGCCACAGGTCTGTAGTCATTAAGTCCAGTGATCCTTGGCTTCTTGGGGACAGGGACTATGGTGGAGGTCTTGAAGCAGGCAGGCACATGACATGCCTGCAGTGAGGAGTTGAAAATGCCAGAGAACACTGGGGCCAGCTCATTTACACAGTGTCTGAGAGTGGCAGGAGACAGACCGTCTGGGCCGGGAGCTTTTCTAGCATTTAGGCTCTTAAACTGTTTCCTCACATCTGCTTCATGAATTTGAAGGGTTTTAGTTGGAGTTGATGTGAGTTCGTCATAGGTGAGGGGTGAGAAGGGGGGTGCTGTGGGTGAAGTCTTTGATGGTGTTAATTGCTCTGTTGTGGGGGTGGGGGGATGAGTGTCCAAAGTGTCTCTATTGTTGGGACTGGTGGAGGTGGGACAGGTGGAGGTGTGAGGGCAGCTTGGTGGGTGGTCAAAACGGCAGTAAAAGTCGTTGAGGGTGTTGGCCAACAGCAAGTCATCAGTGGAGTTGGGAGTTTTAGGCTTGTAGTTGGTAATGAGCCTAAAACTTTTCCACACAGAGGCCAAGTCGTTCTCTGAGATCTGCTGCTGAATATTCTCAGAGTGCTGGTGTTTTGCAGTGTTCACTTCTTTTCTGAACCTGTACTTGGCCTCTCTGTAGCAGTCCCTGTCTCCGCTTCTGAATGCCTTTCTCTTTTCTAGCCACAGCTGTTTGAGTTTAGGAGTAAACCAGGGTTTGTCCTTATTATGACTCACCCTGGTGCATGATGGCACAATGTTGTCCTCGCAGAAGTGTATATAGGAGGTGACAGTATCCGTAAACTCATCCAAGCTGTTAGAAGCAGCCCTCATTGTGTCCCAGTCTGTAGTTACCAAACACGTGCGAAGCTCCTCCACAGCCTCGTTGCTCCACCGTTTTTTAGTCCTCACAACAGGTTTGGAGAGCTTCAGCCTCTGTCTGTACGCGGGGATAAGATGGATCATCACGTGATCCGAAAGTCCGAGTGCAGCGCGGGGCACTGCGTGATAGGCCCCGCTTATCGTGCTGTAACAGTGATCCAGTGTCCTCTCCTCTCTGGTCAGGCATTTAATATATTGTTTGTATTTGGGAAGTTCCTCTCTCAGATTGGCTTTATTAAAGTCTCCAAGAGCAATAACCAGAGAGTCCGGATAAATCCGCTCCATGTGCAGGATCTGCTCCGCGAGGACCCACTGAGCTGCGCGCACATCCGCGTCTGGCGGGATGTAAACAGCGGCCAGAATGAATGAAGCGAACTCCCGCAGAGAATAAAATGGTTTGCAGTGAATTAAAAGATATTCCAGAGAGGGAGAGCAGTGCTGAGCAATCACTGTCACATCTGTACACCAGCCACTATTAATGTAGAAGCAGACGCCTCCACCTGTAGTCTTACCGGAGAGAGTGGCCTGCCGGTCCGCGCGGAGCAGCTGAAAGCCCTCCAGCTGGAGCCGCAGTCTGGGATGTCCTCACAGAGCCACGACTCCGTAAAACATAAGACAAAAGAGGAGGCAAAGTCTGTTCATTCTTCTCATCAGGGCCAGCTCGTCCATTTTATTCCGGAGTGAGCGTACGTTGGAGAGGAAGATCCCAGGTAGAGCAGTTCAAAGTCTGCGTCTCCTCAGACGCACGAGCGCGCCAGCTCGCTTTCCTCTCCTTCGGCGTCTCACTTTTCTGATCAGGGTTTGTAGTAAATCCCCCGCAGATGCGACAAATACTGGAAAAAAATCCACAGCCGTTGTAGTCCTGTAGTTAAGGAGCTCTTCTCTGGAGTAAGAATATCCAGAGGAGTGACCAGAAACACAAATTACGCACAAAAACAATACAGAAAGAACGCACTGAAGTACCAGGGCATCCAATCGCGGCACCATCTTGAAGAAGGAAATCATCAATCATTTGACACTTGTTGTTCCTCTCTTAGCAATCACTGTTCTGTCTTTTACCCAGGTGACATTCAGATTGGAATGATAGAGAAAAAAGGGCAGCTGGAGGTTGAGGTCATCAGAGCTCGAGGACTTGTACAAAAGCCAGGATCAAAATCTCTGCCTGGTAAGGACCTGCGCCTGAAGCCAGCAACTGTTTCTTTAGAAGCTTTGCAGAGGTGCCCTATACTCACATTGTGGCCAAAGTCTTATTCTTATCCCTGTTCCAAGAACTCTCATTTTTACCTCCGCCAAGGAGGTTGTTTCCACCAGAGTTTGTTGGTTTGTCTGTCTGTCTGTTAGCAATATAACTCAAAAAATTGTAGCCAAATGTTGATGACATTTTTGGAGGTGAGGGGTGAGGGGGCTTAGTGAGCTGCCTTGACGTAGGTCTGCGTTCTACTAGTGCTTTTCTTGTTTTTTGCTTTCTCTGCTGAGTGACTGCAAAACCGTTTTCAGTGCTATGTGCAAGCCATATGATAAAACACAAAATTGGGTTACATCTCTACTGCACACTTTTCAGATGTTAATTTTTAAAAGCGGTTGAAAACGATGTATCAATTTACTTTCTCTTAAGAATGTAACACTTCTTTGTGTTGGTCTTTTACATTAGATCCCAATTACATTGAAGGGTATGATTGTGACGTGACAAAATGTCAAATGGTTCAATATACATTTAGCAAGACATTGTAGGTGCACATATATTCCACACTCCTCTCTTGCTTATTTTCAGCTTTTATACTATATGATCTCAATAAAGACAACATTTTCTATTTCTTTTTTCTTACAATTAGACTGAAACCAGTTCTATTAGTGAATCTGGATCAGCTTGTGTTTTTAACTTAAAGAGCTTTTTATTGTTTTTCTTTTCCTTAGCTCCTTATGTCAAAGTCTACCTGCTGAATAATGGAGCATATGTAGCCAAAAAGAAAACCAAGATTGCACGGAAAACACTTGACCCACTGTACCAGCAAGCACTGCTGTTTGAGGAGAGCCCACAGGGGAAAGTTTTACAGGTGGGTGCCACATTCTTTTTCTCCTCGTCACATGATAGAGCTGCATGGTTTAAAGTAAAATTTCTCCATCAGGTCATCGTCTGGGGAGACTATGGTAGAATGGACCATAAAAGCTTCATGGGAGTTGCACAGATCCTGCTGGATGAGCTAGACTTATCAAACACAGTCATTGGTTGGTACAAGCTGTTCCCTCCATCCTCCTTGGTCGATCCGACACTGGCATCCCTGACTCGGAGAGCTTCCCAGTCATCTCTTGACAGCTCCTCAGGACCGCCTGGGGTTCGAACCTAGTGGACCAACAGCTCTTCACCATCCCTCTATGGAAAGAAAAAAAAACTTGAGAAATGAAATGGAAGAGAGAGGCCCATACAATAAAAGGTAGAAACATAGAACAACAACAATCAGAAATGTTCACAGTGAGAAAGCTTTGTTGAAATCTGACAATCACTCCTGCCACAGTTATTTTTGTCTGTTGTAGGGAGCGTCATATTTCGTAGTTTTGTTTCCATTCAAAGAAAAATCTAATAGATTATCTTTTGCTCTCCAGTCGGAATATGACAGCTATGAGTGTCAGTGAATCAAAAAGAAACAGGGTGGTTTTTAACCGAATCAACATAGCAAAGAAATGTATGTAAGCATTGGAATGTATGGCCTCATGACAGAGGTAAAATCCCTTTGCTGACTGCAGGGGGCACAGTCCTTTGCAGTGGCCTCCTCCAGAAGCCCATCAGACTGCTGGTATTCCTGCCCCCCATCAGGATGTCACCTCCCCCTCCCCCGCATGGGTGTTCAGTCTGGAAGCACAGGGCCTTCTTCTGGTGCCTAGGTCAATGGTCCCTCTCTTTGTCAAAATATTCTTTTTTTCAACATGTTTACCATGGCTACTCTGAGGTCATAGTCTTTTAAGGGTGAATTCTGTGGCGTTTATTTCTTTTCTTTTG
The DNA here is from genome assembly GCA_963556495.2 of Valencia hispanica. Taxonomy (NCBI): domain Eukaryota; kingdom Metazoa; phylum Chordata; class Actinopteri; order Cyprinodontiformes; family Valenciidae; genus Valencia; species Valencia hispanica. The sequence continues at coordinate 33,671,098 of OY747703.1, forward strand.
TTACTACAGGCACAAAATGTTTTTTACAGTGTGCAAAATGCTCATGATATGTGGTCAGTCTGAAGTGTGCATGATGAAAAAAGAGATCAAAAAGGACACAAAATTTAGTCTGCAGCTCTTCTGCAGGGAGATAGGTGATAATAACAGATGGTCCACCATTTGAGTTCACCTGAAAATATCCTATGTGGATCAATGGAGATATTGCTGCACACAGTGAGTCTCATTTATCAAATACTGTAGCACAGAAATTATTGCAGGAGAAGTTCACTGTTTGAAAACTGTAAGCATACTTGACAATTCCATCAGACACTTATCATTCTGTTGGCTGGAGGCCATCATCATTTATATCCCACACTCTTATTTATTCAAACTTTTGGCAGTTTTCCCTACAGAATGCTATAAAAATAAAATAAATGTCAAATTTTCTGGTTTTAAAGTTACAGGCTCACAATACAGATTTTATAACACAAAGAAACCCCAAATATTTCCAAAATAAATAAATCTCTGCAAACATCGTGTGATGCATTTTTATTTTAATCTTTCTCTCCAAACATAAGTATGTAACAGTCAACTATCAGAAGCGCTGTATGTGGTCTTCTCTTTGACCAACAGCCTATTAGTTCCTTGTTGCTTTAACATGTTACACTGATAAATATATAAATATATTTGACAAACATTATAATTCCCCTTACTATTGATGAACCCTAAAAACAAATGGTCATATTGAATGCATTTGAGTATCATACCAGTTATTAACAACAAGAAATAAACTTTTTGCCCTAAAAATCCTCCTGTCTCTGAGATACAGCAAACGTCCTAATGATCCTTCATGACTGTTGCCAAGGAAATGAGCCTTGAAGAGAGGCAAATTGATGGACCAAAGCAGTTGTAACATGTCCTAGATTTCACCCAATAATGAGATCAATGTTCACCCACGTGTCTTTGTTTAATTATGTTGTAGGCCTCCCAGGGGGTTGATAAATAAATCAAGTTTATGTCACTTTGAAATGTATAAGAGTATAGTATCACTGTCAGATAAATAAAAATAAATAAATAAATAAATGCTATTGTTCACCTATGCCAGAGCTGGATTGGACCATGTAATTTTTCACATTTCTGAGGGAGTGCCTTCCCTTACCCCAGCACGTTAAATGTTTTTATCCAAACCTTAGTTTATCTTGTTTTTAATAAAAGCACAAGAGCTTGATTTTTTTACTAGAAAAAGTTTAACTTTTCAAAAAAAAAGCAACAATCTTGTTTGTTCAATTCACTTTTTTGTCTCGATTTAACAGACAAGCAGAAAAGAAGGATAGATCACAGGTTCCTTGTGTATCTCTGTGAATATGAAAGTCGGGACACCAATGTGTCCGCCATTCTGTTTGCAGACACCTCCCACCGCTAGTGGGGAGGGGGCGGCATGACTTGGGAACCTGTTCCAAGCTGCATGCACTTTTTCTTTTTTTTGTAAAAACGATACAGAAAAAAAAAGACTCTGAACTAGATGCGTGTTAGTTTCACGTACTGTAGGGCCGCTTGTATGTTGCATGCAGTTGTACAGTTTGCTCGTACTTGAATATTAAAGAGATAAAAACCAAGAAGCCATTCCCGTAACGCAAAAGACATTTGAACTCAGCTGGAGTCTATTCCACGTCCCTCTGTCTGGTGCTGAATGTCTCTCAAACTGAAACCCAAGATAATACTGATGTCTTTCCCCGACCCTCTAGAAGTGGTACTGTACTGTACAGTCATACTGAGCAGAGCTCACAGCCCCTCTTACTATTATTATTCCACTTGACAGTATACCTCACTGGGGCTGAGGTGATGTATGAATAAATATGTACAAATCACATCCAGCTGTATAGTAATTATGTTTTAACATAATTTCAGATATGCTGACACATAGGCTCTTAAGTTATACTGACAATAAACAGATGTGCAGAGAATCATATTATTCAACAGCCAAACGTTGTTTAATGTAAAAAGGGGCCAAGTCATTTAAGGAGTAATAACACTATATGATTAGGGACCATGCAGTAGGACGCATCATTGTGATGGGTTACAAGGTGTACCACAGTCTGAACACTGAAATCGAAAGGGCCAAGTTCAGTCCCGCTTCATGAGCGTTTTCTTCGCATTGTCTGGTGAACCCCCCCACACACACCCTCCCTTTCTTTTTGTCAGTATTAACAGAAGAGAAAAAAAATCGATAATTGTTTACAATCTTCTGTGTTCCACTGAAGCAATGAGAAAATTAGAGAATAGTAAAGCATTCACTGCAACATTTCTTGTTTGTATAACAGATGTGGCTCAAATGATGTGTATGTTTTATATATAAAAAAGTTCATTTTTATTATTTACAAATAAAAAAAAAACGAATGTGTGGAAAAAATATGAATTGTTTGCTTGATTTTTTTTGGCACATGGATTTACTCTGTCACCAACATTTTGATCATTGTCACTTTACTTTTTTTAAGTTGATCAGAGTTTTAAGTTTTATTATTTTATGACTACATGTTTCCCAATGGTCTAATGATTCAGAAGCTCATTTATCTTAGCCACTCTTCAAAATGGAAAAGACAAAAGAACATGTCATTTAAGTAGGTCAGATCTGTCTTGATCTTTATAAAGAGAAACAAAAGTACTGACCAAATGTTGCCCATATCTTCTGTCAGAGCGACAATTAAAATGTTTCAAATAACTTAGGCTGCGTTCACACTGCAGGGCTTAATGCTCAATTCCGATTTTTTGAAAAAATAAAAAATTTTTGCAAGGCAGTTCACATTTCCAATTAAATGCGACCTTTTGTGATCTCCTGTGTGAATGTAAAATAACCCAGAATTGACCCGCATGCGCAGAAGAGTACTCAACGGTCAACGACTTTACTTGTTTGCGGAAGTAGTTACACATGGATGTCAACAGTGGAGCTTGTTTAGCCTCATTAAAGTTATTTTCACAACGGAGCCAGCACAATGTCAATCTTCTCGTTTTAAGGAGAAAAATAAAAAGGAGGAGAGCGAGGATTTTGGTCATGGCATTTTGTGGAGCAGTGGTAGCAACGTTGGTACAGAGAAACGTTTGGGTTTGGAGTCGCAGCCGGGAGTGGTGGGAGACTGATGTGAGTTCAGTGGCCTCACTAATACAGAATTTATTAGTAACTTCCGAATGTCCAGATTCACTTACTCTCGATTTACTCTGTCACGGGAAGAGACATGTCTGTGGCAGCCCATAACAATGCAGAAACGCGTATCAAATCAAATCAAATCAAACTTTATTTATAAAGCGCTTTTCAAACCAAAACAAAGCTTCTCAAAATGCTTTACAGATTAAAAAATACCCACAACCCCCCCTTCCCAAAACCCAAAAGTAAAAAACATCACCACAGCTATACCCCCCCCCCCCATGCATAAAAGCAACAATAAACAACAGCACATTAACAAAAGCAGAACGGCTGAGTACAGATGAACCAGGAAACGTCATCATGGGAGCCATATACATCAGCAGCAGCAGATCAACAGCAGCAGCCAAAGCACTGACCCAGGGAGCCCAGAGGAGGGAGGGCTGGTACCCCCACCTCCACCCAAGCACCACCTGGAGAGCACCAAGGCAGCCACAGCCGACCACCACCCCCGAGGCAGAGGGCTCCCACAGAGGAAACACTGGAAGGAAAACTAAAATTAGTTAAAATATTAAAATTAAAACAATTATAAGATATGATTAAATAAAAATGGAAACCAGATCAACAATAATTGATAAATGGCCAGCTAAAAGCTAAACTAAAAAGAATTCAATCAAATAAAACATACAGAGCAATTAAACAGATTTAATAAATAATAATCAGTTAAAAGCTATGTTAAAAAGGTGAGTCTTGAGTCTGCTCTTAAAAACATGAACGTTCTCTGCGGCCCTGAGGTTCTCTGGCAGCCTGTTCCAGAGGGGAGGGCCATAATAACAGAAAGACGCCTCACCATGAGTGTGTGTCCTGACTTTTGGGGTGACAAGGAGACGGCTGCCAGAGGAGTGCAGAGACCGCAAAGGTTCATACGGTAAAAGGAGCTCTGAGAGATAAGGAGGCCCAAGACCATTAAGACACTTAAAAATTATTAAAATAATCTTAAAATCGATCCTGAAACATACGGGGAGCCAATGCAGTGATTCTAAGACAGGTGTAATGTGTTCCCGCCTCCTAGGTCTTTGTCAGGACGCGTGCTGCTGAATTCCGTAAAAGTTGTTAACTTGAGGTAGTCTTTTTGGGAAGACCAGAAAGCAGGGCATTACAGTAATCAATCCTACTGGTGATAAAAGCATGCATCAGTGTCTCCGTATTGGCCCGAGAGAGAATGGCAATGTTCTTTAGTTGATAAAAACCTATTTTAGTAAAAAAATTTATGTGAGGAATAAAAGTCAGCTCAGAGTCAAAAATCACGCCCAGGTTCTTCACTTGTAAAGAAGGATTAAAAGACAGTGATTGCAGTTTTGGTAAAAGTTACTCTCTCTGAGGCTCAGGACCGATGACTAAAACTTCAGTTTTGTCCTGGTTGAGCTGGAGAAAGTTTTCTGCCATCCAGGATTTAATGTCTAAAATGCAGTTAAAAAGTGCATCCATTGGCTGTGTGTCATCGGGAGACATGGAGATGTACAGCTGTGTATCATCAGCATAACTGTGAAAGTTAACTCCATGTCTTCTGATGACACTGCCAAGAGGGAGCATGTAGAGGTTAAAAAGCACTGGGCCTAAAATTGATCCCTGGGGCACACCACATGTGATCTTGTGGACCTTAAAGGAGCAGGTATCTAAACTTACCATAAAAGTCCTGTCTGTGAGATAGGATGTAAACCATTTATGAACAGCACCAGAGAGGCCGATCTGTTTTAAACGAGTTAAAAGAATAGTGTGGTCCACTGTATCAAAGGCAGCGCTTAGATCCAGTAGGACCAACACTGTCACCTTCTGAGCATCATAATTTAATCTAAAATCATTTAAAATCTTTAAAAGAGCCGTCTCTGTGCTGTGGTTCACCCTAAAACCAGACTGAAATTTCTCTAGGACATTATGAGTGTTAATAAAATTATTAAGTTCAATTAAAACAAGTTTTTCTAAAACTTTGCTTAAAAATGGTAAGTTAGATACCGGTCGGAAGTTGTTCAAATCATTAAAATCTAAATTGCTCTTCTTCAGCAGGGGCCTCACTACCGCCCCTTTAAAGGCGGCAGGAAAGACCCCCGTCTGAAGGGAGCAATTCATCACGGTTAAAATGGTGGGCCTCACTGAGGAGAAAACTTTATCAAGAGTCCCAGCTTCTGCCAGGACAAAACTGTCCAGCGTTTCCTCTGGTAGAGACACACAATCAGATTTGTCTAAAACCATGTTACACTGAGAAGATAAAATATTACATCTGATCGTGTCTACCTTCCCTCTGAAGTGGTCTGCAAACTCCTCACAAAGAGCATTTGAGGGGGTTTTCTGATATGCATTGGTAGTACAGTTAAAAATGTTGTCTATAGTGGAAAACAGAATTTTGGGATTATTTTTATGTTGTGAGATGATTCTGGAAAAGTATGCATTTCTGGAATTTCTTACTGCATTGTTATATGATTTGAGACGTTCGATGTAAATTTGATGATTTATTGTGATTTTATTTTTCCTCCATTTTCTCTCTGCCGCCCTGCAGCTCCTTTTTAATCTCTTAAGGTCTTTGTTTCTCCATGGTGTTGTTGGTTTTAAGTGTGTGTTTATAACTTTAACTGGAGCCAGCAGGTCAAGAGCGTAGTGAAGCCTTCTGTTAAAATTATTAACAATAAAAAAACAGGGGGCAGGTAAAACAATAGGAGGATTCTTTTAAAAAATTTCCAGAAAACCTGCAGCCACTTCAGGGGTTAGATGGCGCTTCCTGACAGTTCTCACAGAGGTCTCCTTCTGGATAAAACTGGTGATATTAAAAAACACACAGTAATGGTCAGAGACAGCCAAGTCAACAAAAGATGACACACTGGTGGACAGGCCATACGTGATGACCAAGTCCAGGCTGTGTCCTCTGTTGTGAGTTGGCTGCGTGACATGTTGACTAAAATCCATATAGTTCAAAACATTTAAAAATTCTGTTGATAAAGGATCTAAGATGTTATCTATATGTAGATTAAAATCACCAGCTAAAATTATTCGTTCATAAGAGTTGTGCAAAATTGATAAAAACTCTGAAAATTCTTGAATAAAAAGTGCACTCTTTTTAGGAGGCCTATAAACTGTGACACATAAAATCTGAGGAGTGCTAAAAACAGACGCAGTATATTCAAAAGTGCTAAAATTATCAAATAAAACAGGTTTGGCAGAAAGCGTTGATGAACCAATAAAAGCAGTTCCACCTCCCCTTTTGCAACTCCTCGTGGAATAAGTGAAGTTAAAATTTGGTGGGGATGCCTCTGTAAGAACAACGGGGGCATCTGCACTCAGCCATGTTTCCGTTAAAAAAAAAAAATTTATATTATGATCTAAAATTAGGTCATTTATTATAAAAGTTTTATTCAGCAGAGAGCGAACATTTAGAAGTGCCATATTAATGGTGATTGGAGATCGAGTAACTGTATGGTTTACTGGAGGTAGGACTTTTGGTAACTGTTTGAGATTATTAGGGTTGCATTTGCTATATTTTATATTATTTTTCCGCTCTCTGCTGATAATAACAGTTATGATTGATGTAAAACAAGGTCCAAGTCTGATTAGTGAGTTACTGTTAAAATCAGAACTGAGTTCATAGGAGCAGGGACCAGCTGCACATCAGGATGTGGCGGAAGGGGCAGAGAGGGCAGGAGCAGCTGGGGCTGGTGTGGTAGACAAGGGGGGGCGAGGGCATGCCAGGGTTATTGCCAGCATGCGGGCACCCTGTCTGTTGAGATGTAGTCCATCTGGTCAAAACAATTGACTCCTGCCCCAGAAAATGTTAAAATTGTCTATAAAACTAATATTGTGCATCACAGTGGCAGAGGAAAGCCAAGTGTTCAAAGATAAAAGCCTGCTAAAACGACCAATACCTCTGCCAACAGTGGGGATGGGGCCAGAAATAAGAACAGACACATGTGTGTATTTTAAAAGATTAAACAAATGAATAAAATCCAGCTTCAGGAGCTCAGATTGCTGTCTACGAATGTCATTGGTTCCAGCGTGAATAATAACTCTACTCACAGATGGGTGATGTTGGATATGGTCCAGGATCTGTTCAGTAATGTCCTTTACGGTGGCTCCAGGTAAACACAGTGTTACGGCTCCTCTCATCCTTACATTCCTGATAATAGAGTCTCCAATGATGAGCGTGGTGGGCGGCTGGTCTACAAGTTGATGCTGGGCAGAGGATCTTTCACCGTCCAGGACCTGCTGGATGTTGGGCGGATTAGCTTCATTAGCTACATGCGACCTGGCCGTTCAGACTGAAGTTGCATTTCAAAAGATCGGATACGTATTGGATTTTGGACCACATACCCAAGTGGGCTGGGTCACATTTGAAAAGATCAAATCTGTGTCGTTCAGACTGTCACGAAAAGATCAGACACAGGTTGCATAGGGGCAAAAAAAATCGGAATTGGGTCATTTAGGCCTGCAGTTTTAACGTAGCCTTAAAGTATGACAAAAAAGGCTGGACAAACAGCTGAATTAAACTTGCCACAACATTGAAGACTAAGGAACATAAAGAAATGTCAAAAAAATCAGTACGAGAACTGCAGCAAATAGGTACATTTTGGTGTCACAAAGTGTTCAATTACATATAAAAGGGGTGCTAATAAGAGTGGAGGGCACTGATTCAGAAAAGACTGGGATCAGTTACATCAATATTCAGGCATAGAGTGAATAAAGGAAAGACAGCCAAGCTAAGCTAGAACCATGATTAAAATGGGACATCTCTTAAGAGCCAGTAGCAGTATATCTAAAGACGAAAATTTCTGAAAGTTCATCTTGGCAAAATTGCTCAAGTTCAGTCAGATTTGATGGAGAACATCTATGAACATCAATTTTCAAGTCTTGCCACAGATTTGATTTTACAGTGTGGAGTTTAGACCATATGAATATGCTTTGATCTGAACCAGGGGTGTCCAACTCAAATCCGGTGTCCTGCCGTTTTAGACATGTCTCTGCTCCAACACAGCTAATTCAAATGGTCCAACTATGTTCTCAGAATGGCAAAGTTCTGCAGAGGACTGCTAACGAGCCATTTGATTCAGCTGTGCTGAACCAGGGAAACAAACAAAACATGCAGGATACCAACCCTTGAGGTTTGACTTTGGAGACGCAATATCTAAACCATTCCCTTGCCGCTCTGGCTGGATGTTCAGGATTCTTGTCCCACTGAAAGACAAACCTTTGCCCCAATCTAAAATCTTTTTCCAACCTCTAAAGTGATGTTCTTCAACGACTTTCCTGTCTATATCTCCAACTGGCTTCCCTATTCCTGGTGAAAAAACACGGTAGCTTGCAGCTATAATTTTCTATGCATCCCCAGGTTGTTGAAATAATTATCTTAAGCTTAACTTAATTACACATTGCCTTTACTCAAGCTGAGCAATTCAAAATAAATCAGGGCAATACCAATTCTAATGGAAGCTATTATAATTTAGTTTCTGCTGGCTCAAACTTTTGCCCTTAAAAATCCATGTAAACAACTCAATGCGATGGAGATGTCTTGCAAAGACAAAATGGTGGCCGCACCAGTTATTGACTGGTCACCCCAGACTCCCCAAGTCAAGTAAAGCAGAACTGCACATTTCAGAATGGCCTTTCATTGTTGCCATTCTAAGGCACACTTGTGCAATATTCCTGCTGTCTAATCAGCACCTGATATGCCACACATGTGGGATGGATTATCTTGGCAAAAGAGAAGTGCTCACCAACACAGATTTAAACAGGTTTGTGAATAACATTTGAGAGTAGTGTTTTTTTTTGTGTATATAGAAAATGTGCCACATGTACATCTCCATAAACTTTTATTGGCTACCACCCATAGCTTTCTCAGTCATTAACTGTCAGAATACATGTGTTGGTTGAAGTGTAGGGAATGGAGTAAAACTCACCCTATTCAATATATTCAATATGTACAAGTTTTAGGCAGTTTATTTTTTATCCATTTATAAAATGCAAAGTAAGCAAATAATAGAAAAATCAAATCAATATTTGGTGTTACTACCTTTTGCTTTCAAACCAGCATCAATTCTTATAGATACTGTGATGACCCCGGCCACTGCGGGACCAGTAAGGGACCCCTCACCCCGAACCACAACACCCCTTGGTGCCTTCTCTCTAACCGTAGGCCGCTGTGGCTCATCAAGTAGATTATACTTGGACTGTCTTATTAGTGGCCAGCCCTGCAGCGCGTTAGTCAACACGGGGTCCACAATTTGTCTGGTCAGGAAGGGATTGTTACCAGGGACACCAGATTCCCTCCCAGTGGGTTGGGTCCCAACTAACACTGTGCTACTCACAGCGACTGGTGAGCAAACCATCAATCAGGGGGGGGGGGGGGGGGTGTTGATGTGTCTAGGACCGCACTCTGCATGGACACAGAGGTCATTCAATTCCGTTCAGGAAGAAGCCACCAGAGGGAGTGGCAAGAAGGCACTGCAGTCCAGCTGCCAGGGAGCACAAAACCTCCGCTGCAGCGTTGTTGTCATCGTCGGTCACAAAGACTTCAGAGAAGCCTTGGGGCACAGGGTGTTGCATCCAAACCATCTCCTACAACTTCTGCCCCCTCACCTGAAACTGCTGCTGCTATTAAGGAGCTGGCGCAGCGCAGCAGTGAATACCTCAGCAGGATGCAAAAGGAGCACCTTAGATAACTTGCTGCAGGAGTTTGGAGACATTTTTGCGGCCCGTGAAGAAGACAGCACCAGGACAGGTCTGGTCAAGCACCACATTGATATAGGTGATGCTACTCCAATACGGCATCGCCCCCACCATCTGTCATTAGCTAAGTGCCAAGCAGCTGAAGGACTGATACAAGACATGGCAGCTAATGGCATTATTGAGCCCTCAGACAGCCCCTGGGCCGCACCTGAGGTCATCATGTGATAGAAGGGGGGTGGTTGGTGCCCATGTGTGGACTACAGGCGCCTCAATGCAGGGACTCACAAAGACTCTTACCCGATGCCCCACATTGATGATGCATTGGACTACGTGGCAATGTCATGTTGGTTCAGTTCACTGGACTTGAGCAGTGGGTATTGGCAGGTGGAGCTGGTGCCAGAGGCCAGGCCCAAAACAGCATTCACGATTGGCCAAGGACTGTTGCAGTTTACAGTAATGCTGTTTGGACTGTGTAATGCCATGGCTACTTTTGAGAGACTCATGGAGCAAGTCCTCAAGGACATTCCCCGCACCCGCTGCGTGGTGTTTCTGGACGACTTGTTGGTCCATGCCCAGGACTTTACACAAGCTGTCCACAATCTGAGAGAGGTCCTTGTTGTCATTCACAAGGCTGGGCTATGGCTAAACCCAGGCAAATGCACCCTTCTTGCCCGCCATACACGGTTCCTGGGGCATGTCAATAGTGAGAGTGGAGTGGCAACTGACCCCGCCAAGGTGGCTGCTGTGAGTGACTGGTCATCGTCAGCTAGTACCTCTGAGCTGCGGAGCTTCCTTGGCTTGGCGTCCTATTATCGTAATTTTGTCAAGGATTTTGCCACCATCACCAACCCCCTGCATGGATTGATTGATAAAGGCAAGCGTTTTGAGTGGTGCAAGGGGTGTGCAGCAGCCTTTCAAGAACTAAAGGCTATCTTAGCTGAATCTCCAGTTCTGGCTTATCCTGACCCCAGCCAGGCCTTCACTTTTGAAACTGATGCAAACAACGTGGGGGTAGGATCTGTTCTTTCCTAGCAAGGCGAGGGTTGGTGAGAGGGCTGTGGCCTATTACAGCCATAGCCTTAGAGGAACTACTGTGTCACAAGACGAGAGTTGCTGGCTGTAGTTTTGGAAGTGTGGCACTTTCTGCCTTACCTCCTTGGCACGAAGTTCAGGCTGCGGACCGACCATGCCAGCCTCACCTGGATGTTGAACTTTAAGCAACCTGAGGGCCAGGTGGCAAGGTGGCTGGAGATCCTGCAGGAGTATGACTTTGAGGTTCAGCATCGTCCAAGACGTCAACATGCTAATGCTGATGCAGTCTCCAGGCACCCCTGCCTCACCGATGAGTGCCCCCACTGCCTCCGCCAAGAGGAACAAGAACTGAGACCCTTGGCAGCGAAAGCCAGCCCAGCTGCTAAGGACTATGAGAGAGAGCTGTTTTCAAAAAGCAGCTGAAGGAACAACAATTGGCTGATCAGGTGTTGGCAGAGGTGAGGGGCTGGCTGGACACAAAGAGGTGACCGGACTGGCCAGCTGTGTCTTCCCAAGGGCCAGAGGAGTGCACTCCCAGTGGAGCAGTCTGGAGCTTCAAGATGGTGTCCTCTACAGGTGGTGGCAGCCCCCAGGTGGAGGAGTTGACTGTGTTCAACTCTTGGTGTCCCGTAACCTTCGTCAAGAGGTCCTCTCCTAGGTTCACGGTGCAGCTGGGGCTGGGCACTTCGAAAACACCAAGATGGTGCGGCAGCTCTGGCAAAGGTTCTTCTGGCCAGGTTGTCGATGCAGAGTTGCATGTCCACTGCTGCGATGTCTGCACCGCCTAGAAGGGACCTAACTAGCGTTCCCGAGGGCCCTTGCAGAAGTACATGGTGGCAGCACCAATGGAGAGGATTGGTGTAGATATTTTAGGTCCCTTTCCCAACACTGAAGCTGGCAACCGCTATGTCCTGGTGGCCATGGACTACTTTACTAAGTGGCCAGAGGCGTATGCAGTGCCAGACCTGACTGCCACATCCCCAGCTTGGCGGTTGGTGGATGAGATGTTTGCCCTGTTCGGAGTCCCTGAGGAGCTGCACAGTGATCGGGGGCGAAACCTTGAGAGAGCCAGCTGTTTAGTGAGTTCTGCCGGTGTTTAAGGGTGAAAAAAACCAGGACCACCCCCCTTCACCCTCAAAGCGATGGATTGGTGGAGCTTTTTAACCGCATCTTGCCATCCTTGTCAGCCGGCATAAGAGGGACTGGGACCATCATCTGCCTCTTGTATTGTGGGCCTACCGAACTGCCGTTCAGGAGTCCAGTCAGTGCACCCCAGCAGCACTGATGTTTGGGAGAGAGCTCCGGACTCCGGTGGACTTGGTGTTTGGGCCGCCACCTGAGCCGGAGATCGCGGGTGGCCCTGAACTGGATTACTTGCGACTGCTGAGATGTGAGGGCGATTTGATGAGGTGCGTCAACTGGCGCAAAAGACTCTGCAGGAAGCTGGAGCCCGCCAAAAGAGGGCAGACGACTCTAGGGTGCATGGACCTCCCCTTGCACCTGGGGACCAAGTCTGGGTGTATTGCCCAGTAAGGAAGCGGGGGCTCTCCCCCAAACTGACACACCACTGGCAAGGACCTGGAGAGATCATGGACCAGATCTCTGAAGTGGTGTTCCATATCTGCCTGCCAGGTCGTGAACGACAGGTGGTTCTCCACAAAGACCGGTTGGCACCTTATTGCCCTCTGGTCCCTGTGCCACAGACTGTTGGGAGGGAGGAAGGCTCCCTGCTACTCAACACCAGTGCTGAAAGAGACATTCACACAGTCAGAACTTAGGCTGGTGCTGTTGGCACATCACAGGAGAGGCCGGTGCATGTTCTGCGTTGGCCTGGACATTTACAAGACTTTATGGAGGGCATTTGAGGGTTGTGGGGACACTTAACCCTTTGAGAGAGGGGCTGTGTGTTGACCCCGCCCACTGCGGGACCAGAAGTGTGCAGGGTGCATTGTGGGTAGCCATGCTTTTAGCTGTTTTGTTCATTTTTGGGTGTTTGCTGCATTTTGATTATTGAGGTTTGTGTTGTTCTTTATTGCTTTGTTCAGTGTTGTAAATGTCATGTTTGTTTGTCGTTGTGGTTGGCACCACAAATGATGAGGCCATTCAGGGGATTGACATTGTGGTGCCAATCAACTGTTGGGGAGAGAGAGCTAAATAAATGGTTTTCATTGAGATCCCTATACTCAACCATTTTGTACCTTTTATAGTAGTGGTTGCTCGGGGTCATGCGGTGTAAGAGGCACGGGTCAGCTGCTAACCCTCCCTTGTCTTTCAGTGTTTTTGCTTGTTGCTAGCCTTCTGCTAGCTAGTTGAGTTCTGCTTGAACCCTTGCCAGAAGTTTGACCTACCACGACAGTCGCTACAATACATTTGCACAACGTCAATTAGCAGAATTATAGTCAGGTGTATGATCAACCAAATATAGCAAACCGGTGCTAATGATCATCAATGTAACACGTAGATTGAAACAGAGTTATAAACTGAAGCAGAAACAGCTGTGTAGGAGGCTTTAAACTAGATGAGGAACAGCTAAATCCTGCTATGAAGGTGACATTGTGGAAAATAGTTTAATGTCATGCCAAGATTGAGAACAGCAACAAGACAAAAGGTAGTTATAATGCATCAATTAGTAGTTATAATTCCGGAATTGCGCCGCTCAAGGTGGCAGCATGTTGGAGTAGCTCTGTTACTTTGGTTCATATTTTTTTCTTTTTTAAAACTTTAATTCTTCCATTTTTGGAAGAAACATTGTTTTTGTGGACAACTGTTCTCTCTGGTTTTGAATGCTGTGCAGCTGGAAGGATTTTTGCTGATACTTTTTATTTTTGGACATTTGTTATGATGCATAACCATGGCAACAAGGTGGTTTACAACTGGCAGCAGCTGATTAACATCACAAAAGCTCAAATAATACCTCAACTACAGCCACAAAACCCTGAAGTGGTTGAAAAGAAGACGGCATAGATCCAGAGTATCTTCTACATCAGACAACTACAGAGCGTCTTCAGTCAGAGGCTTCTTCAGATCTGCAGAGCACTACAAGAGATCATCCCTACCCACAGCCATCAGCATCTACAACAAATCTTTGAAGGAACTTGCATAATGAGTTACAACAACATTTAATTTCCCTTTGGGATTAATAAAGTAATTTTGAATTGAATTGAATTGAATCAGCAATATCTCTCCCAGACAAAGATTTTGAAGCACACTGGGGTTTCAAGATATCCTGTTCAAGCTCTTTTAAAAAAGCGCAAAGAAACGGACAACGTTGAGGATCATAGATACAGTGGTCAGCCAAGGAAACTTACTGCAGCAGATGAAAGGCACATCGAGCTTATTACCCTTCGAAATCGGAAGATGTCCAGCAGTGCCATCAGCTCAGAACTGGCAGAAACCAGTGGGACCCAGATACACCCATCTACTGTCCTGTTTGGCCAAAAGTGGTCTTCATGGAAAAGTTGCAGCCAAAAAGCTAAACCTCCGACATGTAAACAAGGCCAAGCAACTCAAGTATGCTCGGAAACATAGGAACTGGGGAGCAGAAAAATGGCAGCAGGTGCTCTGGACTGAGAAGTCAAAATTTGAAATATTTGACTGTAGCAGAAGGCAGTTTGTTCTTCGAAGGGCTGGAGAGCTCTACAATAATGAGAATCTGCAGGCAACAGTGAAACATGGTGGAGGTTACTTGAATGTTTGGGGCTCCATTTGTGCAAATGGAGTTGGATATTTGGTCAGGATTAATAGTGCTCTCAATGCTGAAAAATACACGCAGATACTTATCCATCATGCAATGCCATCAGGGAGCCATATGATTAGCCCCAAATTTATTCTGCAGCAGGACAACGACCCCAAACATACAGCCAAAATCATTCAAAACTATCTTCAGTGTAAAGAAAAACCAGAAGTCCTGGAAATGATGGTATGGCCCCCTGATCTCAACATCATCAAGTGTGTCTGGGATTACATGAAGAGACAGAAGTATGTGAGGAAGCCCACATACACAGAGGATCTGTGGTTAGTTCTCCAAGATGTTTGTTTGGAACAACCTACCAACCGAGTTCCTTCAAAAACTGTGTGCAAGTGTACCTAAAAGAATTTATGCTGTTTTGAAGGCAAAGGATGGTCTCATCAAATATTAATTTGATTTAGATTTCTATTTTGTTCCTTCATTGCATTTTGTTGATTGATGAAAATAAATGATTAACACTTCCGTTTTTGAAAGCATTCTTTGTTTACAGCATTTATTACACCCGCCTAAAACTTTTGCACAGTACTATATATATATATATATATATATATATATATATATATATATGGGCTGATGTCTTCCTTTTGTTGGTTGGGGCACCTCTTTCAGGGGTGCCATGCCAGATTTGGGATTGTTAGGTGGTGCCTGTTCGGTAGCTCGGCGGGATACGGATCCAGCGTCTCTGCTCGTTCGATCACTTGTTCTGTTCGCTTTGTGTGTGGTCTGTTCATTGGTGGGTCGGACTGGCCCTGGCCTTTGTTGGATGCCTGGTCTCAGCGCTCTGCATTGTGCAGGATCAGGACTCAGGAGCTGGTACAACTTCGTGTCCAGGTGCTGGCTGGGCTTGGCCTGGGGATGCCGTCCGTCCGCTGGGGCTCTGGGGTTCTGGGGGTCCTTTGGACGTCTTCTGGTCCTTGGATCTCCTTCATGTCCGCATTGATTCCTGGGAGACGGATTAATGGCTGCTTACACCAGCTATCGAACACTCTTATGGAGAAACCTCATATGTACCAGCATGCTCACACACACACATAGGTGTGGGGTCTCCGGTGTTTACAGATATATTCTTCGGCTGAGGTTATCATTATTAGATCTTGATTAATCGGTACCATGAGCTTTTCTGTGACATTGTTGTTGTATTTTTATATCCATTTTTGTGTGATGTGGTTGTGTAGTTCTTAGTTCACAATGTTTGTTTTGTTTTGTTGATGTTCCTTTTTCGTTTTTGTTTTGTTTTTTCCCCTCTCTCTGCCGTCCTGTGGGTATGGAGGCAGACTTCAATGTTTTCCTGTGTTTTCTTTGTTCCCTTTCCTCTCTTGTATTTTCAACTCTCCCTCTCTCTTGACTTTTTGTTTCCTACCTCTCTTCTTTATCTTCTTTCTTTCTTCCCATTTATTTTCCTTCTCTGTGTCTATAACATCAGAAAATAAAACCCACAGCAATTCATAATAAAGATTTCTCACACATTTATCAAGAGGAGCACTGTAGCAAAAGTTGTAGTGCTCCGCTTGTGAAAGTAAATCTGTTGGGCTTCTACTTGGTACTCAGACACCAATTCTGAGCTCCACACTGCCAGACAGGACACGTTTAAAAAAAAAAGAAGATAAACAAACACTAAATGCCTTGGCAGAGGTCTGCGCTCTCCTAGTGGTTTTCTAGTTTATAATGTATACTATACTTTACTTTGAGTGTAGTCTATGTTCTATTTTTCGTTAATAAACTTTAAAAAGTTGTATTTAAAAGAAAACATAGCTGGCTTTATTTACAAGTATATTTACAACAAATATTGTTAAAGGTAAAAAGGCAAATTTTTCTTTTTTGATGAAAACTAATTAAACTGAAGACCTATTCTGGTTAAACATTTTTACTTGATCACAAGCAGCAATAGTTTTAACAGTTTTAGAAGTCTTTACCTTAAGCAATGTACTCCATAAAGTCTTCAGTATATGCAAGAAAAGATTGTTGTATTCTGTAAACTTGCATTCATGGATATGAAATTTTGCCCATAAGATAGCAAAGTGAATTACATAAATGGTATTGCTTTTTTTGAAGACTAAATAACACCTTTTTTTCAAAATAGAACATTTTAATCCTTCAAAACCCTTTGGCTTGGATAATTACTAGCCTTTAACCATTGCTATTTGATTAATTAATAAAAATAAGGTATGGTAAACATTTTTAATCACTCAAAATGTATTTAATTTAGGTTCCCTAAAACGATTAACTCACTGAACTAAAAAGGCTTGCAAATGAAGGCAAGAAACTATCTCCTCTCCTACATTTCCCTGTATGTAAGAGCCGAGTTTCAGAATTTTCTCCGTTTTTAGAGCTCAGAAGAGTTCTTTAAAATATGTTACCCAGAGGAGATAACTAAGAACACATTGCTTTAGATGTTAAACAGTTGCAGTGTTGTCAATAAAAAAAGCTAAAAGCTACTCTATGACAGAATGTTGACTCAAAAAGAGAAAAGAATAGCATGTTCCAAAATTAATATAATTCTTAAGAAAGTGTGTAACCGCCTTGTTTTAATAGCTCACATGGGGCTGAGGTTGTTTTATATTTATATATACCCATGTACAGGCTATATATATATATATATACATAAATGTCACATTGCCGCTTCCTCCCACTGTGCTAGAGTGGACCCAAGTTAATGCTGATGATGTCATTCACAGTTTAGTGGTAAAATAAGGTGGAGACGTGGTGTTGAGGTTCCTCTTCCTGTTCGGACCACATTTAAACACACAGTTCTGACGTCATTTATAGGCCCACTGTTACCACTCTGACTTTTCTGTACTGTTTGTCAACCATCTCACAGCCTCTTTTATATATTTGTGTTCATGAAGCAGACACCCTCTCAAACTTTAGACAAAAAAATCCTCAGTTAAGAAAAATGCTTAAAATAGTTAGTTGACTTACAGTGCCTTTCAAAACTATTTACACCTTTTAAAGCTTGTTATGTTTTTCCCATAACAATCACAAGCTTCAATGCATTTTATTGGGATTTCATGTGACAGATCAAAAAGTAGTGCATAATTGTGAAGTGGATAAAAATATATAGATGGTTTTCGAATCTTACTTCACAAGTGAAAATCTGAAATGTGTTGTATGCATATGCATTTACTCCCCTTAGCTTTGATTGTACGGAATAAAATGCTGTGCAGCCATTTGCCTTCAGATCTCTTCTGATAAAATACCGTCTACTTGTGTGTAATTGAATCATCTAGTATAAATACAGCTGTTCTGTGAAGGTCTACAATATTTCTTAAAAAGCTTTATAAATTTATGGAAAAGGTTAAAGCAGGTTTATGTTACAAAACAATATCTAAAGCTTTGAGCTCTTTTCCATCCATCTTTTGATAATGCAAAGAGGCACCAACCTACACTGCAAACCCCAATTTTTCTTCAACATAAACTATTTAGTAGTGACTGATCATCATCTCATGATTTGTAAAAACAGTGTCTAATTACTAAAACAGAGTAAGCTTTTTGTAATATTTTCAACATTGTGCATTGCAATAATCATGATAATCAAAGATTTTTAAGCATGTTAGGTTACTGTCAGAGAGAACGGAGCTGCCATTACAGACATTGGTTTTTGTTTTGTTTTGTGATTTTACAAGCTGGTTATCTAGCATCAGTTAAAGTTACCAAACTGGCTATTAAGAGGCCACTCTAACAACACTAAGGGAGAATATCACCACTTCCAAGATAGCCCTCTTAATACACAGAGTCTGGTTTTAGTTTTCATTGACCAAAGTATAATGCTATAAATGTTTGGGGAATCTCCAAAATAATTTTTTTTTTTTTTCTGAGCTTTGAAATTCCTCCCCAAACACTGCTATCCTGTGTTTGGACAGGAAAACACAGCATGTGTCTGCATTCGGGGGCCAGTTGGGCCAGGTCCCACCAGATGTCGCTGTGGAGCTCTATGCATGCTTAAATGATTTAGTAGAACAGCATCATCCTTTACAGAATAATATTATCTAAAGATCAATTCTGGTAACAAAGAAAATTCTGTTCTAAACATTTGTGCATAAATATCTAAGTCTTTGCCAGAATACCAGAGATTTGGGCCTTCCCATCAACATTTGTTTAAAGGGGCTATATGCAACTTTTTCCCCAAAATAAACGTAACAATAGCCTTTTTATTTGACCATTTATGACTCAAACATCTCCTGATGAGCATACTGATACCTTGTCAGCTCACAGCGGGTGCACCTAGAAGCCTATCTCCAATTTTTTCTATTTACTAACGGATCGGATTTTCCCACGCTATCTGCGGATGTGACGTCAAGCGCGTTCATGTTAAATGTTTCAGATCACTCTGCCACCAGCGCTAGTCAGCACCCGCAAGCAGTTCAATAGATTGTGCGAATACACAGAAGAGACCAAGGACAACTTTGACACCAACAGTAACTCCACATAAGACTTAAAAAGTTAAACCCCTGACAAGTGCCCGAAAAAGAAAGAAGATTGAGAGCGACCGGCATACGAGCGCGCGCTGTGAGAGCGAGCAGAAAGGAAGAGCAGTTCCGTTTTTTGGCCACAGGTGTCAGTCGCGAGTTTAAATTTCAGAAAATTTTATTTAGCCCCTTTAAATAATGAACATCTGAAATCACAATGACCTTGCCCAACGAGACAGTCGTGAGGCCCAAGCTGAGATCTCGCTAACTAACCATGGGGGTCCAAAACGGAAGGAAATGAAGTGCCCTGTTTTGCCAAATGCAAAAGTTGCTCGTATGTAACTCTTATAAAAATGTTGGAACAGCACACCTCATGTTTACGTTTTGTCAGATAGAGGTGTGCAGCCATCTAATGTTGATTATCCTTGCTCACTTGACAAAAAAAGGAATGAAATAGATTTTTTTGATAAATTCTAAATTTTGCACCTTGCCTCTTGAACAAAAATGAGAGATTAAACAGTTATTGTATAGTTTGCCCAGACAAAAGATCAGATTTCTTTTGTTCAAGAAATTAACATTGGTGAGTGAAACTTTATTTGTAATTTCATGTATAAAAAGGTTTCCGTTCTTCAATTACATTTGTCTAAAATGGTGTGTAATAAAATAAACTGTGGATGGGACAGGCAGAGGTTTTTGCTCTTCCAAACAGAACCTTCAAATAACTACCAGTGAACAGGAGTTTCAAAAATAAAACTTTATTAAATACAAAAACAGGATAAAACATCAGATTTAAAGGGAGATTCCACCTACAAGATTCTACAGTTCATTACTGGGCATCTTAGAATCTAAAACACACCCTTTTTAATTCACAGTTAACAAATCACTATAGGCATGCAATTCAGAGGTTCTGTGAAGCAGCCCCCAACCTCCTCTGACTCCTGCACACAAACGTCCCTCCCCCCGCCGTTAAAAGTAGTTACACTAAATAAAATACACAAAACAATACACCAGCTAAAATCTGTTGTTTAGCTTGTAAAGTTGGCAAGAAATGAATCCCACTCTCATGACCTCCCTTCTCTAGTTCTAGTCTATACAACACATCTGTCACCCGCTCAACCACTCTAAAAGTCCCTTTATACTGGCTCTGAAGCTTGGGGCACACTCCCTGTTTCCTCAGTTTGCATCCAGTCCAACACTAATTCACCCTCAGAATGAAATGGGCAATTAGCCCGGAAGTCATATGCCCTCCTCTGTTGAGCTGAGGACCTGCACTAATGCTGTTTTACAGCCTCTACAACAGTTGCCAATTTATCCTTTAGTCTTGACATGTACTTATCCACTGTAGAGAACAACTCACCACTGTCAAGATTTAACATGTCAACAGGCACAACAACACAATTTCTCATCTGAACAAGAGGGTGTAGTAGATATGCTGGTGTGCACACTGTAATGATACGCCAACATTACACATGGCAGAAGGGAATCCCAGATGACCTGATTATCCTCCGCAAAAAATGTCAACATGGACAACAGTTTTTGATTGAATCTTTTCACTAACCCATCTGACTGAGGATGGTACTACACCAAACCAGAATTTTTTATGTTTACGTGTAGAAGTCTTACTTACTGACTGAATTAAAAATGCAAAGCTTTTGTTACTGACTTATTTTATGTTACGTATTACAGCAGGCAATCTTTCAGTCTCCAGTGTGGCAACAAAGCATGAGATCAGCTTCCACAGTAGTGTCAAGAACAGAACCAGCCTTCTTAATCAGGTTCTTTAGCCTTTTTAAGTCCCTGGCTCTGATGCTGCTACCCCAACAGATGATGGCTGAAGAGATTACACTCTCCTCAACAGACCTGTAGAATATTTTCAGCCTCTCACTGGAAATCTTGAAGGACCTAAGCTTCATCAAGAATTACAGTCTGCTCTGTCCCTTCTTGTAGAGGGCTTCACTGTTCAGTTGTGTTATCAAGGTGAACTCCGAGGTACTTATACTCTTCAACCACCTCCACTTCTCCTCCCATGATGGAAACAGTGCTTGACTTATCCTTGATTCTTTTGAAATCTACAATCATCTCCTTTGTTTTGTTCACATTCAAGGTAAAGCAATTGTTTCCACACAATGTCACAAAGCGGTCCACCAGCTCTGTATTCAGGTTCTTGTCCATCTCTGATACACCTGACAATTGCAGAGTCATCTGAGTATTTCTGCAGATGACAGGTCTCTGATTTGTACTGGAAGTCTGATGTGTACAGAGTGAAAAGGAATGGTGAGAGTACGGTCCCCTCTGGTGCTCCTGTGCTGCTGACCACCTGGTTTGACACACAATTCTTCAGTCTCACAAACTGTGGTCTGTTTGTCAGGTAGTGATTGATCCAGGCGATTGTTGAGGGCTCCACCTGTGTCTTCAGGAGTTTCTGACAAAGTAAATCTGTCTGAATTGTGTTAAATGCACCTGATAAAGTTCTTTGTCCGGATGACAGTTGCTTGGTTTAAGCAGGTGAATGATGGCATCTTCAACTCCAACTCCACAGCGATAAGCAAACTGCAGCAGCGGGTCCTGATATATACTTGTTTGCTTACTCACAGGGGTCCCAACAGGAGTCTCTCCAGGACCTTCATGATGTGGGATGTCAGGGAAACAGGTCTATAGTCGTTGATGACTGATGGGTGATTTTCCTTTGGTACTGGAACAAGGCATGATGTCTTCCACAACACTGGAACCTTCTCCTGGGTCAGGCTAAGGTTGAAGAGCTGCTGCAGAATCCCATATAGCTGTTCGGCACAGGCCTTCAGGACTCTGGGGCTGACACCATCTGGGCCTGCAGCCTTGTTCTGGTTCAGTTTCTCCAGCTGCCTCTTCACCCGACTTTTAGAGACAGACAGGTGGGAGGGGGAGGCAAAGGGGGTAGCAGCATCTCATGACTTGTTTGAAGAGAAACTTGTGGAATCAGAAGAGTCCATGACTAAGGTGAAGGATAAAACATCTGAGGTGTCAAGAAAGCTGTGGGTCAGAGAAGAATGGGATGTCTGTTTGGCTGGGGATAGGAGAGTACGATGCAGAGCTAGTTCCTGAACTGAACCTGTTAAAGAATGCGTTCAGTTTATTGCGTCTGTCCAGACATCCATCTATCCAATCCTTTCTGTGCTTAAAACATGTGATCTTTTTCATTCCTGACCAGACATCTCTGATATTGTTCCTCTGCAGTTTGGTCTCCAGCTTCTTCCTGTATGCCTCTTTGCTGTCTCTGTTCTTGACCTTAAAGGTACAGTGTGTAATTTTCTTTTGACTCTTTAGGCAATACGTCATCAATGACTTCCTGCCCCTCATTTTCATGTCCTCAAGAATAGGTTTGATTCTCCATCTTCAACAGGCTTTCAAATCTGCCGCGTCGCGAGTAGACAATCTCCCTCTGCATTCGTCATGGTGCAATTGATTGTAGCCAAAGCACGAAAGGCGGAGCTGGAATTTCCAGGAATGTCCCTCGTTGGCGAATGTACTTCAAAGATGGAGACTCAACATGGATTCAGCCATCCGCGCGACTCGCGCGTATGTGTTCCGAATAGCAGATTCTACACTTACTGTACGAGAATACTTTCATTAGTAGGTGCTAGTAGGTGACCCACCATAAGTCAAAGGAGCAGCACAAGTAAGTGTTTTTCCCCTTGACCTTGGGCAGTAGAACTGATGGATGCTAATGAGATTACAATATTAATAAACTCTTTGACAAAATTACAAAACTCTACGTAGCTGATAACTTATCGTTCTCCAATTCCTCCAGTCTATTTGCAGCTTCTCTTTACACAACACAGACCGTCTTTGCACTCCCTCCATAATTGTACTTCCTTTTGAAGGAGGCGGCTGTGGGGAACTCTGCACCATAGGGAGCAGAACTTTTAGTCGCTCTGCACCTCGTCTCTGTAACTCACTGCCCCGGACATCAGAAACATTGACAGCATCACCCTTTTCAATTCCGGACTCAAAACTCATCTGTTTAAAACTGCCTATAACTTATGATTTCTCTTTGCAATTTACTTTACTATTTCTATGTTGGTTTTATTTATTCTACTTGATTTTATTGTGTTTTTATCTTCTGAAGCGACCTTGCGTGTCCTGAAAGGACGCTATTAAATAAAATGTATTGTTTTTATTATTATTACTCTGGTTGCTAAACTGAAGTCAAAAGCGCAGGCATGCACAATCAATCTGCACATGTATCCTGCTCCTTCCTGTTTATTGAGCAATAGTAGAGGAGCTGGACCAAGAAGGGCAGCCCTCCTCATTTGCATAATGAGGCAGAAATGCATAAGGTAAAGTAAAAAGAGGAGACGAGGGAATGTAAAAACAAGGAATGCATGTATAAGGAAAAGGAAAAGGAAATGTAAACATTTTTCCACAACTATGCACGTGTAAAGAAAAGGAAAAAAAATACATTTCTTGACGAAAATGCTCGTATAAGGAAAAGTAAAAACAAAATATATCTGTTTCTGCGTATATTTTTAATTATGTCAGTTTTGGTCCTCCATACATATAAGGAAAAGGAAAAACAAAATATGTATATTTCTCCTTTTATTGTTAATTATGTCAGTTTTGGTCCTCCATAGCCAGAGACGTCACCCTCTGCAATGTATCTTTCTGTTTCTTTTGGGATCACTTTCATACTTTTACCTTACTGACTGTCGTCCCTGTAAACTAAATATTTATGTTTAGATACACTTTGTTGATTATTGGTCAACCAATAATTTCAGGTTTGGATTTTTAGGTTTTATGATGCAACATTTTTTTTCATATTACTTGCCACATTTTCATTTAATCCTATTTTAATTTCTTTGGATTAATCTAATTTACCATAAATCAGAATATGCAACAGAACAAAATAGCAGAATACATCCTATCTTTTGGTGCAGAACTCATCATATACAAATTCTAAATAAGCCACAAAACAAGAAAAAAAGTGTATGTTAATAAAAGCTTATTACAGTTCTGTACCACAACACTATATTTTACTTATCATTTCATAGCTTTTATGCCTCCATAGAGGAAGTCAGAGCCACATGGCCTCATGTGTGACCTCACATGTAATACAGTGCAGCATGGAGCTTGAGAGATTTATGTTCTTCTCGTTAAATAAACAGAGGGCCCCTTGAAACAACATCTGCAGGCAATCTTATTACTAATCCTCCCACCACCCTTGCCATGCCAGCCGGGGCCCCAGGCCTTCTCTGTTCCCTTCGTTTGAGCACCAGGGGTCATGCCCTCTGGTTCAAAACATGGATAGGGGGCTCGTGGAAAAGCAGAAAACTGATCGCATGTCATGTAAGAGGCCACAATAAAATTTCCATCTCGCTCTATGGAAAAAGATTAATCCAATCAGGTCATAAGTACCACATCAGTTTAAAGAGAAGTCTTGGAAAGAACTGGAATATACAAATTTATTAAAATCCATCAAGATGTTTTTCCCAAATAAACCAAATGAACCAAATGAAAACTTAGAGCTCCTAATCTGCAAACCTTCTGCTGACTCTGCGAAACACTGCACTGTTTTGATGTTTTCCATGGAGATGTAAGACAGGGTGATCCTGGAAGGCACATTTGAGAAAATGACATGATGTCTGCTCAGTTTTAAGGTTCTGAGTTTATCATTGCTTTCCCACACCGGAATAAGATAATAGTGGCTTGCACTCTGACATACTAGTCAAAAGAGATTAAGTTAAAACATTCTACAAAAAGCTCTTTGATTCTTCTGTCTCACATAAGGCCAAACACAAGCAACAGATGCAGACTTTTCTCTTCACATATGACACAATGATGAGATTTCAGGTGAGTTTTTCGCTCTAACAAACCATTATGTGCGTTCCTTTTACAATGAAAGTCGTTTTTACTGGTTTCTTTTAAAACGCTATTTAAAGAACCTTCCAACCATCTATCAACAGGACATAAAACTAAATAGTTAGACTCCACAATATTGTTCAGGAAATAAACTGGCTAATACAAATGTTACCTGACTGTCAAACACAGCAAACGATTCACTAATACCAGAGCAGATCTCCTATTTGCATAATCAACTGAACCATATTTTTTAATATATGGTTTATGGGTGTACCACAATAGATGTCAGTTTTAATGTGATATCTACCAGTTTAACATTGATGTTCAGAAATCCTAACTTTTCTGATGCAGATCAGGTTCTTTCTTATGCAACTGTTGTGACACCACCACCATCTTTATTTAAATTCAGACCGCCATGTGTTGCTCTTCTGACTGGGTTTAAATTATCTAGACTTATGCAGCGTAGTTCTTGAGAGATTTATGTTCTTCTCGTTAAATAAACAGAGGGCCCCTTAAAACAACATCTGCAGGCAATCTTAACTAATCCTCCCAGCACCCTTGCTGGACAAAATCTTCCACCTCTCCAGGTAAAAACCTCACCTTAGGTCTATTTGTTACCACTCTGTGCTGTGCTCTATTCCTTTCATGCGAACAGTTTTCCCATCATACAATAATCTTCAGTCCGGTGCACAGTTGAGAAACCCTAATGTTCCTTTCAGTGCTTCTTCTGGTGCCTCTATGGCTTTGATGAAGATTTGTGTGCTGGTTTGCTGGTAATGGCTCTCCGGATCGCCTTTGAAAAAGCATCAAGCAGCATGTCACGGCCTCAGCAACATCAGCCTTTCCCCACAAGCCTTTGGGCAGCTGCACAGAATGTGCTCCAGTGTAGCCATCCCAAGGGAAGTGAAGCATCCTTGAGTGTCATCTACACCCCAGCTGTGCAGAGCTGAACAAAGTGAAAGGACATTGTCTAACAGCCAGAGTAAGAGCGGGAAACCTGACTGTGTCTTGGTGACAGGCAGCAAAACACAAAACATTTGACCTAAATTTACTTTTAATGCTTGAGAGATTCATAGGCAAGCTGTGTTAAAAATATAAATAAAAAAAGCTGGAAAATAGCACATACACTAGTCTGATACAATTAACAAGGAAAGAAATGTTTAAATAAATACTCAATAGACCTTATGAATGATCTGGTATAATCTGTATTTTATCAATTCAATCTTATATTAGCATTTTAACAGGTTTAGTATGGTTTGGACCTGAAACGTAAGCCACAACCAAGTAAAGTTAAAATAGTCTTTATTGTACTGCATGTGAATGTGCAAGCTGGATGGCAACAGCTTCACGGGAGCAGCTTTTTGGTCAGACTTAGTAATGAAGACAGATTGGTGAATGACGGGCAGAATGAACTGGAAGAATTGGGTAAACAGGAAGTAGTGTTTTATCTAGCAGAGGTGGTTTATTTGGCTTTCCCCTCTGGAGACTCAAACCTTGATTGTCTGGAAGCCTTGGAGATTGGATAGTGGAGAAAAGGAAAATGTCAGTTTATTGGGGATTGTTTTACCCAGAGGACCGTATAAAGAAGAACAGTCTATACGTTGGAAACTATGGATGGTGACATCAGGGAGTGCAGGACTTCCAGCAGCACGGTAAGCTGGCACATACTCACCACTAAAATGACCTTGTATTACCATAGGGGATCACCTAGAGCAGACAAAGGTCGTTGTCAAGAGGGAGAAAGCAAGTCAGGCAAACAATCGGACCCATGGTCCATCCAAAGGCTGTAACAAGAATGACAAACTATCTCAAGCAGAGTGAGTACAGGGCAGGAGTTTATGAAGGCACCAGCACAGGTGAAAGCAATCGACAGCCAGCAGGAGCAGAGGTAGAGGTAAGAGTAATGAGCAAATCGGCAGATAAGGTAGAGGCTGAGCAGAAGAGCAGCATAAATCATGACAGGAAACACAGTAAACAGGGAAATAATAAATATTTCTATGAATCTTCTTTGTACAGCTTTATATACAGTAATATTCAAAGAATTTAAATGTGCTCTGATGAGCCTCGTTTGTCGGATTAAAAATACTTTTTGAAAATAACAATCTTTGAGCAGGTATTACGCATATTTTTCATAAAGCCATTATGCACCTCTCTCTTATAAACGTTTTTTTTTTATCTGTTTGGTGTAATATTCTAATTTAAATGTCATGTTTTTTTAAGCTGTAAGCAGAAAATTCAACTGTTGCTAAACTCTTCTGGGACTTTAACTGGAACTATGTCTTGGACATAAGACATAAATTGAGCTTTTCAGCACCAAAGAGTGGGATCAATGTGAAAAAAGGGATAAATACATGGTAAAGCACATTGAATAATGATCTATGATCGTGCGGGCTTGTTTTTCTTCCAAAGGCCCTGTGAACCTTGTGGCAAAAAATACTTTTAAATAAAGAAATGGTAATGAAATAGAAGATATTTGACTAAAATATTGTGGACTCTACCAGCAAACTAAAAATGGGTAGTCACAAGGTTTTTAATCAGAACAAAATATTTGGCCAAATAAACAGAAATGATTCACCAGATCCAAAATTATCTTTTTTTGATGACTATCACAGACTATAAGAACTACATCTTATAGAAAACCTGTGAGGTGAGCAAAAGGGCAGAGAGCAAAAGAGAGAACCCACTACTCTAGATGATCTAGAGAGATTCTCCGTCTTCTGTAAGCTTAATTCTAGTGACATATTAAAAGAAAATACTTTACACTGTCTTGTTGGCACAAGAGCGTTGTATGAAGTATTAACAGTTCTGCCAAGAACTGTAGTACATATGATTTTTACATAATTGTATAAATGTTCTGAAATGAAAGTATTTTTTTCTAAATTGTTCTCGTTAAACTTATACTACCGAAGAAATGATTTTATGTTATGGTTTTTACAAGTTTTTAACATAGGTGTTAGTAAATGCATAGAAATTTCAAGATGCAGGTACATCTTGTGTCCAAGTCTTGTGATTTTACTACACTTTTATGTCAAAAATTATTTTAATCGGCATACTTCAGGATCATACGAATTTAGGGAATTAGTATGCTCTTCGTATGATAGTGATATATAGTCTATGTTATGTGTTGTAGAGCCCTCCTTTTAAAGCTCTTGGTGGCTTAGGATTTGCTCAAACTTGAGTCAGTGGAGCCTGAACAGGAAGTCAACCACCAGCAGATGGCGTCGTTTCGTAGGAAAACTAAATCCGGCAGGCGAGGAAGCGTACTGCACTTTTTCTGCTATAAACTCTAAAACACATCTGAGCGCCACTCATTGTAAGCAGGTTCCTGGGTGTTTGTGACAGGACGCTGTTGTTGTTGAGAAATGCGATGATCAGAAAGGTCGGGTCGATGCAGAAAGAAAAGGAGCCAGTCAGCATGGGAAAAGCGGCGTCGACGCGTAAAGAGGAAGTTCACACGCAGAGGCATAACTGACGTTAAGGTCCCCCCTTCCCTCTTCACCCCACCAAACCACCTTCACTAGAAAAAATACTGTTTTCTGTTCTTGACAGCCTTTTCATCCCCAATTTAACAGTTCCATCATGATATAAATCAATCAATCAAATAGATTAGAACGAGGACTTAGGTTATGACCACAGCCGAACGACGAGGTATTGTAATAAAATATTAGCGACCCGGCATTAATGACATGCACTTTTGTGTTGCATTGTTTAACAGATAAAACAATCCTAGTTAGAAAATTAAATCTGATATTTTTCACTATTAGATGTTGCACAACTATGCTTTGTGCAGACATCAAGTGCAAGTTCTGCACACCAAATACAATCTCAAGTAAAATGCATGTTTATTTACAGACTATATTAGGTTGTTTTTCTAATGGGGAACTTTTTTTAGGAGGGGGGGTAAATGCGAGTTAAGTTAAGCATTTGCATCTGATCTGCCTCGGCGCACCACCTCCTCCAGACAACAACAAAAACTTGGAGTCGGAAGACCTTTAGTTCTAAACGAAGAACAGAAACAAATGTGATGCAGAGAAAACATCACGAATGCGCATCTGCCGCTGACTCGCAACAGGCTGCCAAGCAGAGCGCAGGAGAATATGATCAGCTCATCGCGTTATACCACGGACACCCTGCTGTGTCACAACCAGACAGGCACACGTGGGCACCTTTTAGGCGCGCTGAGTATTTGCGTATACTGGGAGGTTGATGTAAGTGGGGAGGGGGGGCGGTGAATGTGTTCCGTGCCAGGCCGAGCTAGGGTCAGAGACTGCTGCTTTCGCTCTCAGCTCAGCGCCTCACACGTGTAGAGAGCACAGTAGTGCCTATCGGACAAGAGTGGAGACCTGCGCGCACTTGCTGCTTTGGTGATGCCATGCCCAGGAACCACAGTGGAGACGAAGGTGGCGGTGGAGGTGGAGGTAGCGGGCTCTGGATGAGAGCATCGCCCAGGCATCATAACGAGGGCTACGGCGTCAAAGATGTGGAGTCCGGGCGAAAGAAGATGATGAACAACGCGGGAGATGGGTTGCTGTCCCCTTCTTCCACCACCACGGCCAGCAGCAGCACAAACGCCGCTGGCGGTCGCGGGTCAGATAGCCTGGCAGGGAAGCAGGGAGCCCGACTCAGCCTTCTGGGAAAGCCGCTGGTGTACAGCGCCCAGAGCGGCCGAAGAAACGTGCGCTACCGGCGGCTTCAGAACTACCTGTACAACGTTCTGGAGAGACCCAGAGCCTGGGCGTTCATCTACCACGCGTTCGTGTAAGTTCATCTCACTGTTTTCAAGCACAGAATACATCAGATAAGACGCGCTGAAGTTTGCACACCTGTTGATTGGCCCCTCAAAACTGAATAGATAGGCCAGAAAGCTTACTTTAAGTTTTTGTTGAACCCCTGTTGGTGGCTAGCATGCGATGACGTGCTCATT
This sequence comes from Valencia hispanica, assembly GCA_963556495.2. Classification (NCBI taxonomy): domain Eukaryota; kingdom Metazoa; phylum Chordata; class Actinopteri; order Cyprinodontiformes; family Valenciidae; genus Valencia; species Valencia hispanica. The sequence continues at coordinate 33,700,866 of OY747703.1, forward strand.
TTAATGGCAGAGGTACTTTTATATCACAAAATCCTACAGTTTCCTGTTATTCAGTAGATGCTGTTTTTTATATGAGCAGAAGCGACAGGCACAGCCAGCCGAAGGCAGAATAGAACTAAGCAGATTAGGGACCCAAAAGCTTTAACATTTTCACACAAGTCAGGTTTACAGAATTATACAGCATGAGATATATATTGGTACTATTGTCTTAGATAATTATCATCTTATTTCAAGAATGTCGCAGCTAAAATTACATATTTTATAGAAGAACAGGTTAAGCAATTTTGATTAAAACAACTATTTGGTTTACATCTGTCACAAATAATATCATTAGTATTGTGAGAAAAAAAATACAGTTATTTTTGTAGATCTTTCAAAATAATTTTATTTTATAGATAGTTTCTGTGACATTTAGGCTTTAGTGAGTCAGTATTAGATTGATTTTCAAACTACCGTACATAACTGGGAGACTGCAGTGTTTGTTTAAAGATAACAACAACTGGGCAACTTTAGAGGCAAAGATGGGTGTTCCTCAACAAGCAGTCTTAGGACCAATTTTTTAACTGTTTTATTTATGTTGTAATCATAGGTCTAGGTTCAAAATGTTATGTTATAAACTTAAAAAAATGCAACCAAAAACAAACATTTTATCTAAAAATGATATAAACTCAGCAAAAAAAGAAACTTCCTTTTTCAGGACTGTGTATTTCAACAATAATATTGTAAAAATCCAAATAACTTTACAGATCTTCATTGTAAAGGGTTTAAAAAATGTTTTCCATGCATGTTCTATTAACCCTAATCAATTAATTAACATGCACCTGTGGAATGGTCATTAAGACCTTAACAGCTTACAGAAAGTAGGCATTTAAGGTCACAGTTCTAAAAACGCAGGACACTAAAGAGACTTGTCTACCGACTGTGAAAAACACCCAAAGAAAGATGCCCAGGGTCCCTGCTCATCTGCGTGAACGTGAATTAGGCATCCTGCAGGGAGGCATGAGGACTGCTGATGTGGCTAGGGCAATAAATTGCCATGTCCGCACTGTGAGACGCCTAAGACAGCGCTACAGGGAGACAGGAAGGACAGCTGATCATCCTCGCAGTGGAAGACGTGTAACAACACCTGCACAGGATCGGTGCATCCGAATATCACACCTGCGTGACAGGTACAGGGTGGCCACATCAACTGCCCGAGTCACACCAGGAACACACAATCCCTCCATCAGTGCTCAGACTGTCCGCAATAGGCTGAGAGAGGCTGGACTGAGGGCTTGTAGGCCTGTTGTAAGGCAGGTCCTTACCAGACATCACCAGCAACAACGCCGTCTATGGGCACAAACCCACCTTCGCTGGACCAGACAGGAGTGGCAAAAAGTGCTCTTCACTGATGAGTCACGGTTTTGTTTCACCAGGGGTGATGGACGGATTGTTGTTTATCGTCGAAGGAATGAGCGTTACACCGAGGCCTGTACCCTGGAGCGGGATCGATTTGGAGGTGGGGGGTCTGTCATGGTCTGGGGCGGTATATCACATCACCATCGGACTGAGCTTGTTGTCATTGCTGGCAATCTCAATGCCTTGCGGTACAGGGAAGACATCCTCCTCCCTCATGTGGTACCCTTTATGCATGCTCATCCGGACATGTTCCTCCAGCAGGACAATGCCACCAGCCATACTGCTCCTTCTGTGCGTGAGTTTCTGCATGACAGCAATGTCAGTGTTCTGCCATGGCCAGCGAAGAGCCCGGATCTCAATCCCATTGAGCACGTCTGGGACCTGTTGGATCGCAGGGTGGGGGCTAGGGCCATTCCCCCCAGAAATGTCCAGGAACTTGCAAGTGCCTTGGTGGAAGAGTGGAGTAACATCTCACAGCAAGAACTGACAAATCTGGTCCAGTCCATGAGGAGGAGATGCACTGCAGTACTTCAAGCAGCTGGTGGCCACACCAGATACTGACTGGTACTTTTGATTTTGAGCCTCCCTTCATTCAAGGACACATTATTCTATTTCTGTTAGTCACACACATTTTTAGTTTATGTCTTATGGTGTTGACTCTTTGAGTGTTCATACAAATATTTACACACATTAAGTTTACTGAAAGTAAAAACAGTTGAAAGTCAGAGGACGTCTATTTTTTTGCTGAGTTTATTAGGCTACATAGAGTCAGAGCTTAAATAGGACCACAGCACAATACCTATCATTACATCTGTTACAACAAATATCATTACTGCTTTAGATAAACTACCTAACTGGGAAAACCCAATGTGTATTGACTACTACTCTCCAACTTAGAAGCAAAGTCGGGTGTTCCTCATGGTTCAGTCTCAAGACCCATTGTTCGCTCTGTTTATTTGTACTGTGATCTTTGGATAGGTCTACATGTAATACCAAACTTCTGATCGTTAATGTTTATGCTGCATTCCAATTACCTCAGAAGTCAGGACTCTGAGCTAGAAATGATATCACACTCGAGTTAACAGCGTTCCAGTTAACATAGTCTGAGAAGTTGGGATTCCAATATGGCGACGCCCAAGTAGTCATTCTTCGTAGTACCTCCTACGAACGTTGTTTTAAGCTGAACTTGTATGTCAGTGAATGTATTTTAAGAAACTCCTATTTCTTTACCATGTGACAGATATTGCTTTGTAGTTGTAAAGTATTCAATGCATACATGTTTGAAAATGTATGACATGAAGGAAATATTAGTTGATCTGTGATGCCTGATGATAGAGTGAAGCTCCTCAAATGGTAAATGGACAAAATTTATGGTGTGCTTTTTTCAGTCACACTGACCACTCAAACTGCTTTACACTGCAGCCACATTCATCGGTTGGCACTCATAGACACAGTTTGATACTCAGATTGGTAGAAAGCCTTGTGTTAAGTGCTTTGCTCAGGCAAGGTTGCATACCATGAATCAGGAGTCGAACCCAAAACTTTGCAAGATAACTACACCGAGCCCCAGCCACCCCAAATGAAGTTCTGTTTAGGGCTTCTAATAGTTGTGGACTGGCCTTGGCTTAGGTCACATTTTTCTTCCTGTATGGCAGCGAAAAAGGTGAGTGTTGATGGAACAGCTGTGGGATGTTATTTCATTATGAATGTGCTTTGCAAAACCTGATCCTGCAGTTACTCGCTTCTGCATTTCTGTGGGCTTCAGTGATGAGGTTTCAAACGGATATGGGACTCTCAAACATCTTAGCTTTGCTGTTTCTTTTTGGCTTTTCCAGTCAGTGGCTGCTGTTGATGTGGGATTATAACTGTTTCTGAGAAGCAGGAAGTTGAGACAGGTGTTGACTGTAGAGCACCACTTTTTCTTAAAGTTTGTGTGCTTTTGCTTGTGTGCTGGCTGCTAGCTTGTTTTCAAGCATAAAACTGTTTCAGTATTTTTAATGATCCTTAAAGAAATTTCTAAATAAATGCACATGAATGACAGAAGCCAGCAAACTGAAATGTGTTGAAAGATGAAGGTCATACATCATAGGCATCATATGTGAAAAATTGTGATATAAAAATAAATTGACCTCTGACTTAATTTTTGCAGCCTTTCATGAACAACTTTTCTTACAAGTCATTTATGTTTTAGCAAGAAGACTGTCTACCGTTTCGATGATACTTAAGAAAATAGAAAGCTGTGTCTCAGGAAGAAATGTGTTAAAAAATTAATAGATTATTTAAAAGATTTATGAACTCAAAATTTGCGAATGCTTGATGAATGTGCTTCTGTGGGTAAAACAAAAATTAATAGCTACTAAAGATGTCGCAATATTGTTTTTTTTGAGTCCCCGAAAATATCTGAGTACTTTAAAAATGATCATTGGATTAAAGGGAGTTGGAACCCAAACACATCAATAGAAATAATAGTGCCGCACACAATATTGAAAAAGTGGGTTAATCATAATTGATATTGTCATGGAAAATAGCAGCAGTCATATTGCAGTTTTCTGTTCTCCAAATATCATGCAGTCCCAACAGACATTCTTAAGTGCAGTGAAATACAACACTACATTTAATCAGCATAGCACTTAACAACAATGTTTTGGAAGCTGGAAAATCTCTTTTTCTGCACGAGGGAAGATATTTCGCTGACACATATACAACTTAAGCCTTCAACAAACTAACAGGGAACAGTTTGCACAATGCTAAGCTAACATTAACATGGCTTCTCACTGTTTTGGTATGGCTTGTTGATAATTTAGCTTGTAACACATTTCGATGTGATTTCAGGTAAACACGAAAGGACAGAACTCACAGCAAAAAATAGTTCTCCCCCATTGAACTGTGGACTGTGCTTTGAAAATCAAGATTTATTGCTTAGTGTTTCATCTCGTTTCCCCCACTATGTGCTTTCTGAGCACTGTGGGCTAATCAGGTCACATGCCACAGACAGGAAGTTGACATCATTTTAGAGGATGAAAATCTCCTGGATTACAAGCAAAAACAGATAAATTGACAAAATAGTAGGGACAGTCTACTATACAATTTTGGAAGCTGTGCACATGAACGAGGTAATGTTTTTTAGAAGTTGTGCACATTTTGGCTTACACAAAATCGCTACTTGAACCAGACTGGTACAGATCATTTTAAATGCTTTGATCATGATTCAGGACTCTTGTCTGATACTTGAGATCAGATTGGGATATCCCTTGTAGTCACTGGTGCTACCTCTGGCCTTCTGAAGATATTCATCGCCTGTAATGATGGGCACCTTCATAAAAATGTAGATTTTCTGTATCAAACCTACCAATCAAAAGAAACTGTCTAATTCACATTTTTTTGTAAAGTAAATGGGCTGAATGTATCTATTGATTTTGACGACTTAAAGTCTTCTTCACAAGAGCCACATTTACAAACACAGTCATACACCTTTACGCAACACCGGACTGCCTCGGAACACATCAGTATGTGACAGAAGGAAGTTTAAAACCAACCTACGACTTTTAGATTGCAAGTCGACCGCTCCATCCAATGCGCCACAGTGCCGTGGGTTGACAGTTGTCATGAATTAATGATGTTGACATTGTGTACAATGTTACAAGTAAAAGTTTAGAAAACCCCAATATGGCATTTCATAAAAATAAAAAAACTACATTTATACATCAAATATGAATAGATAATCAACCTGAAAATCACCACAGTTAATATTTCTAAAAATGTGGCCGCTTTGTTTAAAAAAACTAACAAAAAACATTTATTTGGCTCTGTAGGTCATTCTAGTCTATATTCAAATGCAGATCCGTGTATTTTAATTGCTGTAACCTTGAACAGGTCCTATTCACATGCACTTTTTATATCACCGCATGTTGCAGTCTTAAGGCAGTTATTTGTATATATTTACACAGTAAAGACGTTTAATTGGTCTAACCCTGTTCTTCATGTGGCGTCTCTCTCCTTTCTTAGTATAATGTTTCTACTTGAACTTTAACATGGACTAAAAAACAATACAAAACATGTTGTTCTGTTTCCTTCTCATGCAATAAGCTGTTCCCTTATAAAGTGGAGTCAAAAAATGCAAATGAACATATCTTATGAAAATGTTGACTCACACACACCCACAGGGATCTTTTACGAGCTCAGACTTTTTCCATGAAAGACGTCTGTGAGCGTTAGGAAAGCTCGGCTGGCTGGGTATGAATCTGGTGAATGACCCTCTTTCATTCCTGCAGCCATGAGCTTGAGCTGGAGATGTTTATGAAGCTGAACTCTCCATCTCAACTCATCTCTCTTGATCAGTGATGAAAGCAGCTATGATTGAAGCTGTTCTTGAAAGTTTTACAACTGTTGCAGTTGAGGACCTTCACAGTCAGTGGCTTTAGCTATTAAATAGGATATCCACCATTACTTCTACTTTCATTAAAACAAAAATGATGAGAGGACCCTTTAATTGTATTTTTGTGGCAATTATATTGTTTTTATCCCTTTCACAACTGAAAATATTAATGTAGTTGTCGCCGCTTTTTGAAAATTTTTTGCTTTGAAAAGCTTACTTAAAAATAAACATATTTTCAAGGATGTACTTCAATTATTAAAATTATTCTTTTTTTTGTAAGTTTTTTTTTTAGGGCCTGAGTGGCCTTTATTGATAGTGGACAGAGTTTTTGAAGGGGGAGAGAGGTGAGGGAAGACATGCGGCAGAGGTTGCCTGGGACAGGACTCGAACCGGGGAGAGCCGTGTCGAGGACTGAGGCCTTTGCACACGGGGCGCCTGCTCTAACCACTGCGCCACGCGACACCCCAGTACTTAAATCATTAATTCAAATTCAAAATTCAAATTCAAAAATACTTTATTGATCCCAGAGGGAAATTAAGTGTTGGTATAGCTCATATAATTAATTCTTAAAGGAGTTGTTGTAGATGATGATGGCTGTAGGCAGGAAGGATTTCCTGTAGCGGTCTGTATTGCAGCGAAACTGAAGAAGCCTCCGACTGAAGACGCTCTGTTGTTGTATGACTGTCTCATGAAGAGGATGCTCAGGGTTGTCCATCATTGTTTTTGATTTTATGAAGAATCCTTCTTTGCATTATCATCTCCAGTGGTTCCACAGTTGTCCCAAGAACAGAACTAGTCTTCTTAATCAGGTTGTTAAGCCTTTTTAAGTCCCTGGCTCTGATGCTGCTACCCCAACAGATGATGGCTGAAGAGATTACACTCTCCACAACAGACTTGTAGAAGACCTGCAGCATCTTGCTGCAAACTTTGAAGTTCCTAAGCTTCCTCAAGAAGTACAGTCTGCTCCGTCCCTTCTTGTAGTGAGACGATTGTTTCCACACCATGTCACAAAGCAGTCCAGCAGCTCTCTGTATTCAGCTTCTTGTCCATCACTGATACACCCGAGCAGGGTGTTTTAAAGTTGATAAAATAGTCAATCACTATTAAAACTTATTTATTTAAAAAACATACAGACACAAGGATTTGAAACAGGAATGTTTGTTTTTTGAACAGTGTTTTAAATTATTAAGTGTTTGATTAAAAATGCATTTTTTTTTAACCTAATTTGTTATTATAATACCGCTGTGTTATGGGGCCTCATTAAACCGTGGTGCCTTAAGAAAGTAGCTGATCTTTTCTATGGTTCCTTGAGTGAATTTATATATAAATTAGCTAAAAAAATAAAAGGTGGATTTTTGTAAAAGTTAAAATACCAACCCTCAACTGGGATATGACATGTGTTTGTTGTTTTGCATTTTTAACTGGTTTTCCATACTGGAAAAAACACAGTATTTCTGTATAACTTGACTGATACTGAAAGTTATGTTAGAAAAAGTAGCAGAGCATTTACTCATTGCCGTCTGCTGAGTCTTTGGTTTCTTTTAAAACTTTATTGAAAACATATTTTTATGATTTGGCTTTTAATCAAACATAGTCCTTGGTCACTTTTGTAGTGTAATGAGTTTGTTTTTATTACGTTGAATGTCTGTTTTTTCTCAATTTTTATTCTTCTTTATAAATGTTATCTTTCTGTTGTGTCATCTTGTGAAGGACTTTGGGCAGTTGCTACTGTTGGAAACTCTGGTCTTATGAAGGTTCATTTATTTTGTTTAGGGCAACTGTATACATAAGGAAATTTGATAGTATCTTTATATATATTGTCTTACAGTAGAAATGATCATTAAAAATATAAGTGCCTAGTTGCCAAATTGTAAATAAACATACCGTAATTAGGGCTGTCGAACGATTACACATTTTAATCTAATTATTCACAGGGTAGCTGTGAATTAATCACGATTAATTAACATTCCTATATATATGACCGAAAAATTAAAAAATTTTGTGTGAATAAAGTACAACCCGGATGCTGTTGCTCTTTTTTTTTTTTTTTTTTTTTTTCTGAACCGTTTCTTCTGAACAATAGAGGGATAGTTTACCCAAACCGCGGATGTATGCACAAATGGTGTGACGCCGGCCCTTTACATAGCCTTTACATACATTATTGTTTGCGGCAATCTTGCAGTTGCAGCGTTGATTAGCAATGTTAGCTTGTTTGTTAGCCAAGGAGGCTTACCTGATATGCAGTGATCACTGTAGATTGTGGCCTTTTTAATCATCTGTGCGTTCCAAACGCTTCCTCTAATAGGTTACAACCAAAGATGTCTTTTGTTTGCCTTGAAAGGGGTGCTGGTCGATGGAATTCGATAGAACTTTCAAGTTTTTTTTTATCAACGTGATTTGTGCAACCAACAGCACAACAAGACATGATGGTGTCTCTTTTTGCAGACGACACGGACAGTAGAGCAGGGATTGATGTAGACCAATAATTCCTCTGTATGGCCTGTGACTGAGAAGAGACGTTCACACGGAACCGTGGATGCAGTTTGGGTCTGCAATATTGTTTACGTGACAAACACTGAAAACAGTGCAGGTTGAATTGTAGGATAAACATGGCAGGTCATTCTGTGCATGCGTCAATGCCTTAAAAAAAGATTAATCGCGTTAATTCTACAAATTAATCGGCCTGCGTTGATGCATTAATTTTGATGGCTCCAAACATAATGAAATAAAGCTAGTGGAAACAGTTATGCATTTAAAAAAAATATAGAAATATTAAAACACGGAAAGGCTTGAACAACAAATATGAGGGCCTAGTTTGCTTAAGACTTTTCTAACTTTTAAATAACTGTATATTTTTCAGTTAGGAGGTGTGTTTGTTTTCTGTATGCTTCCTGCAAAAGACACTGCTTTTAACAGTGGGTCATGGAGAACAATAACTTATGTTAGGCTGCATACTTCAGTTTTAGATGATAAAAACCTCCTTTAAGTTAAGTTGTCTTCACTCAGTAAGACTTTCAAAAATGAAGATTGTTGTTATATAGGAAACCTATTAATAACTGAGTCATTGTGCTTTGCTTGATTGGGAAAAGGATTGAAAGAAAAGTCTTTGACTGGCCGGTCAATGGTCAAGGCTGGTAAAGCTGAAAGTCAATCCAATCCAGTCATGTTAAATCATCTGATTATTTGCTTCAACTGTTGATTTTTCTGTTCAAAGGAACAGATGAAATAAAAACAGAAGAGAGAAGGGTGATAATGGTAGAAGAAAAAAGTTCATTCTACAATTAAAAAAATCTAAAAAACAATCCTCTTTATTGCTGAAGTACATTCTTTTAAGAATGAATTACTCTGAAATATGTTTATCTTTGAGTCAAATTAAATAATATTTAGTTTTCTCAAAAGCTATTTTTTAAATCATGTTTTGACTTTTGGACTTATGGACACATCTGCTGTCCCTTCTTGGGATGCTTTGTTATCTTGCCACAAGTGAAGAGTGGATAAGAGAAATGGCCCTCTTTATCACATCATATGTACACTTTAGGGAAACAGAAAGTCATGGATTACTTATTGAAAGTTCCTGAACCCTTCCTCAGTGCTCAAATGTGTTGAAGCATCTTTTAGAGAAGTGTTTTCACATCTAAAACCTTAACGTTGGATTCATGCGCTCTGCTTCTGTTAACTAAAATGAGTACTAAAACGTTGTTGTCGCATATGATTACATTTCAGCTGCTTTATTGTTAATACTTTCCTTTATGTAAAGTAGCTTATAAATATTTAGCTGATTTTTATGTGGAAAAAATAGGATGGTGCTTTAAGAATAGTTCAGGTAAATTTAAGCTTGAATGTGTCAGATTTTAATTGGCTACTTTGTCATGATTCAAACAATATGGTAGCTTGTATAAACCATTTAACAGCTCTCAAAGTGTTTTACTGAATGGAAAATGGCTTTAACAGGGTGTCTGATCATTCTTTCTGGCTCCACCGCAGCTTTTTTTGTCTCTGCTTTCGTCTCTGTCTGTTCTCATCCAGTTTTCGGTCGAGGTCCCAAAAAGCTTCGAGGACTGGTATCCATCAAAGTAACGTGTGTGATTTCCTACAAATTTCCAGAGGATCATTGCCTTGTGACAATAACCTCATCTCATAAAGTGTTTTACTGTGTAGGAGCTTTACACGAATTAAAATTTTTGTTCACAGATTTCTTTTTTTGTAAAGTGCAAAAATTGATTTTTCCCCAGTTCTTAAGAAGTAGAATGAAGTCCGTTTTAAATGATATAGTACACATACAATACAAACAGTGGGCTAGATATTGGCTTTAATCAGTGATCGGCAGGTCAGGTACTGAAGAATAATTTTATTTCTGTTCAATAAATGGATAAAAATTAGAACCCCCATATTTTTGTTCTATAAACAGATCAACCTACATAATTTCCTTTGATGCTTATTCTTGAATTTAATTAAAATCAGATAAAGGTTATGGTTTCACCGCTAGCTTTGATTTTCAGATTTATACGGAATGTAATGCAAAAATGCAACAAAACAAAACAAAAGCAGGTTCTTTGATAGAGGTGGTAGTTTTAAATTCAACGGACAACGAAAGAAATATAAAATTATCCCCATTTCTTAGAGACGTGGCAATCAATCATTAAGAGATTGTAACCAGCCATTTCCCCCTTGTTGGCTCTGATTGGTAGTAGGTAGGTCAAATTCTAAATAACTTGTACTTTGGTCCACTTTCTTGAGCCTAATAAAACTAAGATACACGTTAAAGTGTGAATGTATTGTTTGATGCATGAACGGGGATTAACTTCTTTCCGTTTCTGTTGAATATCTCTTTCTGAATTTACTATTTCTGCCTGTGAACTTGGCACCTGCCAGTAAACCTGCAGCAAACAAAGTTTTATATGCTTGAGAATAAAAAAAATCTGAATCTATAAAAATTGAAATCTGCATATCAAACATTTAAGACAACTGGAAATCAGTGTTGACCATGAAAAGTTGTCTGATAAATGAGGAATATCTTGCAACTCCTTTATTTTCTGTTGAATTTAAAACGGCTTCATCTATAAAAGAATCAGCAGACTTTAAGGAGAAGTGGGAATTTTGGTATCTGCAAAGGAAAAGTCTGATTGTTGCATCTTCACTATTAGAAAATTTTTCAAGCTTTAAATTGACCTATGCAAAAGCAGGTTTATTTTATATTTTTGCTCCTAAAAATCCCTGACATCTTGTAATAAGAACATTACAATGTCCTTTTTTTCTGTCAAGCTAGTTGAACAGCTGAAAATGGTCCTTCGAAAAGTCATCCAGGTCCCGCTGTTCTTTTTTTGTCTTTATCTCTGTCGTCTGATCTAACGTGTCAGGAACAGGTCAAGGAGCAAAGAGGAGGCCAGTTCCTCTATTATTTTGTGTGCGACATGCCGACACAGCACATTCTCATTAGTTATGATGCCTGAAACCATATCTTATCCCCAACATCATACATCTTGAGATCTGCAGCTTTAAAAAAATAGAATCACGCACAAACTGTGTGTCAGCTGTGTAATCAAAGATGGATTTGTTCCACAGATACCAACAGGGAGACTTTTATACCCAGCTGACTGATGGGAGATACTGTTCTCATACTTTGTTCACATGCATCCCATAGTTTCTCAGGCACTGCTCTTACTGTAAGGCTCCTGCAAACAGTTAATGTTTAGTATTTTCCTTTCGTGTGACAGCAACAGCACTGAGCCAATCTTTGTGTAGCGCTGAGTTGTGCCTGGGGTCCCAGGCTGCCCGCCTTCCTGCTCGAGCACACACGTGCACAGTGCTGCCATTCAGCTCACCTCAGAATTAACAAGCTCCTATCCTTGCAAATGTGTCCACAGACAGGAAAACATTGAGGTGGGGGGGGAGTTTTCCTCTACCTCAGGTTTCTGAGGAGTGGGACTGGGGTTCACAGATCTATGACATGAACTCGCTGCTCTGACTTGTTAAACGTCAGTTTATTGTTGGAAATATGTGGATTTATAGACTGCAGTAATGGATCCTGGCTCATCCTGAAAGCTGAATTTGATGGCTGCTGCTGGCCATGTGAACAAGACAGACATAATACATTTTTTTGCAGACATCTGATGGCCAATCACAAACTGCTATCGAGCCTGCTGCTGTTATTTATTACATTTTAGCTGATGTCACATCCCAGCTATTGTAAATCCAAGTCTGTTTTCCACAAAGGCTTTAGGAGACTTTATGCTGTTCACTGGGGGGTAATAAGTCTTTGTTTTTAGATATATATTTTCACTTCCAAGGTTTTATTCAAAAGGGCATATTAAAAATATCTATCAAATTTAACAATGTATAAAGCAATAAATTTGATTTGTGTTTGTTGAATATACAAAATATAAGTCTATTCCTCAAAGTACTCTAATTTTGTACGGATGGATGGATGGATTAATGGATCTAAGCCGCTTCAAGTCTAGGAGTGGTGTGAAAAAAAAAGAAGCCAACCAATGACTTGTAGAAGCCTCTCAAACAGCAGTAATTTATAGTTTACTGGTTGTCTCTTTCAGATTTGTTTCATTTGCAATCATTCTCCTGTTGCATAACCCAATATGGGCTAAGCGTTACATTTGATTCTGTAAAACTTTGGTAAAAATAAAGCTTAGTCAATAATGGACAACACCCAATCATCAACCCTCCACTGCTATGTTTAATTAAAATGAGATGCATTATACCCAAGCATCTACTCTTAGTCTTGTCCATCCAATCTGACAAAAGGTGTGAAATGGTTTGAAGACTAATACTTTTGTAAGGGAATGTAAATCTAATATCTGTGGGAACAAGATGTTTTATCTATATCATGACAAATAAAATCTCAATCAAATGCTTTACCAACTTTCTTTCTTTATATTCACCATATTCCTCTGTAAATATTTTAGATTTTACCCAATATATCTAAATCATATACCTTTTAAACCTTGCCCAGGGCCTTTTTGCATTTTCAGCATTTGAACATGTCACTGAATAGAAAAAAGCTTCTTATAAACTTCAGCAGAGAGGCGTAAACACAAGCCTCCTGTTTTGCTCCAGTGTTGAACTAGTGTCTAGTTTGATCAGAGGAGTGTTTACAACGCAGCGTCTTTAATCACATTTAGTGACAACACTAAATACTGAGTCAATGGAAAAGTGAAGAGCAGAGTAGTGTGGAGTAGATTATGACGTCTTGTCAGAAGATATTCATTTGTGTGAAGGACTGTAGAGTTTTTCTCATCCTAGTCATGTGCTTGTTTTTTCATATCTGTGCCCAGTGCAATGTTTTTAACAACGGTCTCTATAACGCAATCAAACCCACTCAATTTCTTTCGATCATTCTCATAGCCAGCTCATTTTGAGCACAGTGCTGTTTTCTTAATCTAGGCAGAGATAAGGATCAGCCGCGACTCACACTCCTGTTCTTGTCTCTGTGTTCACTTGTGAACAGTCATAAAGCTCTACTTTCATGTTTAAAAAAATGTTCATTGACGCTTAATTATCTGGCGATTGAAGGTACCCACTCTATTAAGAAGAAATGGTGTATATATAGGGGCTTCACAGTAGTGCAGTTGGTAGCACTGCCTTGCAACAAGAAGGTCCTGGGTTCAAATCCCAGCCTGGGGTCTTTCTGCATGGAGTTTGCATGATCTCCCTGTGCATGTGTGGGTTCCTCCCACAGTCCAAAAACATGACTGTGGTGAATTGGTCTCTTTAAATTTCCCTTATGTATGAGTGTGTACGTGCATGGTTGTTTGTCCTGCATGATTGCGGATGGATTGCGCAAGGACTTTGTATATGGTTCTCCAGATTCCTTCCACGTTCCAAAAATCATGACTGTTAAGTTCATTGCTCTCTCCAAATTGTTCTCAGGTATGAGAGTGTGTGTGTGTGTGTGTGCATGGTTGTTTATCATGTGTGTCTCTGTGTTGCCCTGTAATGAGCTGGCAAACTGTGTAGGGTGTACCCACCCTCTCACTCAATGACTGAATGAATAGAAGATGAATTGATGGATAGAGCGATAAATATAGAGCCTGGGGTCTTTCATTTCACATTTTGTGCTGTCAGTAAAGATATTGTCAGGGTGATTTGTGTTTTCTTTAAAGTTTCAGGTCACCAGCAAAGACTCTTTGGTGCTGAACATTTGTTGTGGTTTTACTTCACAGACAGTTCTTGTTTGCAAAGATAAGAGTTGAGGGGATGAAACTTTGCCAGAGCTCTGCGTCAGTGTGTGAACTTTTTCATGTTACCTATTTTGGAACTTTATCTTGTACAGCCACTTGCTTTTTGAATACCAATAAGCCTCATGGGGGCACAGCCTGGTAGTAATCACAATCAGAATTTCTTTTATTGCCTTAAATGTGAACAGGTTCACAACATTAGGAAATTGCTGTGGTACTTTGTGCAAACATAAAAGAAACACTTCTAAGGCATGCAATAAATAAAATAAATAAATAAAATGGGGTTAACAGATTAATATATACATGGGTGCAGGTTATGATCAGTGCAAAATCACACAGGTGCAAAAAACACATGTCATGTGACTGAAGCAGAGCCGGTGATGGGAACAGTCTTAGGGTTATTGTTCATGAGTCCAACAGCAGAAGGAAAGAAACTGTCGGATCGGAACCTCCTGCCTGAGGGGAGCAGGTCAAACAGTCTGCGTCCAGGGTGAGAAGGGTCGGCTGTGATCCGACCTGCACGCCCAAGTGTCCTGGAGGTGTACAGGTCCTACAGAGATGGGATGTCGGCAACCGATCATCTTCTCAGCAGAGTGTACAACACGCGGCAGTCTCTGTTTGTCCCTTATGGTAGCTCCAGCATACAACATGGTAATGGGGGAGGTGAGGATGGACTCGATGATCACAGTGTAGAACTGCATCATCGTCCATGCCAGGAGGTTGAATTTCTTCAGCTGCCTCAGGAAGTACATCCTCTGCTGGGCCTTCTTTATGACAGAGGTGATGGTGGGCTCCCACTTGAGGTTCTGGGTAATGGTGGTGCCCAGGAAGCGGAATGAGTCCACAGTGGTGATGGGAGGTCAGACAGGGTGATGGAGGGGAACGGGGCTGTGTCTTTCATAAAGTTCACAATGATCTCCACCAGGGGCAGACTGGGACAATAGTTCAGGCCAGGAATTTGATACCATCCCAAGCCACTAGCACACAATTAATGCAAAACGCCAGGAGTGAGTTAGGCTGGGTGCCTACTGATGTGAAAGTGTAAAATGATTTTTCTTGTTTTCTTTGTTCCCCTTCCTCTCTTGTATTTTCAACTCACCCTCTCTCTTGACTTTTTGTTTCCTACCTCTCTTCATCTTCTTTCTTTATTCCCCTTTATTTTCCGTCTCAGTGTCCATAACATCAGAAAATAAAACCCAAAGCAATTCATAATAAAGATTTCTCACGCAAATATATCAGGTGGAGTACTATAGCAAAAGCTGTAGTGCTCCACTTGTGAAAGTAAATCTGTTGGGCTTCTACTTGGTACTCAGACACAAATTCTGAGTGCCACACTGCCAGTCAGGACACCTAAACCCCCCCCAAAAATCTAAACAAAAAAGGGTAAAATGATGAAACAAAGGCTGCACACACAGCTTTTTCTGTTTCTTTCCCCTACAAAATAAATATTTATTTATGAACCTGTACTCAAATCTCATAAACTGAAATTCTATCTTATCTACTAGCCTACTACACTGGTAAATGTGCAGACTGCACCATTTAACTGATTGACATCAGTCCTGGGTAAACTATTAAAATACAGATACAATATATTTAGGTAATATTTAGGCAATGAATCTCTTTCTAATCTCTCCTTACCTGTGAAGACCCTGCATCATCTTCGGCCTTTGCTCCTAAGTCTCCTCCCTGACAGAGATTTTTCAATTGTGGCAATAAAGATATGAAAATGTGCAAAGCAAAATTTTGAAATACAATTAGAATGAGTAGCAGTGAAATTGCTTTGGAAATTTGCCTCAAAGTCTGTTTTGTGCCATTGATTTTTTTTTCTCAGTTACGTATATTCTCTTTTCACCTGTGCAGATCCTCCCTGACCCTGCTCTGTCTTTTCTGAAAAATATTTCTTTTAAATATGAGGGAAGCAGTAGAGTTCTGCACAGAAATGAAAGATTGGATTTATTCCTATTATGAACTAACTAGCAAGGGATGTAAAATAGACATTAGTATTGTAAAATAGCTGAACATATATTGACATGTATTCACTAGTCATCATTTAGCTAACATTATCTGCATACAACACCATAACTCTACTTACATAGCTTGTTTGGAAAAAAATGTCACGTTTTTGCCCTATGTTGTGTCTGGATCGGTAGCTGAACATGCTGCTCTGTTCAGCAGAACACACACCTGTCTTCGAATGTGTACACTTAAGGTGCGTTTAAAGACTGCTCGGAAAAATACCCTGCGGCATATTACCGGATTAAACGGCTGGGGAAAAAAAATGAGTGGGACATGTACCCCGCATCTTTTACGCCAATGTTCAGTGGGGCAGATACCCTAATGAGCCACAGGAAGGATTGTTTATTTAAGAATTATGCACAACCCAACCTGACGTCGGCCATCCCCGAGCGAGCCAGTTCAGCAGCCAGGCCACCGGGAAATGTCCTGACTCTCCCGATGGCCAGGTTGTACCAGAGTACCAGGTTGTTGTGGCTGCACCACGACACCAGACGTTCAGCCTGCAGAGAGCTCTAATTTTTAGCGTAAGGGGTTAGGGTTAGACCTATGGTGTGAATTAAGTTTAGTAGGAGGTTAAGATTGGGAGTTTACTGGTAACGGCTTGGGTAAGTGTGGATTTGTCAATGGTAGGTTGGTTTGGTTTAAGTATCTTCAGCTCCAGCTAATGGTGATTTTTTTTTTTTTTTTTTTTTTTACAGAACAGTTTTTTCCTGTCTGAAAATAAACTGTTTTTTGATGCTGTGTGTCTTAAACATTCACTACTTACCATAAATGATTTTGCAGTACTGGTTCCCTTCAATAACTAAAATTGACAAAATAATTGGAATCTACAACTATGACTGTATAAATAAATACATTTGAAGGATGGTGGGGGAGCTGTTAGGTAGGGGGTTACCCCTCCAAGTCAATGAATTCAGATTTTCCAGTAATTTCCAAAGTGACCATTGTCCAGCCACTTAGGAAAACCAGTGTTTCCCACACATAGACGAATCTGTGGCGGTGGCCCACAGATTAAACTCCGACCACCACAGATTCAACACCTACCGTCACGTATTGCGTTTCGTTTTTCTTTTTTACACTATTTAAAACATGCAGCGTATTCGTACAGCTGCATTTCCTTTCCCTGCTTTCTCTTCGTCTCTCTCTGTCACTCTCTCGCCTCTCTCGCTCTCTCTCTCTCTCACTCTCTCACACACACACACAGCCCCTCCCCTCCGTGCACAGCACGTCTGTCTGGATCACCTGTGGAGGCGTGGCCTATTTGGTACAGAGAAGACGGCTGGCGAAAGGTCGGTATCTCGTGAACACTTTTAACACACAATCACAGATTAAAAAATGCTATAAAATATTTTATATTCTGAATAAAATAGTTTCAGTGTGTTGATGTTACTGTAGGTCCCGACCCTTAGCATACAAGCAATTGGGTCTTCTTTAGAAAGTGAACTATAGTTGCAAGTTTGGGGTAAAGGGTGTGTATGTATAGTGTTAAAATTCATATAATACTATATTAGTTTTAATGTTTTTACAGTAAGAAAAATCTATTAAATCTATTAATCGACGTGAACTAATATATTATCTCTAGATGCAGAAAAAGCATTTGATAGAGTTAACTGGAAATTCTTATTTGCAACCTTACATAAATTTGGCTTTGGAAATTCTTTTATAAACTGGTTGAAATTATTATACAGTTCACCAACAACATGTATCAGGACTAATAACCAAACATCCTCTAGGTTTTATCTTCAGAGAGGTACCAGGCAGGGATGTCCTCTCTCTCCCTCCCTGTTTGCTATTTTTATTGAACCACTAACTGCAGCAATCAGGCAAACTCACAAAATTAAAGGCATAAAATGCAATAACATAGAATATAAAATCAGTCTTTATGCAGATGATGTATTACTTTTTCTCCAGCATTCACAAGCCTCTTTCTCCCAGGTAATCGGGTTGATAAACTCTTACTCAAACGTTTCAGATTATTCAATAAATTGGTTAAAATCTACAGTTCTTCCAATCAATTGTTCTGTCCAGAATCCAACTAATACACAACTGCAGTCAGGGAATATTACTTATTTAGGTATCAATGTCTCACCAAGACTGGCAGATTTAATAAAGCTAAACTACATCCCACTTTTAAAAAAAGTGGAAGATGATCTTGCTAGATGGAAATCCCTACCCATATCACTTATAGCAGTGTTTCTCAAGCTATGGGGCGAGCCCCACTAGTGGGGCGCAGAGGTATTGCAGGTGGGGCGTGACATCAATGGGATTTAAATAGTTTTTCCCCCCTAGATTCTGTCGTGAATGTTTCACTGCACTGTAAATTAAATCAACCAGCCCCCCCTCTCACAAAATTTAACATACTCAAATAAATTAGCAATTGTGATCATCATTATAAACAGAACCAGGACCTGTAACATTGGGCTGGGAGTTTGACGTTGGAATATATCGCAGCAGAACAAAACAAGCTGAAGTAGCCCCATTATCAGAGATTCCATCTACAAAATGTACAACTATCTAAAAAGACCAGGGAACGTTTCAGAGTCCGAGAAGTCACACGGTCAACCACGGAGGAAACACAGGGATGAGTATCTTGCTCTTAATTTATTTGATTATTATTTATTTTTATTTTGTACTTTTGAAAGCTTTGTAAATTTGATAAAATTACAACTTTTATTTTCTCCAACTGTGAGCTGAAGTTCTACATGTAGCAACTACCGACAGCATATATTTCTGAGCCGGTTTTATACCACTGTGCAACCCCTTTTTCCAACTAATTTATACCCTTAAAAACTTGTAGACTAAGTCGGCTATTTAAATAAATAAAAAACTTTAAAAATCAGGCGTGGTCACCATTCTGTTGGGGCGATAAAAGCATGGGGGGCTTGTGTATGCTCCTTTGTCCAAAGTGGGGAATGATAAAAAAGGTTTGAGAAACACTGACTTATGGGAAGGGTTGCTTCAATAAAAATGATGGTTTTGCCCAGAATCAACTACTTGTTCTCAATGATCCCAAGTAAACCATCACTAAACTGGTTTAGATCTCTGGACTCCTCTTTTTCTAAATTTCTTTGGAAAGATAAACCCCACGTATCAGCTTAAAAACACTGCAGAAGACCAAAGAAAAAGGAGGTCTTGATCTACCAAACTTCCATCATTATTTCTTAGCCAACAGGTTCCAATACTTCTCAAGATGGTTAAAACATAGCTACCTAGATGAGTCCTGGATAGACGTAGAACAGACACTATGCAATAAGATAAAACTTTCAGACCTACCATTTATTAGCTCAAATATGAAATGACATGAATGCTTTAAAAGCATAAATATCAGCTCCTCTCTGACAGCATGGTGGGAGTTTCTAAAAATGACAGAGTCCCCAATAATCCCATGCAGACGTACACCCATCTGGAATAACCCCGACATCTTGCAAAAAAAGTGTATAAGTTTTCCAGACTGGAGGTGCAATGGAATTGAATACCTTGAACACATATTTGAAGGAACAGGCTTTATCCCATTTAATACATTAATTACACAATATGGAATTGATAAAAACAAATTCTTAGAATATCAACAAATTAAATCTACTAATAAAGGTAAATTTAGGCTCAAAACAGTTGAATAAAAAATTCCAGAGTTTTAGATTTTCTTAATCTCAACCCCCCCCAAATTGCTGTCTAAAATATACAAAACTTTATCTACATTAGCCATCCCTATTTCAAAATTGGAGGTGGATTTATCAGCCAGCTTTGACCAAAACGTCTGGTCTCAGATATGTTTTAAGAACCTTTAAAATAACAAAAAATCCTAATTTGCAATTAATATAATACAAAATCCTTCATAGAGTACACTATACAGGTCAACTGATGTTTAGGATGGGTTTTACGTCATCTAATACCTGCTTACAATGCACAAGCAATATACCAGATACTTAAATTCATGCGCTTTGGTTCTGTCCACCCGTTAAGAAATTTTGGTGCCAGATATGTGAGGACTTATCAAAGTGTCTGAAATGTAACATTCCACCATCTCCCTCAGTTTGCCTGTTGGGAGATTTAAATGATGTCACCATGGACACAAAGTCAGTTCTAATGGTTCACATTGCCTTATGCATCGCTAAGAAAACTATCATCCTGAACTGGAAAAATAAAAAGGCTCTTAATATGAATCAGTATAGAAATCTCTTGTTGGACCATATTGGTCTTGAGACCATCCTGGGGATTCGGGGCTCTGGGGCGCCGCACCCCTTGGCTGTGGTCCTGGCCGGGGGTAGGCCGGCGTGGGGTCTCTCTAGCCTGTGAGGGTCGGGGCCGGCCACCTCTCTCTTTTTCTCTGGGCTGATTGTCATGGCCGGTCCCTGTATGGCGTCTCGCGTTGTTTGCTGGTTGGGGTGCCTGGCTGCTGGTCGCAGCGGCTGGGTGGCATTTCTGGGCCTGATCAGTCCTTTTTCGCACTGGACTTAGCTCCTGGGTCTTGGTCTTTGTGCGCTGCGGGGCGCTGGGGTCGGGCATTTGCCTGGGTTTGGTCGGACCTGCGGGTGGACTGGCCGGGTTGTGGGTGTGCAGGGCAGGTGGGTGGGGCGCTGGGTTTGGTTGCTGCCGGGCCATTGAGGAGCAGTGGTTGCTCAACCTGGGTGTCTAGTGTCTTTTGTGTTCTGATAGTAGAGCGAATGTCAGGGTGGGTTTAGTTCTCCTTCTGGGATGGGGCTGGGGGGACTGCCTTGGGGTCTGTGGGGCTTGGTGGTGCTGTGGCCGTGGACCCCGGGTTGAACGTGCCATGGCCTCCCTCCCCTGGTGGATCCCGGTGAACAGCGGTGCCTATTGGGGTCAGTGGGGGAGCTGGCTCCCTGGGAAGATATTTTGTCTCCCAGTCCTTCCCTCCCCATCCCCGAACACCTCTGTCCACCCGCTCCTTCACTTTACCACTGGTGCCGGTGCCCACTGTTAAACTACATACAGACACTGAGGGCTCGGGGTGGGGGTTGGGGGATGTGTGGCAGTCTCCCCCACATCCCACCCCTCTGTTTTAAATGAACATTATTACAACACGCATCAACACCATACTCGAGCGGGAGGATAGAGGCTAGGGGTCTTTTTACACCCCTGTTTGCTACCAGCCATCAGGGGTTGGGGTCCGGAGGAGGAACAGGTGGTCTGGTGGGGGTCATGGGCTGTCGGGCTGCCTCGCCACTGTGGGGCCCTTGGTGGTCTGCTTGTCTCCGTCCTAGAAGGTAGGGGGTCCATCTCCTGGGTCCGGGGGCTGGTGGCTCTACTGGGGCATCGGTACCTGGACCTGGGAGCATGAAGTGTGTATGGGGTGTGTGAGTGAGGGTACAGCGTCATTTCTTGGGTGTCTTGGTGAGTTAGTGAGAATGTATGTGTTTAAGAGAGGAGGGAACGTATGACTGCCTGCTCGGCGGGATACGGATCCAGCGTCTCTGCTCGTTCAATCACCTGTTCTGTGTGCACTGTGCGTGGTCGGTTCATTGGCGGGTTGGACCGGCCCTGGCCTTTGTTGGATGCCTGATCTCGGCGCTCTGCGTTGCGCGGGATCAGGACTCGGGAGCTGGTACAACTTGGTGTCCAGGTGCTGGCTGGGCTTGGCCTGGGGATGCTGTCCATCCGCTGCGGCTATCGGTGGGGCGCCCCGACGTGGGGGCAGGGGTGGGGCGCTGGGATGTTGGTGTTGAGGATTGGCCCAGGGTGGTGGTGGCGCGTGGCGGCCGGCCGCGGCCCCTGCGGTGCCGGGGGCCCCTCGTTGGACGGTCCCTTGTTGGGTCTCTGCTCTCTCCCGGTCCATTTACCGGCCCGCCCTGGCACGGCTGGTTGCCGGCGGGGCCCGTGGGCTCGTCACTGCTGCCCCCCGGGCCCCTGCATAGTAGCCGCTGGACGTTCCCCTGGAGTTCTCCTTTGCTCCTCTCTTGGGGGATGCGTTCGGCCCTGCCCGGGTCCGCCTGGGGCTCTGGGGGTCCTTTGGACATCTTGGCTCCGATCTCCTTCATGTCTGCATCGATTCCTGGGAGACGGATTGATGTCTGCTCACACCAGCTATCGAACACTCTTATGGAGAAACCTTATATGCACCAGCATGGTCATACACACACATAGATGTGGGGCCTCTGGTGTTTACAGATATATTCTTGGGCTGAGGTTATCATTACTATAGCTTGATTAATCGGTACCATGAGTTTTTCTGTGACATTGTTGTATTTTTATATCCATTCTTGTGTGATGTGGTTGTGTAGTTCTTAGTTCACGATGTTAGGTTTGTTTTGTCAATGCTCCTTTTTCGTGTTTTGTTTTGTTTTTTCCCCTCTCTCTGCCGTCCTGTGGGTATGGAGGCAGACTAAAATGTTTTCCTGTGTTTTCTTTGTTTCCTTTCCTCTCTTGTATTTTCAACTCACCCTCTCTCATGACTTTTTGTTTCCTACCTCTCTTCTTCATCTTCTTTCTTTCGTCCCCTTAATTTTCCGTCTTCGTGTCCATAACATCAGGAAATAAAACCTCCAGCAATTCATAATAACGATTTTTCACACATATATAAAGTGGAGTACTATAGCAAAAGCTGTACTGCTCCACTTGTGAAAGTAAATCTGTTGGGCTTCTACTTGGTACTCAGACACCAATTCTGAGCTCCACACTACCAGACAGGACACGTAAAAAAATAATAATCATATAATAGTCTGTGTAAGCAATTATTGGATTTTTATTTTATTTATTAACCTATAGGAATTAGGTAATCCTTTTAGGAATCCCCCCCATACATCATGTTTTGCTCTTTGCCTTCCTCTCTGTTTCTCTAGCCATTGTGCCTTCCGTCCCAGCTACTAATTGTTTCCACCTGCTCTCTCCCTCTCACCTGCTTCTCCTAATTAGCCCTTAGAACTCAGTGTTTCAGCAGCTTTGCAGTTGTCTGGAAGTTTGTTCCAGATTAGAGGAGCAATAGCTTAATCAAGAAGTTGTAGGGGATATGAAATCATGTGTTAGCAGATGCTGAGGAACATGGTAGACAGAGGTCAATAAAATTGTTTCAGATTCAATACCTGCAGATCTTCAAACCTAATCTGACAAGCCTTACATCAGCAAGTACAATGCAAAGCAATGGATGCATAAGCCATGCCTCCACTGGACAGAGGGGTGTGGGGGTGTTTTTTCCAGGAGTTGGGCATGGCCCTTTAGATCCAGTATAAAAGCTGTTATTGTTCCAGCATACCGAGAGATTTTGACAGTTTGGGAATGCCCTTATCCTCTTCCAACATGACACCATATCAATTGACAAAGGAAGGTCTATAAGGAAGGTATATACACTAAAGACATGGATGAGTGAGTTTGGTGTGGAAACACTTGAGTGGTCTGCGACGAGTCCTCACCTCAACCTGATAGAACCCTTTTGGGATTAGAATGGAAACTGTGAGCAGGACCTTCTTATTCAACATGAATGTCTGACCTCACTCTTGAGGAACTCTTGAAATAACTAGAAAATATATCAGTGTTAAGGGCAGTTAGGGTCAATCCATCTGGCCAAATATACTACTGATATCAAAGCTGAGAATGGATAGCACTTGAAATATAGTGTCCAACTATTGCACCTACTGTAAGCAGTCTTTTGGAATTGCTGTTTCATACAGTGATGTTGTGCTAAGGATTGTGAGTTGACAGAATATCCAGCCCTAGTTGTCACATCTGTTCTTGTTGAACAGATAGTCATGACAATGAGATTAAAATGTGGCTTTATTTTATTAACTAGGAACATAAAGTGAAGTGTTCTGATTCTTGATCTTTCTTAATACAATTGAAGCTTGAGCTGCATTATGAAGAGATTTTGAGTTGGGAAATAGTATTTTCGGGACATTTTGCAATGCAGTCTTGCTGGGGTTTTTTCAGGAAGTAGAAATTAATTTTAAAATGTAAAAAGGAAACACAGAAATGCATGTAATTGAGGATTTTAAGGGATTAAAAAAATGAGATAATGCAGATACAAACAATCTATAAACTAAAAGTCAATAGAAATTTATGTAAAAGAAAGAGAACTGGAAAATGCTTGGTCTAATCTAATTGGAATCAGATAGTTGAATGAACAAATGCTAGACAGAAAATCAGGCGAAGAAAAATAAATGCGGTTAAAAATTAAATCATAAATATATGCTGTATGTATGTCACTTCTTATTCATTACTTATCATCTTAAGTAGTCTTTAATCTTTTAGCACTCATCACAGATTATTTGGGATAACATTGATGTATTAATCCCTTTTTTCAATTTCTGTCTTTATATTTTACCAAACAATAGTCTTATATTTTAAGAACAGGCTTTTTGTCTTATTTTTCAACACAAATATTTTTTGATGCCCATGCATTCAATCTTTCATTTGTACTGATTTAACTTCAAAATGAATTCAGCCAATCTCATGTGTAGGTAGTTCTGATGTATATGAAAACCATTGTGGCTATCTTAGTAGCAGTCATAGCTGATTGTGACGACTGTATACAGGTTTCAGGTTTCAGACATGAGTTTGCTTTAGGGGAGTTTCCCTTTTGCTGTGTTGTCAGAGGTAGCTCATCTGCAAACACAAGGCCAAGGCCGTGGAACAGCACACGCCTGGGCACATGAATTGTGGGTTTTGTGCTTCAGCCTAGAGGAACAATTAATCAGACAGCACCTGTTTGCTTCTTCTGAAAGTCTGAGTTGCTTTGTTGCCTCCTGTGGTACACAGTTGTAGTAGCTTTAGATAGTTAAGACACTTGTGTCAATACAATAATGACAGTTTTTCATGATTTGAAGATAAGAAATCCATAATTGTGCACTTAATCAGAATGATGCAAACGATTCTAAAAGAAGGGGAAATGAACAGGAAAAAATGGCTGGCAACTGGAATCAGCCTCTTAATTTTACAACAATGCACTTACCACAGCACTTTTCACTTTGGAAGCAGTGAGAAGGGGACAAATCAAAGTTAGCTATTTTCAGTGTCTGTGGGGTGTTAACAAATGAAGTTAGAGGAAGCACAGACATTTGAGAAAATATTTCAAAGAGGAGAGACTTGAGAGAGACATTTATATGGACACATGTCAACTGTTGATGCAGGCAGCTACAGCAGAGAGCTAGACTTCAGCAGGTGTTTGTCTTTTTGCTCCTTTGCCATTTCCCACATTTGCTGTTTTGATAGTTATAAACCTGCCTTTTCTTGGTATGGAAAAGACCCACTGGACATTTGTTTGTACCTGCCAGGGGCACATTTCATAAAATGGTGAAGAAGTTAATTGACGGAGAGCTTGAGTATATTCCAGGAGGGATAACCCCCTGTTACAGGAGAGTAGTTTTTATCCTTTTAAGCTTTCAACTTCTGCAATTTAAACATGATGAATTCGAAAACATTGACAGGGTTTTGGAAATGCTTGAGCCAAGGTAAGGGTCTTCTTTCACTAGGAAGTACACACAGAGACTTCAGTTTATAGTTAGTAATGCTAACGCTGAATGTGCTCTGAAAAAATATTTTCTCCTTTACATATTTCTTCTGTTACTTTTCTGTCACCGTTTCATCTCAAACAGATTTTCTTTTTGGACAAAGATAACCTCGACAAATTCAAAAAGCAGTTTTCAAATGATTCATTTATTAAGGGAAACAAAGCTTTTGAAAGAAACCTGGCTCTGTTAGAAACAGTAAATTCCCCCTTATTAATTAATGAATTAGCACTGATTAGCTAGATTTGCATTTAACCAAACTCAATTTCACAGGCCTCAATTCCTTCAGAGCTGTAGAATAAGGAAGTTACCTAAATAGGTGCTATCTTTCAACATGAAACAAGCTAAAAGGTTACAAAATGGAACACATGTCCTGATCTAAAGACATTCAAGAAAACACAAGAAACAAAGTCGTTGACATTTAATAGTCTGGTAAAGGTTTCAAAACCACAATAGACAAATTGAGAAAAACATAGCTCACTTGAGAACCTTCCAAGGAGTGGCTGTCCTATCAAAATTGTTCCAAGAGTGCATTGACAATTCATCCTAAGCATCCATGCTCCAACCCATGTCTGACCTCATGAACAGAAGATCATTAGGTTCCGATTTCAATCAGTTCTCCCCCGACTTTTCACTTCTAGTGTCACATTCTGATCTCTGTCTTTATCGCTGATTGCCCCAGCCACTCATTTCTCAAGTGTGGCTCTGTGTGACACAGTATAGAATGAGTCATCTTTATTGTCAAATACCCACATCTTCTTTTTCATCTGCTCAGACCTCTAACCTTTCTTGGATCCCTTGTGGCTCACCTCTTTTCTTTGTATATACTCTAAAACCACAATGGATTTAATTTTATCTCTCCTTCCAGCGAAAGTGTCTTGTTGCAGCCTTACAAAGGCTTTACATCAGAATGATTGTCTGGGTGTTAAACCAACGTCTCCTTGGAGCATTCATCGCCTCTCACCTCTTTACCTCCATTCATCTGTCTCTCCTGAGAGTGCTGTTTGTATCTCTGTCATCGCAGTGTTGCTGCTAGCACTCTGTGTGGCTGCTCTGCAGTGCAAATAAAAAGTTTGATCACCACGCTGTCCTCCTTTTTTAGCTAATTTCTTTTGCAGTGTTAGTCAGTTCTGGTCTGGATGTTAATCACAAGTGTGCTGACGGATGGTTTCCCTAGGGGTCAAGGTTGATAAAGAGGAGGTCATTGACTAATTTCATGATCAGAGTTCAGTGGTTCATCAGAAGCTGAGTGTTATATCAGCAGATTGGGGTTTGAAGTCGTTCACAAGCTGAGGTGCTTGGTGCAGAGAAATATGGCTTTTTAATATGTAATATACAACATTTTAGTGTGTCCCAAAATGAAGGAAAAAAATTATTGTTGCCATAGAAACAAAAAGCTGCCTTTTGAAGCTTAAGCTGCTGTTGTTTTTTTATTGTTATTTTGGGTGGGGGGTACTTTCTGTCAGAGGTCTTCCAAGCGCTGACAGTGATGTTTTACTCAGATCAGATGGTTGAATCCCTCAAATATATTTATTTGCAATTACAATTAATTCCGTGTATCACCCTGGTTTTGTAAATCCTGAACACATGCTTATCTGACATCAGCAGCTACGTCAAAATGACCCAAAAAAGCTGAGTTGCCTCTGGAAAAGCACATGGTTAAATATAGCAGCTACATGTGCTGTTGTGATGTGGAAAAGGATTCAGGACTGCAGCAGTCACAATGTATGTGTGGGATGGTGGTTGGGATTGCTCTGTGCAAGGACAGTGGAGTTACTTCCACCTACCATCCTAACCAACCAGGCAGAGAGATCATGCATGCTGAAAACTGGTCCTGTAGTCGGAGGACGAACAGCAGCACATAAGGCTGTGCTGCTGGCTCCGACATTGGCATGAGTCTGGTGTTACTGCATCACACTGGGTGACAGGCCAGAGGTCCTCTGACCTTCCTGTCTTACCCACAAGGGGAAGCACAACAGCTGGGTAGCCTTGCTGTGCATTACCTCCCCCGGCACATAGCACAGTCTGTTGGAAGAGCTGAAAGAGAAAGCTGTCGATAGAGACGACAGTGTGAGTGAGGACATACGAACAGGAAGCAGATGTATTTTTTTCTTCTTCCTGTCTTGTCTTGCTTTCATTACTTCCTTTTTGCTCCTGCACAACTGTAGCTTGTCTAAGAATATTTATCTGCAAAGCTGTTGCCATCACGTCGGAGTGTTCTAACTGCTTGTAACCCGACTCTACCCTTTAGTTCCCTCTTTTTGTGCAATACACTTCAGGGCCATATTGACTGCAAATAAGTTTAACATATCATACGTACTGTCACTGCTGAAATTTTGTTACTTAAAGTTACATTTTTTTTTAGGAAGAAACTACAACGTTTACTGTGCATACACTAGGCTCTACATTTCTTGTGACACTTTTTTCCTTTTTGTATTTATTGTGCAAGAATTTGTTAAAAGCCTTAAAATCCTTTGTTACATAATCTCAAACAGAAAATCCATGAAAAGACACCAAAATCATCGGTGAATTAACAATTTCTGCAAAATAAATGTAACTAAAACGTTGTATTTATTTATACTTTATTGCTTCGGCTGATCTAAGTGTCTAGGAACTCTTAGAACCTCATGCCTACTGTTAGGTACGGTGGAGGATCTGAGATGCTGTGGGTCTGTTACTCTTCCAAAGGTCCTGGAAACCTTGAAAGAGTTTCTGACATCATGGACTCTTTAAAATAGCAGGACAATAAAAATCTAGTTTCCAAACTAAAAATAAATAATCACTGGGCCTTTCAGCAGGATAAGGTTCTAAAACATATGGCCAAATCGAGAAAATTTATTCACCAGACACAAAGTCCACCTTCATCCATGTCCACCTCAACTCCTAGGTGTAAATCCTATAGACGATTTGTGGGGGGAGCTGAATAGAAGGGAGAACTCAGAGACATGGTAGAGGTATTGTTTAACGAGGATTGCTCAAACATCCGTCTCTCAGAGTGCTTTCACACCTGCAGCATTTGGTTCGATTAAAACGAACTCAAGTACGGTTCATTTGCTAGTATGGTTCGTTTGAGCTGGTGTGAATGTGGATTAGTGAGATTTGGTCCAGACTAACGAACCAAACTGACTCAGGTGTGAACACAAACCAGCCTCGGTTCGGTCCAACTTCCTGATAAAAGCCCTTTTTGTTCTATGTAGGCATCCGTAGCGCGCTGCGCTTTGCACTGTGGGAGGCACCGTTTCTGTGTTGTAACTTGTTAGCATTAGCGCCAACTATGAATCGTGGTCAAACGTGGAGTCGGGAGGAAGTCGAGTGCTTCATCGAGATTTGGTCGATTAAATGTAAATATAATCTATTACGACCACCACAACAAGAAGACAAGCGCAATCCATCTGTGTATGCAGAGCCAAGTCTGTTTATTTATGGGAGTTTCACCTCGTCTGCCTGACATCATGCATCCGTTTCCTGTTTGTCTTTTTCTTGGACTTTCTTTCTGCAATTCTTGCTACAGCGCTACCACACGCAAGGAGGATATACAGCGTGTAAAAGTTTAGTTTGTTTGTCAAAAGTGAAATGTGAACACGAACCGCACCAGCTCAAAGTTGCAACAATGTTGTAAAATTGGTCCCCAGTCGTACCGAGTCCAACAGACTTCCCCTCTGCAAAAAATGTGTCTCCATTAAATTTTCACAGTGGGAGCCTGTAATTGTGAGGGCAACATGCCAATGAGGAGTGGAGGTTAGCATCGCTGGTTGGTGGGTGGATACATGCTGGATGTCAGATCAACCCCAACATTTAATCAGTTGTTCCTGATCCCATTGCAACATTTCCTGAAAATTAAATTGAAATCCGTCCTTACCTTTTTGAGTTATTTGCTAAAAGACACACAAACGGGCACGAAAATATTACCTTCTGGCAGAGGTAAATATTATTTTAACACAAGGTTTTCTTGGCCCTAGACCCTGTGCCTAGAGGATTGGTGTAGGCCTCTCTGTGAGCAACATTTGGCACCAACTAAGACGGTGCATAAGGAAGTCTGTGTTTATCATGATCATCAGGTATTACTCATACACACAGCTGTGTATATGTTAGATGCAAAGGCAAGGCAAATTCATTTAAATAGGATCATTTTAACAACAAGGCAATTCAAAGTGTTTTTAAACAATGAAAACATAAAACATCAGGCAAACATCACATTGCAGTGGCAGAATAAAGTAAAGTTATGAAAATATAAGGAATGATGTGTCAGTTATTAATCAAAGGCAACTCTAAACAAATGGGATTTTAGCCTTTTTATTTAAAGGACCTCAGTGTTTCACAATTTTTTTTGCAGTTTTCTGGAAGTTTGTCCCAGATTAGAAGCACTTAAAAACTGAATGCTGCTTCTTTGTGTTTGGTTGTGATTCCGGGGATGCGGACTAGACATGAGCCAGAACCTGAGTGGTCTGGTAGGTTGATACAACAAACAAAAGTACTTTAAAGTCTATTCTCTGAGCTACAGGGAGGCAGTCTGAAGATTCAAGTCTTGAGTCTATATATATATATATATATATATATATATATATATATATATATATATATATATATATATATATATATGCACAGGTTGACTAGTGCCGCGAGTAGTTGACCTAACCGATGAGGTCGAATATGAAATATTGTCGACGTCAGTGTTTGCCGTCGAGCATAAAGTTTCAAAGGACCAAAACAACATGTTTCTCCCAAACCACTAGATG
Source organism: Valencia hispanica (assembly GCA_963556495.2). Classification (NCBI taxonomy): domain Eukaryota; kingdom Metazoa; phylum Chordata; class Actinopteri; order Cyprinodontiformes; family Valenciidae; genus Valencia; species Valencia hispanica. Next base: position 33,731,035 of record OY747703.1, read on the forward strand.
GCGCAGCGCGCTTTAGTCGCAGACTTCCACTTAACTCAGATGACGGCCTTCCCAGTTAATATACAGTCTATGGTGAAGACGAAGTGATGGTTTCTCAACCATAGACATATATAAACACATTTATATATGTCTATGGTATCAACGCTGCAGAGTGGCTGCAGTCGCTACCTGTTCACTATGTATAGTCATGTGACTTCATCCCGTTCGTTCGGCTGAAACAAGGGAACGATGTTGCCAACGTAGCGACCATGTCGCTAACAAGAAAGCGACAAATCTAGCGACTTTTTATGGTGTTTTTGGAGACCTTTGGAAACATAATTGTTACTGTTCTCACCGAACAGCTGTGCTGCAGTGAGCCCAGAGCGCTAACAACAAGCAGCTCGGTCCGCCTGCATGCTCTGCTCAGCCCGACGCTTCAGCATGAAAGACGAAAGAGAAATAAGATCTGCCGCGTCTTCGCTGAAGGCAAATGTTTGAGCCATCTGAAATGACTTAGCCTTAGATACTTTTTTTAAATACAAGTTTGCAAGTATATAAGAGCGATCTTTCTTTTATAGAGCTGCACACATGTGGCCCATTCAAGGAACATTGGAAATACATGCCGAGTTCAATAACGTAGGACTTTTAAAACTGCTGACAAAAAACACTGAAAATAATAACATAAGCCATAAACTTCTGTTTAATGGCAGTTGATAATGTTTGGTGCATACTAAATATACCTGACTTATTTTCTACTAAGTACTAAAGAACAAACAAAAGCTATATTCTTTCTATTAATTGTGTCTTCTTAAAATATCAGCATTTTTTTCAGAACTAGAAATTCTGTTTAAAATGTCTTGTATGTCCAGTTGCAATTTGATATCTTGTAAATTATGTACCAGTTCTCTCCTCTGAACAGTATAATTTAGGAAAAATAAAATAACCTGTTCCACAGTCTCTTCTTGACAAAAAGGTTTTAAGAGATTGTAAAATACATTTTGTGTTGATGCTACAACGTTTTTGTCCGTGCTACACAACCAGCAACCTCTGTAGCACCAGAGCTATAAGCTGAAAAAGTTAGTACACAACAAAATCTTGTTGCATAGAAGGAAAAAAATTCCAATTTCTTTATTTTTAAAGAAATGTATGTAATGAAATAAAATGACGAGAAAGAGAGAGAGAGAGAGAGAGAGAGAGAGAGAGAGAGAGAGAGAGAGAGAGAGAGAGAGAGAGAGAGAGAGAGAGAGAGAGAGAGAGAGAGAGAGAGAGAGAGAGAGAGAGAGAGAGAGAGAGAGAGAGAGAGAGAGAGAGAGAGAGAGAGAGAGAGAGAGAGAGAGAGAGAGAGAGAGAGAGATTTAAGATGTAACTAAAATTTGTGACCTAAACAAGACAAATGTCTGTACACGCTTAAAGTTGCAGTCCGGAGAATATATTTATGTATCAAAGTTTTATAAATCTTTAAAATGATAGAGGGGTTCAATACTATGATAAAAGGCTAATGCTCCACAACACTTATTTTTCTTAATCCCACCTTCCTCCCGTAGACCCCTATGCATTTCACACTGGGCGCTGAATTTCTTTAGTCAATAGAATTCGAATTTTCACATTGTCGGCTGTCAATCAACTTGCATGTGGATCGTGCAAACATGTGAACATGGAGCCGTGCGCACAGATCGCTCCGTGTCTTCCTGTTTACAGTCGCCATATTGTGAGAGAGCACCAGTCATGCAGAAGTTGCTCACCTCCTAGCAAAAATACAATCGGGTGGTGCTCAATAGCGCGTCCTGCTTACTTCTTTGATTCGCTGTGTCGCCACAGGTGATGCACGTGCACAACTGCTGCGGTGGGGTGGAGGGGGGCAAGGGGAGGGGAGAGGTAAGTGTTTTGGGAGGGGCCTTGGTACGTCAGATTCAAAAAATCTCTTTCCCTCAAATACTCCGGACTGCAGCTTTAAGACTTCTTAAGTCTAAACTTGAGAAGAATAAATGTAATATGAGTTTTTATGATTTCTATTACCCAGCAAAAAAATTGTGCCACACAGACATTTAAAAATTGGTAGGAGCTTAAAGTTAATGTAACTTCGTATTGTTAGCTAGCCCGGCAAGAAGTCTTTATTGTTGATTCTGTCAGCACATCAGGGCAACTCAAAACTACTTTCTTCCTTTTGTCCTTCAAAATAAGAGTCTTAAATGTAGACGCCGGATGCCAGGATTAGAAACCTTCTAAGTAATCGCATAAACTTTCCACCAGAAGAAGCTGTATGCTGACAGGCTTCACTTAGACAAGAAATAATGTGCCTTTTTAATATGTGAGTTCTTGTTACATCCCTAGTAGACATAAAAGCCTGAGGAGACAAAATGGCAGAAAAAGTTCAATTTTCTGGTCAGCCTGCATTTTCTTTGCAGAGTTATGACCCTGTCCTTTAGTATTTTTAGCCCTTAGGATAACTGAAGACTTTTTTTCTACACAGCCACAACCCAAACAATGTCTTCCATCATTTGTCTTCAGAAAATTAGGACTTGGGCTGAGGTAAAAGTGCTGAGGTATGAATGAAGGCAGGGATGCTTTTACCCATTATTCTGTTCTCTTAGCACTTTCTTGTTGCTGACTTGTCAGATCACATCAGGGGGAAGTTTGCTCCCGAGGTTACCCCAGGCAGAGTCCAGTGTCATCTAGACAGAGTGCAATATGATTGTGTGTCTGTGTGAGAAAAGGGATTTGGTTGAATTAGGAGGAAATTACACACACATGCAGATGACATGAAGAGGTCTTCGTGTGCCTCTCCTCATTTTTATTTTTTCAAGGGCTCTGGCAGTATATGTGTAGCATTTATTCCTGCAGGATTGTTATGTCAGCTTTACATAATATGACTGCACAGACCGGCAGACAGCATTGCCTATTTGAAATGTAATTAGCAAATGAGTATACATATTAGCAGCATCTTGTAGAGGGGTAAAATCAGGGGTGTGCCATCTTGGGTGCCTCACTATTTCGATTCGATTACGATGCGTGTGTTACGATTCGATTATAAAATGATTATTTGTGCTGCATATTTTTTCCCCATTTAGAGTTTTTTTCTTCATTCCTTCCATGGCTACTTTCTACTCTTAAATCCATTTAGTTTCCATCAATTAAAGTAACAAAACCATTTGATGTCCTGTCTTTTAGTCATGCCAAACCACAAATAAAACCAAAAAATGTCCAAAATGTTTCATAGTCATATCAAGGTCAGATTTTCAATGAAAGCTAAAGGAAATGTGTGTTGGCAATTTAAATATAATATTGGGTGACCCTATTTTGATTTCCATAAAAGAGGAAACTTAACTTAAACACATAAATTATATTCTATTTACTTAAATAAGACTTTTGATTTTAACATATTTAAAGTGTTCCTGCTTTATATGGTTGGAAAGAATAATTAAATAACTTCAGATCAGCTTTTACAAGTCAATCATTACAGAAATGACTTTAAATTTTAAACAGAAGTAATTAATCTTCTGTGTTAGAAAATAAACATATAACAATAATAGCTCCCTTTTTAAGTCATACAGGACAAAAATTACACAAAAATCTGAAATTATATTCTGAGAAAATAAGTTATTTTTCTATTTAGAGTAATAGAAAATAAAAAGCAGCCTTCTCCCAAAGACACTTAAAGTGTATAACCCAGTCTCTTTTTTTTCTCTCTTTGCCGTCAATTTAATACATGAACTCTAACTTAGCACAGCGTTTTCATAATTTTTACATCCGTTTGCCAACTGTCATAGACAGAAACCAATCGGCGAGCTATGAGTATGATGCTCTCCGCCCCACATTAGTCGTGACCAGGATGGTTGATGGAAATTTCCTTCGTGTTTCATACTTAAAGCTACATTTGGACTGACATCTGGTAAACATGAGCTGCCTGCTCTGTCCGAAAAAGTGGACATGTCCGGGGAAAAAAAGATGTTGCTGGTAGAGCTGAAGATCTTTGCCCGAACCCGTCGGGACCTGTCGGGAACCGTCGGGAACCGACTGGTCGGGCCGGGTTGGGGCTTAATTTCTATCATTTTCCACGGGCATGGGCCAGGCTCGGGTTTTAGCGGTCAGGTGATCATCTCATTAGTGCGAACTAATGGTGTTAATAAAATTCCCGAAAATGTCCAGGTTTACTTATAAACCCCAGCACTGGGCCACTAATATTATTCCGATCTACCTGTCAAGATGTTGCATGCACACCGCATGCGTCATGATGAGAAAGACCCAGGCGTCAGGCCACTCCTTCTCTCAGATCAAAACAGAAAACATGCTCTGACTGCTGCACTGTGCTCTCAGACAGAAAATGCTGAAGTGTAAATGTTCTATTACCAGACATCCCAAGTCTCAAGTTGCAGAAGTCTCCTGCATTTATATAGCAGCTCCCTGAAGCCCACAAGTCGGAAAAAATCTCCCGAAATCTAGAGCAAGCGGTCAAGAGCGCACACAGAAATGCACGCAGACGAGACAGACTTTTACGCAACAGAAGCAGTTATTATTCTCTAAGCCACTGACAAGGTCCTCTTTTTGGGTTTTCAGACTATGGTCAACCTATAAAAAGTAAAATGTCATCATCCATTTTCAGGGATATTTCAGTTTGTTTTCAGAGTTCATAGTTTTTATTCCATCTTTCAAACAGACATTATTTGATTTCATGTCGGCAGCGCGCCGCGTTTTCAAAATGGTACGACCAGTCCAGATGTGTTTTTGTTTGCAAATTATTTAATCTGATAATAAGTAGGCCTTCAGCTTCTTTATGTTCATGTTTAAAGAGGGCTGGCTTGTGCAATAGCCTTTATTTTAGAGGTTATGCATGTGAGATAGCCTAATTGACTGTACTCATTTTATTTCATAAAGCTGCAGACTTAAAAAAAAAAGATTATAAATCGACATGCCTTGATATTATTCTTATAGGCAGGGCCTCATTTATCATTTTAAGCTTCAGATAATTGGCCTATTTCAAACATTTGCCCAGTAAATTGAAAACCTGCCGGTCATGTTGTCTGGTGCCATTTTTTTCTAGTGGTAAACCCTGATGTGTGACTTTTGAATAATGTCGGGTTGTAATCGGGTTCGGGCTTTAATAAGCTGTCAATCAAAATATACTCTTCGGGCTCGGGCTGTATTCTCTTGGGCTCGGGCCGGGTCGGGCCCAACTTTTAAGGCCCGATTACGGCTCTAGTTGCTGGTAACATGATGCACAACAACAAAGCTTCTTTCATAACTAAAGTGCAAAATATTTGCTGTATTTTGTAAATTTCGCACTGCATGGCTGAAAGACTAGCTGCAGCCATGATGTTTGCCCAGGCCATCCCCTAAAAACGTCCGTACGGCATACCAGACTATTATGTTTTTCTCATTTATTTTTATGAAAAATAATAGTTTTTTGAACACTTTTAAATCTCTATCGTTTTTGCACATTTCACCTCGCAAGTAATTGATTTATGGTGAATCGGCACACCCCCTAGGTAAAATTAGGCATATTAACACTCATAACAGTAGATACTATTTTTTGGCCAAATTCATTACGGGAGTGTCAGAGAAACCAAAACATGTCACAGAGGACATTTTTAACAAGATAATGAGGCTTATTATCCCACACACAGGCAAACTACAGTGAAATACAACAGACTTAATGTTAAGGGACCGTAATGGATTTGAAAATTGTTCTTTTCTAATAGGTAAGAAAGAAAATAAGTACATTTTTGGCTGAGGAACAAAAATAAGACGAGGGCCATCAGGGAGTGCATCTCCTGCCAGGCCTGTAGGCTATTTCCTACATTTTTGGATTTGTTTCAAAAGGGAAAAATACTTTACACATGTATTTCTTAAAACAGGTGTGTAGGACAAGTCACTTTCTCTAAATTAAACAAAAAAAACCTCCTGCAACATGTTGCATTAAAAATATATTAAAAGGAAATTTATATTGATAAATGGACTTATACCTGAGGACATTACTGTTTCATCATTTTAACTATATGGAACCTATTGTAACGATAGGGATTATAATATAGTGCCCCTTTTATCATGTTTAATAAAAGTCAGCTTAGTTGTTTTTGACTTTCAGGTTGTGCTTTGAATTTTTCTAAATATATTTCTCCAATGACCTGATGGAATCACATCTATCCCATTTTCATTCAATAAGTAGTAGGGGAGTAATACATCATTAATATGATGAAATAATATTTTTTTATGATAAAGATCAGGGTCCATTAATTTTCTGTTCTAATTTTATCCTGTACCATGTTAGGAGGGGGCTGGTGTCTGTTTCAGAAGTAGCAATACAGACAGTCAAAACATACTACCATGCGCACACACACACACACACACACACTCACCAAAGTCGAACGAATAATTGCCAATGCTGAGTGTTTGTAGACAAAGCAGAAATTTGAAGTACCCAGAAAAGAATTACACCCAAGGTCATGTCAGCTATAAATAGAAAGGGCACCTGGTTAAAAAACCTAAACCCAAAATCTTCCTTAGTACTAGTAACCATCCAGCCACCCGTTCACTATAAATCAACAATTTTATCACGATAAGAAATTTTTAATAATAATACAATGAATGCCCACCCCTAAGTGAAGGGAACATTTATCTTTGGTAAAAAATTGTAAAATGGCCTGTACTTGTATAGCGCTTTATTTAGTCTGTGAGGACCCCAAAGCGCTTCACACTACATGGATTCATTCACCCATTCACACACACATTCACACAAATCTTTGGCTGTATGACTGAACTTATGAAATTGCTTTAAAGTTTTTGTAAAGCATCTATTCATTTATGTTTATCTACTACATGAGTAAAGCTTTTAAGCTCTCATCTCTCCATGGATTTCTCTTAAACTTTACTGCGTGTTTACTCTTGCACAGATTGACCCAACAGAAGCTTTAGATGAGGGGATCTGATCATCTCAACTAAAACTACTTTCCAATTACATGCCTGGATTAGGGTATCTCTGAAAGGCATGAATGACTCCATGTGAGGAAGTGGGAACAAACCTATTCTCCTTGCATGAGTTGTGGTTTTCTGACCAACTGCTGTTTCAATCCAGGTCTTAAAATGATCACGGGTGTGTGAATCTGCAAGTGTGTTCAACACTTTAAGATCCTGTTTACACATTGCTTGGTGTTGTGGTTACGACGGGCTCCCCGTGTTCAGAAACGGTCATGACCTCGGCTCTCAACGCGGTTGTCCCGGGTTCGACTCCCGCCCTGTAGACATTTGCCGAATGTCTCTCCCCCACTTCTCTCCCACTTTCTGTTCTATCCACTGCAACTAAAAGCTGCTGTGGCCACAAAACCTTAAAAAAATAAACTATGTTTAGACTGTACATAATGTACTTAAAGACAAGGTTAAATCATGTCTGCTTTGAATCATCCAGTCGTTCCAGTAGCAAGGTATGCGTGAGGAACTTTGTATTCGGAGTCTGAATCAAATGTCACTTGCAATCGCAACTTAAGCCTGTTAAATTGTCTCTGAGCTGGAGCCTATCACTTTTAGTTGCCAAGTCACGTCTGCCTGTCGCTCCGAACAAAAAAGGGAACCTTTGAATGTTTGTCTTTAAAAATCTAATTCAGAGCCCACTGAACAACCAGTTATAATGCTCCTGGTGGATGGAGTGGATTTTTGAAAACCAAGCTGAGGAGAAACACTTAACAGCTGCTTGTTGGAATGACAGGAGGGACTCAAGTGACTGCACCCCATTGTTCATATTACCCAGGCGGGCTTTTAATAGCTAAACTTGACTGCACAAACAAAAAAAAAGATTAGGATGAGTGAGGTACAGTAGCCTGATTGCATGTCAGAGTTTAAATCAATGTGAAAGGTTTGTTCACAGAAGACTTGTGACTGTTGTGCAGAAATCCGAGAGGCTTTCACTCTAGCTCTTTCCTCTTTATATCTTTCTAAAAAAGCACTTGTTTTCAAGATATTACTTTTAATGTTTCACTAATGAAGCACTTTATTTCCATGTTTAAATGTCCATCATGTTGGCTTGTCACAGCAATTAAGTCATGCTCCTGCACCGCTGGAGCTCAAGTCTAGGCATTGTGGCTGGTTTTTGGAAAAATATTTGTCAAAGTAATTTATATTTGAGTCTGGCTGCCGGAATGGGGATTGTGAAGTAGAATTATTGCTCTTGGCAGTTTGTGAGGAGATGGAAAACCAAGCCTTGTTCTTGGTTTTATAGGGGGATTAAATACATTTTAATGAGAGATTTTATTCATAACATATATTTAGATCTAATCCTCAAACTATGAGAGCTGCAAAGTTATTCACTGCAGCTTCCATGTGCTCTAGGTGGGTTTAGCTGCTTTCTCTTTGGCAGGAAATTATACATGAAAACAGTTGTTGAACACATAAGTTCTAACCAGTTCCCTGTTGTGCTTACAGCGTAAAGCATTTTGTAAAATTTCCAAAACCACCATCATGACTGTAGTTGTAGAAAAACATTCCTTTTATCTTTAATTAGTTATTACTTCTCTTATTGTTGTATTTCCTTCTAGTAACATTTATTCAAATTGTCAATTTCTGTTATATCAAACTGAGATTTATTTATTGACTCAAGTAGAGCTGTAAAGGACAGATGTTAACCACTGTACTTTTAAACTCAAAGAGCAAAATCTCTAAAACAAAAGTGCTCTTTTCAAGATCAAGGTCACGACCATGCAATTTACTACAAAAATAGTGGTGGTGCAGCAAGTATAGTTGGCATGTTTTGAATTTGGCTTGATGACAGTGAAAGAACTTTCAGGTTAGAGTTCACACAAGGAAGGCCTTACTAAACTCAAAACAAAAGCTCTTCAGACATCTTTTCTATTTTTACAAAAGATTGTCTTCTCGTTTTGAAAATACCCTTCAAACTGATAATCCCTGAACCAGAGAAAGATATCATACTGTAGTTTCTTGATATGAATGTCTCAAATTGTCCCAGTTTGTTTCATGAAATAATTTTCTTTTTTGTACCAGTTTAAGTTTTAAGTCTGCAGGGTGATACATAGAATATGTGAATGAATTTTACTGACTCATTGTCTGTTAACTAAAAATATTTTTTATTAGGGAAGAAATGCACTGTATTGCTACATGCTTAAAAGCAGTTTTTATATCTACTTTTTAAGTTTTGAGTATTGATCCAAACCTTTCAGCGGTCATAGATGAGCTATAACAGAATCTTAAAAGATTTGTAGACATCCTTAACAAATATTTATAACATCAGTATAGGCTTAATTAGTAATGTTAAAACTTAGAAGAAAAAGGTCAAACAATTGACCTGGCAAACTATTTCATCTTCAAGACATGCAGAGCAAAATAGTTCTTTTTTTTTTTTTTTTTTTTACCGAAACCACTTCTTATGCATATGAGTTTGAGCAGCATAGAAAATAAATGAACACACCCTGTCTCTTTCTGTACACCTGGTTGAATGGTAATGCATGCCAAGCAGCTTTGTCATCAACCATCTGCTGCTTCATCCTAAAAGCCACTTGATCCTTGTTCATATGCTCTGGCTGCTTTAACCAGCAACCTGTGTAACTTCCTTCTGGGACTTCCCGCAGTGACCTTTCCTTTAAGACCCAACATGAAAATGCATGGGAAACTGAGTGCAAAGGTCAGCATTTCTGCTGTTATATGGGGAACTTAAGAAGAGGTGCAGAAATTCAATCAATACATAGTCAAACAAGTGGACACCTGGTCTCCAAAAAGCTGTTGATTTAAAATGATTTTCTGGCGCTCCAAAGAGGCAGGAAAAAGAGACAAAGAGGAAGCTTTCACATCAGAATCATAATAAAAAAAAATAGAACAAGAGAAATGAAATATTAGGCACCACAGTGGCATATAGGGGTGTACTATCTTGGGTGCCTCACGATTTTGATTCAGTAACAATTAGATTATAAAACGATTATTTTTGTCACTTTTTTTTTAACCACATTTAGGGTTTTTTCTTCATTCCTTCCATGGTTAAGTTCTGCTCTTAAATCCATCCAGTTTAAGATTGGGACATAACTGCTAATTAATATTTTAAGCTTTTGGTTGTTTGTTTCATATTACTTACATCTGTGTGCTGTTCAGGCAGGAAAAGGGTAGAGAAAGAGACAGAGGCAAATGTCCTGAGGTCAAACCCTCAGATTGGTGCGTCGAGGACAAATGTTCTGTAAATATGGGGCGCCTCCTCCACCTTACACTCAGGCTTTGTGTTTATGATGTACAGTATTACATTTTTTTAAACCAACAAACTAAATACAATACAACAAGCTAAATATATAACAAGATTATCTGTTCTAATTTATTTATTAATTTAGACAGTTAAACAGTTTATTTCTAGTTTGGAAGTGTAATAATTATCCTAAATTATTGGTTGCAGTCATTGTCTAACTCGAGGTTTTACCTAAATCTTTTTTTTTTTGGCAATTGCTGCAAATTTGTTGGTCTTAGAATATTTTTCTTTTTTTTACATTATGATGTTCAAAATTAACAGTGGTTAACCCTACAAATCTTTGTTAAATTATGCACACACAAAACCATCCAAACACCAGCCCACTTTTGAAGACAGGAATATGCTCATGCTGTCGGGGTAAGCATTGTCTGCTTGATACTCGTCTTACTTCACTGAAATGTTGAAAAAACAATGCTGGCGAAAATCAGAAGTCTTGAGCTGTAGCTTTGCCAAAACCCAAGACACCATTGAAGTTAACTGTAGGAAAGAGTCAAGCTGTGAGAAAACAGGTTAAACTCATAAACTTAGCTAATTTGCTGTAATAAACTTTTATATTCCTATGTTGGCTCTTCATTTTAGAACCACAGGTTTACTTTCAACAGTGGCAGACATGTTAGCAGGAGTCATTACATCGACACCAATCAGCAACAGAGAGAAAGCTTTTAGGAGTCTTGTAAACACAGTGTGAAGTTCCGTGCTTATTGGCTTCTCTCTAATTGAGCAAGGAGACAGTGGTCTAGTTAAAAACAACTCTTGGGTTGTCATGTACGTTCATCTTTCTGCAGCCGTGTTACTTGTCTCATTGTGTTTCTCTCTGTTATTCAGATTCTACATAGAATTGATCGAGTACATACTGATGAATTAAACTAGAATCTGACTAGTAATCAGAAATGCTGTTTGAAGGTGATTGTATTGAGCAGATCTGTATATACTGCTCTACTTTGGTTATCTGAACAGTACAAAACGTTCCTAAATTGTGCAGCAGAGCCTTGTTCTATTTAGGAACAGACATGGGAAAACAAACAGGGCTTGTCATCTTACAAACAAAATGTTGTGTGGTTTGTTTTGATTAGCAGCTTTGCTTTAGCTTGTTATCTGTGACAGAATATCATATGTTAAATATGGGTGCCAGAATTGATTTGGAGAATATTTGATTAGCTCATGCTTGGATAAAAGCAGCAGCAGCAGCATGTTTGTTTCATCATAACATGCTTTTGGTTGTCAAAATTATCGATATCACAATATAATCGATACTTAAAAAAACTAACTAGTCAAAGATACAAATTTACATCAAAACATTCAGAAAAAAATATATGCGACCAGCAAAACACAAAAGTGTTGTTTGGAGGTACTCTCCCTATGAGGCAGACAGGAGAAAAAAAACAAAGCTCTGTCAGTCTGAGCTCCCCTGTTGACATGTGCTTCTCAGCTGCAAAGTTCCAAACTCATGCATCATCGTTTTTGTTTTAAAGATGCTAAGTTTTCTTCTGCGGTACGAATTAACATATGAAAAAACTTTAATCAGCTGATTGCTCAGTTGACTACTAAAGAGAGAAGCAATGAAACAAACCAGTGCGACCTCCTCTGTTACTCCTCTGTTCAGTTATATAGGCATTGGAGGATTAACCTGCTGCTGTAGTTGACCACTAAATAAAATATGCAAAATTATCAGAAAAACAGAAATTGTACAGGGCTACTGTTGAATACATTTGCATGGACCACATTCGTGTTTGCACTGGAACAAATATGTCTTGTACGTGCCAAATCCATGTTTGTTTTAAAACAGAATTTATTTTAGTATAGAAAGGTCCTTTATTTGTCCCTCAGTAGTAACATTTATTTGAATCAACATATTGACAGGCAAATGGGAGCACACAGTGGCACAGTAAAGATAGGCAATTATGAATAAAATAGTAATAATAAATATATATAAAATAGTTTAATGACTAAATCAAAGGTACATACTTCCATAAAGGATATTAATACCTATACTTAGTGTTATCTTGTCTAATGTTTTGCCAAACAGGGGAGTGATACTTTTAAATGATTTCTTTTTCTTAACAAGGTCTGAATATCCCCTACTTATTAATTTAACATATTTTCATATTATAATAAATCATAGGTTTTGTTCTTTACTAGAAAGAACCCTTTGCCTTCAAAATTTTTTGCTGCAGTATTGAAAATGGTATAGTGTTCAGTATTTCTCTTAGTATTGTATAGTTTAACATTTTAGAGTTCTGTTAAACCCTATGGAGGATTGATAATTTCGCCAAATGTCCCTCAATCTCACCCACATTACAAAAGACCCACAAGATCTTAGAATAGTGATTGAGGGGGAAAAGCTAAGCACCATAGTAAAATTTCACTTTAAATCTACATATGTTTCACTTCTTTCTTCTCTTGTGCCTGAATTCTGAAACTTAGCAAAGCGTCTTAGAGGTCATACTTTTTAATATATTCTAACTTCTGCAAATCTAAACCGACCTCTGCTTGTACCCAGTCTGTAGAAGACACACAATTTACTATACCACAAAAATAGCTTGCATTGTTGTCTATCCTGTGTCTCTTTGTTGCTCTGTGAAAGACTGTTGAGCTGGCCAGAGTGCACCATACTTTTTGCCCACTGACTGCTGGACACCATTCCTGTGTGGCCCAGTGAAGAGTAAGAGGTTATAGAAAGTGGATGGATACTGATTTCTTTCAAAGACTGAAAAAGGATTAAACCCACCAACCTCAAACAAAAGATTTGTAGCCGATTTACAATCTCCGGTTTTTGTAAAGCTAGACCTGGGTTTTCTGGCTTTAGCTCATTTCTGTTTCTGTTTAGAAACTATAATAAACCGCATTCAAAATATTTGTTTGTCGCCTACCCAGCTTGAATGGTCACTAATTATTAGCCCTCTATGGTATGCATTCTAATACAAGCTAAGATAATGTATTTTCATTTCTTAAAATAGACTAAATAGATAATCTAAATAAATTTTATAGATTTAATCGATTTTTTTTTTTTAGGGTGGGGTGTTGGGATTTGGATACATTGTGACAAGTAGTCGGATCAGACTAAAATTAAAATGTTTGGCCATAATGACTATTGTGTCATTTGGAGAAAAAAGACAGGAACGAGCAAGCCTGGGAATTTAAACTGTTAGTGGGTAGCAGCATTAGGTTGTATGGATGTTTTGGTGCTGGAGGGACGGATGCACCCTCCCTGGGGATAATTATGGGGGTTGCATCAGTAAGGTCATCCGCCGTAAAACCTCTACCAAGTTTGTGTGCATGCATCATTTGAGTGGGAGAGGCTGCTGTGTTGTGGCTACCCCATGGAGGGAAGTGCAGAAAAGACAACATGAGGAAAAGAACAATAAGAAGAAGAATAAAAAACATCTCAAGGAAACGCTGTGGGGAAATGATGCCGTTAAATGAACAATGACCCTAAGCCATTATCTGTACCTGTCCATCCTATGCAGGGTTGGTGGGGGGTGGGGGCTGGTACCTGTCTCCAGCAGTCAAGGGGTGAGAGGCAGGGTACACCCTGGACAGGTTGCCAGTCCATCGAAGGGCAACACAGAGACATTCAGGACAAACAACCGTGCACGCACACACTCATACCTAAAGGCAATTTAGGGAGACCAATTCACCTAACAGTCATGTTTTCGGACTGTGGGAGGAAGCCGAAGTACCCACGCATGCACAGGGAGAACATGCAAACTCCATGCAGCAAGACCCTGTGCTGGAATTTTAACCCAGGACCTTCTTGCTGCAAGGCAACAGTGCTACCAACTGCGCCACTGTGCAGCCCCATGACCCTAATCGTACAACCAAATTAGTCACATAGTGGTTTATGGAAAACAAAGTCAAAGTCTTAACTAGCCTAGATTTAATAATGGACAGCAAGCAAAAAATGTAATTTCAATACAGTTTGTTAAAGTATCTGGTTGTGTCCCCAAATGTGAGGTTGGAAATAGATCAATAGATATTTAAATGCAGAAAGTTTAATTAAAAGCAACAAAACAGACTCTGACAAATGGTTCCCTTTGCACGTTGAATCTAGAAACAGATTTCTGCGATTTGAATGTGACCGGCAGCTGCCTGTGTTGCGGCGAGGCCACTCATCCTTCATCGCGTCTCCCACACATTCACTGTCACGCTTTAAATTTGAACCCATCAGCTGTTTCTCACCCTGCACCACACTAACACACGCAAACACACGCACACACAATATAACTACATACAGAAAACAGTGACCACTCATGCCCACCAGGCAAACAAACATGTGTGAGCCCTCACACACACTTAAAGCCCACACATCTAATCCATATGCAGATCCATCCATCTGTCTACACTCTACACAAGCTTCGGCATACATGTTCACACGTCCACTTTGCTCTCACATTCTCTGTGTGTATAGTCACAGGTCACTGTGTCCACACTGCATGACTGACGAGAGGCTTTCTGTGTTTCAAGCCTGTGAGATTATTGTTCAGTTCGGGTACAAGAAAAGAAAGTGGAGTTTATAAATATCCATGTGATTGACTGACAACCGCTGCACAGTGTCACAGTTAGTAGCACTGTTGCCTGGCCCTTCCAGTGTTTCCTCTATGGGAGCCCTGTGCCTCGGGAGCGGTGGTCGGCTGTGGCTGCCTGCGGGTGCTCTCCAGGTAGCGCTTGGGTGGAGGTGGGGGTCTCGGCCTTGCCTCCCCTGGGTGCCCTGGGTTGGTACCTTGGCTGCTGCAGTTGATGTGCTGCTGCCGGTGCAGATGGCTCCTTTGATGGTGTTTCCTAACGTGGCTCATCTGTACTCAGCCCAATGTCCTTTTATTCTTGCTCTTAAGTGTGTGCATGCATGAAGGTTGGGTCTGGGGGAGGGGGATATTACTGTGATCATGCTTCTAATTATGTGGGGGAGGAATGGGAATGTGGTCTTTGTGGGGTCATTCTAAAGCTTGGTTTATACTTCTGCGTCGCGTCAGTCGCGTAAGTTACGCCGTAACCGCCGTACCCACTGCTGTGTTTATACTTCTGCGTAGGGCTGAAAGAGTCGTGTTGCTGTTTCATTTCCAGACCTGCAGGTGGCAGTAGGCTGGTATCGGTCGGCAAACTCCACAGGGCGGAGTTTTTCCTGATGGTTTGCTTATGTTTGCTTCAGTTCCGGCAAGTATTTCCTTAGAACAACGATGGCGGCTGACTTGGTGCAGTGTCTCAACGAGATTGTGGAAGCAGACGAACAAATTATCCTTCTTTTGAACACTTTGCAACGCAAGCAAGTGAGAAGACAGAGACGTAGAAGATGGTACGTGCGTACGTAATCTCACTGACCAATCACAAGGGAGTACTTCCACGTCTCTGCGTCGTGTCGCCGGGCTGCACTTCAGGTCCGAGGAGGTGCACGTCAAGCCTCTGCGGACCTACGCAGAGGCTACGGCGGTTACGGCGTACCCCACACGAGGGACACGACGCAGAAGTATAACCGGCCTTAATTCTATAAAGTGCTTTGAGTTGCAATTGTTGTATGAAAAGTGCTTTATAAATAAAGTTTGATAGATTGATAGGACGCTTTCAATTCTCACCCTCATGTATGAGATACATGGAGTTGTTTCCACTTACATTCTTCATTAAAGCTCATCTACATTTTTAAATAGAACTTCGAGCTTCCAACACAAAATTGTTTCAGCTTTTTATTTTGCTAAAATATCTTAAATAGGTACTAGAGATGGATTGCTCAGGCCTTACCAGCCCAATACAGATTTTGTGTCAAGCACTAAAACCCATAAAATAGAAGATATGTTCTGCAGGTTCTTTCAAAGGGTAGCAACTTTAACTTTAGACAGATAAGACAAACCAAATTTTGCACCAAGCATACATAAAAAAGTTATCAGAGTACATGTTGTCGGTTGATGTCTTTATAGACTCAAAACTATCAGATATCTTTGTTTCTTTGTATATAAGAAACATGAAAAATATTCAAATGTTTTAATTTGACTTGTCGATAGCCGATCAAAGCTAATGTAAGGGAGCTTGGTCATTCTCAAACTCTGGCTGATTATTTAATACATTAATTTGGTGCTTTGCTTAGTTATTTATAGATAGAACAAGGTTTATCCATATTAACATTATTGACAGATTTTATGATTTTGTGTTAAGTGGCATGACAAAAACATTTTATTTTGAAAGGGGAAGGTACAAAGAAAACATAAATGTTGAGAAACATTAGGAAATATCTGAATTTCCGAAAATCACTCAAATGTCCTTGAAGGTAAAAAAGTAGTGTCTCAACCCACCTTAACACAAAAGCTATATTCACCAGCCTAGTTTTTTGTTGAATTTTCTCCCACAATTACCTTCAAGTGCATCTAAACTGACTGAGGTTTTGTTCTCACCTCACAAAGCTTATGCTTTTGTTCAATTCAGAAAAATTGCAAATTCAGTT
This sequence comes from Valencia hispanica, assembly GCA_963556495.2. Classification (NCBI taxonomy): domain Eukaryota; kingdom Metazoa; phylum Chordata; class Actinopteri; order Cyprinodontiformes; family Valenciidae; genus Valencia; species Valencia hispanica. The sequence continues at coordinate 33,747,669 of OY747703.1, forward strand.
ATATCCAGTAGCTGCGTGTCAATCATTTTTAAGCAGTAGCTCGTCAAACCTAACAGCCAAATGGAACTGAATTATTGCAAAAATTGTTTTAAAGCTCTTTGATTGTAACATATAAGTGGTACTGTTTCTAATGCTGAAGTTTAGCACATTGCACATGCACTGATGAGTGTTTTCTCAGCACCATTAATATCACTTTGAATAAAATGTTAAACATGTGTAACACATGCAACAAATTTAACTAGGCAACAGTTTAAACTGTAAGGGAGAAAACATGGTTTCTATGAAATTACAAGACATCATTATAAACAAGCTTCCCCACTATAAAGTCTGTAATTTAACATTTTTGTATGTTAGTGATGTGAAAAGAAAACCTGATTGGGGTGCCTTCTCAGTCTGTGGTGTTAGTCATGTAATCTTTAACCCCACTTGTCCCAACTGAGGCCTCTCTCTCCCCTTATTTCCTGCCATCTGTCCACATCTTGGAAATTTTTTTGAAATAATGTATCTTTAACACCATCTATGGTAGACTTTGACTGTAGGTTTGTGCAAAAAGAAAAGATTATTTACACAAGCCTGGTATGTAGGGCTGGGCAATATCTCGATTATATCGATTTATCTCATTTTCAATTTATGAAGATTGAATTTTTGGAATATCAAGAATATTGGAATAAAATCACCAATGCATTTCATGCAGTTCAAAGTGATACTGTTTTGTTTTACAAGCAGGTTTTACAATATGTATTTATTTGGACTTTGAATTCAGGTCAACTCCTAGAAGGAACGATTGAAGTAAAAGCAAGTTAAAAAAATATTTTCTGTCATTTGTAAAAAAAAAAAAAAAAAGAAATAAGAATAGAAAGGGAGTAACATCTTTTATTTATAATAGAAAATTTACTTTAGCATGATAAAAATGGAAGATTTTATATTTAATCCAGACTGCCCAGCCCCAACCTCCTTTATTTTTTCCAAAACAGTTGAATAATGTCAAATGACATGTTCAGCTTTTGAAAATACATCGTCAAATCAAACATAATCTTCAAATAGTACCAGGGAATGTTAAATATTGACAAAAATAGTGGTTTGTTTTACATCGTGATGTATATCAACATCGACTGATATGAAAAATATTATTGTGATCCAATTTTTTTTCCGTACCACACAGCCCTACTGGTAAATAAGGGGTTGGGTACAAAGCCCTACATGTGTTTAAACACAGATCAAATCAAATCAAATCAAACTTTATTTATGAAGCGCTTTTCATACAAGAAGTTGCATCACAAAGTGCTTTACAGATTAAAATGACCCCACATAAAACCACCTTCCCTTCCTACCCCCACAGATTTAAAAGCATGGTCACAGTTATACCCCCCTCCCCCCAACCCATCTCCCATGCACACACACAGTTAAAAGAAAAGGTAAAAAAGGACATTGGGCCGAGTGCAGATGAACCATGCAAGGAAACGCCATCAGAGGAGCCATCTGCCCCGGCAGCAGTAAATTAACAGCACCAGCCGAGGCACTGACACAGGGCACCCAGTGGAGGCAAGGCCAAGACCCCCACCTCCACCCAAGCTCCACCCGGAGAGCACCCAGGCAGCTACAGCCGACCACCACTCCCGGGGCAGAGGGCTCCCACAGAGGAAACACTGGAACGGGGATTAAGATAAATTAAAGTATAAAAAGAAACGGTAAATTAATGTGCTAAGATTGAAAAGTAAAACTGATAAAAATATAATCATATAAAACATCCAAAGCAATTAAACAAACAGTGATAAATAATAATCAGTTAAAAGCTAAGCTAAAAAGGTGAGTCTTGAGCCTGCTCTTAAAAACATGAATATTCTCTGCAGCCCTGAGGTTCTCTGGCAGCCTGTTCCAGAGGTGAGGGCCATAAAACTGGAAAGACGCCTCGCCATGCTTGTGTGTCCTGACTTTTGGGGTGACAAGGAGACGGCTGCCAGAGGAGCGCAGAGACCGCGAAGGTTTATATGGTAAAAGCAGTTCAGAGAGATAAGAAGGCCCAAGACAATTAAGACACTTAAAAACCATTAAAAGAACCTTAAAGTCGATCCTGAAATGTACGGGGAGCCAATGCAATGATTCTAAGACTGGTGTAATGTGCTCCCGCCTCCTGGTCTTCATCAGGACACGTGCTGCTGAATTTTGTAGTAGTTGTAAACCTGATATACTCTTTTTGGGAAGACCAGAAAGCAGGGCATTACAGTAATCAATTCTACTGGAGATAAAAGCATGCATCAGTGTCTCCGTATTGGCCCGAGACAGAATGGGGCGGACTCTGGCGATGTTCTTTAGTTGATAAAAACCTATTTTAGTGATATTTTTTATGTGAGGAATAAAAGTCAGCTCAGAGTCAAAAATCACGCCCAGGTTCTTCACTTGTAAAGAGAGATTAAAAGACAGTGATTGTAGTTTTGGTAAAAGTTTCTCTCTCTGAGCCTCAGGACCGATGACTAAAACTTCAGTTTTGTCCTGGTTGAGCTGGAGAAAGTTTTCTGCCATCCAGGATTTAATGTCTAAAATGCAGTTAAAAAGTGCATCCATTGGCCGTGTGTCATCGGGAGACATGGAGATGTATAACTGTGTATCATCAGCATAACTGTGAAAGTTAACTCCATGTCTCCTGATGACGCTGCCAAGAGGGAGCATATAAAGGTTAAAAAGCACTGGGCCTAAAATTGAACCCTGGGGCACACCACATGTAATCCTATGGACCCTAGAGGAGCAGGTATCTAAACTTACCATAAAAGTCCTGTCTGTGAGATAGGATGTGAACCATTTGTGAACAGCACCAGAGAGGCCGATCTGTTTTAAACGGGTTAAAAGAATAGTGTGATCCACTGTATCGAAGGCAGCGCTTAGATCCAGATGATGTGTTACAATATTTTTTTGTACAGTGGTGTTGATGATTTCATTTGCTTCCTGTGCCCACATGTGAGCATGCATGCCCTAAAATTTTTCTGCTTCAGCCACCACAGTTGTGGCACTTTCCGATCATTGAGGGGTCTAGATTTATAAAATGTGTAGAATTTTAATAGTAAGCAGTTGTTACAATTAGTCCAGGTTTTCTGTGTATTGGAGTGGTTTTCTGCCTTGAGTTAGTCTATAATACAGCCCCTTTGAAACTCTTTTCACTGGTGTGTTCAGAAGGGAATGGGGAGCCTAAGTCACGCCCATCTACTTCCGATCCATGGGTCCCCTACTGCCCCCCCCCCCCCCCCCCCCCCAAAAAAAAAATTAATGAGTCAATGGAGTGATAAAAGTTATTCTCTGATGCCATTTGAAATGTTCCATAGAATTAACATATGATGGTCGTGATTCTTAAAGACACATTTTGATGTTGAGAAAGTGCCAATTTTTGACAGGCAGCAAAAGTTACGTAAGTTTTTGTGTGAAAAGACGTAGTGGACTACAACTGAAGAAGAGGAAGAAAAATGGCCATGAGTTAAGAGAGCTTCGCATCCTTCTTCCAGGATGAAGGAAGGAGGATTAAACATGGAGAAATCCACTATAAATCTGGCCATGTGGAAATTGGCAGCTATGCTGGGGGAGAAGTAGTCTGTTGAGTGAGAGCCCGCGTGCGGGACAAGCTCTACAAGGTCTCGGTGAGTATTTCAAGTGGTAGCTAATGTTAGCTACATGACATCATATATGCGACTTGTGATTTGTAGTGATTTTTATTACAAATTTTTACAAGAAAATAAATCAGAAATCACATGACAAACAGTCAAAACACATACAGTGGCTTGCAAAAGTATTCAGCCCCCTTGAACTTTTCCACATTTTGTCACATTACAGCCGCAAAGATGAATCAATTTTATTGGAATTCCATGTGAAAGACCAATACAAAGTGGTGTACACGTGAGAAGTGGAACGGAAATCATACATGATTCCAAACATTTTTTACAAATAAATAACTGAAAAGTGGGGTGTGCGTAATTATTCAGCCCCCTTTGGTCGGAGTGCAGTCAGTTGTCCATAGACATTGCCTGATGAGTGCTAATGACTAAATAGAGTGCACCTGTGTGTAATCTAATGTCAGTACAAATACAGCTGCCCTGTGACGGCCTCAGAGGTTGTCTAAGAGAATGTTGGGAGCAACAACACCATGAAGTCCAAAGAACACACCAGACAGGTCAGGGATAAAGTTATTGAGAAATTTAAAGCAGGCTTAGGCTACAAAAAGATTTCCCAAGCCTTGAACATCCCACGGAGCACTGTTCAAGCGATCATTCAGAAATGGAAGGAGTATGGCACAACTGTAAACCTACCAAGACAAGGCCGTCCACCTAAACTCACAGGCCGAACAAGGAGAGCGCTAATCAGAAATGCAGCCAGGAGGCCCATGGTGACTCTGGACGAGCTGCAGAGATCTACAGCTCAGGTGGGGGAATCTGTCCATAGGACAACTATTAGTTGTGCACTGCACAAAGTTGGCCTTTATGGAAGAGTGGCAAGAAGAAAGCCATTGTTAAAGGAAAACCATAAGAAGTCCCGTTTGCAGTTTGCCACAAGCCATGTGGGGGACACAGCAAACATGTGGAAGAAGGTGCTCTGGTCAGATGAGACCAAAATTGAACTTTTTAGGCAAAATGCAAAACGCTATGTGTGGCGGAAAACTAACACTGCACATCACTCTGAACACACCATCCCCACTGTCAAATATGGTGGTGGCAGCATCATGCTCTGGGGGTGCTTCTCTTCAGCAGGGACAGGGAAGCTGGTCAGAGTTGATGGTAAGATGGATGGTGCCAAATACAGGGCAATCTTGGAAGAAAACCTCTTGGAGTCTGCAAAAGACTTGAGACTGGGGCGGAGGTTCACCTTCCAGCAGGACAACGACCCGAAACATAAAGCCAGGGCAACAATGAAATGGTTTAAAACAAACATATTCATGTGTTAGAATGGCCTAGTCAAAGTCCAGATCTAAATCCAATCCAGAATCTGTGGCAAGATCTGAAAACTGCTGTTCACAAACGCTGTCCATCTAATCTGACTGAGCTGGAGCTGTTTTGCAAAGAAGAATGGGCAAGAATTTCAGTCTGTAGATGTGCAAAGCTGGTAGAGACATACCCTAAAAGACTGGCAGCTGGAATTGCAGCAAAAGGTGGTTCTACAAAGTATTGACTCAGGGGGCTGAATAATTACGCACACCCCACTTTTCAGTTATTTATTTGTAAAAAATGTTTGGAATCATGTATGATTTTTGTTCCACTTCTCACGTGTACACCACTTTGTTTTGGTCTTTCACGTGGAATTCCAATAAAACGGATTCATGTTTGTGGCTGTAATGTGACAAAATGTGGAAAAGTTCAAGGGGGCCGAATACTTTTGCAAGCCACTGTATAATTAGTTATTTAAATTAGGGCTGAAACGATTCCTCGAGTAACTCTTGTAATTCGATTACTTTGTTTAATTCTTGTCACTATCCATATTGTCACCCAAAACAAACTCTCACCACACATAAGGTATTTATGACAAAGGCTAGGTATGGACAAAACTGCATTCAGTAGCATATAGATTTACGTGTATACGAATTTAATTAGTTGTACAAATCAATGTTTTCTTTTGTCCCCCACTGTACATCACAGTGGAGCTTTGTCCGGACAGGCCCCTCATACACTGTGGATGAAGCTGCAGGTTTTACCAACAGCATTTTAAGAACAATCATCACAGACATGCGCCCACTGACCATGATGGAGGACACAGGATTTAAGGCTATGATACAAGATTTTAATGCCAAATACTACACATTTCACAAATTTAATGGAACAAAGGTACACAGAAATAACAGCTAAAGAGTGTGCTTAAGGAGACAGATAGTGTTGCACTAACAACAGACCTTTGGACGAGTGTGGCCACAGACTCTGTGAAGTTGAACAAGTTGAAGTTTAGTAAAATAAAAATTCGATAGAATACTCGATTACAAAAGCTGCATCCCTAATTTCAATTAAGGTATAGCATATGTGTGATTCAGGGCATAAGGCAAAGTGGACCAGAAAATAACTTTTATTGCTCCATTAACTTTCATTCATTATTTTTTCGGTCAGGGGACCCATGGGCCGCCCGGAAGGGGAGGAGACTTAGGCTCCCCATAACACTGCTTCTCAGATTTTGGATTTTAAGTTTGATTGCATTTTTCAAACATTTTCAAACCAAATTAAGGCGTCATATCAAATATCCATATCCAAGATTTAATCAGAGAAGTCACCTCTGGCAAAGCCTTTGTGTTGCAGCCTGAAGGCTTCACGCAGTGAGAGAAAGAGACCGAGTGGGCATTCATCCTCTCAACTTCTACAGCCTTAATTAGAAGCCTAATTACACAGAGAAATTGGATGCCATGGGAGAGAAGAGGGAGGAATGGAGGAGGCAAAGAGAGAAAAGATGTCGAGGAGGTGGAGGCGAAGTGGCGGTGTTGGTGGGGTTTCGTGTTTCAGAGCAGCGGCGGCTCTTAAAAATAACCCCCAGCCTTCCACCACATTCACACGAACACACAGCTAGTCCTCTTCACCATCTGACCTGCCAGCGGACCAAAACACAACAGCTGCACAGGCAGCTGAGGCAGGGCTCCCACGCCTGCATCAGTCCCCTCTTATCAAGGCCTCCTCCACCTCCATCATGTGTCTCCCTTATTCTTAGGATACGCTCTGTACAAACCTTTTCAGAACATTTTGCATCACCAATGTCTTCTGTCATTATCAATGTACTAAATTGTGATTGTTCTGACCTTAATAATGAAACAAACAGAACACTGTGTGCAAAAGAAACTTGATACTCTTACTTTTCCTGTGATAAGCTAATACATAGAGAGAGAAAAAAAGCTTTTAACCAAGCATTTTTCTTAGTCAGAAAATGCATAAGTCATTAAAAACCTATCCACCCTTTTGATAAGTAGTGTTGAACTGGAAACTGAAGGAAAATGATACAAAATATTTACAATTTCTTACAAATAAACGTGTAAAGCATGTGCCGTCCCTTTGAAATGAGCCACCTGAAAAATAGCTTGAGCTTACTGAGCCTGGGTGAAGAGCATCTGTGAACCTCTGTTTTCAAGTCTTGCCACAGATTCCAATGTTGTTCTGCTCCAGGTGGTTAATCTGGGGCAAATGTTGAAGAAAAGCATGCTCACAACGTTATGCTCCGTCCATCATGTTGCAGAAAGACAAAATGATTTTCCTAGCTCTGTGAAATTTTAGGAAGGGTTTTAAATTTTCTTCAGATTTTCTACGTGCTCTGCTGTGGCTAAGTAGGTAGGAGCTCGTCCTGTAACCGGAGGTTCGAGCCCCTACTCTGTCCATCGTGGTAGTTGTGTCCTTGGGAAAGACACTTCACCTGCCTTGCCTACTGGTGGTGGTCAGAGGGCCCGGTGCCGCCCGTGTTTAGCAGCTTTGCTTCTGTCGGTACCTTCTTCTGTCAGGGCAGCTGGGGCTACATTGTAGCTTACCATCACCAATGGGTGAATGACTGAATTAATGTAGTGTAAAGCGCTTTGGGGTACTCGAGACTAGATAAAGTACTATACAAATACAGGCCATTTACCATTCATTGACATTCACTAAGAACTTGTTTTTAGTTTAGTTTAATTGCTTGTTTTGTTGAATATATTCCAAGCCATTCTGCCACTGAGTTGTGTGGGAAACATTGTCCCCGCCAGCATGTCCTAGCCCTTCATCTGGGTCTCATCCCGATTAGACCTGGCCAGAACAGTGCACCAGGGAGTTGTCCTGATAAAACCCCTTAATAACACTAAATACTTGATTAGATTGCGATTGTTGCTTCTTTAAAAGAAATCTTAGAAAAACTACTGCCAGCTTTAAAGTTCATTCTTTAAATGTTGTGTAGTCCCTGAAAGAACTTAACAGCACCAGTTAAATATTTATTTTATACTCCAGGGCTCCACTGTGGACATCTCTCCTGAAGTACCATTCTCATGTTGTTACCATGCCTTTTAAACCTGTCACTACAGCAGGTTTGATTTTCTCTCCTCTCTTAGTCACATTCCCTCTCACTTATGTTTCACTTGCACAGCTAAGCTATTTTCCCAGAGCAGTCATGTCTTAATTATGAAGCTCGTCTTTAATGGAAGCCTTGGGTCTCGAAAGACTGATATGTCATCATCATGGAAACCTTATTAGGGTCACCAGGAGTGAGCGTTAATGTGGTGTCAGTGTTGGCTCCCAGCATGTGGGACTCATCTTGCTTTCAGCATCTTTTAGATGCCGCGAACATGCTGATCTGTCCTCTACTGAGCCACTGGTGAGATTGCACATTAATGTCTTGTAAGAGTGAGGCAAGATGGAGCAACTGTGAAGACTGGTAATTACTGCCAAGAATTGGTATGATCCACAAGCAAGAGATGTTGCAAATGTGAATGAAATACAATGACTTAAAGCTGATGTAAAGTTTAATACCATTAGCAAGTAAAACTAAGGATGCCACTTACTGCAAAATTCTGCCTTTATATACTGGTAATAAAACACAGAATTAGTCTTTGTTTATTACAGTGAGTAGAAATACATTTATACGCATGTAGTATAACTAAGAAAATACTCTTCTAACAACAGAAAATAGTTTTCTTGATTAAAATAAGAATTTCAAAAAAAGGTCTTGGGCTGTAAAACAATCACTAACTCTACCACAGCACAACCATCCTAAGATACTAGATGTTTTCCCATTTTGTTCAACCAATTTGTAAAAGATGTTGTAAACTGTCATTCTCCTTCCGAAGTATTGTTGGTTCATCACATACACTCCAATAAAATACAGGGAAGTTTGGGATTTTTAAAAAATGGATACTTACTTTAAAAAAGTCTTCTGAGTCCAGATGTTGATTTTCTTGAAATATTACAGAACTTTCAGGGGATTGTGCTAATTGATAAGGAATGGGCGGACTGCTGCCTTTTGTTTTTGAGGGGCTAGTTTAGATTTCCTACTCATTCTTTTTATCAGGACAACAATAGGGATGAAATCTGAAGTGCCTCCAGTTCTTGCCCCCAGACTCAGACATCTCCACCTCGTTCCAAGATGTATGCTGACTTTTGCTTCTATGTTTTCTAGACCAACATTTCAGTTAGAAGGGAAAATCCGGTAGAGTTTTATTCACAACATCAGGCCAGTATGCAAATCATTTTAGCCTTTATAATAAAGCTGGACATGGACATAAGTTGACCATGCAAATATCCATGCAAAAAATCCAGTCCTACAGTGATTTGTCTTGTCTCTGTCAATGCAAGTGTTTTCAGTTTCTTTCTCTCCCTTCTCTGCTCAGTAATTGCTACTTTTCAGGAAGACTGTAGATCAAAATGGAAGGTGTCAGTGAAAATAAGAACTAGAGCAAAACAAATACATCGTGTACATAAGGATTTGCTTAAGTGCTGCCGCTGCAGCCTTTCACTCTCCCTGATTGGACCTGAGAGAGGACAGCTACTGAGTATGAGAATAAAGGCTGCAGTTTGTCACACATCAGGGATGGTAAGATAAACTTTTCAAGCTGCCTGTGGACCTATTAGACCTCAGGCTGTTTGGGTTTACATTAAATTCACATCCTTATTATAATGCTTATCGTACATGTAGCATTATACAGAAGTGAAACTTGAACATCAACACCAAAATAATTTATACAATATGTTTTATATTTATGTATACAAAACCTGCCGAATTGTTCAATAAAGACCCTAAAGGTATTAATAGCCTGTGCAAATTCTAGTGTCTGTATAGAGTAAATTATATTTTTTGAAATAAAAAAAATGTTGTTGGGGTTTAGCAGATTTAAATGTTTCCTAATTTATCTGCACATGGTTTAAGTGGATGTGTCAACAACTAGCCTCCTTGGAACCCGAAGATAAGTTGGTGTGGTCACTTATTTTTTAAATCTGAAGTGTCAGAGGAGCACTGTAAAATAAACTGTTAGTTAACCAATAAATTGCACAGAAACCTCCTAAATGCTTCCCTTCCCTGCAGTTATAAAATCCCAAATGCAGCTAGATTTAACACATGGTGCTGACAGCTTAAGAAACAGCAGTTATCAAACCACTGCTGAAAATGAACAATAGGACAAGTTGCTATTGCAAAATTTCAGCGCAATCTCCAACCTTCCACTCTTCAGCAATATTATTGTGTTAATATTGTGCTTCAAAAGCGCAATAGCTTCCTCATAATGACCAACAGCTTTGATGTCTTTCAGTCCAGTTTTCGTGCTCCCCACAGCACAGAGACTGCCCTTGTCTAAGTGTTCAATGACATCCACATAAATACAGACTGTGGTAGAACCACAGTGCTAGTACTGTTGGACCTTAGTGCAGCATTTGACACTGTCAGCCATGACACTATTAAAACGACTTGAGAACTGGGTTGCACTCTGGTAAACTACTTGGCTGATTTGAGTCGTACCTAAAGAACAGAGACTTATTTGTGTCAATAGGTAGCTTTTCACCGTGGTGGACAGAGGTCACATGCAGGAAGGGGTTGCGTTAACCGATTATTTGACAGTAAAAAAAAAAACTGTGATTGAAAAATCTGAAGGCCATCTGTCATTTTGACAGCTTGCAATTCCCACCCCTGATCACTTGGTTCAGACGCGCAGAGATTTTCAACTTTACGCACACAATTCATGTAACTAATCATGCTTCATGTTCCGTGCCCTTCTATCAACTCTCTGATGTCTTCACAGACCAATGCGAATGCTTTGAGGGCATTGCAAGGGATGCTGGGAGTTGCAATCCATTCAGTTTGTGGAAAAGGAATCACAACACAAAGCTGCTGAAACACTAAGTTCATTTATAAGCTAAAACACATTTCTTTAGAGTTACCTTTAATTATTAACACCTGGAATATATTAACACCTGGAATATCATAAACTGTAGTTTGTTTTTCCAACTATTGTTTTTTTCCTTACTTGAAATTTAATGGGGGGGTTCTTTGGTTGTTTGCTATTTTATTGTTCTTCTAAGTGCAATGTCCAACTCACAACAATAAAAAGAAAACATGGAGTTTTATTCAATGCTGTTATCCCATTTGGTTCTAATGGTTTTAGATGGACAAACATTGAACCCAGCAATTCAATGAGTCATGGTGGTCATTAAGGCCTGCTCAGATTTCCTGTCAGAACTTCCTACAACGTATTTGGCAGAAAATTCCTATGATCAAAAGAAAGACACAGCAGTGGAAAATTACAGCAAAATATGGAATAAACTCTTGCTGAATTTAATTGGATATTTTACTGAACTATAGGCTCAGTTAGCCTGCACTTTGCTACACTGCTTTCTCACTATAAGTTGAAGTCGTTATCCATCGTTTCAAAGCTATTATTGTATACGTATTGCCCAACAGTAGAGTGGGGCTGCGGCAAATGTGAGTTTTAAGGTGTGCTCCCCTCTGCCCAACCCAGAGCCAGACTCCAGCGTTGCTTCCTATGAGGTGCTCAATCCTCTTGCTTGTTAATCTCTCTGATTAACAAGCAGAGACTAGATTTTCTGAATCTTGAAACTATGTGTTCGTTCAAACCAGCTCTGTTTAGTCCGCATTAATCAAACTCTAATTTGTTTGTCCAGAAAGTCTGATTTGTTTAGGGAGGTGTGATTGTGCAATCAATATTTGATGTGGGCCAAAAAAGCAAACTGTGGTCAACCTGAAAACCTATATCTGTCATCTTGATTTAAATGAACTCTGTGGTTTGATTGCTTGTGTGAATGCCAAGCGGACTTGGACTGCTTCAAAAGCAGGAAGCGGACTATAGCGCAGGGCATTCCAGGTAAATAAAACCAAAACAACAACCCTGCCTTGTTCTCTGCTCATGCTGAGCCCATTGCTGCAATGTATTTGACATATTTGCCAAAGGGAACAGAGCAATCTTAAAACCGCTAAATTCTAATGTCACTCCATGTTTGTTTACATTTCATGGAAAAGGAAGTGTCCCTGTGTTGAGTGCTTCTTGGTGCAGCGCCACCACAGGCAAGAGGGTAAATATGTTCCTCCCAAGTTTGGTTAATTTGACAAAGTGCAGTGTGAAAGTGAACTACATCACCTGAAAAAAGCAACAATGTTGTAAATTTGGTCCTCAATTGAACCGGGTCTACCAGACTTAGCAGGTTTGAAAACTACCTACGTGTCACAAAAGCTGCTGATTTGAACATCAAAATTGTCTTGTGGCAAAAAGAGTATTTTATTTTCAGAAGTAAATATATTATGTACAGGAAATATTGCACTGTTATCTTCACAAAAATGGCATGAAAAGTTCTGATAGCAACATTCTCAGGTTACATATGTTGCAGTGCATTGAGGACGGCTGTAGCTCAGTGGTAGAGTTGTCAGCCTGCAACCCAGAAATTTTGGGTTCGATTCCACCTGCTACATGTCATTGTAAGACACTTCACCTACCTTGCCTACTGGCAATAAATATAAAGCATGCAGTTGGAACCTGCAGGGTCATTCCACTGTAAGATCAAAGTTTGTGATTGCAAGTAACATGCATTCACTATAATCCTGAGTCATTACTGCTGATTGAATGTGTGGACACAATGTAATGGTTAATAAAGCACTGTGTGTGTTCCTTGTGTGGAGATGTCCTTATAAAGTGTCCTGACTGGTACAGTGCTGCCTCGTGGGGCCAAACTAATTGGAGCAGTTATACAAACTGAAAAACAGAGCAGAGGGGAGGAGGGGTTGAGACATGGAACCTAGAAGGACAAATGGATGATATCCCTATAAAAGGGAGGTAGTGTGTTTCACAAAACAAAGTGTGCATGGCCTCGAGACAGAGAAGATAAAGAGGCGAGGATGAGTGTAAGAAAGTTTAAATGGGAACTCAGCTTTTGATCTTTGTTTGTATATCCCCGCGCAGCCAAAGAACTACAGTTAAGACAGAAAATGATCATGTTTCACAGAACAGTGAGCATGTCATAAAGCTTTTACATTTTGCAGACCCTCTAGAGTCCAAACTATCCTCACCAATATTCATTTTTTGCATGGAGACACTGGATAATCTGAGCTCAGATTTTAATGCATTGCCAACCTTTGTTTAACACAGCATTTGGACTATTTGTAACAGTCAGCCCACATAGATATACCCTAGTAACCCTTAAACAGGGCTGCTGAGCTTCTGTGTACACCAACAGCATTGCTGGCGTAAATCCATGCACACAGACAAGCAGCTTGTCGAGACTGAACTGTTGTCCTCCTGAACAAGTTTCAGGGGTGGGTGTTTGAATTAATAATTGCCACAATGATACTACGAACATGTAGCTCAGGATAGTGTTGACTAGGGATGGGCATAATTAATCGACGATCGATTAATTGATCATTAAGAATTTCATCGATTAAATTTTTTTTTTACCGATCAATTAATGCATGTTCTGTTGCGTAGTGTGAGTTTTGAAGGAATGCAATTAATTTTGCTGTGTGGCAGTAATTAAACACTTTACCACACGAGGGCGATGGCTGAAAATAAAACCCACAGGCCGACTCAGTTTCTTGCCAGTTTCTGTGTATTTCAACAGTAGCATTGTCATGAAGAGGTCGCAGCAAAGTGTGGCGTTGGACCACTTTGACAAAAAAACAAAACAAAAAAAAGTCTCGGTTCACTGCCAACACTGCGAAGCTGTGTATAAGTACTTGAACGCACTTCCAACCCTGTTTAGAAGCGAAGCATCCTGCTCTTGGTCTCAACCTAGCATCAAGTTGGTGTTAGCACGGAGGAGCCGAGATGCAGAACGAGCAGAGAAACTTACTCACCGATTACTTTCTGAGGGAGGCTCCGCCACCCCTGGATTGCACCCCTACAGACTGGTGGAAAATAAATTAAACAAGATTCCAGAGGCTTGCCAAGTTAGCACGGAGGTATGTATCTGTCCCCTCACAGCAGGTGATCTCAGTGCTGCAGGTCAGACGCGACAGCAGCCTGGTGACCGTCAGTCTGGTCACCAGGCTGCTTTCGCTTCTGACCCCAGCGCATGTTAACATGCTCATCTTTCCCAACAAAAATCACTAGACTGGTGCTAAAGTTTTATATAAGTTAAAGTTTCTTTTGCTTTTTATGTTTTTTACTCTATTAATGAGCCTAATTCATTGTTGGGTACGCTGATCTCTCTCATCCTCTTTCTTGACTCTTTTTGCCAAATATAACACAAAACTATCAGACCTATAAGTATTAGCCTATATATATTTATTATTTTATTAAGTTATTGTTTAACATGACTTTTTTTTTTTTTTACTTTATTGGAATAGAAAAAAAATATGAGCGTCAGTTGTGATAATGAGTCTTTTTAGTTTTCGGCTGCGCTGCTTATAGCGCATATTTTCTTTGTGCAACTACCATTAATTAATTCCATTTAACTGCCACAAGAGGTGTCCCACTTGTAATGGAGATCTCAATGAGGAAACACGCTATTTTTCTATTCTCACTGCATTTTAATATAGCCTATGAACACTGAATTTTTATATAAAAATATCAATGATTAATCGAAAATCGATCGTTAATTTTTCCGATGATCGATGAAGACAGTTTAATCGAATGCCCATCCCTAGTGTTGACTGTTTCATTCATAAATAACCCAATAGTAAGATCTCTAAAAGCTGTGTTGGGTCTATAGGTTGATCTGATAATAACAGTATGATGTTTATTAGGATGTGAAAAAGGATTCTTGTGGTTGCCTACAGCTTTCTGAAAGTAAAATGATAATTTCAAGTTGGATTTATTGTTAATAAGAGACCCTCACTTAGAGCGGGCTTACTGAATAATTATTTACCATTGTTGATTTCAGTTGCGCTAGAATGGACTTCTCATGGTGCTCTCCAAGGATTTTATTAGCTCATTACCGACATAGCACTGCAGCTAATTTTTAACGTATGACAGCAACTGGCACACAAGTTATCAAGCTAGGTGTATAGAAGCACAAAATGCCTATAGAGTCCGTTTCTGAGTTCAGGAGGTTCTCCAAGTTCCTCACCAGAAGATCCTGTCATATTTATTTGAATGAATATTACAGTATGTGTGGTGAGATGTTTAAGTAACCACAGTCAGTTCAACAAATGTTTTAAAAAAATAATCCTAAGAAAAAGGGATCAGTGCATGTATCAAATGAGAGGGGTAATTGTATGACAGGTTAACTCTTTTATTTGTTCTTTGTGTAATTCAGGCTTTATGTTGCTCAATGCATTACTTTGGGGGGAGGGTGGGTAGAGAGTTAATTTGGCTTGGATTGGCTTTCTCTGCTTTCTAAATCTTAACCAGAATTGGAAAGTACAGTATGACATTTCGTCGTCTTATGAAAGAAAACATAACATGTCTCCATTAAGGAAAAATGGCACACAACCCTATGTCTGACAGGCAAAAAAATATTATGCAGTGAAGCAGTCTTACACTAGCGAAGCAAAGGTTCCCCTGTGCTGTTTCAACACAGCACCTTTGATTTGAGATCACACTTGGATATGCACCCTGCACTGTGTCTCATAGAGGACTTTCTGTTCACAGCAGCCTGCGGTTTGTCAGGGATGTTTCTCAGCTGATTGGAAGTAAATCTAATTGGAAGAAAGAAAGGGCTCACTTTTCTTTGATATAGGCAACAGTGGTGAGTGCTGACTCTGTATAGTGTCTGTTCTGTGTTAAGAGTGTCCATAAAAGAGTAAGAGGAAGCCTTGTCCAAATTTACAAGTTTTATGTAAATTAGGTAATCAGTTTAGAAATATTACCACTGGAATCTAGAGCACTATTGAAATACAAAAACTTCTCAAGGATTTTTCAATTGAGCTGTATTTACTTAATTTAATTATTTTGCATTTTCAGTGAGTCAGACTTGTTGGGGCTTTAAAGGGTACCTAAGTTTAACAATTTATTTGGCATGACAAATGTAATAAAGCTATTTAAAGCCAATGTTTCAGGTTCACATCCCATAAAGATTAAATCTGAATACCCAGAAAAAGTTTTGACTGGTAATCTTTTTATCTCCATTCAACATTATTGTTATTAAATGTGGGTTAAACCTTTGCTGATACAGCTGCCACAAATGCTTCCTTTTGTATTTATAAAGCTGACAAAATCTTGACTGCGAATGTTACCTAAAAGATGGACACATTAGGGTGTCACTGGATATTAATTCTAGCAACTGACTCCCACCCATCCATGCATCCATTTTCTTCCACTTACCCGGGGTCGCGGGGGCAGCAGCCTAAGCAAAGAGACCCAGACTTCTCTCTCCCCAGCCACTTGTTCCAGCTCCTCGGGAGGAACCCCAAGGCGCTCCCAGGCCAGCCGAAAAACATAGTCCCTCCAGCGTGTCCTGGGCCTTCCCCTGGGCCTCCTCCCGGTGAGACGTGCCTGAAACACCTCACTAGGGAGGCGTCCAGGAGGCATCCTGACCAGATGCCCGAGCCACCTCAACTGACTCCTCTCTACTCTGAGCCCCCTCCGGATGACTGAGCTTCTCACCCTATCTCTAAGGGAGAGCCCAGACACTCTGCGGAGGAAACTCATTTCAGCCGCTTGTATCCGTGATCTCGTTCTTTCGGTCACCACCCAGAGTTCGTGACCATAGATGAGGGTAGGAACGTAGATCGACCGGTAAATCGAGAGCTTCGCCTTTCTGCTCAGCTCTCTCTTCACCACGTCAGACCGGTAAAGCGCCCGCATAACTGCAGATGCCCCACCAATCCGTCTATCGATCTCCCGCTCCATTTTTCCCTCATTCGTGAACAAGACCCCCAGATACTTAAACTCCTCCACTTGGGGAAGGACCCCATCCCCGACCCGGAGAAGGCACCCCACCCTTTTCCGGCTCAAGACCATAGCCTCGGATTTTGAGGTGCTGATTCTCATCCCAGCCGCTTCACACTCTGCTGCGAACCGCTCCAGCGAAAGCTGTAGATCACGTTCCGATGAAGCCAACAGGACCACTTCATCTGCAAAAAGCAGAGACCCAATCCTGAGGCCACCAAAACGGACCCCCTCAACGCCTTGGCTGCGCCTAGAGATCCTGTCCATAAAAGTTAGGAACAGGATCGGTGACAAAGGGCAACCTTGGCGGAGTCCAACTCTCACTGGAAACAACCCCGACTCACTGCCTGCAATGCGAACCAAACTCTGGCACCGGTCGTACAGGGACCTAACAGCCCGTATCAAGGGGCCCGGTACCCCATACTCCCGGAGCACCCCCCACAGGGCCCCCCGAGGGACACGGTCGAACGCCTTCTCCAAGTCCACAAAACACATGTAGACCGGTTGGGCGAACTCCCATGCACCCTCCAGGACCCTGCTGAGGGTGTAGAGCTGGTCCAGTGTTCCACGGCCAGGACGAAAACCGCATTGTTCCTCCTGTATCCGAGGTTCGACTATCCGTCGGACCCTCCTCTCCAGAACCCCTGAATAGACCTTACCAGGGAGGCTCAGAAGTGTGATCCCCCTGTATTTGGAACACACCCTGTGGTCCCCCTTTTTGAACAGGGGGACCACCACCCCGGTCTGCCAATCCAAGGGAACTGCCCCAGATGTCCACGCAATGTTGCAGAGCCGATTTAACCAACACAGCCCCACAACATCCAGAGCCTTGAGGAACTCCGGTCGAATCTCATCCACCCCCGGAGCCCTGCCACCGAGGAGCTTTTTAACGACCTCGGTGACCTCAGCACCAGAGATTGGAGAGACCGACCCCAAGTCCCCAAACCCTGCTTCCAG
Organism: Valencia hispanica; assembly: GCA_963556495.2. Taxonomy (NCBI): domain Eukaryota; kingdom Metazoa; phylum Chordata; class Actinopteri; order Cyprinodontiformes; family Valenciidae; genus Valencia; species Valencia hispanica. The sequence continues at coordinate 33,765,349 of OY747703.1, forward strand.
ATTGGAAGGCGTGCTGGTGGGATTGAGGAGGTCTTCGAAGTATTCCATCCACCGATCCAAAACGTCCCGCGTCGAGGTCAGCAGCACACCATCCCCACTGTAAACAGTGTTGGTGGCAGACCGCTTCCCCCCCCCGAGACGCCGGATGGTGGACCAGAATCGCTTCGAAGCCGTACGGAAGTCGTTTTCCATGGCCTCTCCAAACTCCTCCCACGCCCGAGTTTTTGCCTCAGCAACCATCCGAGCCGCATCCCGCTTGGCCTGTCGGTACCTATCAGCTGCTTCAGGGGTCCCACAAGCCAAAAAGACCCGGTAGGACTCCTTCTTCAGCCTGACAGCATCCCTTACCGCCGTGGTCCACCAGCGGGTTCGGGGGTTGCCGCCGCGACAGGCACCGACCCCCTTGCGGCCACAGCTTCGGTCAGCCGCCTCGGCAATGGAGGCGCGGAACATGGTCCACTCGGACTCAGTGTCCCCCGCCTTCCCCGGGACTCCCACATGAAGTTTAATTTGTCTAATTCTGCTATACATAGAACGGAAGAATATACTCTACTATATGAGTGTAATAGATAGTTTGTCAGTCAAGCTGAACATGGATTTCCCTCCCAATCGGCAGCTCAGATACATAAGGTTTTGTGTCAAAACTGACTACTGTTTGAAACTTTTTATAATTTCATCCACTTTGACAAAAACAAATAGTCAACCCCAGATCATGATGCTGCCTCCACCGTGTTTCACCACGGGTCTGGGGTTCTTTTATGCATTCAGTGTTGTTTCTGTACTAAAGTTATCTTTTTGAATGGTGGCTTTAAAACAGACACATGAAGAATACAATAGATTTCCTTCACATGTAGAGTAGAAGCTTAATTTGCCAGACATTTGTGCAATTTGTTCTGTGTTGCTGACTACCTCTTGGGAGCCTCCCTGACCTGCGTCATTTAAGTTTTTTCATTAGATTGCAAAATTGTCCAGTTAGTGTCAGACTTGCACCATATATCCAATCTATATATCCAATCATATGTTTCAATTTCAATGTACTGCAATCGCAAAGAGATACATGAATGCCATATTTGTTACTCCATAATGTTTTGGGTCTTATGCAACAGTGGTGACTAATGATATATTTGGCCAGGAGTGTTACTATATTTTATTCTCATATCTTATATGGATCTTAGAATCATATTGACCAAGAGCTCAAGGAGAAGAGTGATGATAATGGAAAATAGCCAGCAGTGAGTAAAATGTGGGTTATTTGCAATAAACCTAATCATTTCAATATTCAGTGAAATCCCCTTTTCCTGTTCACTTAATATCATTTAGTCCCTATTTGTAATGTCAGCGTTGTCCTTTCTCCATTTCTGCCTATTACGGTTTTTATCATGCAATACAAGATTGTATATATATTTCTGTGGAGCTTTTTGGACTCGTCCCCTGACTGATACCGTTGTACAATGAGATCAACTCTGTAGACTTGGCTTAACCGAGTTTTTACAGTTGTTCGCTAACATATGTGATTAGTTTTAAGCTGAACTGTACATGATATATGTTGTTAAACGTGCAAAAAGTGATTTATCATAGGCTAATTTTTTACATGACAAAAACTTGTTTTTACAGTCTGTATTCTTTTGAGGATGATCTCTCGCTGTTGTTTCAAGTACTTGAGATGCTTTCTTATCAAATTAAAATTGTACATTTTGAATCAAATATGTATGGTCCAGTGATGGCATATTATTTTAAAATAAGACTATTCAGTTCAGGGGATAATTGAAACCTAGACCCATATTAAGTATCAGAGCAACTGGCTGCTAATGACTGTTTTATTTATTTAGAAAATAACTGCAAATTCAGCCTTCCTGTTTCTCAGAAGCCTAACCAGACTACATCCTTCATCACATTCAGGCATGAGTTTCTACCTCCTACACGCTGAGGATTTATAGGTAGACAGGTTACGTCATTGCTTCTCAAGAGCTTTGAATATAGCAACAGCATTTAGTACACAGAACCATCGGTGAGTATCTCTCAGGCATTGCTTCATTTCAGACAGCAAGGTTCAGCACGCTGCATCTCTTCCTTTCGATGTTGTTGCAGCATTTACCTCATCTCATCTATGTACTCAAACTGTTCCCTTGTTGTGTTATTTTGCTTTAAAAAAAATCTCCTCCTGGCTCTTTTTGTTGGTATTCCCTGAGCTTATATTTCTGCTGTAAATAAAAAAAGTGCTTCCTTTCATCCTCATCCAGTCTATCTTGCTCTCGGTCAGAGTGTAGGAGTACTGTGCAACTGGTAATAAATGCAAAAGACCCTCTACTTTGGCCAGAGTGTGGTGAGTCATTGAAATGCTGTGAGTGAGAGGAAAGTTTGACTGCTCTGCAGCGCTCCATGAGCTGTGACGTCTGCAGGGATGTTAGGTGGGAGGAGAAGCTACCTTGATGCAAATGTACAGTTGCTAAATAACCAGTGAGATACATATGCATTCAAAATGGCAACACATAACACAAAGAAGTAATATGTTTTCAGCTGGCCTGTCATACCGAAACAAGTGCATACCCTTATGCTAGATATGCAGGTTGGAACACATACATTGGGTTCTGAATTGTTGCGAAATGTGTCAAAGTTTTTACGTTTGTGTTTGTCAATGTGCCAACCTTAACCTTGGGCTGCAAGCTGGATTTTCGTGAGATTTGGATTTTTCCAAACACACGAAAATCCATCTTGTACTGCTCCAACTAAACCGTCTGACTCGACTCCAGTGATGGTGCGGACCAATCGTTGGTTAGCATTATACTTTGGGGCAGGCGCATGGGCCGGTGTTCAGGTCTGACGACAGTAGCAAGTGCCCAGGCAAAGGAAAACAAACATGGCCGCGCTGGTGGACGTACGTGTAGAAGCTGCTATTGAATCTGTTTTAGGAGAACTAGAGACGATTTCTTCTTTGAATAATGAGACGGGTGTTTTTCAAACCACCCTTTATGCGCATATTCTCCATGCAAAACCGGCGGAAATCACCCGAAGACATGGTTCAAGTGAAGCCTGGGCGATTTATTTTAATTTTTTTTGCTTGGGTAATTTGTTGTTTCCCTGGTGCACATTGTATACGTCATATGATGTGTTACTGGGATTGGCTAAAGACAAGTCATGGTAGGTGGACACTTGCTGTTACGTCCTCCAATCAGCTCAAAATATTATACAAGATGGCCCTCCCTTTTTCAGACACTTTCTGTGGGAGCACATCCAGGTCGATGTGTAGACACGGGGCGGGGCTACATATAGAGCTGGCTTTTGCCAGATTATGTCAACCTTTCACATGACAAAAATAACATTGGTCATTAGTTTTTCAGTGCTTCTTCCCGTGCCGCTGCACTAATGTGAACAACAGATTTTTACGTGTTGTGCTGGTGAAAGATGCTTTAAGACCAATCTTTAACTTTTAAAATCTTTAAGACCAATCTTTAACTTTTAAAATCTCATCATTTTTGTAGGTAAAAAAAAGAAGAAATGTGTAATCTAGGTATTACAACAATGACTTGTGGGATATTTTAATCTGCAATATAATTTAAATAGATAGTTCTGAGGTTTTAAATGTGTCAGATGGATTGTATGAACTAAGGTGAACTACAGATTTTTACGTGTTATGGTGCTGAAAGATGCTTTAAGACCGACTGAATAACAATCTTTAACTTTTAAAATCATAGTTTTTGCAGGGTTTAAAGAAAAAAAGAAAAGAAAAGTTTAATCTATGTATTACTACAATGACTTGTGCGATAATTTAATCTGCAATATAATTTAAAAGGATATTTCTGAGGTTTTAAATTAAATACTGGGTTTAAGAGAACAATGTGAAATTGGACTGTAGCTATATTTTTGGGAAAATAAAACTCCCTACTTTGTTTTCGCAAACAGTGTATAGGTGTTATATATCCCACACTGTTTAAAATAATCTGTAATTAATGGAGAATAGAGGTCTACAGTACATTGTCTGGAAAAGTCTGGAATTTAAGTATTTTCCAGGTTTGGATAGGTGTAGAAAAAGAAGTTAAGTCTGGTTGTTCCAGACTTATGTTGAGGCTATGGCCTTTACTGAACGAACTGGATCTCCCAGCATCCTTTCACTGAACGAACTGGATCTCCCAGCATCCTTTCACTGAATGAACTGCATCTCCCAGCACCCATTGCGCTGCCCTCGACCCATTCTCATTGGTCTGTGGCCAGTGATGACATCACAGTGTTGATAAAAGCAGCGCGAAGATTGAAATCTTCGTCTTTTGGTTCCCAAGCGGTGCCTGTGAGGAGACGCTTTAATCCACTGCTAGCATTTTCCTTTTTTCAATTCAAACCTGCTGGACCAGGAAGAACTTCCCTTTTAAACTTCGAAGTGAATCGGCCGAGCAAACAGACTTTCCTGTACCAGGTAGTCCGCTGGCCATCTGAGCTCTATTGAAATCGGCCCTGAGTCCCTCAGCGCCTAAAGTCGGACGTCCGCTTTTTCTGACCTCGGTTTTGCGCAAACCGCTCCTTTAAACTGGACACTTTTTACGTTCTTCGTCGTGGACTGTGGAGAGCTGCCCCACCAAGTAGGATTAAACTGATTTATTTCTCTCGGTCTGGGTAGAGGAGAAGGTCTTGACGGTTAATATCCGTTTTCTGTTGGTTAAAATAAGTCTGTAAACTTGTTAACAACTGTTATTCTTGGTCGTCTTTACACACACACACACAGCTGCACACACACACACACACACACACACCCCTTCCCTCGACGTTAACTTTGTTCAACATTTTTGCATGCGTTAGAATAGATGGAAATTATGAATGAAATGTAATCTGTAAGGTTGGCCTATTTCATTAATTAATTCCCTTAATTAACGAGAAGTTTCCCGTGCTACTTTAGTGTGTGCTGTAAAGTTTGTTCTAACCCTGCGGTCGAATTACGCCTTTTCAGAGAGACTGACAGTCTGGTTTAATTAAAATTATCTCATTTATGAGATTGGTGCCCCTATATCTTTAACAAACAGGTTAAACTCAAACTTCATCAATAATTATATTAATATTAAATTATGGATTATAATTATTGATGCTCAGAAAACCAGACAACTTTTTATTATTAATAGTTACAACACTTAATTCCCAATCCCATTATTTAAACGTTAAACCCATCCATCCAGCTGTTCATTCGTCCATCCATTACCTTGCAGTAGCTGGTTTTTACAGGTTCCCTATTCAGAGTCTTACCACTGTTGGAATCACCTTAATATTAGGTTAAAAAAAGCTTGAGAATTCATATTCCCTCAGAAAAATATTGTCCAGGTTTGATTAATATGTACACAGTTTATGCCTGGTTAGTTTTAGTTTTGTTCTACCAAAAAAAGTCTTTATGTTTTTACAAATAGAATAAAGATCTCAATAGTGTCATAATGTCTTTAAAGCATTTCTGCTCAGTGTATATTATCCAGATATGGTTTGATCTTGAATTCATTTTATATTCAAGGTGATCAAATTCAGTGAAATAGCCCCTCTAGGTCGGTCTCAGTATAGGCAGCACCAAAGCAGATGCTAACTTCAGCGTTGTTAGCGGTTAGCCAGTTGTGTTATTCTTACAGTGCTTATTGTGTATCTTGTCTGTCACTGTCAATGTTTTCTTTCTCTACCCAGTAGACAAAATACAGAAATGCAAACAACGGCAAAATGCTTGAGGATTCTTTAGTGTTCACTTACTAACTACTTTCAAGGATTTAACAAAACCTTACTCAAAAAAATTCTGAGCCATCCAGAATTTGGTAGTTAAATGTCAGCATCCTCGAAGATAATACAAGGTTTTTTTTAAAGTCTGACTGTAATGCTGCTGTACTTTGCACACTAGCCCTATGAGAAATTCAACAATAAGCTAATTTATCTCATTACAGTCATACTGCTGTCATAGATAGTGAGTGTGGCAGAACTCTCCAACTACCAAACTGCTTAAAACTTTCACATCTGACAAAGCAAGAAGTTATCCGCTTATCAGCTGCCATATAAGCTCTGTCTTTTATTTTCCGTGCTTTTTCTTCTCTTTTGGATTCATAAAAGTTCAGACCTTCGCCGCTCTGTAAAGATTTGTCATACTGAGCAGAATTCGCAAACTCTTACTCAGCAAACGTATTGGTTTTTGCCAACGGCTTAAAACACTAACAGCCAGATTCATTTTTTTTCTCTTTCTCTCTCTTTGAGGGAGCCTCCCAGTCGAGGCTACTTTAATTTCACACTTGGTAACTGCACAACTGTTTCAGTCTGATGTATAACATGATTTTGAGCAGGCATTAGAGAGAAGCCTGTATATATTGGTGGCTTTCTAATAATCTCGCAAGCAGAAATTAAACATCTCATTTAAATAATCACAGGTGAAGAGGCATCTCTGTGTGGATCATAAGTATTTGTACAAACAAGTAATTGCAGAAAGGTATAATTTTCTGCTCATTTAAGCCCAAAAGTGTTCCCACTCACAGTAAGTCAGGAGCTCAGATACACATGATTTTAAATGTCTATTTTCTTGTTTTAATTCCACTTCTTGACTAAATTCACATGAACATCACTTATGGAATCCCTACATTAAAGAAGAAATTACTTGCATTTTGTTAGAAGTCACATCCGCTTTGACTCCTTATCCAACAAAAAGTTCCCGGACTGTCCCTAGAAATAAGTTGGAGATCCTTGAAATAATCTTTTTGTATCAGTTTGTGTTGGCATATTATTTGATTCTGACTTCTCTGAATTTCTATCAAATGCATATTATGGTCAAATGCCTTGAACATTTAATGCTACAGTAAAACTGCCCCTCTTTTCTCCCCCATGTGCCATTGTCTTTACATGCTTAACTTGCTCCCCCACAATAAGCCTCCTTCAGTAACCTCTGTCATAATAAAATAATAATATAATGATTAGGGTAATTGTCTTCTTACATTTATAATTATCAGTGAAACCAGGATTATTTCAAATATTTAAAACTCCAACTTTCTACTGTTGTTCCCACTTGTCTGAGAGACAGCTGTAAGCACAACATGAACAACAATAATACATTCAAAGGCTAAAAGAGTTAGCTGAGGTTAAAAATAGCAAGCTGACTCTGTCTGGACTGTTCACTGCACTAATAACAGACAGACAGCTGAACCACATTATAGAATAATTTTCCATCAGCTCCCACTTTAAAAACATTGTCAGGTTCACGGTAAAGACCGAAAGTGTTAGACATCTCTGACAACCTAATTAAGACCTTTTAATGTTATAAACTCAAATCTGTAATAGTCAATTATTCAGTGTTTTGTTTAATTAGACCGGAAACATAACACAATTAAAACCTGATAATTCACAACATTTGAGATAAACTGTATGTTAAGGCAACAATTAAGACACACTAGTTCCTTGAGTGACATCATGGAAAATTTAAATAAATTATATAAGACATTGGTTAAAAAAACAAAAAAACGTTCTACCTCCACTGGTCTGGTTGAACCTTGGGTACACTTTTTAGATGTCGGAAGGTGCCATGGCCATAAACAGCATGGACATGTACAGCCATCATACTGTTTAGGATGGCTGAACAGATGGATTCTGTGTCCCGAAGGTTAAGGTTTTTGGTGCAACATGTCTGTAACAACCTCAGAATAAAAGCTAGTGAACTTGTAGAGAAGCTGGTAAGTAGGTGTTACTAACCACAGCGAAATGAGTCCTGTGCCAACATAAACTAAAAGACCTTCAAGTTATTATTCTAAAGGCAGCATAAGAATCCAGATTAGATGTTGCAAAAGCACTGAGAGGAAATGGTCTTAATTTTTGAAGCATCATGTTGTATGAGTGTTACGCTGAATGAGGGAATGGTGCATTTCACAAAATAAATGGTAGTGAGCAAAAACATATCTGGAAATATTGAGCAACATCTCAAGACATCGGTCAGGAAGTTAAAGCTTGGTACAAATGAGTCTACAAAATAGACAAGGCCTGTAAGCATTCCACCAAAACACATACAAAGAGGCTTATGGACAACAAAGTCCATCAAGAAGCCTTCATCTGCTTCCCACAGAAAATTTGGGAAAAGCTGTAAAGGTGTGTCTGAGTAAGACAGCCTACCAACCTGACTCAGTTACACAAGCTCTGTCAGGAGGAACGGGCCAAAATTCCAGCAAACTATTGTGGGAATATTGTGGTAGGAAACCCAACACATTTGACTCCATACAGTTTATTGATGGCAAATATTATGAAGATGTATGTGAATTTCTGAAATGATCAATCTGCCTGTTAGCAAATATAAATACATTTTTAGTGTATGCAAATATCCGGTTTTAAGTATAAATAAACAAAGCTTTCTAAAAGGTTCATTAGTTGCTAAATTAGAAATCAACTATACATTTTGTTTTATAGTCAATGCAGGGGTTAAAAAGTGTTTTGTTATAAGTTGTTCAGGTTGAGTGAAATGTATTGAGATCTTTAAGGAACTGTTTTGTGGTGGGTCTCGTTAGGAGCAGAGAACTGCTTGAAAGTTTTGGCCTGCACCCCCTTCCCTCCTCCCTGCTGTTCTGTCTGTCTCTATTATGCTGTGAGGCCAGGCAGTCACAGCCAGCTGTTCCACTTCAGAGACAATTAAAACAAGCTGTTCTCTGCTACTGCTGCTTCTGTTATTTTAGTACCAAATCTGTTTGAATATAAAGCACCCGTACAATAGAGCTCAGTGATCCACATCCTGGACTGGTTAATCTCTGTTATACTGTACCTGACCTTTTAACTTAACCAATGTGCACTTTTGACCTGAATCAAGCCAATCAGCTTGTCTGCTTAAAGTCATTCTGCTTTGTCCACCCCTCCTTCTCCTCTCTGCGTTGGGGTCTTTATTTCTACCATTCAGAAATATTTTCCATTCTCTGCCTCTGTGGCTTTGGCAAAACTGCAATGGTCCCACACCCAGAAAAGGGATCATGCATTACATGAGCCGCAATAAATCACAAGTTGTTCAGTTGCAGCCTGATTTAAATGTCATTAGCTGCCTGTGGTCTGCTAAAGAGAGGGAGGTGATCTTTGGGAAAAAGCTCATTTTGGGATCGATGTTACTTTGGAGGTCATAATTGAAAAAGTTCATGTCCTGTTCATCTGAACTCTTTTCATTTGTGATACAGTTGGGCTGTTAATTTTAACATTTTTATTTGATAAGCTCCTTATCAAGCTGCGTAAATGTGAAGTCAAAATAAACTATAGGCATGTGGGAGATCTGGGAAAAATATTTAATCCGCTAGTTTTCCACTATCACTAAATAAGAATGATTTGAAAAATAGGAAAACCGTTTTGATTGCATTCCCATTAGGCATGGGGTAGTTACCATCTATCAAGGTATACTAAAGTTTTCTGGCCTCCTAATTTCATGGTTTAAAGTTCTTTTAGGGTGCATTCACACCTGCCCTGTTGAATAAAAATGTGTTTGTTTGAAAAGTCAGGTTCATTTGAGAATGTGTGAATTTGCAATCAAGCTCTGGGGGGGATCAAAAAGGCAAACTCTTGTCCACCTAAAAACATAGTTCTCTTTTCAATTTAAGTCAACTAAATGCAGGAAGCAGTTGGCTTTACAGTGCATTGTGGAAAAACGCAACTAAAACAAACACATGTAGCAGTATGATTGTCAGGAAAAATGGCTTGAGGTCACATGTGGAGGGAGACAGTGAAGCATAAAGGTCATAAAAACACCACCAACAATATATAAAAATACATGACACACCATACTTAGAAGAAGTGGAAGTTTAAGAGAAGAACAGGAAATGTTTTCTTGGAATGAATAAGTAGATCCCATCATCACACAGGTGAAGAAGGAAATAAATGATTCAAAGATACGGTTAGTAAAAACCTTATTTTAAAAACAAACTTGGACCTGCAGAATGTGCCAACAACAGTTGTACTGGGTTTACCAGAGAAGACACTGCCCCTGCTGCCCCCTTTTTGCTACTGCAAACTGCTGCTCAGGAAAAACGGATACTACACTTTTTCCATGCTCATAAGAAAGGAAACTATTTGGGGGGAAAAAGTTGACAATGGTGTGGGAACAAAAAAAAGAACACTTTTGTAAATGCCATTAAAAAGTGAAACAGTGGTATTCATACTAGGTTAAGGGTGTGCCATCTTGAGTGCCTCACGATTCAATTCGATTATGATTTAATCGCTATGTTTCAATTATAAAACTATTATTTTTGTTGCACCACCCCCCCCTCCCCTTTCATGGCGACTTTCTACTTTTAAATCCACCATTCAGCTTCAATCAATTGCCGTATCCAAACAAATTTATGTCCAGTCTTTTATTTATGTGAAACCACAACAAAAAGTCAAATGTGTTTTATACTCCTATCAAGGTCATATTTTTCCATGAAAGCTAAAGGAAATGTGTGTTAGCAATATAAGTATAATATTGGCTGACCATATTTTGAGGAGAGGACATTTGGCCCAATCTGTAAACACCTTTGAACACAGGCTCTGTTTACTTACAGAAGAATTTTGATTTTAATATTTTAACTGTTCCTGCTATATGTGGTTAGAAAGAATAATTAAATGAACTTCATATAGGTTTTTACAGGTCAACCATTACAGAAATGACTTTAAAATCTCAATCCATCCATCCATTTTCTGTACCCGTACTATCTCCAGCAGTCACAGGGCAAGAGGCGGGATACACCATGGTCGCCAGTCCATCGCAGGGCAGACTTTAAAATCTTTTAAAATAAAAAAGGAAATCATTATTAATCTACTGTATTAAAAAATTACCTATAATAATAGTCACATTTTAAGTCATACAAGACAAACATTACAGAAAAATCTGAAATAGTACTGTAACATCCACATTGGAAGACCAAAACCTAGGACAATAAAAATAAGCAACACGTAAACATACAAGAAAACCACAAACCCTAAAAAAGAACATGCTAAGCAATTTTAAAAGCCTTTCTATAGAAATGCATCTTCAGTGTACTGTTTAAATGGTCCAATTCAGTAATGGCACGGAGATCCAAAGGAAGTTGGTTCCAGAGCGTGGGTGCCACCACTGAGAAAGTCCGGTCACCCCAGTGCTTAAGCTTAGTCCACGGTACATTCAGTAGAAGCTGGTTAGATGGCGTCATGGACCTGCCACGCACATAAACACTTAAAAGTTCCGACAAATAAGGAGGAGCTAGGCCATAAAAAGATTTTTCTTTTAAACAGTAAAAGTTTAAAATCTATTCTAAAAACAAAGAGGAAGCCAGTGCAAAGAATATAAAAGAGGGGTAATATGCGCATGTCGTGAGGTGTTGGTTAGAAGACAGGTGGCTGCATCATGGACAAGCTGAAGGCGATTTAGGCTGGACTGGGAGACCTCGACATTGAGAGCATTGCAATAGTCTATTCTTGAGCTGATCAAAGCATGAATGCATTTATCTAGGTTGGGTCAGTTTCGCTCTCTGCTGAACAAAACGTTTATAATAAATGATCTGATTTTAGACCATAATCTTCATTGTTTATTTTTAACAGAAACTTGGCTGAGTGCAGATGCCCCTGTTGTTCTTACAGAGGCCTCCCCACCTAATTTTAACTTCACTTATTCTACGAGGAGTAGCAAAAGGGGAGGCGGAACTGCTTTTATAAGTTCATCAACACTTTCCGTCAAACCTGTTTTATTTGATAACTATTTTACTTTTGAATATAATGCAAATGTTTTTAGCACTCCTCAGATTTTATGTGTCACAATTTATAGGCCTCCTAAAAAGAGTGCACTTTTTATTCAAGAATTTTCAAGAGTTTTTATCAATTTTGCACAACTCCTTTGAAAGGATCATTTTAGCTGGTGATTTTAATCTACATATAGATAACCTTTTAGATCCTTTATCAACAGATTTTTTAAACATCCTGACTTATATGGATTTTAGCCAACATGTCATGCAGCCGACTCACAACAAAGGACACACCCTGGACTTGGTCATCACGCATGGCCTTTCCACCCGTGTGTCCTCTGTTGTTGACTTGGCTGTCTCTGACCACTACTGTGTGTTTTTTAACATCACCAGTTTTATTCAGCAGGAGAACCTCCGAAAAATGAAGAGAAATTGTAGGGCGGCAGAGAGAAAATGGAGGAAAAGTTAAACCACAATAAACCATCAAATATACACAGATCTTCTCAAATTATACAACAATGCAGTAAGAAATTCAAGAAATTCATAACTCCAAAATCATCTCGGAACATAAAAATAATTCCAAAATCCTTTTTTCCACCATTGATAAACTTTTTAATAGAGCTACTACTGCATTTCCTAAAACCCCCTCAAACACTCTGTGAGGAGTTCGCAGACCACTTCAGAGGGAAGGTGGACACCATCAGATGTAAGATTTTATCTTTTCAGAGTAACATGGTTTTAGACAAATCTGAGTGTGTGTCCTTACCAGAGGAAATGCTGGACAGTTTTGTCCTGGTAGAAGCTGGGACTCTTGATAAAGTTTTCTCCTCAGTGAGGCCCACCACATGTGTTTTGGACTCGATTCCCAGTTCCTTTTTTAAGCAATTTTATGGATCTTTTAGAGATGAGATTTTAACCATGATGAATTGCTCCCTTCAGACGGGGGTCTTTCCTACCGCCTTTAAAGGGGCGGTAGTGAGGCCCCTGTTGAAGAAGAGCAATTTAGATTTTAACGATTTTAACAATTTTAGACTGGTATCTAACTTACCTTTTTTAGGCAAAATTTTAGATTTTTTTTTTAATTCAACTTAATGATTTTATTAATGAGCACAATGTCCTGGAGAAATTTCAGTCTGGTTTTAGGGTGAACCACAGCACAGAGACGGCCCTTCTAAAGATTTTAAATGATTTTAGATTTAACTATGATGCACAGAGGGTGACAGTGTTGGTTCTACTGGATCTAAGCGCTGCCTTCAAAACAGCAGACCACACTATTCTTTTAACCCGTTTAAAACAGATTGGCCTCTCTGGTGCTGTTCACAAATGGTTCACATCCTATCTCACAGACAGGACTTTTATGGTAAGTTTAGATACCTGCTCCACTAGGGTCCATAGGATTACATGTGGTGTGCCCCAGGGTTCGATTTTAGGCCCAGTGCTTTTTAACCTGTATATGCTCCCTCTTGGCAGCGTCATCAGAAGACATGGAGTCAGCTTTCGCAGTTATGCTGATGATACACAGCTATACATCTCCATGTCTCCCGATGACACAAGGCCAATGGATGCACTTTTTAACTGCATTTTAGACATTAAATCCTGGATGGCAGAAAACCTTCTCCAGCTCAACCAGGACAAAACTGAAGTTTTAGTCATCGGTCCTGAGGCTCAGAGAGAGAAACTTTTACCAAAACTGCAATCACTGTCTTTTAATCCCTCTTTACAAGTGAAGAACCTGGGCGTGATTTTTGACTCTGAGCTGACTTTTATTTCTCACATAAAAAATATTACTAAAATAGGTTTTTATCAACTAAAGAACATTGCCAGAGTCTGCCCCATTCTCTCTCGGGCCAATACGGAGACACTGATGCATGCTTTTATCTCCAGTAGAATTGATTACTGTAATGCCCTGCTTTCTGGTCTTACCAAAAAGAGTATATCAGGTTTACAACTACTACAAAATTCAGCAGCACGTGTCCTGACGAAGACCAGGAAGTGGGAGCACATTACACCGGTCTTAAAATCATTGCATTGGCTCCCCGTACATTTCAGGATCGACTTTAAGGTTCTTTTAATGGTTTTTAAGTGTCTTAGTGGTCTTGGGCCATCTTATCTCTCTGAACTGCTTTTACCATATAAACCTTCGCGGTCTATGCGCTCCTCTGGCAGCCGTCTCCTTGTCACCCCAAAAGTCAGGACACACACGCATTGCGAGGCGTCTTTCCCGTTTTATGGCCCTCACCTCTGGAACAGGCTGCAGGAGGACCTCAGGGCTGCAGAGAACGTTCATGTTTTTAAGAGCAGGCTCAAGACTCACCTTTTTAGCCTAGCTTTTAACTGATTATTTATTACTGTCTGTTTAATTGCTCTGCATGTTTTATATGATTATATTTTTATCAGTTTTACTATTTAATCTTAGCACATTAATTTACTGTTTATTCTTATACTTTAATTTATCTTAATCCCCATTCCAGTGTTTCCTCTGTGGGAGCCCTCTGCCCCGGGAGCGGTGGTCGGCTGTGGCTCCCTGGGTGCTCTCCAGGTGGAGCTTGCGTGGAGGTGGGGGTCTTGGCCTTGCCTCCACTGGGTGCCCTGTGTCGGTGCCTCGGCTGCTGCTGTTAATCTACCGCTACCGGGGCAGATGGCTCCTCTGACGGCGTTTCCTTGCATGGTTCATCTACACTCGGCCCAATATCCTTTTTTACTTTGTCTTTTAACTCTGTGTGTGCATGGGAGTTGGGTTGGGGGGTATAACTGTGACCATGCTTTTAAATCTGTGGGGGAGGGAAGGGAAAGTGGATTTATGTGGGGTCATTTTAATCTGTAAAACACTTTGTGATGCAACTTCTTGTATGAAAAGCGCGTTATAAATAAAGTTTGATTTGGTAAAAGGTTTAACCTTGGCCAAAAGACTCAGTCTCGATTTGTTTTTCAAGTTTAAAATCTTGATACAACATTACCCCTAAATTCCCTAAACTGTTTTTAAAATTGAAACCCAAAGCATTGACATCTGTATCAGCATTGTCACCAAATAAAATACATTCATTTTTTTTATAAAGGAAATTTTCTTTGCGGTTCGTCCGTAAGGCCACACTAAATTGAAGTCCTCTAAACAGCAGCTGCGCTGTGCTCAGGTAGGACGACCCGGAAAGCACTTGAGAAGTCGATGTTGCTACTAATGTAAAACACAACAACAAAGATCCTCTTTTCACAACTAAAGTGCTAAATATTTGCTGTAGTTTGTACAGGTCAAAGAAGATTAAAGAAAAGTTTGTGAACTTCAAAGATGTTCCAAAATCCAGTAAGGGAGTCATAACTTTCTTTAATCTTCAAGCCTTTACAGTCTGTCAGGGTTTATTTTTACTTCTCACTCTGGTACTTTCATCACTTTCCATCTTTACTCGTCAAAGGTTTCAGGAAGTTGACAAGGATAAAACATTAGGGGGAGAAGTAGCTTCAGTCTGCTGTCATTTAATATTTGCTTTGATCGTTTCTTTAATTTTGTAGTGTTTAGTATTTAGAGCAAGTTAATGATATAATTTTTGTGAAATTCTGTGTAATTAGTTTATTTCTTGTTAACAACTAAATCTAATTCAGCCAAATTGAAGACAACTATAAGTAGAACTCAGGAAACAATGCAGTCAAGTTAGTTGAAACCCTAACCAGTTTTCTGACTTGGCTTCAGTTTCTCTCCTCTTTCCAAAACTTAAAACGTAGTTATTAATAGATGCAGATGTTTGCTTAGATCAAATGGCAACTTAACTTTTTTCCATCATAAATCAAACTGTAAAACACATTTTATTGCTTTTCCAGGCACTGAATTGCTTTACCTTGTTGTCAGTGAATAAAGAAACAAAGCTCTGGAAAATAGTATTCATATATTTATTCTGCTTTTGCTTTTTTTGCCACACTTAAAAGTTCCATTAAACAAATGCTAACAATACACAAAGATAACCTGAGTGAACACAAAACACGAATGAGGGGAAAAAAAATCTCCAACCCAGACTAGTTGAAAAATTACGTACTTAATCACTTAAATAGAATGTAAATTGAAGGTTCATGAAGCAGGCTAAAAGATCTCAAAATGCAGCACATTGTGTTCTGACACTCACATCTGTCTGTCTGGAAAGGCCCACAAAGCCATTTCTAAGGTTTGGGGACTATTGCAAACCACAGTAAGCCACAAACAGATCTAACATGGAACAACAATGAACCTTCTCAGGAGAGTCCAGCCTACCTAAATTACTTCAAGACCACACTGATTACTCATTCAGGAGGTCCCAACATTTAAAGCTCTATGTTTAAACTAACACAAGATTTCAGAAAAGAAACTTACTACTGACAGTCAAACATATTGGTGGTAGTGCAATGGTCTGAGGTTCTCTCAGAACTTGGACAACTTGATGGAACCATGTGTTCTGCTCCCGAATGGAAAATCCAGATGAAGAGTCTCTGTTGCTCAGTTTGTGACCTTAGTCATGCAGCTGAAAAATTCAAAGCACAACATCAGTCCTTCTCTGAAATGCTAAAACCCCCCCGAAAATGACGGCTTTAAAGTGGCCTAGTTAAAGTTCAATTCAATTCAGTTTATTTAGATTGCGCCGATTCAAAACATATGTCATCTCAAGGCACTTTACAAGAAAAGTCATTTCAATACATTTATACAAACATTCTAATTAATTTAAAGTTTCAGTTAGTTTCCTATTTAAGGAATCCCAGCAGATTGCATCGAGTCATTGACTTGAGGTTGCGTCCCAGTGATGCAGCCTTCCAACCACAGCAATCCCTCATACTGAGTAAGCATGTAGCGTCAGTGGAGAGGAAAAACTTCCCTTTAACAGGAAGAAACCTCCATCAGCAGCTGGCTCAGTACAAATGGCCATCTGCCACGACCGTCTGGGGGTTTGAGAAGACAGAGCAGAGACACAGAAAGAACAGAAGATCTGATGTAAGAGAACTTTCTCTATTAAAGAAAGTAAAAAGTTGATAACGGGACAAGGGGAATGTTCAGCCACCGAGACCATCATCCCAGTCGACGCCCCCCGTCCAACAGGGCATTGCAGCTAAGCAGGATACCAGACCAGGTGTAGCTAATATGGAGAGAAAAACACTGAGAAAAAACTAATTTAACAGTCGAGATAACAGCAAATAATACAACTGGAGAGTAGTAGAAGAGAAAAGCAGCAGAGTGAAGAAAAATAGTCAGTCTGTCCTCCAGCAGTCTAAGCCTATAGCAGCATAACTACAGAGATAGCTCAGGATGACCTTAGCCACTCTAACTATAAGCTTTATCAAAAAGGAAAGTTTTAAGCCTGGCCTTAAAAGTAAACTGAGTTTCTGCCTCACGGACTAAAGCTGGGAGCTGGTTCCACAGGAGAGGAGCCTGATAACTAAAAGATCTGCCTCCCATTCTACATTTAGAAATCCTAGGAACTACAAGTAAACCTGCAGTCTGAGAGCGAAGTGCTCTGTTTGGAACATATGAAACAGTCAGATCTCTGATGTATGATGGAGCTTGATTATTAAGGGCTTTATATGTAAGAAGGAGGATATTGAATTCTGTTCTGGATTTAACAGGGAGCCAATGAAGGGAAGATAAAACAGGAGAAATGTGATCTCTCTCTTTGATATTCATCAGAACTCTTGCTGCAGCATTTTGGATCAACTGAAGGCTTTTAATTGCATTTTGTCGACTTAGTAAAGAATTACTGTAGTCCAGCTGTGAGGTAACAAATGCATGGGCTAGTTTCTCAGCATCACTCCTGGACAGGATG
This sequence comes from Valencia hispanica, assembly GCA_963556495.2. NCBI lineage: Eukaryota > Metazoa > Chordata > Actinopteri > Cyprinodontiformes > Valenciidae > Valencia > Valencia hispanica. The sequence goes on from OY747703.1 coordinate 33,782,762, forward strand.
TTTCTAATTTTAGCAATATTCCAGAGGTGAAAGAAATAAATCCTAGAAATCTGTTTAATATGGGATTTAAATGTCAAGTCTTGGTCAAAAATAACGCCGAGGTTCTTTACGTAATTACTGGAGGCCAATTTAATACCATCCAGATGAAGTGATTGACTAAGCAGTTCCTTTTTTAGAGATTGTGGTCCAAAGACAGCAACTTCTGTCTCATCAGAATTTAAGAGCAAAAGGTTTAGAGTCATCCATGTTTTTATGTCTTCCAGACGTGCCTGTAATCTACCTAACTGACTTCAATGAGGATTTATGGATAAATATAGTTGTGTATTGTCTGCATAGCTGTGGAAATTTATCCCATGCTGTCTAATGATTCTACCAATTGGAAGCATATATATATATATATATATATATATATATATATATAGTATAGCGAAAAGAACTGGTCCAAGCACATAACCCTGTGTGAAGATTTATCATTTACATGAACAAACTAGAATCTGTCAGACAAATTAGAATTAGACCAGTCTAGCGCTGTTCCTTTGATCCCTACATGTTTTTTAAGAGAATATTGGGATCGACTGTGTCAAACACAGCACTGAGATCTAACAAAACCAGAACAGACACAGGTCCATTATCTGAGGCCATTAAAATATCATTAGTAACCTTCACCATTGCTGTTTCAGTGCTATGATGAGCTCTAAAACCTGACTGAAACTCTTCAAACAGGTCGTTACTGTTTAGATGCTCACAGACTTGATTAGCAACATTTTTCTCATTAATTTTGGTTAAGAAAGGAAGGTTAGATATAGGTCTGTAATTAAGTAAGTCATCTTGATCAGGGGAAGGTCTCCTAAGGAAAGGTATAAATACAGCAATTTTAAATTCCTGTGGTACTTTTTTACAAAAGATAAAAGATAAGATTAGAGATTCATATTTCCATTTAATTGCCAAGCTAATTTCTTGGCTTTCTAATAGAAACATGTTGTAGTCTGTCTTTGAAGTGCCTCAAGGGGGAAACTAAAGCTCTGCTTTTATAGAAACAAGTGCTGAAGAACTGCTTAAGAAACAGTTGGTTTTGATGGACGACAGACGGACAGAGAAACTGAGCTGAGGAGAGCGAGAACCTGTAGTCAGGCAGATAAACATGCAGGCAGGCGACCAGACAGCAGAGTGGAAACGCACCGGTGGTCTCAGACAGGGCCGCCAAATGACCGTGTAACTCAGACGGAAAATAGGAAGGAGGGGAGTAAGAGAAACATTGCTTCAAACTCCCAAACCCCCTCACATCCTCTTAGCCCCCATTTCATCTTCTTCACCCCGTATTTTTTCTTAAATCCCCTCCACTCACGATTTAGTCTGTTTTTACCACCCACGCATTGTTACGATGTCCACTGGTTTAATCTTCAGCCATTCATCACTTGCTCTCATTTATCCTGCTAAATGTTCAGACTGAGCACCCCTGAGTCTTTTCCTGCAGTTTCCCCCCACCTGTCGGATCCAGGGGCAGAGCAGACAGCCCAGCTTGGGGGCTGCTAAGACGTGGTAACGAGGTGCACATTAGACGCACAGTTGCAGTCACAGAACGTATATTCTTATAGATGACGGCACCCTGTGCGGATGAAGCAGCAGAGCCATGCCAGGTTATTTCTGTCCTCTGTAATGCCTTCTCATTAGCAGCTCTAATAGTGCAGCTAATAGAATCTGGAGCACAATGATAGACCCAAGATACGGTTTCTGTTTTGTCGTCATGACTCTAAATGTTCTTGCCTTATTACCGGCGCGCCCCTGTACCCCTTCACCTTAATAGAAGTGTGCTAAAAATCCACCGAGGTGTGACGTTAAAATGCAATTGATGTGCCTGCAGATGCACTTGCGAGTTTCTTGGGTTATCTGCAGTGGCCAGCCGTGCACATTTGAAATAAAGACATCAGAGCTGACTGACATGAAATCACCCTTCCTGACTATAATTCTGAGCTCAACCAGAGCTGTTATTAGTGTTTGACTAACCACGGTATGCGCTCGATTTCCACAGCAGTTTTGATTCCACAGCTGAACACATCAAGTGCTGCGTTTTGGAATTGCTGCCTTCCTGCCAATGTGGCCAGCATGATGGCACACTTGTTGAGGAAGGAAAATGAAATGATGTTTGTGTGCCTGTGCGTTTTTGGAATCAGTATCATAGATCCTACCAAGTAGATGGGCTCGCGCACTCACACATAGACACACCGATTTCCCGCCACACAGAGCGGTTTGGATGACATGCAAATCACGCCATAATTCCTCCGTTATGGAAAAACAGTGCTGCTGCTGGCAGACACCAGCTGGCTTGCTCTTTCTCTCACATGCCGGGATGGAAATTCTTCAACTTCCAGTCGACCGTGCACACTTTGTACTCGCAGATCTAGCTATCACCTTTTTTACTGCCTCTGGAAACGTATAGTGCTCTACAAATGTATTTATAACTTTTTAACTTTTTGTCACTTTACAACCATAAATTGATGATTTTTTTTAGGATTTTCTGTGATAGACCAACACAAAGTAGTGCATAAGGATGAAGTGGAAGGAAAATAATGGAATGTTTTCAAAAATGTTAATAAATAACAATACATGTATTGTGATGTGTCTTTGTATTTGGTCCCCCTGAGTTAACACTTTGTGAAACTACACTTTGATGTAATTTAGTCACAGCTGCTGTTCTTTTGGGATTTCTCTCTACCAGGTTTGCAAATTTGGAGACAGAAAGTCTACCCATTTATGTTTGCAAATAACTCTATCTCTTTTAGTCAGGTATAAAGTCAACCCAGTTGAAAGTATTTAGCAGCTTCTAAAAGTTTTTCTTCACAAATTTCCATGTATTCATCTTCATTAATTATTCAATTCATTAATTAACTTTTATGTGTCTGCTGAAAGTCTGTTTCATTGTGAGGATGGTGTGTTCAGAGTGATGAGCAGTTAGTTTTTCTGCAGAAATAGCATTTTGCATGTATCCCAGTGAGGTCAGATTTGGTCTTCTCTGGCCAGAGCAACTTCAGCCATATGTTTGCTATCTTCCCTACTTGGTCTGTAAAAACATTAAATGGGTCTTCTTATAGCTCTCTGTCAGAAATTACTTTCTTCTTGTTAGCCTTCTTTGAAGTTCCGGTTGTTGGAGAGCATGACTTAACGTTGTCCTGTTTACAGATTATCCCACCTGAGCTGTGGCTCTCTGAAGCTCCTCCAGTGATCCTGGAACTCTTGGCTGCTTTTCGGATTAATGCTGTCTTTGCCACTTCTGTTAATTTAGCCCTCTATGGCATGGCGTTGTCCTCATGCAACGCACCACTTTTTTGGTCATTACAGAGGCCCTTTAAATTTTATTTCATAAAAAAAAAAAATCCAGTGTCACGTTACATGTATCTGTCCAATAAAATCATGAGTAGAAGTGGGCTTTGCCTTTGTCTAGGGGAGGGGTCCCCAAAGTTGGCCCTCAAGGGCCGGTATCCTGCATGTTTTAGTTCTTTCCCTGGTTCAACACAGCTTAATCAAATGATGGCTCATTAGGCAAGGCAAGGCAAGGCAATTTTATTTGTATAGCACACTTTCAACAGCAGGGTAATTCAAGGTGCTTTACATGATTTGGTGATTTAAAAAAAACACATAAAAGAAACACACATTACACATGATACACAATAAAGCAAGAGAAAAATAAAAAAAGCAAGAGAGCATGAACACCTTTCATACATATGACATCAAGCATTTACTCAAAGGCAATTCTAAACAGATGGGTTTTTAGTCTCAATTTAAAGCAGTTCAGAGTTTCAGCAGCTCTACACTCGTCAGGAAGTCTGTTCCAGATAAGGGGAGCATAGAAACTGAAAGCTGCTTCTCCATGTTTAGTTCTGAGTCTAGGGATGTTTAGTAGGCTAGAGTTGGAGGACCTGAGTGGTCTTGGTGGTTGGTACCATGACAACAGGTCTTCAACATAATTTGGTGCTAAGCCATGTAATGATTTATAAACTAGTAAAAGTATTTTAAAGTCTATTCTCTGAGCAACAGGGAGCCAGTTTAAGGACTTTAGAACTGGGATGATGTGCTCTACTTTCCTGGTTCTAGTGAGGACGCGAGCGGCAGTAATTCAATTCAATTCTTATGAAACAGTGGCAGAATGTTAGCTATATTGATAAGGTGTAGAGTTGAGAACCACTGGAGTTTTAGTACCATGATTGATCAATGAGTGATTGTGACAATAGTGAAGGAAAACTATGCATGTAATAAAAACTTGTATAAACTTACAGAAAATGGATACGGGAATTTTTTATGGGAGGATTGAGCATGAGGTTACAGTTAGGGCCATTCCTTCAGACAGCGAGGATAGTACTGTTGACTGTTCAACCGATAGAACCGCACAAAAAAGGTCTATGTCCGAGGGAAACGCCCTGCTATAGTCAAAAGAGTGCAATAGAAATATGGGTGAGGTGGATTTACTTGATTCCCTGATCACTCTGTACCGGTGCAGAATTAGGCCCAAGAAGTGGTACCTTGGGGTACCACTTCATGCTGGACATGACGATAGTGATGGCATGGCTGCTTTATAGGAGAAATTGCGTGAGCTGTGACATGAGGGCAGACGAACAGATGAGACTCTACTCGTTCAAGTCTTACTTAGCGGAAGGCCTCTGCAAAAGCGGAAAGAACCTAGAACAGAAGAAAGGTCGCCCTAGTTCCACGGTTTCTATGGAGTTTGAGGCAAAGAAGAAAAGAGGAAATACAGCACCAATCCCTGTCAATGATGTGCGCTTGGATGCTACAGCACATTGGCCGATGATGACCGGAAAATAAGGAAGATTCAAGCTTCCAGGGTGCAATGGTACACCTAAAGTTATGTGCAGGAAATGCAATGTTCATTTGTGTTTCACAGCCACCAGCAATTGTTTCCGTCAGTTCCACACAGAATAATTGTCACCAATTGTTCTTGAAAAAAAGGAAAATAAATAACATTCAGACAAACTAAAACAGTTAAAGATACACGAATATACATGTACAGTATCAATTTAGATTTTTTTTTATAACTGATATGTATGGAAATGAACTTGATGGCACAAAATAAACATTGTTGATATACATCTTGCATAATTCCCCTTTTTTTGTTCCATTTTCATTACAAACTGAACATAGAAAATCTTGACGTTTTACTACCCTTGTTGCGCATTGTTGCCCTGAGGCAACGTACTGATTTCTGGTTTGGGGGGGGTCGGGGTGTCAAATTTTATTTTTTTTGATACGTCATCAGGGACCCACAAGCTCTCAAAAGGAAGGGCAAAACATTTTTTTCCCACAAAAAATAAAAAGTCATGCCATTAAAGGTTAGGTAAAATGGCATATCTTGGTAGTTTTACACTTTGGTACACTCTTTCCATTTTTAGTGAACAGTGCTGTGCGAGCTGTTCTTTCATGACATGTTTCTATAACCTAACCCTGCTTAAATGTCTCCACAAGTTTCTTGTTCTTTATACTGTTTTTTTCACTAATGTTCTCTAACAAACAACTGAGGCAAGAAGAGCTGCATTGATACTAAGATTAAATTAGACAAAGGTGGACTTTTTTTACTTATAAGGTGACTTATGAAGCCAGTTGCACTGCATTTTATTTAAGGGTAGAAATAACACGGAAATATTATAAATTAGAAAATTAAAAGACATTCGGCATAGTTAGACTATGCTGAAGAACAAGAAGACAAAGAGGATGACACAAGGAAAAAGACTCTGCAGTCTAGATACCCACTTAAAGTAAAAACTACTACTGCTGTTATTGAACTGTAATTTAATGGCTCCTCTGTGTGGAACCTGTTTGGACCTCCACTGGGAACATGGGCCCCTTGGGGAAATTGACCTAATTTCTTTGGCTCCTTACTCTTCAGTCACAGTATTATTGATGTGATGCTGTGCCAGGCTCTTTAGAGTCTCTTCTTCAGGCAGTCAAAGGAAATGGTCAAAGTAATTTGCAATCAAGTACACTAAAATAAGCAAGGCAATAACTGTTTTGAATTCTGTGTAGAAATATAATTTTTTCTAGTTTATTGTTGGAGATAGAATGGGCTCTGTAAGAGAGAATGGACGCATGTTCAAATCTCCTATTAATCAAATGACCTGCATTCATCAGATCAAAGCACTGTGACAGTGACAATATGTTTTCAACCCGAGAAACAACAGAGAACACACTGGTCTACCTCCTGAGCATGAAATAAAATATAGACATTGTTGCTGCAGGATCTTTGTTTGTAATATAGACGAGACGTCATTGATTTCAGGATGCTAAAAGTTGGCACATCTAAAAGCTTAAGTTTAAATTAAACAATTTAAGTTACATTAAAAAGCTTTGGCTTTACTGAGGGAAATGTAATCAGTAATGTAAACAAACCAGACACAACCCAACATAAGAAATGATCTGGATTCCAACCAAAGAGGTGACAGGAGAACAAAGAAGCAACAAGGAAAAAAGTGGATAGAAAAGACAGGTTTTGAAGTACCAACACAGAGCTGGACAATAATTCAATATCAATACATACCGCGGTATACTTTTATTCAATAACGGTGATATGAGTTTTAAACACATTTCTGGTAATTCGATATACATTGCAGTAATTTTTTTAAGGATTCTTTTTGCTCCAGTAGCCTTTATATAACAGTTACTGGACAGGAAAGAGGTCAGAGAGAGCAGGGAATGAATATACATTACAGTATATAATTACAGCGTTTCACTGACTGACGTTTCACGGCGTTAACAAGCGCAGCCGATTCAAGCCGAATAGAAAGAGCCGCGACACATTGGCTACATTGTGATGACATACACCACAGACAGGAGCCCGGCAGCAGCAGATGGCTGTGCTCAGGACGTGGTAGACAGATAAACTAGGCTAATCTCAACGAGGCAAATTTTATCAACAAAATGAGTGCTCCTAACGAGTTGAGCCGAGTTGAACGCATGGACAAGACTACAATGCTTCGGGCACCGACTAAACTCCACTATTGGTTAGTTATTACCATTTTGTGTATGGTATGAGGGTATGGTATGAGATTTATGCTTGGTATATTTGTTAAATGTCATTTAATAAGTATATAATTAACCATCTGTTGTGGGCATTCTTTGCAGTTTTTCTGATGCTTTTATAGTATATATCGATATCGGAATTGTATCGTATCGACCGAAATTAAGAAATATATTGTGATAAGTTTTGGCCATATCGTCCAGCCCTATACCAAGATATACAGAAAACCAACTACAGTCTTCCACCAAGATCTGAAAATGAATACATAAGGCAAATGTTTGGAACAATGAATCCTAAAGCTAAGAAAAATAAAAAAAAAGTCATAAAAAGCATGACACTAACTAAAAACTTTGAGTGTTTTTATGTTTGCTGTTTGTTGAATTTTTAATTCTAACTGAACCAATAAGCTATGAAACATTAAACTGATTCTTCATTTTTTGGATGGCTTCCAGATACATTTCATTAAATACTTCAATAAACTGACATGCCCTCTGCTAAATCATACAATATTAAGAAATAACAATAATAATTTAGGATAGTTTGAGTCTTAATTTTTCCTTTTAGATTATGTCAAAATCTTCAGTGTTTAAATTTCTGTTCTCAAAATAGGTTATTTAATATTGAGCTTAAAACTCTCTTCCTACCTCTCAAAGGTACTCTTATGTAATTACAAATTAAAACAATTCTGCTTTGCTCCTTTTTCTGTTTTGTGTCACTCTAGCTGAAGGTTTGATTGAGATACCTGGATGTTCTTCTCACAAACAGCTTTTTAAAGGCAGCCAGCCTAGATTACCGCAGCCTGAAGCCTCATAAGCTGACAAGTCGAGCCTAGAACCCCAACACCTCTGATCCATATTCAGCAGAGGATCAGGCTTTTCTGCCTCAAGCAATGTAATTGCACCTGCAGCTATGAGGTTTAAGACAGTTTCCCGCTGATGTTGACATTTTGAAACTTGTCAGTTTGTCAGCAAAAAGGGACACATTTTTTTCAACACATTCACACATATCTTCAAATGTCTAAAACATTTTTTGATTACATTAAAGATTTTTCTGTCCTTCTCCGTTCTGTCATTCCATCTTGTAGAATCTGAATGAAAATGGTGAAATATTGCAGCATCAGAGTTCTCAAGGTCTTTAATTCATCTGGAATTAAAATTGTTTAATATGGAGGCCCTAAAGTGCTGCAATCCAATATTTAAATACATAGCTAAATATTTATATGTGTAATTATTTCATTACAATTGCAAATAAGCGTACTATGTTAATAAATAAGTTTATCTAGAATTACTTAAATGTCAGTTTAATAACATAAACCAATAATCGAATGCGAAGAGTAATTACAATTCATATCATAAAATTCATAAAAATATTTATTATTTGCCTTTTTCCAGTGCTTCACCCCATCATGAAATTTGTTTAATTCACCGCTATGTATAAAGTAGACCCTAACATGTGATTGGCTGACCTAAACAGGAAGTTAACTTATGACCAATCATCTTTAAATATGACAGTTTTATCCACACCTGCTGAGTCACCCTACATTTCTTTACAGGATAAAAGTGTAATTATGTAATAATTAAACCATCAAATCATTACTTGAGTGTAATATTAAATAATTAAAAATCTGAAATAAATAGATATTTAATTTATTAAAGAAGTTCTCCTCATGTCATGGTTTCTTATTTACTGTACAGTAAAATATTTTAAAATCTTTAATAGTTTTGTGCAGTTGCACATTGGGATTTTAGTGTATCAAGATTATTTGGTGGGTCAAACACATAAGCCAAAGTGATTAGTTTGAAGTTGAGTTGCGTTGCACTGACAATCAAAACTCTGGTTCAAGTTAACGCAATTATACTATATATCAATTTAATGCAATTATACTTTAAAGCATTTCCTAGTGGACTGTGGTCCATAACTGATGAAAAACAAAAGTTATTAAAATATATATTTTGTTTTGATTGGACACACTAATTCTAATTGCAGGTTTCTGTTTTTATACATTATTTATTTATGAATTATTTGTTTACATTTTATTTGAAATATAACAATTAAAATAGTTATTTACCAATATTTTTTGTCTTATGACACTTTTAGCTTTTCATAGTTTCTGTGCTATGATACTGTGTTTAGTTCTGTATACTGTAGATCTGTTTCTGTTTGTTTACAGTATGTGCCAATACAGTATCCCTCATGTTGCAGAGGGCAGATTACAGCAGCAGCTTAGCACCTGTGGTTTGTATAGTATTTATAACCAAGCGGCAGGATTAGTTTTTCTTTGGCTGTTAAAGTTGAAGACATGTTCAAGTTTTACTGTTTGAAATTGCATTTTCTCTTCAAGGCAACATACTGTAAAGCTTTTGACTTAAATCCGACTCCTGCATGGATCATCAGATTATCCAGCCTTCTATTTGAGCAAGGATGGAAGTTTGCTCTAATAGTGGCACCAAAGTGTCGTTTTATATCTGACAAAAAGTCTGATCACTGAAGCAGCAGGGAATTAGCGGAGAAATGCTGAGCTAATGCATTGAAACCCTGTCAGTCTGAATCGGATGTCCTAAGTCTGACTGATATCTGCACAGTTTAGAAGCACAATTACAGCCTTAAATGCCAGAGGGCTCTTTCTCAAAAAGTAAAATTTGTGTTCTTGTGAGTTCAACTTTAAGTGATTTTTGTTATGTTAACACAGATTGTACCACAGAAAAACACATACAAAGCTATAAATATTTAATCGTCTAACAATAGATGGTATTGTAAGAATTGTGGTTAATGTTGTATATGTGACTGTATATATACAATAACCGTGTCAAAAGCTAGTTGTTCTGCTGTTCATGGGGCATGCAGCAGTTTTAAGGACTTTAAACAGGCTTTAACCTCCCTTATATCCTTGCCTTCCCCTCAGCTAAAATAGTTTATCAAGCTGGATTGTAGTTTTGGACTTACAGACACAAACTCAATTTTTTTTCTTAAAAGCTGTGTCTACATCGTCATACATTTCTTTCATTAAAATAAAATCAGTCCGCTAAGAGACTCAAACTGAAGTATTTCTGTCGATAAGTGGTATTGCACTCAGTATTCTCTGATCTTTGTTCTAAAAAAAGGGCCGGTTACAGTTCTCAAAGCATGCTGAGGATTTAAAAAGTTGTATTTCCAATGCTGCTAAAAAAATTCCCATTGTAGCATTCCTATAATTTTAAGTTCTCTAATGAGACACCAGAGAAATGGCCCGAGTGATCCAAGGTTTATCAGGCTTAAGGAGAAAAGGGTAATAAAGCACTCACCCCTCTCTCCCCTGTTACTGTGTGTTGCTGGTCACCTGCCTAAGGCCATTACACTTTTATCCTTGGTCATGAGAAAGACTTACTTGGCCCTTTAGAAACATTTCTGTCATCAGAAAAATGGACAGTTTATGTTGAAGCACTCCAATGACTTTTAAGTTTAACAGGCAGCGGAGACAACAGTTACTCTTTTGATTTAACTAAAACCAATGAGATCCTTTCGGCATTTTATCTTTCCAGGCCGTGTTGGCCTTTTAAAAACCTTTTACCTGGTGTGGAGCAACAGGTAAGGGAGGGTCAGTGCTGCACTGCTCTATACCTCCGATAGTAGGAAGAACTTGGGTCACTACTTCACTTTGGCATCCAAGTCAACATTTTTACCGCTTTCAAAATTAGGTAGCAATCTAGAATATTAAGCTAAATGTTATCCTCTTTGAACAGCATGTTTAACTAGTTTTGTTGTTTCTTCCTTGTCTAAACTTTGATTTCCACTATAAATCACAATGCTTTGTTGTAACATACGTAGCTTCAACCATGGTCTGCTGATCATACTGTGTAGTGTAATTAAAATACCCAAACTTGTCTGGTGAGTCACCTTTTTTAATCTTGCAATAAGGTCCATTGTTAAATCCTTTCTCGAAAGTCCACATTCATTCTAAATCTCAAGCTTGTTTTTTTTCATTGAGACTCTTAATATTAGAAAAACTCTGAAACAGTTATTGCATGCATTTGGCATTAATATGTACTCAGCTTTTAACAGTATTCCTTACACTTTAAAATCTCTCATTAAGTTGTTTTGTAACCCAAGATGTCTAATGCTCTCATAGACTTTACTGTCACATAGAGATTTGGGTGTGGAGACACTTCCAAATAAAAGTTTTCTGTTAAAAACGGACAATAAAAGTGCATGAGATCCAAACATTCCAAAAACACAGAGATGTTTTCAGACTTTACACATGCAGATGAGCGCAAGCTGATAAACTAAATTCTGATTATTATTTTCTTCCTTAAAGAGCAGCACACTTAAGTGTTGGCATTTATGCTCCTAAAACTGAGATTATGGTTTCGAAAGAGAACACATTTCCTAACCCCTAAATTGTTAGTTGTAACACAAGCATTAAAAGAGTGTGTTCATTTGGTGTTTTTTAGCCATACTGTTGCATTGTTTTGTTCAGCTGGGGTCATCTGATGCTGCTTGTGTTTAATTATTGAAGATCAGTGAGGAGTGTTAATTGGACAGTCCAAACATCAGTTCTGAGATTAGCTGTGCACTGGCCCACTGGTCCATGTTATGATTTGCTGTGGGTTAGATAGCAGGAGGGTGCTTACAATGGGCTTCATTCCCAGAGACAGGAGGATTACCGGGGTCTCCAGTGAATACCGGCCACCGGACCTGGCAGGCTCACATCCCAACAGTGTTGTGTTGGTGGGTAATATGCTAATCCAAATTAGATGTGGCATGATGGATGGAATGTCACATACCAGAAGTCAAATAGAAGAGAACGGGCTGATACAAAACGTTGGTGGCCTCCAAAAATGCATCCATAATGAATCTTACGCTATTTCTATTACAGATGGACTAGATGGAATTGAATTTTATAATCTCACTTTGTTTCTTAATTTTACAGTTCTAAAAGTGAATTCTAATCCATTTCTGGATAAAAGAATTTAGTAATTTATTGTTTACTCTGAGTCCACGAGTGACATAAGAATAAACTTTACATCATGTCTTTAGATATAAATTTCTCCTTGGGATAATTTTAATATTTTCTGAAATTTGTACAGAAAGTACAATCTCATTGATCCTTAACTTTTCCCACAGTTCTTTGTGTAGTAACTATATTTGTTTGGGTCAGAAAATGGGGGAACTGTTACTCCACCTGCCTTTTTGCTCAGGTGCCATTGCCAAAGTGAAAATATTCTTCCCCCTGAGCTGTGGATCATTGCGTTCCCTCTAGAGTCAGCATGGGCTTCTTGAGACTTTCTCTGATTAATATAACAGTAAGTTGAAGGGGTAGATGTAATTTTGCACTGCACTGTACACTATAAAGTGCATTTATGTTTGATGTAGTTGCCTCACAGGTGCGAGGGTTTTTCCCTTTTTTTATTTGCATGTTATTCTTCTCTGTTAACGTCTAGTGCAGAGTCACTAATAAGTAGAAATTAATGAGTTTAGGGAAATTAAGGGGTCATTAAGAGGTAAATCTGGTGATGAAAGGGATAAATGACATAATGTACTTAATGAACAAGGTAATTAAATGACTGTATTGAGGTAATAAGTCCGTACCAAGGATGGTGCGTCATTGCACTGAGAGCAGTGGAAACACCTACTCAACTAGGGATGTAAGAAAATATGGATACACCGGTATATCACAATATTTTATGTCATGATATTGTATCGATATTTAAAAGTAATGTATAATTTTTTTTATTAATTAAATTTTTTTAGAATTTGAATGGAACCATTAATGATGATAGTAGTTTTGAAGTAAAATTAAAAATATGACTAGTTTATAGCTTTTTTCACCGTTTTCGTTCCAGTGGATCAACTACATCTAATAATAAAACTGGATGTGTTATGTGTGAAACAGAATGCCGTGAATTTAGAATGCTGTGACAGTTTTTCTACAGTTAAATTCAGTTTTAAAAATCACAATATATAGTTTTACTCATAGTATCGCAATATATCATATCGTTCCCCCGTATTGTGATACTCAGTGTATCGCCAGATTTTTCCAATACACATCCCTACTTACCAAGGATGTCACACTTTGCTTTTGTGTAATGTGTGTGCTTGCAAAATAAGTTAATCTTTTCAGCAGTAGTGAGGCTGATCTATTTTGTTGTGGATCAGAGGAAAGGATTGCCTCTGTTTCCACAAAATGTTTCAATTCTTTTTACTTTTTACTTTGAAGTTGATTCTTTTATCTTCCTAGGCCATTGTTATTGGCACAGCAGGGGTGCTCTGTTGGTGGAAAGACCCTCAACGATTAAAAACCACTTCAAAGGGCAGCAGATTAGTAATAGGGAAATGCATTAACCTATTCTATCCAGCTAAGCAATTTTGTTCGGTAAATAAATAAAAAAAGAATGCAGGATTTGGTGCATTTATCTCTGCTGAAACAAGATTGAAGATATTTTGGGAAGAAACACTTTAGGAAGAGATTTTGAGACATCTCCAAAAATATCAACATGTTTATAAATGTATTCTCTCTGAAAAGTTAGGATTATGCTGGATTTTCCACCAATAGAGGACTCTTGCTAAAACACAGTGGAAATAAAGATTTTTCCATGTCATAAAAGGCTCACATTTCTAACCACTTCACAATGGCAAACTCAGCAAATCCCATCTTTATGCCTATTTAATGTCAAGTGGAAAACAAAGGATGGATGTGGAGAATGGTAGCAGGAAGAAACATATGGCTAAACCCTTACTGTGCCAATCACAGCAACATGAGTCTGATTTATCCCCCCCAATCTCAATTCCAGGAATTTTATGAATGGAAAATCTCAGGCAATAGGCTTCCCAAAGCCACTATGGCCTGTGTCTCATGAGCTTACCATGCTGCTCTGGTGAGTTCATGCTGTCTGGAGGAGTGCCATTGGAGGCACGTGACACCTTTACACATTTTCATTTAACATGATGCCTTTTGGGCTTTTTAACAGTTCAAATTATCTTCACCGGGTGGAAACTGGAAATCGTACTTTACTGAAATAAGGACGTACTTGTGGAGTAGTGCTGAGCCTAAAGACACTTGTTTGACTTTAGGTTGTTAGTCTGTCGCCACAATGTCTGGAAAATACATAAGTGGTATAAGAGTAAAAAAAGGAAGTGGAAGAGATCTTTTCTGGTGGTCCGAGCAAACCTTTAGGGTCCTGCTCGTTTAACCATCTGGTATTTTCAAGTTTTTCTTCAATATTTGAGTTTACTCCATCATGGCCTATTTTTCCACCTAAAACTGTCTCTCTTTTTAACAAAAGTGCAAAGGGAGCTCTACGCTTGTTGAAAAGTGGGAGGATTTAGCTTACAACAGAGGGCACTTTAAACTAATCAGCTTGATCTGCTGTCATGACTACCCTTTATTTCTAGGCCTTTTAGCAGCAAAAACATAGGTACTAACCTCTCTGTGCACTGTTTGAAATCAGCCCTCTGTCTTATATGGTCATTATGACAGAAAGTCATAAAAGATTTAAAAACCACTCTTCCTGTCTCTGTGGCACTAAGGCACTTCTATAAAAGAAACTTTTATGTCACGCTTAAAATAACAGTAGTTACTGGGGGGGTTAGGACTCCTAAAGGGATTTACTAATTCTTAAAGGTTAATAATTAAAAAAAAGTTAATAATTGGTTACAGACTTTATTACTAGGCTAGCCTACATTTTACCGCAAACTTGCGACTATAGTTAACTTTCTAAAGAAGGCCCAATTGCTTGTATGCTAAGGGTCGGGACCTATAGTAACATCAACACACTGAAACTATTGTATTCAGAATATAAAATATTTAAAGCACTTTTTAATCTGTGATTGTGTGTTAAAAGTGTTCACTAGATACCAACCTTTCGCCAGCCGTCTTCTCTGTACCAACTAGGCCACGTCTTCCACAGGTGATCCAGACAGACGTGCTGTGCACGGAGGGGAGGGTGTGTGTGTGTGTGTGTGTGTGTGTGTGTGTGTGTGTGTGTGTGTGTGTGTGTGTGGGTGTGTGTGTGTGTGGGTGTGTGAGAGAGAGAGAGAGTGAGAGAGACGCGTGAGTGACAGAGAGACAAAGAGAGAGCAAGGAAAGGAATTGCAGCTGAAAGAATACGCTGCGTGTTTTAAATAGCGGAAAAAGAAAAACGAAACCCAATATCTGACGGTTGGTGGTACATTTAAAAAAAATTTTTTTTTTGCTCTGTGTTGAATCTGATTCGTCTATGTGTGGGAAAAACTGGACCACCTTGGTCAGTATGGCTGTATAGGAGTGCAATAACTGGCCAAATAATTAAAGAGGGGCAGATCTTTGACTTTCCAGTCACTCCGTGATAAAACTCCTTCCAGGGCCTGTTTGTGCACACACACATTGTGCTTTTCAGTTTTAACTATTTGATAGCTTACATATCAATTTGTTATATGGTTTATTATGTTTCCAAAATTTGGTCTACTTGCAAAGAAATAACCGTTCTGTGAAAAAGCATTTGCTCCCTTTCAGATTTTGTTTTTCCTTTTTCGTATTGCAAGAAAATTATATCAGATAAATGTAACCTGAGTCACATGATAATTGTATTTATTAATGGAATAAAAACTATCCGAACCAACCTGGCCCTGTTTGAAAAAGGTATTAGCCCCTAAACCAAATAACTACTCGTGACATATTTGGAGGCATCAAGCATTTACATCTCTGTGGAGCAATTTTGGTTCTCTGGACTAATTCAGCCACTTTATGCATGAAGAGGTCCTGACTGAGTTGTCAATGTGCTTTTGGAATATTTTGGTAGCCAGCCTCTCATGAGAAGGTTCATCACTGTTCAATGTTTTCTCCATTTGTAGATTTGTAGAGGTTGTTGGGGAGTTACTCACCAGCAAATCAACTTTTTTTTGCTGATGGACTATATAAATGAGTGTTTAATAGTGCTGTCTGCATGTCTGATCATGTCTTTGGTATTTTAGTATATTTTTGTAAAAATATTAATTTCTACTTTCAGTGTGGCCCCCTCTTTAGGTTAAAACTCTACACTGCACTTGAATTTGAATTGGGCATTGCTGTTCGCTCTGCAGCCATCCTGCCGCTGTGGGGTATAAAAGAAGAAGAAGAAGTCTCGGCCACGCCTGCGTAGTGAGTTGGACTTGGAATAGCAAGTGTTGACGTCGTCCAGCCCTGTCCTCCTGCTGTCCCTTGGTGCGCCAGGCAACACCTCCTTTTGGCACATTTTTCAAACAGGAAATGTAGGTGTAGTTAGACTCTGGTAGGGGAGTGAGTTGCTCTTTAATAAAACATAAGCAGGACTATATTTCTGACTGGTATTTTAGCAATGTTAAGAACAGGTCCTAAGTGATGGTGGACACAAGAGTTAAACCCTAAAATCTTTTTCCTTTATAGTGTTAAGTATCTATTTACTTTTGTACTAAAGTGGCTATTTTAATTATATTTTCACGGAAAAAAGTAAATGAGAGTTGATGCCAAAGAACAAAAAAACAACGTGTTTTTCGAGATCTAAAGTTTTCTGGCCGATACCCATTCCCCCCACAAAAGTGAAAAGAATATGTAGCAGATTCTTTTATAGAGAAAATAACTATGAATCCCCCAGAAAAATAGACTGTTGGAAAGGGCTTCAAGTTCTTAGTTTTGATGCGCTGATTGACTACAAAACTTTTAAAATGTGGTGGAGTTAAAAATGTAAAATTTTAATGTTAAGATATACTTGCAGAACAGAATGTTTTCCTGAACTAGGTTTTTTTTTCTTGCCTTTCTAGCTCAAACTATAATGCAGAAGGAACCAAAAATTAGTTCTGACAAAATGAGGTCATAGACTGTGCCTCGTTGAACGGAAACTGAACCGCTATCTATTAGGCTCTTCTGTATGAAGGACTGACATACTGATAATGAGCCAGAAACAAAACAGAGGAAGAAAAGAAGAGAAAAAAGAGACAGATTGATGCTAAGGAAAAATGCACTGAAACAGCAGATAAAGTAGAGATGGACTGATGCAGAGAGAATGAGGGACCTCCTGCTGTCTCTGCAAGGTGTAATCAGGAACAGATGTCTTTCTGCACTCTGACTGGAGGCAGATTTTCACAACAATTAATTTCCACTTTGCAGCATTTTTTTAGGGGAATATAGACACAGGATGAGCTCATCTTGTCTTTGAGTTTCTGTGTAATTGCTTTGAATTCTCTGACAGCCTCTCAGCTTCCTATGTTGAAGACTCTTATTGCAGATGGGATTGTACCTCAGAGTGATATTGATCGAAGACTCCATACAGAGTTTTACTAAGTTCAAGATCCACAGTGAGTCTCTGTATTATTGCTTGAAAAGTATTTTTCACACACAACTATTGTGTTGCATGTTTAAAATATTTTAGAGGAGGTAGGTTCTTTTGAAATAATCAGCAATTACATACATCATCATCATAGAGACACACATCAAATTTGTGACACATTTCCAATCTCTGGTTTATATAAAGGTTATACCTGCTGATATCGATGAGGAGAATTTAAGATTTTTCAAGCCTTCCTGCCAGGAGTGGTCAATAATTATTTAAATCAGGATAATGGGCGACACCACGTCTATCTGTAAGAGATCATTTTCTAAAGCTTTGAATGTTCTCTCATTCATCTAGTAAAATGTTCTTGCAAAATGTCTTACTAGAAAGCGTGAAGGAAGAGCTGTAAAATTAGTATCACTACAATGTTCTACTTGGAAATCTTAAACCATGCCAGTCATCCAGATGATACTTTGAGACGTGCCACCTTCTTCAACATTTCTAAATATCTGGTATAGTCACTACATTATGTCACTGTGTTGTGGACAATCCTTGTAAATACATTAGTGTCTCTCAAATGTCTGATTAACATCTTGGTTTTTTTAACTGCAGAGAAGAAAATATTACCCAATAGCACAGTTTGTATACAAATTTAGAAAAGATGTGCCACAGTTCATTGTTGTTTCATCACATAGCGATAGGTATGTTTCATGCCACATTGTGGCACAAACTTGTCAGAGCCTCATCGGCCTCACCCCCAATTTCCACTGCATGCGCTTTGTCCGCTCCGGGCCGCCACGCACTCTGCAGCCGTTAGCAATTTCCACTGCATGCGCTCTAGATCCGATCCGCTGCGGTCCGCAGCGCAGAGGTGCTCAAAGATGCATGCACGGGAATTGCGAGATCTTGCAATAATAATAAATGCGGGAGTCAGAACAAGATTATTCATTCCGTGGGAGACGAACAGAAAAGAACAGTTATTCTATGTTATTCTGTGTCAAGATATTTTGGACAACAAATGTATAAATATACGCGGGTTTATATTAATATAGCTATGCATACAAAAAATCCTAGTCCGTCTTATTTATTTATTCTGAAAAACACCTGGAAATGTGGTTGCTCTACATCCTGTTGGTGCTTAGTGATTTGTGTAGATTGACTGCGGACTTGCTCCGGCGTCTGGCAAAAATAGAATTGATCCTATTTTTGCCGGATGGCGAAACAGTGGAAATGCTCTCATTGACTACAATGGGAGCGTTTGTGCTGCGGAGTGCGTGACGGAGCGGAGCGGAGCCATATAAAAGACAATTTACCCACTTTCCTCTCTGTTCTGACATTTGGTTCTCTAGCCCAGAACTCCACCCTTGTATGTCCAAGTGTCTTCCCAAGTCCCTGCCAGTCAGTTCTGTCTCCAGTTCTTCTCAATCTCTCTGCTGAGCAAGATTCTGCATCTGAGTGTGTACTTTAATAAAAACTATTACAACTACTACTGTTAGAACTACCCTACATCTCTTCAGGAAGCTAAGTTGGGAAAGCAAATAATTTTGCACTTTTAGTTCCTCACTGAGAAATTGCAGCACTTTTCAAAGCGTGCTTTAATAAAAACTATTACAACTACTTTTGTTATCCCAGCAGTTCTTGACAGAACTACTCTACATCTCTTCGGGAAGCTAAGTTGGGAAAGCAAAGAGATGGACCAATTAGTCATCCTGACCTCATTTAGCTCAGATTGGTGTTTGGCAAGTCCAATACTAAAAACACTTTTTTTGTTGTTGTTTTCAATAAAAGCGTCAAAACTAAGAACTCACTTTTATTTTTAGTCTATGGATTTATCAACCAGGAGCATGTATTCTAAAGTAATTGGATGGAGTGTTTCATAAAAGAAAATCAGATAAAGGTTAGGGACATTAAATGGGGATTACATTGTAATCTCTTTATTTTCTGTTGGATTAAAAACTGTTAACTATCATAGAACCTAATATTCTTTTTTACTATCCTGTGTTCAAGTTAATTTAACTAAAAAACTACCCGAATCGGTTAAAATCAGAATAAAAACTGCAAATTGTATCAGACAGGAAAAGCCCTTTCTAGTTTTTCAATTAAACTGTAGTCTCTTTAATGAAGCTTATGTAACGCCTAAAAAAGATCATTTGTCACTTTGTGAAACAAATTTGGTTATCTTTTCCTACCTTTAAAGTCTCCACTGAATATTTTACTTAGTTTGTCTGACTGTGCTTTGCTTTGCTTCAGCATATTTACTTGTTTCTTTTAGAACAAAAGCCATGGGAACAATCCAAAATCAAACCAAAAATTTATCAACTCTAGTTAACTCATTGACAACTCTCATCACTCTGCATCAGCTCTTGTTGATTCTCTTTTTTGTCTACATAATTAACTCATTCTAGTAGGCCTCTGCAGTATGAGTCATTAGATTTTTTTAAGTAATGGTTTAGGACTTCACAAATTCTAAAATACCTTTTAAAATACACGGAATTGTACTTGTTGGCTATAAATAGCTGATGTATCAGGGATTTATACCACAGTACATGTACTTGACATGTTCAGAATACCTTTCATAATACAACTTGGAGCATAAATGATTCTTGGTCATGCTGAAAAGTTTCACGTCAGAAAAGGGTCAAAGCAAGCCTGTTTCCATGGAAACAGAACTGCATGAAGAAAGATGACTATTATGGTACTTGACAATCAAACCAGCATAAAAGAACAGTTTGAGGCTTGATGTTAAAATTTGCAGTGAGCACTTGTATGCTTGCAAGCGCTGTGTAGCTTTTCTTGTGTCAACAGTCTCAACAGGTGAGGAGCGATCAGTCACCCACATCCAAACTGCCTCAGCGGTTAATTATATTGAGCCAGGCCATAGCTCACTCTGTCTCAAGTTTTATATGGGGGAAACTGTTAGTGCAGCAAATAAAACGGAGAGATTTGACAACTCTATATAAGGGCTGTGGTGTATCCACTTTTGAGTTTGATAGCAGACCCATTCTAATATAACTGAATGCAGAACAGATTGAGACATGTTTTATATTATGCTGCTATGACATAAAATGAATAGTTTTTAATTTTTTTATTCTCTTTACCTGCCAGCGCTTTGCTGACTTTGCAAATGAAAAGTTAGAAATAGAAACATCTTAGACAAACAAACATTCCACGCTGATTGACATGAGTTTCGCTGCTTGATAGTAATTATTCATCACTCATGCTTGGCATGTTCATCCTTGTGAGCTTACAATATTCTATTTCGGTATTAGCATATTTGGTAGAGTTCCTTTCGATCCAAACATTATACTCTAATATTTCTCCATAAATAACAGCAAAGCATCTATATGAATGGAGCTACTATTCTAGCGTTTATGTATATTTCTCTTAGCTGGGCTATTTGTTAATGTTTCTTAGGCTTATGTTTTATTTTTAGATGAACTTTTTCAGTTTATTTTATCTTAACTCTACTCTAGAACTAACCTATAACTAATCTGATCTTACTTTGGCTTTGTTTAGCTAACCTTGTTTTATTGTAACTCTTCTTATTTTAGCTGAGTTTATAAGCTGTACGCTTTAGCTCAGTCAGGTTTTAACTTATTACTTTAGGTTATCTTAGTCAGCTGGGCGTGTGCTGACGAGGACCAGGGGACAGGAACACATTACACCAGTTTTAAAGTCATTGCGTTGGCTCCCTGTGTGTTTTAGGATCATTTTTAAGGTCGTTTTATTAGTTTATAAATGTCTTAATGGTCTTGGTCCATCTTATTTATTCTACCTTCTTTTGAAGTAAGAGCCCTCGGGGTCCCTGAGGTCCTCTGGTACTGGCCTTTTAGTTGTTCCATAAGCCAGAACCAAGACTTATGGCGAAGCCTCGTTCTACCACTACGGCTCTCATCTGTGGAACAGCCTGCCAGAGAACCTCAGGGCCGCAGAAACTGCTGAAGTTTTTAAAAGAAGCTCAAAACCTGCCTTTTAGCTTGGCTTTTAATTGAGTTATTTTATTTATTTATCTATTTTTTTTCTTATCTCTTTTTATTCTTTATTTATTTATTTACTTTATTTTACTTTACTTTTATATTTTCAATTATTGTTATTTTCATTATTATTTATCTGTTTATTTGTATGTTATAATTTTTATTATTATTACAATTATTATTATGTGTTGCTGAAGTGTTTTTACGTATTGTTTTATACAGGCTAACTCCAGTGTTTCCTTTTTGGGGATCCTTCTCGCTGGGAGCTCTGCCAGTTTAGCCATGGAGTTTGAACTTGCACAATTGCTGAGAATTCCACTATTATATGAGCATTACTTTGGTCCACTAAGTTTTGTGTTCCAGTGGGAGGAATGTGTGGTTTGGTTGTCTGTGAATTGTTTTTATTTTTGGATTGATGATTAAGAGTTTGTCTGTTGTAACTGTTTTTATTATATTTTGTACACTACTGCAAAACAAATTTCCCTTTGGGACCATAAAGCTGAAGTGAAGTGAAGTGAAGGTACAGTAGCAGCCATTAGGATCGCTTTTGTCGTGGTGGACGGGGCTCTGCATTGCAGCCTTATGGCTGTGCTGTGGATAACTGCCTGCCCTGATCACGGCGGTCCCTGTAGTGACTCTTCTGTGGCTGTGGGATAGCTTTCAGTGTGGATGGATCTCCCAAATATTGTTTTCTCACAGTAGTTGCATTCTAGATGTTTATTTTTATTTATTTTATTTATATTTTATTTATGTTCACTTAAAGACATAGGAACGGTTCAATCAGTGTTTTTGCAGTGAAGCGGCAGGGGACAGGGTGTGTATGTGTCTTGTGTGAGCTGAGAGTTTACCTGGTTGTGTATGATCGATTTTGCTTTAAATGTCTTTTCTTTGTTAATTCTTCTATTTTAAACATGTAAAGCACTTTGTGCTTATTTTATCATAAAATAAAACTCAATATGCAATAGTCTTGTGCTGAGGAGATGTGTATTGGCAAGAATCTGGTGATACGATATGTATCACAATACAAGGGGGACGATACGATATATTGCGATGCTATGAGTAAGACTATATATAGTGATTTTTAAAACTGAATTTAACTGTAGAAACATTGTCAAAGGATTCTAAACACTCCAACCTGTTTCATACTTTAACACATCCAGTTTTATTACTAGATCTAGTTGATCCACTGGAACGAAGGTAAAAACAGCCACAAACTACCAGTCATACTTTTGCTCCAAAAATTACTGTCATAAATTGTTCCATTCACATTCTAAAAAGTTACTTCACACTGCCTTATGCATCGCTAAGAAAACTATCCTCCTGAACTGGAAAAATAAAAATGCTCTTAATATTAATCATTACAGAGATCTTCTGCTGGACCACATTGGTCTTGAGACAATCTATGCCTCCACATCTGATCGATCTCTCTGGACCCCCTTGATCAGCTCCATCACCTAGTAGGGGTGGGGGGCCCTTGATTTTGTCTTATGGGACATTGTTGCGGATGTAGGGCGTTTTGGGGTTGGGGGCCTCTATGGGGGGTCCTTGGGGGTGGGATTGCTTTGTGGATGGGGTCCTAGAAGCTATGGCCCCCACCTGGGGTTGGACTTTGGTGGTTGTGGGTGGTGACGGCTGCATGCGGTGCCATAGGGGGGTTGCACTGGCGGAGGAAAAAAAAAATCGATACAATATCGTGACATAAAATATTGTGATATATCGGTATATCGATATTTTCTTACATCCCTACTTCTTTGTATCTAATAGTATGGTTAAAACATTCATGAACAACAGCCATGCATACTTCTGCCTTTGATAAGATTATTAACTAGTTTACATTTCAATAAAATTGATCTATTAGACTGAGCTCTTCTTGTTGAGCTTCGATAAAAATATACTACTACTATAAATTATTTTCCCCAATCCAGTTCAAAGCACAAACCTAAGATCTGAGAAAAGTCTGATAACTTATGTTTTTTTGTTTGTTTTTATTCAGTGGCATTTTCTTCAGTTTCCTGTGGTAGTAAAAATACTTCTACAATTCTAATGACATTACCTCAAATTCCTAAATTGGTCCATCATTTGCTTTAGCAAATTCATATTCTTTTGCCTACAACAGTAAATGGGTACCAGCCTGCGTCCGTTTTTTTAGGCAGAAAATCTATTGATATTATAATAAGGTTGTAGGGCTGGACAGTGGCACAGTTGGTAGCACTGTTGCCTTCATCCCACAGTTCAAAAACATGAGTTTTAGGTTAACTTACCTTTCTAAATTGCCCTTAGGTATGAGTGTGTATGGTTGTTTGTCCCGTGTTCCTCTGTGTTGCCCTATGATGGACTGGCGACCTGTCTAGGTTGTACCCTCATGCGCGATGACTGCTGGAGATAAGCACCAGCCCCCCCCCCCCCCCGGTATAGATAATGGAGGGATGGAAGATGGATGGGAATGACTTCCAGATGCACCATCCCTTTGTCCAGGTCCAGAGGTCTGACTTACAGTGTCACAGATGATTTAACACCTGCTACTTAATAGGCAACGGTTCTGAGATAACATCCATTTATGACAAGACTTATATATGTAATTGTTCTTCTGAGAGCAAGAAAGAATGGATCTGAGAAACGATGTCATCATTGGTCATAATTTATCTTTCTGCTGGTACCTTGAGGTTGTAAAAATTTAGGATCAAAGCTGCTTTGGTGCTTTTTAAAAACTTCATATTGTGCAGATAAGTGGGCTGCAATCAAATTAACAAATTAACTCAAATTACCCTTTGCATGGAGACTTGTGCGCTGATAACTACCCACAGTTGAAGGGCACCAATGAAGACTACCAAATCAGTGGAAGTAATTAGGAAACAATAATAGACCGTTGGGGTTTTAAATTATTTGACATGATTCTGGTTATTAAACAGCAGCAACAAATTTAAATGAAGTATAAAGATGAATAAGAGTTAATGAAGCCAGCCACGGTTATTTCACTAAGAAAGGCATAAACCATGACAGGTGTTCTTATGGGTTATGAAACTGTGTGCAAATCCTTATTGTATGCTTTTCACAAAGGTAATTGTTGTTAGGATTGATGGAGGGAACGAATCCTAATTCTTCCATTAATTGTTGCATTTTTCAAATGTGCTTTGCCTTGTGAAAGTTACAATGACTGTTTGTATTAAGCTTTTGGGCAGTCCAGCTGCATCTCCACCCATTCTGTTGAGAAAAAAGAACATTATTCATATTGTCCCAGTGCAAATATTAGTGTATTAGTGGACATTGATAAATGCACTCTCTGAAGGCTGTTTGGCATGGAAACCAAGAGTGGTAAAATTGGCCTAATGGTTGTCAAGGTCAATGATACATGGGGACAGAGCATATCATTGTCAGCAGGACAAAAGAAAGAACTATTGGCATTTTCATTTTACAGAATGTAATTTTTATATGTGGTATTACAATACTTTCAGCTGAGCTTCCTTGGTCATAGAAGTTTTTATACATTACTGTTATTGTCGGGGACATTAATAACAGTGACTTTGTGCCACTGTTGGAAATGTCTCTTCCATATATAACTCCCAACTGGTTTTTACTCTTGAGTGATTCAGAATTATTAGATTAAAAGTTTCATTTTTCTCTGTGCTTGGTTTGTGGAAACGGTGAGACATTTGTTTAGCTTGGTTTGGAGTAAGATACTATTTTAGGTTTAGAGTTGTGCTCCGTGAGATGTTCTAAGGTTGAGATATTGTTTTATAACCTAACCCTACTTTAATCATTTCCACAACTTTTTTTCTGAATTGTCTGCTGTGTTTGCTAATGATCTAAGGCCTTCACAGAAGAACTGGATTTAGACTGAGCTTATACTATACACATTTGGACTTTATCACTCAGATAATGTTTTTTAAAGATAACAGGTTAAACTGTTGTCCCTTGCTTAAGCTGCTGCCCCCACGACCCGACCCCGGATAAGCGGAAGAAAATGGATGGATGGATGGATGAATGGTTAAACTGGATTTTTTTAGGGTATCAGAATTAGGGGGCATGATATAAATGGAGGATACACAGTGTGATTTTATTTTATTTTTTAAAGTTTTGTGGCCACAGTGACCTTTATTTGAAAATGAATAGTAAGGGGGTAAGCAGTGGTGGAAGACACCGGGACAGGACTCAAACTTGAGACAACCGCGTCAAGGACTGAGGCCTCAGCACATGGGGTGTCTGCACCAACCACCACGCTACGCGACGATGCTTTTTATTTTATTTTCATGTAAAAAAAAACTAAGTCTATTGTTTTCCCTTAACAATTATGCACTGCTTTTTAATTTCATATAAAATACAAATAAAATGTACACTAATTTGTGGCTGTAATATAACTAATGTAATATAAGTGTGAAAAATATATAAGATATTTTTACTATATATCAGTTTGTTCTATGTTTCTGGTTTTATTTTTATATACTTTTCTGTTAGATCTTATCCTTACACCTGCCAAAACTTCAACAGCCCCACTACGCATCATTCATCTTATTTATTTTTGGCTTTTAAAAATATTTTAGCTGACATTAAAGCACGTACTATAACCCGACTCTGCTGATTTGTGTCATTGCAGAGAATATGTGAGTGTGGAAATGTATTATGGAAAGGAGTCATGTTGACAACTTCTCTTTGACATAAAACATGCAGCCAGAGCACGCTCAATTATGATGCGATTAGTTAATTCGACGAAGATGTGGAAAGTGAATTATGGGTGTATCTCATTCCGCACCACTAATGGATGGAAAATACCTCCATCTCCGACCTCATCCTCCCCACACCCTTTAACCAGAATGCGTCTCATAATTTCCAACTTGTGCATTCTGAAGCGAATAGATTTAGCATCTCGGATTTATTTTGTCTTTCCATTTGGCTTTCTTTGGCTGTCTCAGTTGTAATTTACTGCAAGGTTGTTATCGTTACTGTAACAAAAACAGCCAGCACGCTTCTGTATTTATGGGTGCTATCTTCCTGACCTTCTTAGCGCCCGTCACTTTAGAAAGAATGCTTATTTAAAAACAACCTTTCCCCATAAAATGTCTCATCAAGCAGCTTTTTTTGCCCATCTGAAATACTGGAGGAGCCCTTTAAGTACTTCTTGAATTCTGATGTCACTTCACGGTGGGTTGAAATTCAAATTACCTTGAACAGAAAAGTCAACAGTTTTTCCAGAGAACAGGGAGCGTGATTATCTGGCAGCTCAATTACTGTCTCCAAAAAAACTGAGCGGCTCCCTCAGTTGCACGCATCGTACTGAAGTGTACCCACACTGTAAAACCGGCATAACAAATCTCTTTAATACAGATGCAGAGGGGCTCGCCAAAGAATGTGCTGTTCGTTACTCGGCGACAGAGCAGGAAGTTCATTGCTTTTCCACACAACTCAATAGTAAATGGGTTTCCCATTAGCAACAGTCAGGTGCATGTTTTTTTCTGTACTTTAATATTGCCTGTTAACAGTGTGAAAAGTGCTAAAAACCCGTTCTGAATGTTTGAATATGTGGGAACAGGTGAAGTCCTTTTTAACAATAGCTGTGAAGAAGCCAAAAGTTGTTGTTGATGAGACAGTATCGGCCACAGAGCATACACCCTACTTGTTTATTTAGTTTTCCAGTTCATCTTTCTTTTGTCACAATTGCTTTTGTTTGGATGAACTCATTTTCTACCTTCTCATCATACCGGGTCCGAATGTAAATGCACCGCCTGCTATTATAGCTCTCTGCTAAATATGCTTGGGAAATCCATTGTGCAATGTTCTTTCCCTTCTACAGCAAATGTTATGAAAAAGATTTGAGCATGCAGTGTACAACACATTGTAGTGAAATAAAGAGCTAGTGTATATGAA
Organism: Valencia hispanica; assembly: GCA_963556495.2. Classification (NCBI taxonomy): domain Eukaryota; kingdom Metazoa; phylum Chordata; class Actinopteri; order Cyprinodontiformes; family Valenciidae; genus Valencia; species Valencia hispanica. The sequence goes on from OY747703.1 coordinate 33,809,854, forward strand.
ACTCCCTCATTGTGAATTTTGCTGAGTAGTTGTGCCATATTATCATTGAATGCCGCTGAATATAAAAACAGATCAATATTTGTGGTGACATGGTATACAAAAGGCTTGCATTTATTTTCCCACCAGTTTTTTTGTTGAATTATGCTATTGTGATTTGAGAAACATGTTTTTTTTTCCTGTGTTGTGTTCTTTGCTGTGTACTGAAAGCATCAGATCATCTGGTCTAATTTCTCTGCTTTGCACTGCCTTTAAATATGCTGTAAAAATCACTTCATCAGTCTGCCAGTGGACAGCGGAGCTCTGGTTTTACATCATCTTCTGTCAGCAGCTGCTTGTGAAGCTCTACAGACACTTCTTCATAAAGCAGCTTATTATCTCCAACATCATCTGATTTATTTTCCAGTTCTTTACTGTGCTATGTTTCAGGTAATCTGCAGATTTGACAACCCCATATGCTATTTAGACAGCCTTTGTTATTGTTGTTTTTTTTTAAATTTCCATAAAAGATTGATTAAAACAAATCATTAAAATATTAAAACACTCAATTAAGCCCAGTGAGGGGGGATGTCTTTACTCAACTCACTTTGGCAACGACTGACACATCAAAATAAATATCAGTTTCTGAAAAGGATAAGCATTGATGCTGAAAGACAATCAGATATGATTTTAGGCTTCAGAAATAATGTGAAACGTAGTTATGTCCTCTTATGATCTGTAATATTTCATTAGTTGATAACATTCAGGTCTTTCCCTCCCTTACAGCAGAAAATTAGCACTTAGAAATTGACAGGAAGACAACTAATGAGCTTTCAAGGATTTAAAATCGTATAATGATATTAATTATATTTTACCTCCGTTGTTGTCAAGGCAGATGTATACTGGTATACATAACTAAAGTGCAGGTCATACACCTTATATTTTAAAGATGAAAGAACTCGTATGACAATACTATTCTATTTTATGAAATCTAAGATTGGGACTGGGTTGGACAAGGTGAAGCTGGCTGGCAAAAGAAAAACACTCAAGTATTTTCAGACATGCTGCAGTTTCATATCAAATGAGAATTAATAATTCTTGATATAAAGTGACAGAGGGACTTAAAATGGTTTATATTTCCTGATAATAGATTTTTTTCCCACTTAATATCTGCTAAATCATTAAGACCTGTTGAATCATACACTATAGTCTCTTTTGTAATCTTGTGTATATTCTTTGATACAGTGAATTCAGTGCTCGAGAGATGGAGACTGAAAACTGCTTAATGTTGCTTCTAGTAGTAACGCTTCTCGTCCCCCAACAAACATCTAAACAGGATATACAGAAAATGATACAGGTTTAATTTCCGTGCCATATAATTTGAAACAGCTGATCTTTAATCATCAGATAATAAAAGTGCTGTTTCAACAAGACAGGAACATATTAATTTACCAGTTAAATATTGGTATGTTTGCAGCATAATTACACGAGATACATTACTACGGTATTTCCTTCTCTCCAATCTGCTGTTAGCTATCCAGTTAAACGACGGAGATACATCTCCTGCCTTGCTGATAACCATCTTGTCTCCCACCCTCTCCCCACCTCTGATCTTCTTGGTTCTCCTGCTCGTCTTCTGCTTGCATGGCCTTGCTGGAGGCCTGCTGCTCCTCTGGGGAAAAAGTGGTGTGTATAAGCCTTCTGGGTGGATCTATATACATGCTCAGATCTCCAGGTGCTTTTAGTCTATGTTTCATTCTTTATGTGTCGGAATTTTCTTGATAAAATGCAAAGTCAGAAAAAGTTTGAATGATACAAGAAATGTAACAAATAAGAGAAATAATTGACATTGGGGTTCTGTATGGTGGTCGATCCTTAATGTTTCTGAGCTCACATAATTTGGTTTTGCTTCTGGACAGTGTTATTTTAGCCTTCTTTTTATGCAGCAAAGATTTAGGTGATATCTGTTTAACAAAGTATGCTAACCCACTGTGGTTTGTGTGGGTTGGTGACGATTGCTCTTTTTTGATGTTTGGCAATCTGATGGATAAGAGGTCATAGGGATCCATTCCCACTAATCTTTGCCTTTGCACTCAATTTTGCTCCAGAATTCTTCAGTTTACAGTAGGACTAGCAGAAGCAGATTGCTTTCAGTTTTTCTCTGTGAAACCTGTTTTTAGCTAGAGTCCCACAATATATTGATTCACATTTTTCACTGCAAAATGTCGATTACTAAGATCAGGTATGGGCATCAAGGGCAGTCAGTCAGGTATGGGCATCAAGGGCAGTGAAGGTCCATCCCACTGGCCAAATATATATTTTTGCAGGCAGAGTATATATGCATAGCACATGAATATATTAGCCTATCAAACAGTGCATTCATCAACCCTTTGTGTGACATCTTAAACATAGAAAAGAAGAAAAGTAATGAGGAAAAAATGGTATGATTGAAATCAATAGGAGTCTTGCAATATTAAAACGTTATACTGCAATTTCTCATCTTCCTAATATTGTGCAGTCTTGGATGATCTGCTTTTATTGATTGATGGTTCCATGAAGAAGATTGATAGACCACAGGGTCTCCAACTCCAATTTTGCAGAACCGCTATCCGATAACTTTCAGCCGTATCGCTGTTCCTACATACCTGAATCAAATAAATGGTTCATTCACAGGCCTCTGCAGAACTTGATGACATGCTGAAGAGGTAGCACTGCCATTTGATTTGAGTGTGTAAGACCAGAGATGCATCTAAGAGTTGCAGAACAGTCACTCATGAAGACTGGAGTTTAAGACCCCTGTGATGCAGAGTGGATCTTGTTTGAGGTAATTTGGGTGCTCCTCTGGTTTTTTGATTGTGGAAAGAAATAAGATGCTTGTCGCTCTGTGTTTCAAGCTCCACATATGGTGATAAGGTATGAATCATGACAGAAAGACCTTGATACTGTAACAAGGGGCTATAAAGAGCTCTTCTTATAGGGTGGACGGACTCAGCCAGAAAGGGGGAAGAGCTCCATCATCCAACTGGAACTCAAGAAAAAAAAACGAATATCCTCACCACCTCGGTAAAAAAAAATCTCTGTTCACAGCTTACCGCATTAGTGTGTTGTGAAAGCACATTCATAGACATGCCAAACCTGTAGGGTGCAGTATTTCCCCCAAATCCTATCCACTCAAGAGTAACTTTCTATGTTCTAACTTCTACATAGAGCAGTAATTGAGCTTGTAAAAACAAGCAAGCAAAAAGCACTTGGACAGTCGATGATGCCAACACAGCTCTGAGGGCATAAATGCTTTTTCTGAGTGTAAACACCAGTCGCACAAGTGATGTCGGACCATTTTTGTCGCGGAAAGTGGCCTGCTATGTGTGTCTTCCTACTGGACCGTTTTTCTCAAAGACCGGATGGATGGATAGATGGATGGATGGATGGATGGATGGATGGAGAGTTTAAGTCATTCAAAGGTTTCTAAGACTTAATGACAGACTTGAGAGTTTTTGGACATCTTTTCTCCTTACTGACCCAACCTTTGTAACTTAATTATCAATAACTGAATTACTGGCTTTATAAAATACATTTCATAGTTTTGTTTAATATAAATTATTTTTAGATTTGTGGTTGTTATCCTTTCTGTCCTCTTATTAAAAAGCAAAGGAATTGCCAGTTGTCAACTTAAAAAGAGAGATCACATTTCTCCTGTTTTAGCTTCCCTTCATTGGCTCCCTGTTAAATCCAGAACAGAATTTAAGATCCTTCTTCTTACATACAAAGCCCTTAATAATCAGCTCCATCATACATCAGAGATCTAATTGTTCCATATGTTCCTAACAGAGCACTTCGCTCTCAGACTGCAGGTTTACTTGTAATTCCTAGGATTTCTAAAAGTAGAATGGGAGGCAGATCTTTTAGTTATCAGGCTCCTCTCCTGTGGAACCAGCTCCCAGCTTTAGTCCGTGAGGCAGACACTCTGTTTACTTTTAAGGCCAGGCTTAAAACTTTCCTTTTTGATAAAGCTTATAGTTAGAGTGGCTTAGGTCCTCCTGAGCTATCTCTGTAGTTATGCTGCTATAGGCTTAGACTGCTGGAGGACAGATTTACCAATTTTCTTCACTCTGCTACTTCCTTTTCTACTACTACTCTCCAGTTGTATTACAGTACATTCTGCTATTTCGACTGTTAACTTTGTGTTCTCTCAGTGTTTTTCTCTCCATAGAAGATATACCTGGTCTGGTATCCTGCTTGGCTGCAATGCCCTGTTGGACGGGGGGCATCGACTGGGATGATGCTCCCAGTAACTGGACATCCACTGTGTCCTGTTATCAAGTTTTTACTTTCTGTAACATAGAAAGTTCTCTTATATCAGATCTTCTGTTCCTTCTGTGTTCTGCTCTGTCTTCTCAAACCCCCAGACGGTTGTGGCAGATGGCCGCTCCTACTGAGCCTGGTTCTGTTGGAGGTTTCTTCCTGTTAAAGGGGAGTTTTTCCTCTCCACCGACGCTACATGCTTGCTCAGTATGAGGGATTGCTGAAGGATTGCTGTGGTTGGAAAGTCTGCCCAACCTCACGCTAATGACTGACGCAATCTGCTGGGATTCCTTACATAGGAAACTTTTTAACTGATTGGAATGTTTGTATAAATGTATTGAAATGACTTCTTGTTAAGTGCCTTGAGATGACATCTGTTGTGAATTGGCGCTATATAAATAAACTGAATTGAATTGAATTGAACTGTGTTATATTTATAGTTTGGAATCAGAGTCCTTTATTGTCATTATACATCAGATGTCACAACTTATACATACAGCAATCAAGAGTTCCCTCCTACAGTTTTTTTTGTTTTTGTTTTTTTATTAATGAAATGTATTAACAATGGCCCATAAATATTACGTACTCTCATGATGTGCTATGCAGACACTGCTTGCACTCATGAAGATATACTTACTGTGGTATGCTAAGTCCTATAGTAGTTCTTACGGCAGATCAGTCTGACCTATTTTCTGAGTAATTCATCTCATAATTATTTGATTACTTTTGGACACTCACAAACTTTGTATAGATAACCTTCAGCCCAGGATGGTCAGGATGGACACCATGACGAAACGTAACTTACTCTGTGTTGATGAAGAGCACATTATATCTTACACCGTTCATCCCAGTATAAGGTTGATTTGATACAATACATTTTACATTTCAGTTATGCCTCGAGTTTTTTCTTAAAAGAAGGATTACAAAGCATTTTTATAGCAAACAGTTTTTGTAGTTTATTTTATTTTTTATTAAAACCGTTAAAACTGAACTGTACCAACACAAAAGTTTCTTATCTAGAGTTATTATAAGTTTGATAACAAAATTGATCAACTCTAAGTAATCCAAATGCATATGGTAAAATACAAAAACTATGGGCTGTAAACATAAAAAGTATATGTTTCATAAAAAACATAGAAAAATTTGTCTTCCTGTCTGTCTATCTGATTAATTTTTTTTGTTTGGTTTTTCTACAGCAAATACAGGCCATTTTCATCTTCTGAGCTGTCAGCCTCATTGTTCATTATCACCCAAATTTAGACTGCAATGGGATGGATGCGCGATGGCAGCCCATCGACCCCTCTGCCCATCACTGCTGATTGATGGGATCTTTACCATTTTCAGGTCACAGGGGTTTGTTTGAATGGATATAAGGATAACTGAATTTGCAGTAGAGTCTCGGTCTCCAGTGTTGTTTTTAATCTCAAAAATGTAATGTGTGCAGCATTTTAAACCCTTGAGTCAACAACTTTTTCGAAGAGAGGGGTATTTGATTTAGTTTACATCTTAGAAGTTTGATGCACAAGGGCAGTTTATATTTAAAATAACTTATGTTGTGTTTCAGTTTTTTAATCTCAACTTTGCTGATCCTTTTAGTTTATAATCGCTTTTGCTATAACAATGCTGTACAACTACCTTCATTTTGCTGACTCACTGTCCAAAGACACAGTCTAGCCTGAATTGAAAGCATCGCTCTGTGGATGTGGTGACTCCAATGATTATCCAGAACGCCACCTGGACAGGTGATGACTTTATTCAATTCAATTCAGTTTATTTATGTAGCACCAACACATGTCATCTCAGTGCACTTTAAAAGTCATTTCAATTCAATCATACATACATTTCAATTCCTTTTAAAGTTTTCTATCCAAGGAAACCCAGCAGATTACATTCATGAAGATGTAATGTCAATTTTATATTTATTCAAGACTTAAAAGTTTTTGTTTTCCATAACTTGGAGAGGATGGCCCAGGACAATGCTTGACTCCCCTGTCTGATGGTGCACTCTCATAATAACGTGTACTTTGTGTCTTAGCTACTATCAGCCTCAATAAGTCTCTGTCTGGGTGCCTTATTATCCCTTGACGTGGCACCATTAATTCTTGTTGCCCAGAAAGAAATTGGATGTAGAAGTGGGTCAGAGCTTAAGGGTCTTGGTATTGATGCATTAGTCAAATACTGCTGATCGATGAGGCAAGTCGTGGAAAAGAAAAAGAAACTGTATGACACATTTCTTGTAGACATTATCAACTGTAAAATAGGATCAATAGGTTTAAAAGTGAAACAGATACACTCATGGTATTGATTGTTCCGGATCATTTTTGCACTATAAAAAATATTAGAAGAAAACTTGAGCAGTGTGTAAGAATGGGAGTCTAATTACAATGGTCTTCTTTTTCTACTTCGTTTCTCACTCTCAGACTATGTGTACAGTAATAAACACATAGCCCAAGTTGCAGTAAGAAAACAAAAGATGATGACATAAGACCAAAAACTGACTTGTGCTGTCCTGATGGAGTAACAAACTTAACATTTTACATGCTTCAACCAGATATGTCATAGATATGACAGGTTTGGATGTTTCACAAATCTGCTTCAGTTGTTTACGCTTAGACCTGCGTAAAACCTTGTTAGGCTGCTATCAAGTATATGTTGGCTTATCTAATCATGAGGTCTGAGTTTGGGTTAGAAATGTTTTTGTTTTCATTTTTATATACTGGTACTTGTTTAATCTGAGAAAAAACGCTGATTCGATTAATCTAATGAAAAAAATATATAAATCAACGTAGTCTTAAAATAAAATTTAATTGCCTCCTTCAATCAACTCTTATTGACCACATCTTTTTAGTTTGGTTTAAATAGCTATGGCTAGGTCTGTCTACTTGAGGAGCAGTATCAAGAAAACCGTTAAATAGAGCCTGTCTGGCTTCAGCAACAACCTCCACAACCCATCTAAGAGGTCACAAAAGAAGCCAGAACAACACCTAAAGCACTGTAAACCTCCAGCGATGGGATAGTTTGAAGATGTAAACCACTGCTTACCAATAAGAGCACATAGTATTCAAAGACTGTCTTACAATATAACATCTCAATGATCCCCAAGACTTCTGGGAAAACATTATGTGGACTGACTAGACAAAATTGAGCTTCTTAAAAAGTCTGTGTCCTGTTAGATCTGGTGAAAAACTAAGACATTTTTTTAGAAAAAGAACATTATTCTGACATTCAGAGATGGTGATTGTAGTGTGATTCAAGAGCCAAAATTGAGTCAAGATTTCCTCCACAGTGATCTAAAAGACTAACAGTTATCACAAATGGTTAATGATAACTTTTGCTTGTAAGGCGCCACAACCACATATTAGAATTAGTTGTCATCAGTCCTTTTTACATAAGGCCAGGTTGGTTTAGGACCCTTTATTTCTTAATTAATGCAATCATGAATCATTTGGAAACTACAATTTGTATTTACTCAGTTTTTCTTTGTCTGAAGTTGAAATTTGATTGATGATAAGAAGCAGTTAAGTGTAAAAAGATAGCAAAAACAGAAGAACTCTAGAAGTTGGGAAATACTTTTTCACGGACCAGTAAATGGGCGGGTTTCCCGAGTTTGACAACAAAATCATATCATTTTCTCTGTAATAAACAATTATATTGTCATTTCTGCAACAGTAGTCATCTTAAAGATGACATACATAGATATGCTTTTTTTTCTCTCTCTCAGTTGCGACATACAGTGCTTACAGTAAAGGCAGGAGGGTAATTGACACTATGCAGAGCTTCTTAAACAGTGGGAATCTGCCTTTATGAAGTGTAAATTGTTAAGTTTCTCCCCTTTACTTTCCATTACTACTTCTCCTGTGGCTCCGCTGATGGACTTTTAATTTTCTCAGCGTCTCTGGTTCCTCGATGTGAGAGAACAGACATAATAAACTACCACCACGCTGCTTTATTAGTTTGCACTTTTGTGCTGTTATGTGGGTATATTCCTCTGTTCTTTATTTTACAGGATTTTGACTTTTCATTCTGGATTCACCTCAGTTTTGCTGAATTTTGTTGTGGTCTTTTGGATGTTCTGATTTTAAATAGCTGAATGCTGTGGGTGGTCTCACTGGTTTTATCTTCTGGTAGCGCCTTCGCATTTAGCTTTTGTAATGGAGCTTCATTTCACAGCTCAGGGGATTACATGTGTGCCCTCACACAGGGTTGGCTTGTTTAGGGTTGCTTTTTTTGGGATTTGGGCTGTTGTTTAAAGAGAAGCACTAATGCAATGTTGCAAGCAATGCGGTGGCTTTCTTGGATTAACATTTTTGGGGATTCTTTGTGTATTCCTTAACATTTTCCATTTTAAGAAATCAGTATATCAGTAAAAATGTTCCACTTATTGAAAAAAAACGGCATCATCTGCGTCACCTTGGAGGACTAAATATGTACTATTCTGGAATTCACCAGCCACAAGCCACAGCCACACAAAATCAGACCTGGGGCTACAAACGGACTCTGTGGCACACTTTGGACACCCGTATCTTATATTAGCTAAGCAAAATATCTTAGATGCCAAAAAACAAATTGTAAGCATCCCTTGAATATCTTCATTAGCACAAATTATTTCACATAAAAAACTGATGAGAAACAATGAATAATGGCTTGCATTTATATAGTGCATTTTGAGACCCTCAAAGCACTTTACACTCTCACATTCACACAGTGGTGGAAGCAAGCTATAATTGTAGCCACAACTGCCCTGGGGCAGACTGAAAGAAGCGAGACTGCCATGTCACACCATCAGCCCCTCTGGCCAACACCAGTAAGCAGGTAGGTGAAGTGTCTTGCCCAAGGACACAACGACATGTAGCAGGCGAAAGCAGGAATTGAACCCACAATTTCTGAGCCATAGGGCAAATACTCCCTAAGTTTTGTACAGCTGTCTTGTCATGTCATATTTTAATGGCAATACACTACAGGGTTATGTCATTAATCTTCCAAAATAAGTTGCTATAATTGTATGAAATGGCATTTGTTGTTAGTCTATATATCCGGTTAATCTCATGCCATGGTTATTAAAGCTGGTATTGGGATTTTTGACTACGTTAGCAGGTGCCACGTAATACTGGAAATTAAAATCAGCATCTCCATAAAGCATGTCTGCATAAGGAATCGTGAAGGGCTGCTACATTCCCTGTCAGAGGGCTGCTATGACTTTGGACTCGAATGTAATATAGCAGCCAAGGCCAGCAGATGACTGTGGAAATTTCAAACTGGACCTCAAGCAATTTAAATATTCTGTTCCTCCAGACTCTGGGACCTTTATTTCCAAATAAAATGCTCAATTAACCTTCATCTAAAAGGAGGAGTTTGGACTCTGAGCAACAATAAATTATTTTTACTCCTTAGCTGTGGTAAAATGCTTCTGATGTGTTTGGTTCAAGTGTGGCTTAACACAAGGAATGCAATCCATGTCTTTGATACATCTGTTTATAGTAGCTTTTGACACTTGACTACAGATTCATGCCATGCCTCTTCCAAATTCTTCAATTCAATTTATTTATATATCGCGAATTCATAACACATGTCATCTCAAGGCACTTTACAAGTTATTTGAATTCAATCATACATACAATCAAATCAGCTTAGGTTTTCAACAATGTAATTTAAGCACCTTGAATTACCTTGTTGTTGAAAGCGTGCTATACAAATAAAATTGCCTTGCCTTCTTTCTAGAGAAACCTAGCAGATTCAATAGTCACTCTTGAATAGTTTTTGCAACAACAATTTTCTCCAGGCAGTAGTTTCCCTGTTCCTTGTACACTTTGTTCCACCACATTTTTTCCTTCATCTTAACTGTCTATTATTATGTTTGGATACAACTCTCAGTTAGGAGTCAGCTTCTTTGGCAATGCCTGTGGTTTTGCAGTAACAATGTTTGTAGTTTTTATGTCCCTCTACTTTTCCTTTAAATAGTCATTTGAACGTTTAATCAAGCCTTTCTTAAAAAACTTTTAGTCAGTTTAACACTTCGAAATAGTCACAATCATGTAAAAAACAAATTTCTATGTCTGTTCTTAGTCACTTAATCATGCAATAGTTACAAAAAATATCAGGAAGAAAGCCACATACATAAAAAAGGACATATTTGTGTGTTTTAATGCCCTTGTATTTTGACATAGTTCCATAAAATGCCTTTTATGCAAAACTCTTTTAGATAAATTATTTTGGCCCTAAACTGAACCAGATAAAGCCAACAGGATTGCTCATTAAAATACTGCATTTGCATCTGATTTGGGAACAGTCAAAACCACAGTAAGGATGTTATGTTCTGAGAACCGTTATTTAAATAATGTGCTTGCAGTTATTCTAACCCCTTGGCCATCTTCACTAACAGTCCTGTTAAAGTCATAAGATAAATGATGGGATCTAAATATGGATAACTGGAGTCCCCTTCTCAAACATAACATGCAGCATTCAGCAGCCTCAAACTTGGAACAAAAAGTAAGCAGCTCGTATCTGAATCCTAATTAGCATGCTCTACCCTTATTAAACCAGACAGGAATGCCAAACATGCGCATGCAAACCTGTCAGCAGTCAGCTGGAAGTGCCAACAGCCACCGTTAAACGAACACATCCCTAATCATTCTGTCTGTTCTGTGCAGAGAAGAAAGGCGGTTATGTACTCTCAAATCAGCAGCTATAATTATTTACTTTCAAGATAATCTCTTGAAATGAGAAGCTTAAATAATACAGTAGCACCAGACTGCATGCTCACTAGATACAAATAAATCTCTATTTTATTAACCTACATGACTTATTTATGTTATACAATTTTTAATAACCATTGGGACAAATGGTTTACCACAAAAAGTGGAGTTCTGTGCCCGTTACTGATTCAGCCAAAGGTCCATCCATCTGGTCCGTCAAGAGTCATTCTCATTTCATCAGTCCATAAAACCTTTCAAAAATCTGTCTTCAGATATTTCTTGGCCCAACCGCTCACAAGGCAGCAGGCTCCCACAGAGGAGCCCTCTGCCTCTGTAGTGGTGGTCAGCTGTGGCTGCCTGGGTGCTCTCCAGGTAGTGCTTGGGTGGAGGTGGGGGTCTTGGCCCTGCCTCCTCTGGGTGCCCTTGGTCAGTGCCTTGGCTGCTGCTGTTAATGTACTGCTGCCGGTGCAGATGGCTCATTTGATGACGTTTCCTTACTTTACCTGGCTCATTTGTACTCGGCCCAATGTCCTTTTTGTTGTTGCTCTTGAGTGTGTGTATGTATGGGGGTTGGGCTGGGGGGGAGGGGAGGAGAGTAAAAATGTGATCATGTTTTAAAATCTTTGGGGCAGGGATGGGAATGTTGTTTATGTGGTGTCATTTAAAATCTGTAAAGCAATTTTAGTTGCAATCTCTGTATGAAAAGCACTTTATAAATAAAGTTTGATTGATTGAATGTATACCAAGAGATTAGATTAAGACAGATCTTATGTGTCTTGTTCAGTGGTGGTCAAGTTTTAGCCCTCCTCACCTTGGCCATGTTTCTGAGCACTGAACAACGGATATTTCTAGGTACTCCGTGTAAGTTGCAATTATGGAATATGACAGAACTAGAAGATAAATGGGTTACTGGTAGCTTCACGCTTGATTCTTCTCAAATCAATGGCGGTTAATTTGTATGTTTTTTTTCTCGACACGTTTCTTGCAACACTGTTGACCCTATTTTCAACAAGTCAAGACTTCATTTGATGGTTTGATATCTTAGCAATTTCAAGAGCGCTGCATCTCTTTGAGAGATTTTGGTATTTTTTTCAATTTTCAGAGTCAGTGAAGTCACTTCATTGGTTCATTTTGCCGAAAGAAAGGAAGCTGCCTAATAACTACGCACTCCTTGATATAAACTGTTGACTTTCTTAGGCCACAGCCGCCCTCATTTCACAGAAACACTTTATCTGCTATGTTTAAATCCCTTTATGTTTATCCAGCTTGGAGTTAGAAAATTTGCCTTAAAATAATGATAAGGTCAAAACACTCACTTCCCTAATAACTGTGCACGCATTGTATTTCATGCAATGTCTTTCATTTTAAAGTTGCCCAGATATCAATTTTAAAGTGTTTGATTTGTCTTGTTTTCATTATAAGGTTATAATAAATCTTGAGTAAAAGTACTCCGATTTCATGGTATTTACACAAAATGTTATTTAATAACAAATATTGAGCATGATCACATGCATTTATTTAAAATAGTAAGGCAACGATTTTTCCATCTTCTGCTATAAATTAAACACAACACTGGGTGGCGCTTCTTTAGCTAACACACAATGACTGTGTTTTTTGCAGTTAGGCATGGGCACCTTTGTGCAGTTACCTACCAGAGTAGCTGTTAGATTTGTAAAGCTTTACCCATCTAACATGAGTACTTTTGTGGGAGTGTAAATTAACCTTCAATATACCTGTCATTAAAAGAATTATCCCTGAGACAGCTTTAGTTAAACCATTTGAAATCTGTGACCATGGATTTTGAGGCAGGTCTTTCCTGTAGTTCTTCCTCTAAAACCTGGAGTGAAGTGTGTTGTGTGGGACACTTTACACAACACACATCTTGAAAGTGAGTGAAAAGTGTAAGAGCCTTCCTTATAGATGTAGCTGTTACTCTGACACTTTCCTTGGCATCTCATTAAAATGACTCTAAACCATATTAATGGTATTACAGAAAATATTTTAAAATCTCTGTTCGAGTCAGGGATTGCTGCATTTAATTCTGTTGCATTGTGTTACAACTTGGCTCAAATTTGAATCTAAATTTGCCTTTATGATTGGATTGATTATACTGTTGTTTCAGGATATAAGATCTCTTTGCCATGTAAAGTGCATTGAGATGACATTTGTCATTAATTTGAGCTAAATAATAGCTATAACTGAGTTGAAATGAACTACCAGAAATTACATCTAATTTCAAGATGTATGTAAAATCATATGTTTAAATAAAAATGAATGATTTTTTTTTTCTTTTTTTATAAAGGGTACTCACAGAAGGGATTGACGTTTACTGTCTGGTCAGTTCATTATCCTTTAACAGTAACTTATTTTAAGGAAATCAATGTAAAATATGTTACAGTTGATAGAAACTAAGGAGGAAATAGTCATCCATGGAAATAAAAGTAGATAATTCTCCTTGTCAGTTCCTTATTGCACTAAAATCAGATCTGAATCTATTATTAAATCAGTGCAGAACATTGACAGTTGTATGAGAATTAGCTTCTCTTTTAAAAAATATTTAAAACATTGTTGCTTATGATATTGTTATATATTTATAGAATTAAAGCTAAGAATCTGCAACACAAATGACTGAATGCACATAGTTACGCATCATGTAGATGAAGAAACAGGGCTGCAGACATTGATGATAAAGATGAATGACTAACACCACAATTGTAAGGAATGGCTTTTGGGGTTGTTGCATTTAGCTGACCTTTTGTGAAGGCCATCTATACAAATGTTAAATGGTGCAGAATGAATCTATGGTTCTTAGCATGTGTGTTCATTTTTCCCGCATTGTACTGTTGAGAAAGATTGAGCAGCTGGAGTTTATCCTAGCATACGACTGGCAAAAGTAAAAGTACAACCTGTACAGGTCACCAGTCCATCACAGGTTCAGCAGGTCCATGCACACATTCATTGCTGAATCTGGTATGAATATGACAGATCTCTTATTTGGTCCGGAACATTTTCCTAAGGAGTATAGGAGCTCTGCACTCAAAGCAGAATCTCACTAAAAATGTTTTATGTAATATTTCTTGTGAATGTTCTATTGTAGGCACAGGAGGAAGAAAACTCCTATGCTGAGCTTTCTGTTCAGATGTTTCCCAGCAGGCATTATTTTTAAAGCCCCATGTGTTGTCATTTTTTCTGAACAGGTTGCACAATAAAAGCTACACACAACAAACAAACAGACCCACGAGGTTCCTCCTAAACACCTCGCTGTATCAAGAGTCAGATGTCATAAAAACTCGTCTTCGAGCAGACTCTGCAAGTTCATTCTAGCTCGTCTAATCTTCCAAACACACGCGTCCCGCTCTCCCTCAATGCTCCTCGCAGCCTGAGAAGCGTAACGTCAGCCTTATGGGGAATGAGACCCACAATGTGAGCCTCTGATCCAATCCCCTCATTCCTGCTGCTTGACCGAACACTGCATCCCCCGCTTTTTCTCAGAACCCAGGTGCATTATAGAATCATCTTCAGTGTTGCATCAGCATCCTCTGAGGTATACAGTTGCAGCTCTATGTCAGCACTGCAGGTACAGCAAGAGCATACAGAGCAAGTCAAAATCAAATCAAACTTTATTCATAAAGCGCTTTTCATACAATAAGTTGCATCACAAAGTGCTTTACAGATTAAAATTTCCCCACATAAAACCACATTCCCATCCCTCCCCCACAGATTTAAAAGCATGGTCACAGTTATACCCCCTCCCCCCAGCCCAACTCCCATGCACACACAGTTAAAAGCAACAGTAAAAAAGGACATTGGGCCGAGTGCAGATGAACCATGCGACGAAACGCCATCAGAGGAGCCATCTGCACCAGCAGCAGTACATCAATAGCAGCAACCGAGGCAACCGACACAGGGCGCCCAGAGGAGGCCACGCCAAGACCCCCACCTCCACCCAAGCTCCACCTCAAGAGCACCCAGGCAGCTACAGCCGACCAACGCTCCTGGGGCAGAGGGCTCCCATAGAGGAAACACTGAAACGGGGATTAGGATAATAAATCAAAATATAAAACTAAGCAGTAAATAAATGTGACAAGATTAAATAGTAAAACACTGATAAAATATAATCATGTAAAACATGCAGAGCAATTAAACAGACAAAAATAAATAATAATCAGTTAAAAGCTAGGCTGAAAAGGTGAGTCTTGAGCCTGCTCTTAAAAACCTGAACGTCCAACATTAGTAATGAAATATCTGTTGATCTGTTCATGACACATCACTGAAGGGTCTTCCTTCCCCTCAGTTTATGGGATGTTCTGACTACTGTTGAAGCCTGTTGAAGCTTGACCAAAACTGTGTCAGTATCTAGGTGTATCTATATGACACAATGACTGACTAAATCTATGATTGGGCAGTTGGGTCTTTGTCAGTCTACCACAATCACCTTGAGAGGACATCTGAGTTTAGATCACGTATAATGTTTTGTTGTTTACCCTAAAGATAAGGGTCATTGTTATAACTAATGATGGGCCTGTTTGGGCGGTCAGGATGATTTAGATTTAAAACAAGCTTAAAAACGACCATTCACAATAATCACAGTAGTCCTGCAAATGTAGTATATGAGTTATAGTAAACAGTCATAACATTTGTAAAAAAAAAAAAAAAATTCTACAAAAAATATTTTTTTTCCTTTTATATTATGCTGTTTTTCTAGATTTCTTGGATTGAAAATAAATGTTGTAGCAGTTAGTTTGACAATAAATCTTACTGACTTTGATTCAATCATGGGCTAAAGCAGGATTTGGTTATAGTACCATGGACAGCATCAGATTCATATACCTGCATGTCATTTTCCTGGCAGCTTCTCCTGGGACCGTCTGATGTAAGGGAGACAATCATTATGGCATCATTTGTATATTAGTGTGCTCTGACCTAATTAACCTCAACATGAACTAGGTTGCACTGATTTGTTGTTTTTGTAGTTAAACATAGTCTAAAGATGCATCTTTCCCATTACTCTGTAGGCCATTATGATGAGGCAGGTTCAAATCTGGATGGTCCTGGTCTTTTTTGTGGATTTTTACTGCCTTGTTGTTGCACATTTTTTAACTTACAATCTCAGTCAGGGTAGGAGTATGTAACGGCTAAACAAAGCAAATGTACAAACATGCAGATGTGAAGATGACACTCTGCTCTTTGTTGATACACCTGCTGCTCATTCTGCATGCCTGCCGACGAGACTGTGCATACTTACATCATTGTCCAAAATCAGATTTTCTGTTGTTGTGTTTTTGGTACCTGTGGGGGTGTGAGAACGAACAGCTGCCATCAGAAAAAACTGAGCTAAGCACTTTGTAGACTGCTCTGTCTGTCTGTCTGTCTGTCTGTCTGTCTGTCTGTCTGTCTATACCGTATATATTTCTGAAACTTAAAGGAATACCTTATACATTTTTGATACTGCTACATATGACAAAATTGATGCTTTGAGTGGTTTCATGTTTTCTTCTTAGTTTTTCGTCTTTTTCTTTCTTTGTCCACAACTGTCTTTTTTTTAATAGAATTGCATTGTTTTTTTTGTGTGTTTTTTTTGTCCGTTTGACGAGGTTCAAATGTCATTTAATTTCTTGCCCTTTAGGACATCTTGGAAAGACACTTGTATCTATTTCTAAATTGTCTTTATCTTGTAAATAATTTGGATAATTTAGCATTTTGTGCTCGCAATTATTTTTGATTTATTTTAGTTGGTCATCTATAGCTCATCTTTTTTGTCCCTTTCACCTTTATCCTCATGATATATTATATGAAATATTAGTTTTTATTACTCGTTTGTGTTGAAAAATGTTTTTAATTAACAATTTGTTTTTGTTTTTACATGGGTAAAGAAAAAAAAATATTTTCATCTTTGCTAAGATATGACAGTAGTGTTAATATATATGTTCCTACATGCACTGAATAGATGTATTAAGATGAATCAGTTTTCTACATTTTTTCCACATGTTTGTCACTGTGTTTCATTTTGGTTCCTCTGATTTGTCCACACAAAGATACTATATTTAACAAGTTTACAGTCACTCAGTGGCTTCCTTTATATTTATGAAACTGTATCATAATAAAGCTGCATATTTTTTGAGTTATTCCTGCCTTTTCCCTACCTGAAAAGGACAGATAAATATCCTCCTGTCTTTGGAAATATTCTATTTTAAAATCACATAAAATTAGAGCTAATCTTATAAATGTAATTTAAAGCAATAGTACATGATTCAAATGCCCATTCCTTTCATCAGATAGAGTAGTCACACTGTGTGTAATATGAAGATAAAATACAATTGAAAAGCATTTAGGCAACTTAGTATTTTTCACGTTTTGTCGGAACCTTTAAGGTATTTTGGGGAATTTTAGACTCAACGCAGACCTCCGCCCCAGCCTTAAGTCTTTTGCCACCTGTAACATTCTTTCCAATGGTGTTGTCCAGTATTTATCTGTATCCATCTTCACATCAACTCTGAAAACGTCCTAGTCTCTGGAGAACAATAACATCCATAACATTGGTGGCATGATGTTGCCACCAACCACGTTTCACAGTGATTGTGTCTTAAATTATTTTGAGCTTACCTTTAATCTCTGTAAAGTTTGTGGTCATGAAATATAAACTTTAAAGAGCCTGAATTTTAAAATTGCTCTCATCCTCAGGTTTCGTCAGGTAGTTTCTTTTATTGTGAAACATGTTTTGATTAGAGCTGAAACGCTAAACAAAGCAGGATAATAAAAGATAAATTATGTAATAGTTTAAAAAAAAGATGAAATAATGATTCTAAAGCCGGCTGTCTAGAGTGTGCAAGGCTGTCTATGTAATCAAAGATAGTAACAGAGGTGCCCTATGTCTGCCTATTAAATTCAAAATGGTGCAAGGTAATGAGCCATATAAAGCTATAGCATTGTGTGGACATTACTCATTAGTTTTTACAACTCACTTTTCAGAGAATTCTATTAAAATATGCAGATAGGAGTAGCACTTGCTATTTATTCAGTGGTGCTGTGTCCTGTTGCGAGTGAATATGTGATAGGAATTAAGTAAATGAGTACCTAATGATGTTGTCACAGAGCATTTCAATGGTTCTTTCCCCACTTCTACAGTAAATGTGCACTGAAGGTGGAGGCATGAGTTGGGTTGTGGATGGAGGGAGTTGATTGTCACTCTGTAATTTTCGGTCTGACAACCTTGTAAGTGCTAGAAGCGTAGGTGTGCCAGTGACAAGGAGCTTGCTTTCAGCTGACAGCCCCACAATGCCTGTCACCCGATGTTTCCCACCAGTCACATTCACATTATTCAAATCTTTGGAAATGTCAACAGAGCAAACCTCCAACTTTTGGAGCTGCATGCTTTTATTTCAATTTGAAGCCCCCCAGCAGATCTGTGAGTCTGTTATAGAGCAGCTACATAACTATGGAAAACATAGACCTGCATTTGGACTTTTTTGGAAGTCAGTTTTTGACTGTAGCATTGGGTTTCGGACAGTGTCACTCCCTGCACACGAACCAGTGTACCATTAAACTGGACGTGGTGCGTATGCTTCAGACATTGAAGTGAACAACCTTCTGGTGTCTTTTGTCAGTACAGATGTGCTGATTCACAGGCTGTATTATCAGTAGAGTTGATTATATTTTAAAAATCCAAGAGAACCCATGAACAGTTTCAGAGTTTAGTAATCTGCTAATAAGGAATCTGCTCTATTGTAAATATGTGATTCCCTCTAATATCCACCCACAGTTTTCAGATAATTTAACCAAACAGTTATTGAACTCTCATCACAGTCTGCTGCTGGCCCATTTTTAATGGATATGTAGTCAATGGGTGTAATAAGATTTGTATTATCAAAGTATTGCCATCCTGGCATGCAAAGGAAAAAGCCGGTGGCAGGAAGTTTATAACAAACAAAAACAATTGCTAAAAATCAAATTAGGAGTCAGGACAGACTATTTCACTAAATATGACAAAAAGTTCTGTACATTGTTGATCCAAAGTTCAGTATTAGAACTCGGGTTGCACTTATAAGGATTTAAAGGTTTAAAGCAGAACATTAGGTGATGTGTACAGTAAAATATGTGTTGATCTCTTTGGTCAACATTGGAATGAAAGCAGCATGCAAGCTTTCTTTAGCTGGTCCAAAGGAAGGTCTGTGATGATGCATCAAATAGATTCATTTGCTATTCAGCATGGAAATTCAACTGTGCTTGTGCTTCAAACAGCATTGAGTTTCTTGAAGATTCAAATTAAGAAAAGTAAGAAAAGAGGTGATGTTTATTAATACAGAGCTTGCTCAAAAAGGAAAGACTGCTGCTTGTTTTCCGGTAACTGCAGTTTAACTGCTTGTTTCTCCCAGTAATGTTGCACAAACAAGCATGATTACGTTGATATCTTGGGGAACTTGGATAACAGTCTGGCTAATGGTTTACTGTAGACGGGAAGTAGGTTATGTGATATCACTAGGAAGCTCTTAGAGTCCTCCTCTTTTTCAACACAGCAGCAACTTCAGAGACTTGTCTCAGAGGATCATGCAGAGATCAATCACATTTCCCTGTGCCACTCTCTAGAAGTTCAGAGTTTGTCCAATGGATGTCATTCTGTTTGACTGTGGTTGTTTGTGTTTTGTTCAGGTTCATCTTGGTTTTCAGCTGCCTGGTTCTTTCTGTGTTCTCAACCATCCCAGCTCATCAGGACTTCTCCTCTAACTGCCTGCTAATTCTGGTAGGAAAACATTGAACCGGCAAAACTTTTGCTTCTTCTTCTTCATTTCATCTTCTTGATGCATAAGCTATGACTATGACCAATAGGTTTTAGCAAGAAACAAGGGTATCTCTTGAAAATATGAAACCACAACGAGATGAGTGAATTCTGAGAGTCTGAAATTGTGGTAGAAGTACCACAATTAAATTTCCTTTATAGGCTTTTTTATGACATCTTAGTATTTTTTTGGTTAATATAACCAAATTGGATTATTATGCATCGTACAATGCACCTTGAAGTTAATATTTGGATCTGGAGATTACATCTAATCCACAACACCCCCCTGACCTTGTTCCAAATTTGGAAAGTGGATGGGTGATGCGGGATTTGGTATTTAATTTGTGCCGTGACCATGCTAACTACTATTAGCAATACAAGCTAATAATCTTAGCTGCTGTTTACAGGACATCAAAGCGCAGGTGTCACAACAAATGTGTGGTGGAGTGCAACGTGCAACTGGCTTATTTGTTTCTGTGTATGGTAGGTGCCCAAGATCCCGTTGGTCAAATGGACCAACTGGAGCTTTTCGCTGTGGTCCGTAATTTCCAAGCATCAAGATAAAAAAATTTCACCCTTATTACCATAACAAGCCTTTAGCAATATTAAACAAGAAATATTTTTCACTTTCACACAAATCACACAAGCAGATATACAGTATTTAGACTTTTTATTCTTATTTCAGCCTTTTTATTTTTGCCCTGTCTGATAATAAGGATGTAACATGATTTAATGGTGCGACCTTATTGATGCGATATTGATCTTAAAGAGCCATCAGAGAAATTTCAATCCCTGAAACAAAAAGCCCTAAACATATTTTCATATCTAATCTCTTCATAAACGGTTTGCTTGTTTAGTGTAAGCAATAACAAAGAAAATGTGCTGAAATGCACTTGAAAATAACAAACGAGCGAGTTACTGTCACTAAGCAATTGATGGACGTATTAAACCCCGACCGTCTGTCATCTTCGACAAAATGTGTCTCTGCATAGAAAGTTTCATCACAGCAAAGGTAATTTGACTTGATTTTAACTTTGTGTGTTAAAACACCACCTATAGAATGTTGGGCGGCTTAGTGGCTACAATCTGCCGAGTTGCAGACAGTCTGCCTCCTAAATTGACTGGTGTTACACCAGCGTAACGGCTAAAAGTTACATTTAAAGTTATATATTTTTTGTGAATTAATTAGTCATTTTGAACGGTGGAAGAGAGATTTGGACAAGGAAGTGATAGTTTAGATTTTACAAGTATGATTTAAATAAAAAAACATTTCAGGGACAGCTGGGGGGAAAGGCGCGAGTACCTTGACTTTAACCGGAGCCAACTATGAACTGTTCTCTATACCAAAGTTGTCTAGAGTCGAACATGAGCCATTCAAGCGGCTGAAAAAGAAAATTAAGGTGTCGCAATGGGGCAGTAATAGTGCAGACTAAAACCTGATTCTAATGCTTTAGTGGGACTTTTTGCACAGCTATGCAGAAACCAATGTCTGCTAATCACAACCTATAGCAAAGAAAATAACCGTGGGCCAAAAATCCATATAGAAAAGTTATTAGTGAAAATGACTATCTTAAATTTATCTAGCAAAAGCTGGTCCTGCAAGCCTTTGACTTGAATGACATTTAGTTTGCCTTGGAGTTTTTTTCTATAATTCATTTTTTAGGTAGCTTGTTGACATTTCTTGGCCGTGTAGGTGCATTTTTGTAAGCTTCATCAATTAAAGTTTAATAGACAAAAAAAAAGCCAACTAAATGTTTCTATTTGAATAATGATGTAATTTCAGCTGTGACAGAAAGTCCTGCAGTGGTCTCATATCTTGTCTCCAGCCAGGTTCCTTTGTGGCTATTGTACTATAAGTGTAAATTAAGTATATAAGAATACACTCATGTCCCCTGCACCAAAACAGCTGCTGCCTATATTTCCTGTCACTTAGCTTTCTCTTTATTTTGTGCATTTGCTTGTATGTCTTTTCCAACAGGAGTTTGTAATGATTGTGGTGTTTGGTTTGGAGTATATCATACGCATCTGGTCAGCCGGATGTTGCTGTCGCTACAGAGGATGGCAGGGACGGCTGCGCTTCGCCAGGAAGCCCTTCTGTGTCATAGGTAAGTTTAACCTCTCTGTCGCCCAGTCATTCCCGCTCACTAATAGAGCACTCTTACGCTCCCTGACCCCAGTCCCAGAGCACGCTATAATGACCATGTTTTACTGGTTTCATTTTCAGCTGTGGTCAGAGCTTTAAAAGCCAGGGAGCATTTACGTAAAGAGGCTGCATTATATTCTTTCCAATGTTTAGACTTGGATCTTTCAGTTTGGAAAGTACAGTAGGGTGATCTGGAGGGGCAAGGGGACACAGAGTTCCTGCAGCCTCCCTTCTCAAAGAGAAAATAATGAGGGAATGAGTTAAATAAATAAATTATCTATGTTTTTATGATGGATTTTTTACTTTGTTATGAATTATAGTTTTATGTGAAACCGTCTCTTCCGCATAAAAAGAAGGACACGATTTCACAAGTTTTATATAAAATTGCTCCTATAGAAAGCATTTAAATTAGGATGTCACATTAGAGTTTGTTTTCTGTAAAATACTTTGACCTGCAATTATTTCCACTTTAATAAATGCCATAAATGGGGAAACAAACATTCTTTGAAAGAATAACAACAAAAAAATACAAGTTGGAAAAAGAATTAGTTTTGAAAGCTTAAAAAATTCAAAATAATAAAAGATTAACTTCAAATACATAAGTGATGATGAATGCTTTTTGAAAAAATTAAATTACATTTTTATATATATATATATATATATATATATATATATATATATATATATATATATATATATATATATATATATATATATATATATTCTAACTAAAAGCTTTGCTAAATGAGTCATATATATAGTATTTTGTGTTCCAAATAAATCCTGACAAAATAAATACTGTAGAATTGAAAAAGGGACAGTCCCTGGCTTTAACTGTGTTCTCCGTTACTGAATCGCAAATCCCGCTGCAGCGCTGGAGGCCTAGATAGCGAGAATATGCTGCTGTCAGCGCAAAGTTGGGGGAATATTCTGGCATACTATTTCCACATATCTCAATATATCAACATAATCCTCTTTGGAAGTATTAAACTAAATAATAAAAACAAGTATTTCTCACTCGCAACCCGCCCGCATTAAAGAAACTACATCCTGGATGTAAAAACCTTATACGGGTCACCCGCGGGTACCCGCCCTGTTGCAGGACTCTGAACTGTAAGAGTTGAAATTTCTCCGGACAGAACTGCAAGGGTTGCAAAGGGAATGCGTTTTTTATTGTTGCACTATTCTTCTGGGGCGTGTATATATAGCCAGCATTGTTCTATGTGCTATGATGTGGATTTCAATGAAGCCATGCAAGCCAACAGCCTAATGATGGTTGTCAGTGCCGTTTGTAAAACAAAACACGTAAGCCTATGGCTTTCAACTTTTATTGATGGAATAAAGATGCAATTTTCAATACCTGTTTATATACTGCAGTGCATAAACTTGAAACTGATTAATATTTATAGACTATATGAATAATTAATAATAATTGTCCCCAGCCATCTTCAAACCACACTTAAGTTTATGGTTATTGTCCCCAGCAACTTTAAAAACAAACTGGCGCCCTTGTGTCAGAGTATCTCAGGTCTGATAAGCTTCTGAAGTTTTAAAAAGTATCCCAGGGGCATGGTAAGGGTCGGATATGTTTAATCTTTTAATTTCCCTGTATATACAATAATATCTTCCGTTTTAAAATGGGAGGTAAACTCCGACAGCATAAAATCAAAGCCGGCGACGTTCATTTTGATGACGTACATGCCTGCCAGCATGGCGCATACGCTCTGAGAGTCACGGGACGTCCAGAGCTCTATATAACAACTTTGACTCATTTGATGTAATGTAAGTTGCAATGTCATCAGATAGTTCTGCTGTTGCCACAAAAAAGATTGCACAGAGAGAATGAAACTTTCTCATGGCCATGCATTAGCGGTACAGACACTATTGTAAAATGTTTTGTAAAGCGTGATAGTCAGATGCACAAGCAAGGTCCCAGACAGGCAGACAGATTTAAACAGACCTGACTCAGCGGAAGCTCACACAGAAACCACACGTAATAAATACATAACATTGAACCCACAGAAGAAAAAGACAACTGCAGCCCTCAAGACCTGTTACTTTGTTTCCTTTCGTCCCTGCACTGCTCTGTCTACCATCTCAGAGACCTGCCACGTGAAACTCTTAGCCACAAGATTTTATTTTTTTATGTTTTTTTTGTGTGAGCTTATCCCTCATATATAACCTACGTTCTAACTCCTGTCCCAATGCTGAACCCAATTTTTTTTAAAGCGAATGCTGACCAAGGTGAGGCTGATACTGTAAGCCACAAAAAAGCAGATCCACGGTGAATGCAGGCAGAAGCAGCGTGAAAAATACATGTGTGGGGTTCCTGCAGAGTGTTCCCTGCCCTTTAAGCCTTACAGAGGAAGACGTGAATGATGGAGCACATGTCTGTGCCTCAGTGAAGGTGCATTTTATAAATAATGGTCATGATGTAGAGAAATAGCAGACAGAACTGTTGTTATTAAACTGCAACCTTTATAGGTGTTAAAATAAAACGAACAAAAACACATTAAGTTAGAATGGCTCTTAGTCTTACTATACTATCTACTTGATAATTTTGTATTATATCATCACAAATATTTTGATACTTGTATTATAAGATTACAATTGCATGGTTTTTCGCTGCAAGACAGACTGTTTCAGGAGATTCTTCCTGCCCATAGCCATCATGGTCTACATAAACCTCTTAAAGAGTTAAATAGTATGAGCTGCAACAAAAATTAATTTCTCTCTGGGATCAATAAAGTGTTTTTGAATTGAATTCATCTGAACAATAGAGTGATTATTTGTTTGTCAACACCGAGATGCCTGCCAAATGGTGTGACACTGAACCTTTACATAACCCTGGTTCCCATTGTTCTGATTCACAGGTTATCTTGCAGCTCCAGTGTTGGTTAGCTATATTAGCTAGCTTCCTTTTTAGCCAAGGCTTATCTGATATGAAGTGATTGCTGCAGATTGTTGCATTTTTAATCATCTGCTAATTCCAATCGTTTCTTCTGATTGCTGGAACTGAAGATGTAATTTGTTTGACTTGATGTCGAGCTCTTGGCAGTAAGTTTTCGTCCATATTATTTACCAAAAGAGTTCACCAGTGTTATTTTGGCAGTTGTTAACATTCCACCTTCAGACGTTGCCGACAATGCATGTGATGTCATCAGTTCCGTTGTTGCTAAGCTACAGACACAGCACCCCAATGCATTTGTGGCAATATCTGGTGATTTTAATCATGCCTCGCTCTCTACTACACTTCCAACATTTCAACAGTTTGTCAGCTGCTCCAAAAAAGAAAACAGGACCTTGGATTTGTTTTATGCAAATGTAAAGGATGCATACATGTCCAAACCAAGACCTCCTCTGGGACAATCAGATCACAACCTTGTTTTTCTCTGTTCAGAATATAAACCACTTGTTCAGAGGCAACCTGTTACAAAGAAAACTGTGAGAAAATGGTCACAGGAAGCTGAAGAAGCCCTGCAGGGTTGTTTTGCAACCACAGACTGGATGACTCTTTGCCAAGAACATGGAGAGGACATTAATGTCATGACTGAGTGTGTGACTGACTATATAAACTTCTGTGTGGACAACATCATACCCACCAGAACAGTGAGATGCTTCCCTAATAACAAACCTTGGATCACCAGTGACCTGAAGGAACTGCTAAACAAGAAAAAAAGAGCCTTCAGGGAGAGAGACAGGGAATTACTGAGGAGTATACAGAAGCAACTTAAGGTCAAGATAAGAGACAGCAAAGAGGCATACAGGAAGAAGCTGGAGAACAAACTACAGAGGAACAATATCCGAGATGTCTGGTCAGGAATGAGAAAGATCACAGGCTTTAAGGATAGGAAGGATTGGATAGATGGAAGCCTGGACAGAGCCAATGAACTGAACACATACTTCAACAGGTTCAGTTCAGGAACTAGCTCAGGATCCCCCTGTCCTGTTCCCAGCCAAACAGACATCCCACTCTCCTCTGACCAACAGCTTTCCTGTTACACCTTGGATGTTTTATCCTTCACCTCAGTCTGGGATTCTTCTGCTTCCACAAGTTTGACTTCAACCAAGTCAGGAAATGCTGCTACCCCCTTTGCCTCCCCCTCCCACTTGTCTGTCTCCAAAAGTCAGGTGAAGAGGCAGCTGGAGAAACTGAACCGGAACAAGGCTGCAGGTCCAGATGGTGTCAGCCCCAGAGTCCTGAAGGCCTGTGCAGAGCAGCTCTGTGGGATTCTGCAGCACCTCTTCAACCTTAGCCTAACCCTGGAGAAGGTTCCAGTGTTGTGGAAGACATCATGCCTTGTTCCAGTACCAAAGAGAACTCACCCATCAGTCATCAATGACTATAGACCTGTTGCCCTGACATCCCACATCATGAAGGTCCTGGAGAGACTCCTGTTGGCCCCCCTGAGTAAGCAAACAAGAACGTATCAGGACCCACTGCAGTTTGCTTATCGCTGTGGAGTTGGAGTTGAAGATGCCATCATCCACCTACTTCAACCAACCCACTGTCATCTGGACAAAGCAGGCAGCACTGTGAGGATCATGTTCTTTGATTTATCCATTGCATTTAACACAATTCAGCCTGATTTGCTTTGTCAGAAACTCCTGAAGACACAAGTGGAGCCCTCAGCAATCGCCTGGATCAATGACTACCTGACCAACAGACCACAATTTGTGAGACTGAAAAATTGTGTGTCTAACCAGTTGGTCAGCAGTACAGGAGCACCACAAGGGACCGTACTCTCACCATTCCTTTTCACTCTGTACACCTCAGACTTCCAGTACAAATCAGAGACCTGTCATCTGCAGAAATACTCAGATGACTCTGCAATTGTCTAGTGTATCAGAGATGGACAAGAAGCTGAATACAGAGAGCTGGTGGACCGCTTTGTGACATGGTGTGGAAACAATTGTCTCACCTTGAATGTGAACAAAACAAAGGAGATGATTGTAGATTTCAGAAGAAACAGGGATAAGGCAAACACTGTTTCCATCATTGGAGAAGAAGTGGAGGTGGTTGAGGAGTATAAATACCTCGGAGTTCACCTGGACAACAGACTGGACTGGAGGCGCAACAGTGAAACAGTCTACAAGAAGGGACAGAGCAGACTGTACTTCTTGAGGAAGCTTAGGTCCTTCAAGGTTTGCAGCAAGATGCTGCAGATCTTCTACAAGTCTGTTGTGGAGAGTGTAATCTCTTCAGCCGTCATCTGTTGGGGTAGCAGCAACAGAGCCAGGGCTTTAAAAATGCTAAACAACCTGATAAAGAAGGCTGGTTCTGTTCTTGGGACAACTGTGGAACATCTGGAGATGATAATGCAAAGAAGGATTCTTCATAAAATAAAATAAAAATTAAGGACAACCCTGAGCATCCTCTTCATGAGACTGTCATACAACAACAGAGCGTCTTCAGTCGGAGGCTTCTTCAGGTTCGCTGCAATACAGACCGCTACAGGAAATCCTTCCTGCCCACAGCCATCATCATCTACAACAACTCCTTAAAGAATAAATTATTATATGAGCTATACCAACACTTAATTTCCCTCTGGGATCAATAGAGTATTTTTGAATTTGAATTGTATTTGAATTTGATAGGGGCACATCGATTGAATTCTGTAGAACTTACACGTTTTGTTGTTTTTATCAAAGCAATTTGTGCAACCAACAGCATATCAAGACATAATTGTGTTTCTTTCTGCAGACGACATGCGCAGCAGATCAGGGAGTGACCGATAATCCAGGGACTGTGGACAATTTTTCGTTTCTGCACAGTGATCTCTGCATCAAATGAATTTCAGTTTTCATAAATTTCAGAAAAATCTCTCTGGCAGCGCAGGATGCCTAGATAGCGGGAACATTCCACTGTCAGCTCAAAGTTGGGGTAATATTCTGGCATGCTCTCTCCACAAACTGTTTAAGACTCCCAAACTCTTTGGGAGTCTTAAACAAACAAAAATATTAATTAGTTAATTTTTTTACCCGCAGTAAAGAAACTTCCGCCAGACCCTTGGAATATAATTTATATATTTTTCCATCTTTAAACGGATACCCACAACATTGCAGGACTCTTAGCCCTGAACATGTTTGCAGCGGACTATGACTCTTTTAAAACATCGACATATCGATTACTAAGAATGCTGCAACATCTTCGCAGAAAGAAAATATGAATGTATGACAAAGTGGAATGGAGTGATTTAAATAATAGTCTGTTCAAACGCTGATTATGTGGAAATTGTGCTGGGAGCACAAGTGGATGTTAGAGCTGGTAAGAAATTCCAAATAAGGTTTTTAAAAGTGGTGGGGACAAAAAAACCCAATCATAAATATTGCTAGGGACATGTCCCCTGCTAAAATGATGGCTATGCCCTGACATATACAATTTCCTGATCAATTTTCCCTCATCCTACTCCGGGGCATCGCTTAAAGCATAGAAAAGACTGGAGGAATATAAATGGACACAATCGGGGTTTGTTATTGGGATCCAGATCTGGAATCTTCCTGCAAAGGATTGCATTGTTGTCACTGGGAGGGAGACCTGTCCTGATTTTAGTTACCATGAGCAATGGGCAGTAGGTAGGTTATGTCTGTGTGCAACATCTTGTGTGTTCATTCATCTCAGAAAATAATTAACGTATTTTTATTTCTAAAGGCAATATTGTGAAACAGTGAGCTGTCAATTTGCATCACTTAATGATACAAGAGCAGTATCAAGTGAATCACTCTCAAAGAATAAATGAAATGTCTTCATTTTTGCCTGATCGCTAGCATGTTTCATGGCAACGATCCATCGTTTTCTGTGTTCTGGATCTTTGGTAAGATAGAACGTCCTTCCCTTATCTCGTCCGCTTTCGTTATGGCATCCTGGGGCACAACAGGTATTCACCATATTTACCGTTTCTAAGTTTGGGTTAGCTGCAAATAACAACTGCAGGAGACTGCCTGCCACAAAGGCGCCTATTCGATTTGAACTGTTGTATGCTGGGAGAAGTGACGTCAACTCAGCATTTGAGTATCATTTATTGTAATAATAAGCTTTTGCTGAGTTGATCTTTTGAGAGTTGCTCTGGTGAAAATAGTAAAATAAAGCATTCCAACATAAATCCTAGATTAGCCACCCAGGCTCCCTGCTAAGTTTAGGAACCGTATGAGTGAATAAGCTGATAATATTGGTTTAATTGCTCAAATATTTTTTATCCATCCGATTTGATGATTGCAAGGTTCCTACATACTCTTGAAAAGTATGGACAAGTTTTGAATTATTTTTTCTAGTCTGGAATTTGTGCAGATGGGATAACAGTACCAATGTCTGCATTCAGTGTACAATACTATAGCTATTTTGGACAAGTCCAAGTGTTACTGAATATGTAATAGTATGAGTCTATTTTAGTTGTGATTTGAAAACAGCAGTGGCATGGTCCCACACCAACAACCTAAAGTCAATTTCAGCATTTTTTAAGCCATTAAAAGATAATATTTTGTACTCAAAAATTTGAAATGTTTTGCATATTTAATAAATAATAAACCTGAGTTTGAAATTATTCAAATGTGTAGGACCCCTCGCTTCCCAAGGTGAAAACAATGTAAAAGTTATGGCACATCCATCCATTGATTTGTCTATGCATTTACTTTGGATGGGTTCAAAGTCACCTGGTGACATCGTAATGTAGAGCTGAGTATCATCTGCATAGTTATGGTAGATAATCTTATTGGTTGCTATAATCTGGGCTAGTGGGAGCATGTAGATATTAACTAAGAGGTGCCCCAGGATGGAGCCCTTGGGCACCCCACATGTGATTTCTGTTCACTCTGATAAAAAGTTTCCTATTGAAACAAAGAAGTCCCTGTTCTTTAGGTAAGACTCGAACCAGCCAAGTACTGTACCAGAGAGTCCGACCTAGCTCTTCAGACTGAAAAACATCCAAGCTGTTGGTCATTGTTATGAAGCTATTTTACTGCTGAAACAGCTTTTTCAATAATTTTACTGATGAATGGAAGACTACAAAATTGTTGTCCAGATTATTCTTTTTTAGCAGTGGTTTAATAACTGATGTTTTTAAAGCCTGGGGGAAGACAGCTGACAGGAGCGATGAGTTCACTATTTGAATCAGATCAGACCCAATGACAGGGAAAACTTTCTTAAGGAAAGCTTTGGGTTGGATATCAAGACAGCAAGAGGAAGAGCTTAATTGGTTTATGATTTCTTCAATGTTTTTTTGGTTTAATTCATGAAATTTTGATATTTTTTCTACATTGGTGTTAGTTGGGTATAACATTGGTTGTCGGCTCGGTGCTGTGGTACAGACCGACCGTCTAATTGTTAGAATCTTTTCAGTGAAAAAACTGGCAAATTCATTGCAGGCCCTGGTAGAGTTTAGTTCTGGGGCTACTGTCACTAAAGGATTAGTTAGTCTTTCCACTGTTGCAAACATAATCCGTTCATTATTAATGTTTCTGTTAATGATTTCAGGGAAGAAAGTTTCCCTAGCATATCTAAAGTTAGCTGATACCTGTTCAGTTTATCTTTGTAGATCTCACAGTGAACCCGGGGGCGAGTTTTCTGCCATTTTCTCTCGGCTCGTCAACACTCCCTTTTTTCACTACGTACCAGTGGATCATTCATCAATAAAGACTACTTTCACTTTAGTTGGAGCAATGGAATCAATGATGTCTGAGATTTTCGCGAGGAAATTACATACCAGCCTTTTTACTGAGTTGGGAGATGAAGAGGATGTGGTGGAAGGGTAAATACGTTTAAAGGTTTCAACTGAACTGTCTCCTAGAAAATGCTTTTTTACAATTGTCTCACTCAGTTTGAGGAATCTGGAGACATTTTTGCGCTTAAAAGGAAAAATGAGGCACTAGCTGGACATAAGCTGTGATCTCATGTTATCCAGACAACTGCACTAAAAGTACAATCACACATGCCACTTTAAACCTACAAAAAAATAACTGTTTGTGTTAGTGCTGTTTAGAGGGCGGTATAAGATGGGTTCTGACTGTATGCAGATTAATGTAATTTCAACAAAAATTAATTTCAGAGTAAATTTAAGAACTTTTGTTGTACCTCTGTTTGTCTTTGGATTTTTTTTTTTTTGACTTTTAGCTGCAACTCCAACTTAATCTGTCTGGAGTTTTAGTTCTAAATAATGATAATTTTCTCTTTGTCATGTTTTACCTTCTCTCCTCCAGACATCATAGTGCTTATAGCATCCGTGGCAGTGGTGTCAGCGGGCAGCCAGAGCAACATGTTTGCCACCTCAGTCCTGCGAAGCCTGCGTTTCCTGCAGATCCTCCGGATGGTTCGAATCGACCGGAGAGGTGGGACCTGGAAGCTGCTGGGATCTGTGGTGTACGCTCACAGCAAGGTCAGCAGAAATAGAACACACATAGAGAATCCCACCGGATCGACTGCCATTAAAGCTTAGATGGGTCTGGTGTCTGATAAGCCAAAAAATAAATAGACCTAGACAACTGCTTTCTAAACTTTATTATACATGGTGGAAAAACTGGTACAAGATTAATTTTTTTTTTCTGTTTTAGGCTTTTACTATGGATTTCATTTCACAGTCTTTCCAAGGATAGATAGTTTCTAGTTGAAACACAATTAATCATGCTGTATCCTACATAAAACAAAGACTCAGTGTTAATCAGTAACCAATAATCATTCACATGTTCATTTCTGATCCTAAAACTTAGGTTTTCAACAGCTTCAGATATTAAAAAAGACATCTGTTCATGGGAACATTTTCACAGCTATCACAGTGCAGTCACAAACCTGCTGTAAAAGAGCCGGTTTTAGAAGAGAAAACATGTATTTTTGTGTCTTAAAGGGCATGCACACTCATAATGCAAACTACAAACTGTCTTGTGCAAAATTCATATTTTAGTATTTTGTGGCTAAATTTGTCAGCGTTTACTAGTTTGCTCTGACAGACAGTTTTTTTTTATGTAATCCTGGAAGATGGTCTTCCTATCTCAAAGTTATTGTATCTAAATGCTCTTGCCTGCAGAAAAGCTTTATCAGACATGCAGCTTTACTGTAGTCATATTAGGGACAAAAGCTCCAAACTACTAGTTGTCCTACTTGGTAACTTTTATTTTCTTGTCTTCTGCAAACTGATTTCTCTTTTGGGGTTCCTCAGGGGTACATATTTGGTCCACTGACACTTTCCTGATTAACATACTGCATATTTAAATAAATACACTTAAAAAATGTAGTGGAAAAAAATGTTTGTGAACAGATTGAACACTGTTACTTAATAATTTAAATTCTATTGTTTTTCTGATACACCCTTTGATAAAAAAGCGTAACAACAGAGTAACTTTTAATAATAGGTGAATGTTATGTTACATCACAGAAACTTAATGGTGAGATCCTTTACATGTGACGAAATCCACAGCTCAAAATAAAAACTAATTGTAATTATTTAAAAAAAAAAAAAAAGAAATCTAAGAGCTTAAGGAAACCAGTTTAATTTGTGATTTTAGTCC
Organism: Valencia hispanica; assembly: GCA_963556495.2. NCBI lineage: Eukaryota > Metazoa > Chordata > Actinopteri > Cyprinodontiformes > Valenciidae > Valencia > Valencia hispanica. The sequence goes on from OY747703.1 coordinate 33,842,234, forward strand.
TGTACCTATGTCTTGAAAATCTTGATCTTTATCTTTGTCTCACTATAATCTATCTGCCTTCACCTCCATCAGCCCACACAAACCCTTTCTCTTTTACTTCTGCCTGACATCTTTGTGCAGAAACCACAGCAGGTCATTTCTGCTTTTCTTTGCTTCTTTCAACGCTCTGCTTTCAGATGGAGACATCCTTGTAAAATGTTTCACACTACACAAACAGGTCGAGGCTGAGTACAAGGTGATGATGCGTCTTATAAAAATCGTTTGATTCCATTCCTACATCCCACTGTAAGCAAGCATTTGGCCACAAATTTTGTTTCTAGTGCATCTTTGAGGAGAAAACACAACTCCTCAAAAAGGATTGCATGGATAAATTTCTGTGCTGTTATTTAAATGAGATGATGCCACTCACACATATATGGTTTTAGCTTTTTGCTGCAAATGAAGCAATAAAAAAAAATTTGATTACCTAAGTGTTGATTGGTGCGAGTAAACAATTCATAGTGCCATAACATTTGTATAAGTTAAACAAAATCCTTATATGTATAGATCCATAAATCAGAATTTGATGTGAATGTTTTATCCCAGATTTCTGTAAAAGTTTGACCTGCCAATATTGATTTTTAGTTGATTCCAGTTTTTATAGAATAGGGTTAGCTGTGGTTATAGTTACAAATAACTATATTAAGCTATATTTAACAACACAAAATATTTTCTACATCACTCAATATGGTGCGTTCTCTGAAAATAATTGATATTTGATTTTCTTACTGGCCATTCGCCCACTGCTTTGGAAAGGTCTGATTAAGCTGAAAATTATTTGAAAATTATCCTAACTGATTTCTTGGTAATTAATTAGGCACTTTCAGCACATTCAGTCAACTTAACCGCTTGAATGACTGCATGCATTCTCACCAGCGCTGTTGAATCAAACTCTAACTTGTTTGCTCAGAAAGTCCTGTTTTGTTCTGATGGTGAATGTGCAATCAGACTGTTGTGGCTCAGAGATGTAAAGTCTGGTCCCTCAGAAACATCCATCTCTGTCCACTTCAAATGAACTAAATGCAGAAGGCAGACTACAATGCAGAGCTTTGTGGGTAAATACAACCAAAATAAACTAGTGTAGCAAAATAACTGGAAAAACTGGCTGGTGGTCATGCATGGAGTTAGGATATGGTAAAAGAAATAATAGAAATATGATAAGGCAAAAATACAGATTTTGAAACTGGGATTCCCCTGTACAGTAACAGTGCCACGCAAAGTTGAAAACAACACTGCCAACAATGTATTGATATATGTGACATGGTTGAAAAAAGAGGCAGTTCGGAAGAAAGACAAGGCCATTCATGGCACTGTCAGAGCCACCGCATGCAAGTAGGTTAATATGTCATTTAAAAGGTCTAGTTCGTATGACAAGCTGTACTCTGAAAGCAAACTCAGACTGTCTGAATGTAGCTGAATGAGCAGAATATTATGTGTGAAAATTACCTTGTTCAGTGGCAGCTTTCTGCACAAACTTAAAACTGAGGTTGGATCTTCACCATCCAGCACAGTTTTCAGAACCTACAGTATAATTTATGTTGGTGAAATCTTCTACCTGTTTTGGTGACAGTTGGAGCACCACCAACAATGTGTGCAGTGGATGGTTACCCCATGGATATATATACATAGTGTCTGTTGTTAGGGGTTGGTGTCCTTCAGAGATGTTGACTAAAGTCTTGAACTGAATTGCACTCAGGTTGCTGGAAAAAAAGACTTGCGACTCAAATTTGACGCTTGCTCTAAAGACCTGTTATCTCGGACATGAGTCTCCTGAACAATCTTTGTCATTTACACAGTGAGCTGGTCAGTGAACCATATCCAGAAGCTCTTATAGGCGATGTACATAATCACCTGTCTTATTCTTATTTTGTACTTGATAAGCTTGTCAGTACAAATACAGATGCTTCCAGATTTTTATAAAATAAAAGCACTTCAAGTTCTGTTTCTTCAGAAAGTTGGCATTGTCTCTCATTCAATCACTACATAGTGCCTTACTTTTTATTTTGTGATTCATAACCTACCTTAAAAAATATTTATTTTTTAGACTCGACAACATAGGTTTTTAATTCAGATTTTGAAAAGGGGTTCCTAATAACCATGCAAATCTCCAGACTCAGAAGAAAATAAAGAAAAGTATTTAAACCCAACCTGGTGCACCACAAAGTAATGGGGTGTGATATATAAACATGTCGATGTACAGGTGTTAACTAAGCCATAAGATATTTATAGTTCTTAGGTATATAAGTATTCCTATTTTTATTCATTCTAAAGTTTGACACAAAGATATTTTAACACTTTCTACTTTTTTTCTTTGGACGTAAATGCATATTTCTAAATAGGATACTTGTTACTCTCATCTTTAAAGAATTCACTGCAGTTCAAATAACTTATTTCATAAGATTTAACCAGTTCAATATTAGATGTTCATGTAGTATACTGAGATACATCAAAGTATTCATAACCTACAGTTTTGGTACACTGTTACAAGCAGACTAAACAACATCCAGTCAATGAGAAAACATTACTTTCAGTCGTTAGAGATTTGAAACTTGGACTTATAAAAATGATATCTCTGGTGTCCCAAATTTAGAAAAAAAACTTTGAAAGTGAGGGTAACAGGTTTACTGTGTGTCAACACAAAAATGGATGTCTGTTTTCATAAAAAAATTAATTTATTTTCTGTTATTTGGCCTCATTTAAATCTGACTGCTTCTTCTGATTTCCTTCCTGCAGGAGCTGGTAACTGCTTGGTACATCGGCTTCTTGGTTCTGATCTTCTCTTCGTTCCTTGTCTACCTTGTGGAGAACAAGTTCAACAAAGAGTTTGCCACCTATGCCGATGCTTTGTGGTGGGGCATGGTGAGTTTTGAGAAATTAGCTGTAAATGCCAGTCTTTAACAAAACATAGTAAAAAGACCATTTCTGGGCATCAACCCAAGATATCTTCTGAAAGTTTTAAAACAGTAGAGTCCACTCAATGATAATTTCTGAGTTGTTTTTTGTACTGCTCTGGATCCTTAAAATACCTCTTATTTTCTCTGATTCAATTTATCTATGAGCACTGACAGCGCCGTTATAAAAATTAGCTCTTCTTGGTTTAATTAAACAACACTTTTCAAAATCAAAGATTCATAATGGCACATAAGTGGCTTCTTCTTTCATGGCAGACATTACTTCAGCACAAGGTAATCCACAGTCTGAAAAAATATAAAGCTGATGGATATTTGAATGTATGGTCAGATAGAAAAGCTAGAAGTAACACAGACTGTCTGTAATTAGTTTTTTGTGTTTTTTTGATGTATGGAGTGTAAACTTGATATGTCATAGATCATTACAAAATATTGACTGCAACATAAACATCAACATCAGTTCAGCCTCTAATCTAACCTAATGCACACATTCCATGCAATTCAATTATATGTTAAAATGTGAACATGTTTGTAACAGCTGTGTCACAGATTGAAGCTTGGTGATGACAGTGTATAGGAACTGATGACTCATCCACTCATCTTTGTCAGTACCACCATCATGTTCCAAAGAAACATTCAGTCAAACATCCGTTCAACTTAGGTTTCTAGGTCATTTATTTATTTATGAAGACATTTACAGTAGCAAAAATGACATGTTTAAAGGTTTGTAGTTAAACCCTTTCAAATTGTGTAGGATATTTTACAAAGTGATGTGTCTAATCAACATTCTTTTAGACTAATATTTCTTTCTTTGCCACAGATCACCCTGACAACAATCGGCTATGGAGACAAGACACCAAAGACATGGACAGGACGGATGCTGTCCGCAGGGTTCGCTCTCCTGGGCATCTCCTTCTTTGCCTTGCCAGCTGTAAGTACATTTTCGGTCTGGGATAAAAAAAAAAATAGTACCAATTTAATGTATTTGGTTGTATTTATGTTTTCCTTTTATAATCTGACCTTTGAATCTTTATATAATAATACCTAATACCGGGGTACACCCTGGACAGGTCGTCAGTCCACCGCAGGGCAACACAGAGACATACACAAACAACCATACATGCACACAATCATACCTAAGAGCAATTTAGAGAGACCAATTCACCTAACAGTCATGTTTTTGGACTGTGGGAGGAACCCGGAGTTTTTTTGTCATTCTAATATTAAAAGACGCACACGATATTAGGCAGCAGGTTGAGAGCAAAATACAGCAAAGCAACAACAATTTATACAACATATTAGGATCTGAAGGCTTGCATATAAGCAAATAAACTTAGAAGAATGTCACCCTCTGTCACTACTGACACGGGTGCAATAGAACAGCTGTTTGCTGCCGTTGCCTATCTCCTCACTTTTTCTCCAATGACTTCATAATAATTTGGCTCATAACATGTTTTCTTTGCGGTTCAAAGTTATCGTGTGGAAAAACAGGAAGAGTTGTTCTACTGTTTCTTAAATAATTGTTTTGCTTTGAAAACTGTATTCATTAATAAATGGTTTTATAACAGCATGCTGAACTGTGCTCAATTCTTACCTGCTCAGCAGTCAGTTAAGGCTCTAGTGAATGTTCTCTAAAAAAAGTTTGGGTCCATCTACTTTAAATCCTAGAATTTTACATGTTTGAGGTATATCTGGGAAGTCGCAAATTATTTTTTTTACTTTTCAATTTCAGCTTCTTTTTTGTTTAATAATTATGATGAAAAGGAGTGTGCGGTTTTGTACTCTTGAGGTTAGATCATTTAAACACTAAAAAGATAAACCATCAGAGATGTCTTACTTTTTACCATAACTGAAATGAATACATCTGTCTTTTGATTAACTTTAAAGGAAATACTGAAAAGCTGGGTCTGTATTAAAGAGAACAAACTAATGCATGTCTCATCAGGGTATTCTGGGCTCAGGCTTTGCACTGAAAGTCCAGGAGCAGCACAGGCAGAAACATTTTGAGAAGAGGAGGAACCCTGCAGCCTACCTCATCCAGGTAACACTGTTTACCTTTTTGTTGTTTCTGTGATACATTAAAAGAATAAATGTGTTGTTGTTGGTTAAATGCAGCAGTACTACTAAACAAGACACTCCACTTTGTATGTGTGTGTGTGTTTGTATGTTGTTGTTTTTTTCAAATTATGAAGATCCAGTGTTAGTTCAATGCCAGTGTCTAACCTTTTTTTTTTTTTAAGCTGTAAAGCATGAGCTCCAAGCTAAGAGGTAGTGCCCCCTGCAGCACCAACTGTGGCCAACCTAAGCACATAGCTTCGTACATTAGTGGTAGGAATCAAACAAGTATAAAGACCAAAAATAAAGTTGTAAATGCCAGTTGGTTTGAGGTTTTTACCACCACAGGTTTCATCTGAATTTATTTACACAGGTTGCAACGGCATTATTAAAAGCTTGTTGAGCATTTAAATGTTACAAGCTGGCATTTTTTAGATCCTGATAAAAGGGTGTGTGTATCAAGCCTAATTTTAGTACGGTTCATACCAGCAAGCAGTCACAAATCCCACTCGATGTTGTACTAGGCATTTAGTGACAATGTCAGTAGTTTAAATGGCATTTGTAATTTATAATCCTAGAAATAAGACATTAACGGTGCTAACTAGACAAAACTGTGATGTCCAAACAATATATCTGATGTTCTTAGGGATACTTTTTCATGGACCTGTTCTGAAAAATGTAATCAGTTCTTTGTTAAAATGCTTTTACTATGGGTAGCACTAGAACCTAACCACCTTTGGTTAAAGAGGGGTAAAAATTTACATTGCTGTGCAAAACTATTCACACCACTTGAACATTTTTTACATTTCATTTCATCACATTGCAACCACAAACTCCAATGTATTTATTGGGATTTTATTTGTTAGACCACAGGTCAAACTCCAGTCCTTGACAGCTGTGTCCTGCAACTTTTAGATGTTTCTCTGCTTCATCTCACCAAAATCAATCACTTCATTACCACGACTCTGAAGAACTTGACTGCATGCTGAGAAAGTAACTTAGCATTTTGATTCAGGCGTGGAAGCAGGAACCACTCTAAAAGTTGCAGGACACCAACCCTCGAGAACTGGGGTTTGACACCCCTGTATGGACAAAGTAGTGCATTATTGTGAAATGGAAAGAATATGCTAATTTGTCTTTTTCATATATTTTATATGAAAAAAATAACACAGCCTGCATTTCTATTTAACCCACTTTAATATGATATCCCTAAATAAAATGTAACAATAAAAGCAACAGATGGTTCAAAATATTGACTGAATACAGATTCATGTCAGTCTTTTCTAAAGATTTTTATCTGTGAAAATCCTTTCTTCATTTCTTCCACCATTCTGTACTAGTTTGTGCTGGTGTATCATAAATCCTAATAAAATACATTGCAGTTTGTTGTTATATTGACAAAATAAGAAAAAAGAAAAAAAACTGCTTTTGCCAGGCATTGTAAGTTAATGTCTGAATAGTAATTAGTGTGATTTAAACCCTGTTTATTTTCTCACTTTCCAGTTTCTCCTTTTCCATTCTGGACCCTCTGGACAATAAGCCTCACTCTTTCTAGCCCTCTCTATCCTCACCCTGGGGTACACTCTTACACCAGTTTGTTTCACAGATTCTTCCAGAAACACAAATCTTCTTCCCTTTACCCCCTTCGGTCCTCCTCACTTTTCTCCATGTGCTTTCTTTTGTTCTTTGCCCACCTCCCTTCCTCATGCATCTTTTCCTCTTCATCTTGTGCATCTCAATGTTATGGCAGGCTGCGTGGTGTTATTACTCCACTGACAGGCCCTACCTGGATGCCACATGGCGGCACTATGAGAGCCTCCTGCCAGTCCACAGGCATGTATCCATGCCTTACTTGCGCCCAGTGCTAGATGTGTGACACATCCGTGTATTTTTCTTTTTTTTTTTGCATTTTACTAATCACCTGTCTTCATTAGTTTTATTATTAGTTTTTTGCAGTCTTCTTTGGCACTCTGGTGCCCTCTTTAATCCTGTTTTACTTGTTTGTTTTTTGCTTTCTATTTACCTGGATTTAAGGGGCGGGTTGTTTTCTGTTTGTATTCTGCATGTAGTGTGTTTGGCGTAGTTATGCGGCTGATGAGAACTCGGTTTCCGTTGCTACCTGGAAACCTCACTTGAAGGCGTTGCACACCTGCAGCCCTACAAAGTAGGTACAACTATTGCAGCTGATGTCTATATTTTGTGTCTTTCTCTCACTCTTTCTTGGAATTCAGATGTAAGCAGATTTAGTTTTGTTTCTGTTCAACTGCTTTATATACTGGCTTCACCATACTTACTAAGCACCCTCCACACTTATTGAATCCTCAATTCATCTTTTATTGTTGTAGTATAATTTTAAACGGAAATCCAAAATTGAATTTTAATACATTTGGTAAGTAGGAAAAAAAATCCACACCAAGACAAATCTGCTGAGCTTGTATGACCTTTTTTTACCCACAGGACAGCATAAAATCATTGTCTGTAACAGTTTGGAAAGTTAAAGCATATAGAGAGAGGGATCTTTGACAATTCTTCTTTCACGGATCTATGGGTTTTCTATAGCACTTAGGTCTGAGATGGCCATGAAAGGAGGTTAATAATTTCTGGTTAAATTTAGCGAATGGTTTTGGATCATTATCCTGTTAAAAGACCAAGTGACGATCCATTTTCACTGTAGTGGTAGAGTTCGCCAGGTTGTTATTTAAAATATCTGATCATGGAGTTCATGATGCCATGAACTCTAGAAAGGTTCCCAGGGCCTTTGAAAGAGAAACAAATCCACAGCATCACAGATCCTCTACCATACTTACCATTGGGTATGATGTGCTTTTCTACATTTACATCTTAGCTTTAACTAGAACTTATAGTAAGTATTCATTATTTACCAAAGCACATAGTTCCAGTTCTAATCCCAGTAGCATTGTGATGGTAGGCCGTCAAAGGCCTTTTCCTGACATGTCTCCCAAACTGGCTGCCCGTGACATGTCATATTTGTACCTCATGAAAGCACCAAGTCATGAATTATTAGTTAAGTCTTATGCAAACTCCGATATATACATCTAGATTTCTGTGTGAAGTGATGCAAGTGTAATAAAAGGTCAGTTTAAGAACTAGAGGAGTCAAAAACTGTGGAGGATGCTTTATACTACAAAGGTGTAGTTTTGTTTAGGAGAAAAAGGTTTTCACCCATCATTTATTCTAATCATTTCTAGGCCAATTTTTATATTTGCTCTTTGTGGTATATTTATATATGAAGGCAGATGTGCTCAATGAGCCAATCAAGCTTCTTTGACTTTGAGGTACTTCAGCTCTCTAAAAATAGCACAGCACAAGTTATTTTCATGTCTGTTGCTCAAAAGACAAAAATACAGTAAACAAATACAGGATATTCTTATAACCGAAGAAATCTGAATCTGATAACTGAACCTCAACATGGACATGAGTTACAATTAGGATATTATTGTGGCAATTTAGGTTTTATTTACTTTTTAACAAGCTTAATGTTTTATGACATCTTTCTATGATTGGTCAGAGAGCCATCACTGCTAATAAATTCACAGAACCTCACTTCAAAAGATGTGGACTAACTCTTCCTGCTGTTCCTCTCCACCTCTGTTGATTTGAGAAAAAAACTGATGAAAGCTTAAAAGTCTGCAGCTCTTATAAATGTTTGTGATCCTAATGACAGTAGCAAAAATGTTATAGTACAGATTCTAAACTAGGGTAAAGGAGGGAAGTGACCAAATCAGATAAGAAAAAACATGTAAAAGAGAAGAGTTAGTTCACTCTTATCAGCTGTTTTTGTTAGCAAGCCATGCAGGGGGAACTAACAAATATATACAAGTTGCATAAATAAATAAACAGCACAGCTGCAACTTAAAGTCTATGCTTGACATTCCCACACAGAGCTGACTGACCCAAAACATCCCTCTTAATATCTTGTGTGGCTACACTGCCATATCCGAAACAATCATATTTTTTTAAACAAACCATTCAACAATGTTTTCAATTTGCATACTTATTCTTTTAAAACTTTAGTCTAACATAACTTAAAATTATGTTTTTAAATAACAGTCTGGTACAAACTGATGGAGCTGTAAAGGTTCATAAAGTAGTAGTCACATGAAGTACTATGATAATTTTGAGACGGGAGTTGTTTTAGGATGTCATTAATCCACTTAGAAGTGGGTCGATTCTGTCTGGCTCAGCAGCTTAAATCCCTGGCTGGATGTTAATATCTAGTCCTCCAAGCTGAGGTTGTTCAGGGAGTTATCTGACGTGATTAATGCTCATAACCTTTCCACAGAACCATATTTTGAAAAAGGTGGCCCATCCCTTTTAAAGATGGGGGTTAATAACAGAAACAATTTATTCCTATAAAAATCCTATTAGATGCCTGTGTTCTTATTAATTCAAAAATCTCATATATTGATTAAAATAAAGAGATGTTTGAAAACCCTAAAACAGAAAACATGAGCAGCGTTTTTATAGAATAAAAAATATAAAATAGGCTAGTTCATTATTCAGGTTTGTCTCTGCACCCATGTGCCCAAACATTACTCTAACTTTGCTAGTTGGACCCTGGAAATACTGGGACAACCATCTGAACAGCAAAAAATGGGCATTTATTAAGAAATGGGCAAAATAAGAAGATGCATTGACCAGTAGAAAAACACAACTTTCTCCTTCTGGAAGTGCATTTCTTGTTTCCCTTTCTCGTCTGCATGCTTCAGTAGTCAGTGTGTGTTGTTCTAAGTTTTTTTTCTGAGATGCATGCTAGTAATCAGTGTGTTGCCTCCCCTAAATATTGAGCACTTGTAAAGGCAGCAGTTGCTGCAGCAGTGCATCGGCAAGAAAACTTCTGTATCTTGCTAATTCTAAGAAAACACTGGTGTTTTTGCACATTTTAGCTTCTTAACAATAAATAATGAGTGCAATAGTTTTGCCCTATACTTTTTTATAATCAATTACCACAACCCCAGTCACCCACTGGTTTCAACACATCATATCAATTGTTATAGAAAAGCAGCATGCTCTTAAAAATGGGTTGAATTATAAAAACGGCATATATTCAGTTGGGTCAGTCTTACATTTTCTTGAGGGCTTAAGCTATTAAAATTAATTCTAGCTACTTTATGGTGACTTTTGCCCTAGAGTTCATGCTGACTTGAAAAGTTCCAAGAAAGCACAAGTTGAAGGAAACATTGTGCCACTTGTTTTAACAGCTCCTCCCAAATATAAAGCACCGCCAGAAGTAGCCTAAACAACATCCAATTTTCAGTTGTACTTGGTAATTTCTTTAAGGTTCTATACCACATCAATAGACTCAATATGTCCACGAAATCATAATTCACCATAAGAAGATAAGATACGTATAGGTGTATGCGGTTAATTTGTAATTAGGGGTGAAGTTAAGATGTGCTCAGAAAGTGCTCAATTTCAGTTGAAAAGTGCTCACTGTGCTGAAGTTAAATAAATTATATTAATATTCATTTAAAAAAGTTAGCTCCTGTACGTGGTCATGCTAAAGGATTTACGTACCATACAATATTTATTTATGTCGCACTTTATACACAACCATACGATTGACCAAAGGGCTTGTTGTCCATACTGTATGAAAATAGATTGATGTCAAAGGGAAATTTCATATTACACTAATTCATATTGTAGCCTCATTAGCCTTAATTGAAGGTTTTTACATCATGGTATTAGGCTAAAATATGCAAAAGCACCTATTTGTTCTCTTAAGCTCTTTATTATTATTATTATTATTATTATTATTATTATTATTATTATTATTATTATTATTATTATTATTATTATTATTATTATTATTATTAAAGAAGCCATACATCTTTTCTCATTATTTTTCTCTCTATCTCTCATCTGTCTACTTCAGGAAGGAGCAGGGAGAATCCATCACCAGGTATGAGACTTTTTCACTGCAGATTTACTGTGTTAGTTGTTGTTGTTAGAATTGTGATTTGGGAACCAAGGATAATTTTGTTTAGCTAGATACTGCTAATCTCACCTACAATATGTCCAATTGCAAACAAGGTGGGGTTCTCTTGCTATTATCTTTATTGTACTTTTTTTTACTTGGATGAAATTTACCCTTGGTACCATGTCCTGCAAAGTTCTGCAGTCGTATTATTCTAACATAAGGAAAGTATTAAGCTTTGTTATGACTTATTTGTTATTCACATACACCGCTGACATGGAAACACATTACCATTATCGTACTATTTTTTTAACATTAATGTCATTGTTTGTATCCAATTTTTCTCCTGATTTGGTCAAAGTTTTTAACCTGTCTTAAGCTTGAACCTAACGTTCTTTAGTTTTTTTGTTACTGGGGCATATTCAGAAAGAAGGTGAACCACATTTTTTTAAGGATTTAGTATCAAGCAGTTGAGGATGGGGGATATGAACTTCAAATTTTATCATAAGATTTTTAGGTATAGTATATATATAGCAAAAAGCAGCAGTAAAAAGTATTTTAAAAATATATATAAATACATAGAGTGCAGAGTCTTACAAACATAACAATTTCTACACAAATAAAGCCACTCATTATCAATTATAACACTTGATCACACCAATTATATTAATTGGACCAACTGTGCTGCTAGACAGTACTCACTCACTATAGTCAGTCATATTTTGACTCATGAACTCATCATGTATTGACACTTTCATTGAACTGATGGAAAAAAAATATATTTCTAGTAGCACTTTCAGTTTGTAGGATTTGCAAACACCAACAAATATTTAATGCTTTTATTATTTATTGCAGGATGACACATATTTCTTTTAACTGGTATCACTGGGAAAGAAAAAAAACATCCTGTTGACAGTAAAGAGCTCAATGTTTCCCATCCCTATCAAACAGATTTGTTTTAAAACTCTAATATCAACGAAAAGATGCTGAAATACTCTGCACAAGTGATTAAATACACTCATAAGGTATAGCTCGTTGTGTGTGTGAGTTAAAAATGTAGTTTTAGTAGTTTGATAAAACAAAGTAAAATCATAATTTTCATCTAAATTGTATCTACACAAAAATAAAGTCTTTGAAGAGATGTATACACTGAAGACATTACTTTCATACTGGCGGATTATAGCCTGCATCTTTTAAAGCGGGGGCAGGACTCACCATGTAGTTAAATTATTTTGCAAAGTTTTTTTATGCTACATGTCTTAAATAAATTCACCTCCTGCCGCTCTCACATGTTGGAAGACATCAAGAAACTGATTTAATTAGCTGCAAAATTGCTTTCAAAAATACAACATCTTCATGCAAAAACAGTTGGTAATGAAGCTAAAACCCAGTTTTTGCACATGAAGGTTTGGAGAATTTCATTGATCTCACTGCGGTAAAAGGAGAGAAAAAAGCTTTTTGGGCTGTGTTAACTGCATTGACACAGCAAAGTTGATCTAATCAGAGCAGCTTAAGGCAGAAGGTAATGATATTTTGATCCACTAAAAGCCATTTATACTCAGGCACTCCATGACTCATTGTTGCTTCTGTTTGTTTAGTGCCCCGTCTCAAAAACAATTATACCAAAAACATTTTTTGTTTTGAACCAAAAAAACCAAACCTACTCTAACATATTGTCTTTTTCTCAAGTGCCATCTTGCCTCAGGTAGCCTGTAGGGTTTTTCATCAGCCATTCTTCTTTGTTTGTCTGTGTTTATACTGCATATTTATCTAAAGGGTATGTATTAATGGTGTTGATGCATTTCCAGAATCATTATGGGAGGATAGCGTTCAGGGCAGCAGGGCCAGTGTGATGTAATATGTTGTGTTTGCAGTTATGAAACTGAGTAAATGTTTGTCTTTAAAACACCACAGCAGCACCAGTGCAGCCGCATTGCTGTTTATAATGTAAAAGTAATTGAAATAAGCAGATTAGAAAGCCTGAATAATACCCTGTGCACAATATGTTGAAGCATTGTCATGAATGAGTCCCAGGAGAGATCAAGAAATCTCTGCGCACAGAGGGCTGCAGCTGTGTTACTTTATCTATGTAATAAATTCATAAAATATTATGTAGTTAGGAAGAAAATGCAGCAGATATAATACATAAATGACAATGAAACAAGCAAACAGTGATCCACCAGACTCTGATAAAAGGTTTCTGGCTTTGTGCTGTGATTCCGGCACTTGTTGCCATGGCCTGCTGTAATCCACATGGTTAAAGGAGTGATATCGACACGGAAGAGCATGAGTCACCAAATTGCAGCCTTTTTTGGACATTTCCGCTGTAGATGTTAATTTTCCTCCACTAAGCCCCTGTTCTGCTGCCTGCAAATGCCAGCGCTAGGCAAGACGAAACATCAGTGCTGACTCTGCTGTTACTTAATATACATTCTCGAATAGGTATTCTGTCATAAAGTTAATTCATTTCTATAATTTAACTCTAAAAGGAAAACATATATAATATAGATTCATTAGAGACAGAGAAATACATCTCAGGTGTTTATTTCTGTTTATGTAGATGATTAGGGCTTATCGTTTTGTTTCTCAGTAAATAAACTGAAAAAGCTATTTTAAAAACTAAAATGTAATGGCCTACAAAAACGTGCTTAAGACTTGACGGTTGTCCATCAGACATTTGCTGACAACCTATACAAGGAGGGTAAGCCCCAAAAGGTCATTACTAAAGAAGTTTGTTGTCCAGAGAGTTGCATCCAAGCATATTCATGGAATGTTCATTGGAAGGAAAAAGTGTGATTGAAAAAGGTGCAGATTCACAATAGTTGACTGTAGCTGAAGTTTGTGCTTCAAGCCACACAGACGTATCCAGGATATGGACTACAACTATTTCATTCCTTTTGTTAAGCTATTACTGGATGAGAGAATGGAAACAGAATCCAAGTTTCCTAAGGTCCAGTGTGAAGTTTCAACAATCAGTGAGGATTTTGGGTGCCTAGTCATCTGCTGCTGTTGGTTCACTTTAGAGCACTTCACTCTTCCCTCTGCTGACAAACTTTATGAAGACGCTGACATTATTGTCCAGCGGACTCAGCACCTGCACACACCACAAAACAAATGACCGTTCTGTTGCTCTGAGACAGCAGAGCCAACCAAGCAGACAAGCTGAAAGCCACTAATAAAACAACCTGGGCTTCCTTAGCAACTCAGTAGGGCCACAGGCTTCTCATCTCCATACCGGGCTGTGATATTGCAATATCTCATGCAAAAGAACCTGTGTGTAATTCAGCATCAAAAAGACATAACAAATGGTAATAAAGTTGACATTTTTCCCACCCTAAAAACCTATGAGGTAAACATTTTCTTTCATATCTTCCTGCATCAAGTAACAAATCGTCATATGTCTATCTCCCCTTGGTTTTTAGTAAAATTCATAGTAATAAGCAGAAGCTACTGAGGAGGTGTACCACTCGGAAACATAGGTACATAGCATCTCTGTATTCATGCTCCATGATGTTTTTCTTTGGGAATGCTGACTAATTCTTGGTGCATGGGTGTCCGCTGGAGGCTGCACAGCCTCAGATGGGCCAGAGCAAGCTGGTCCTGCAGGAAGACATCAGTCGCCCTTATAAGAATATTTTTGCCTTTGTTTGATATGTGCCTGAGTGATGTGCTACTTTGCCTGATTTTATTCGGAAAATTTAAGGAGAATTGTGCCAGGTTATGGTCTCAGCTGCAACTTCCGTTAATTAATCAACATTTATGAGCTTTTTCTTGAATGAAATGAAACTTGTTTTTGTGGCATTGTTTTTTTCTTCTTCACTCACTTCTCTAATTGCATCTACAAACTACCTCACTTGCTGTTTCTTTTAAATATTCACTTTTTATTGTCATCAAATCCAATCAACAAGATCACTATTTACAATGACCAACTGCAAGATTGGCCTCTGATACAAAGCTTTAATATAACTAATGGTAACAAATATATATTAATCCACAGCCAAAAGTAGTTCCTCAAAGTATTGATCATTCCAATTAATTTGCTGACAATATGTGTTTTTATATTTCAAAGCAAAATCACTGTTCATATGTTTAACTGCCACTGCCAATTTAAAAAGGTCCTGCCTGAGTTTGTTGTCCTGGCTTTTGCATGCTGCCATTCCACATTAAACACAGACTCAAACACTCCCTCTACACCTCACTGTCTATATATATATATATATATATATATATATATATATATATATATATATATATATATATATATATATATATATATATATATATATATATATGTGTATGTATATATGTATATATATATGTATGTATATATATATGTATGTATATATGTATGTATATATATATATATATATATGTATATATATATATGTATACCTTGCAGAAGACTCATACACCATTAGCATTTTTATCATTTTTACATATTATAACCACAACATTTATTGTGTTTTAATCTTTTAAGTATCACATTTTTGTGAAGTATAAGGAAAATAATGTCGTGTTTTTTTTATTGGTGTAATATGACAGGGTTGGTGTACATTTGTATTCAGCTTCCTCTATTGTTATACTCCAATGAAATTCAATGCAAAACACTACTGTAAAATCAGTTAAATTTAATCTCACTATAAATACAAATGTTTTGTGAAGGTTTTTAGAGCATATTGGTGAACATGCAATCTCATGACGACCAAGCAACAAAACTAAATTTCAGAGCTCAAATTATGCAAAATGTAAAAATATGGAAAACCTTAATCAGACAGAAATTGACCTTTTGGCCTTTATGCAAAATGCTAAGTGTGGCAGAAAACTAAAACTGCACATCACCCCAAACACACCATCACTGCAGTGGCAGCATCACAGGTTCACCTTTCAGAAGGACAATGATGAAAAAATTGATTACTTTGTCTTGATCTCCCTCATTAAATCCTAATAAGATACCTTGAAGTGTGTGGTTGATACTTCAAGAGCTATGAATACAATCTAAGTTCAGCAATGGAGACTCTGGGATTAAAAATTACTCACATTTGTGACATTTTAAGTCTCTTTAGCATGTTGCAAGGTAATTTGTTAAAAATCAATTTGTTTAAATACTTTAACATCACCACTTCACATCTAACACTTCACCTCAAAACAGAGCTTCCATTTTATATACATAAGGGAACCATCTGCAATGCATGTTTGTCTTTTCCTCCTGCCCTGCAGTTATTTACCCATATTTCAGAAAAAGCTCTGAATGATGTAAATACCATGTAAATAAGCAAATCTTTATGAAAAGTCAAATCAGATTTCTGTTACTGAATTATTAACCAATGTTTATCTGTGTTTCACTTCAAACCGTCATTCCCTTTTTCTGTTTCACTATCCAAACTCCCTCCTACAACTCCCACTTCAGCCAAAAGTTAAGCTTCAAAGAACGTGTGAGGATGGCAAGCCCCCGTGGTCAGAGCATCAAGAACCGGCAGACTTCCTCGGTAAACGATCGCCGTTCTCCGGTGGCTGACGGTGGCATAGAGGGCACCAGTCCAGCCAAGGTTCAAAAGAGCTGGAGCTTCAACGACCGCACACGCTTCAGACCCTCACTCCGGCTCAAGAGCCAGTCCCGCTCCACCACTGATGGTCAGTGACACTGCACACCCACCCAATGTTTCACTAAGAGCTTTACAGGAATGGCCTTTGTTGTGCCAATCAGATGTTTAAAAAGGCTTCAAGTTAGGAAAATGTAAAGCAAAAGAACAAAAAAACAAGAAAAAACATCATACTTTTGAATGCTAAAGGTTATTGGTACATTCGGTGAAAAACATTAGTCTAATTCCAGTTATTAGATTCCCAAGGACATTTATTTTATACATTATACATTAGTTTAGATAGCTTTTCTCCCCTAATAAATGAAATTATCATTTAAAAAGTAACTTTTATTTACTCTGGTTATCTTTATTTCAAATTTAAATTAATTTCATTATCTGAAATATTTAAGGTCTAATATGTAAGAATTGTACAGGGAAGCAATCACACGACAGTCTAATTTCTCAATCATGTTACATGGAAGGTTACGTTGAAACAGATTTCCTTCTCAGCCAGCTGGGTGGTTGGAAGTTTTTATCATTTTAAAATGGCCACCGCGGGACGTAGTCATTGTTTACAGTCTGTCACGGCTAGGGATGGGCACCGAAACCCGTTATTAAATTGAGCCCGGGGCTGATTCTGACGGTCCACCCGGACCGATAAGCTTCAGCCTTATCGGTCCTCTTAACGGTAAAATTAAGGTCGTATTCATGTTTTGCGGGAGATATAAACACAAGCCAAACATTGTATTGCAGCCCACTCTTTAACAAGCACACACGCTGCGGAGACAGAGTGGCGACTGCTGCGCGCTCACGTGTGTGTTCGCCTTACAGATACGATGGCAGAGCGAACGAAAAGATCCAAAATTTGGCTTCATTTTACGAAAATAGATGCCGACAATGCACTCTGTCACTTATGTCACTACATTTAACCTGCTATTTTATTCTTACAATTAATAAATGCTGGATATTTTGAACAAAAGCTTCCTTCTTATCTAAGTTTAAAAAAAAATTCTTAAACTACATTTAACCTGCTATTTTATTCTTACAATTCATAAAAGCAGGATATTTTTGAACAACAGCTTCCTTCTTATCTAAGTAAAAAAAAAAATTCTTAAACTGCAGTTCATTATTTGTGTTTTTCCCCTTTTGTTTTAATAAAAAAAAAAAAAAAGTACCGATAAGGATACCGATAAAGTACCGGATCGATAAGGAGTATCGTTAAGAGTAGTAGTATCGATAAATCCGTAACGATACCCATCCCTAGTCACGGGACCTTACTTGGTTCAAGAACCCCTCACATATGAGTGCAAGGTTACCAAGTCTACAACAGGTTACCATGTGTAATTCGACACTGACAGTTCAAAGTTAGCTACAGGCTAACTTTGAACTGACAATGCTAGCAGTAAATTGTTAGCAGAAAAAAAATTGTCGGCTCTAAAAATATCTCAAGCTACTTTGTTCAATTACCAACAACTCCATATTGCAGTGAAATGTATTTATCTACCTATCAACTTACTGCGTATGACTAGTCTTTGCTTGTCATCTTGAATCTTCTGGTGCTGATCTGTAACTGGCAACCAGGCATGAAACTCACGAAAGAGAGGGGTTGAGTGGCTGAAAGCGGGCTCTTGGTGTTCTATGTGGACTGCAGTACTCAAATATGACCACAAGATGTTATTCTTACATATTGCACCTTTAAATTTTGCCAAAAAGGCAAAAAACAGATGAAATCTGTTATGTTGTTTTTGTTTTTTAGGTAGCTTTCTTTGGAGAGTTTATGAGTAGTTAATATCTTGCCTGCAGAAGTTGAATCCTTTAATAACTTTAGTTTGGATAAAGACAAAGAAGCTTGGACTGTACAAGTTATGTTGTATTTTTCATTGCAAAGAAGAATGTGTTAAAAATAACCATTCAAAGCAACTATCTGATTAAAAAGTAATCAGGTATAATAAGTAGAAATGTCATATATGTTAAAGTGATGGCTCTTTTATCATTTTTTTAAGACCAAAGTTTTCTGCCTGCTTACACTCAACACGTTCTATTTTGCAATTTGGATTTCAATTTGAAGGTAATTGACATCCGACCAGCTGTTCAATAGACATATGTATGTAAATAATCATGCATTGCAAACATGGAAGTGGTGTAAAACCCTTTAACCTAAACAGCTGTCAATTTTTTTAAACAGCAGATACAGATAGCAGAAATCCATTAATGGATTTTAAACCTAAAAAAAAAGAGTTCTTAGGTTTAAGTGCATTGAAACCTAAACTTGAAAACGTTGTCTTCTGCTTTCTCTCCTTAAAGTATAAGCATGCATTAAGGGAATGCTTCACTCCAAGTGTTGATTTCATCTATTTCCCCAACCTATTCAACACAACAGCTGTAACAAACTAAAACAGACAGCTGAGGAGAGAGAAGCGGCTGTCTCTATCCCACCCTTTACCAGTTGGTGTTAGCTGTTTGATAGCTGGATAGATAAGGGGGTGCTATTCCACTGGCCATATGGGGTGTCTGAGCCATCCAGCTGGCCAAGTGGGAACAAGTGCCAGGATAGCCAAAGCCAAGCTGATTGGTTTGTTCTCATTGTCAGGATAGGACATATTTTCTTTTAGATACAACCTAATTACAGGCAAAACAAATGTTTATGGGCTGTATTATATGTCGTTTTGGTTCACACACATGCTCTGTACTACTGCAGTCTTTACATTTGATTCTGCAGTCAAACTCATGTACTTCATCGTAACCCCAGGCTTACTTTACCAGGATGTCATAACTCAGAAGGCCCATGAACAGAGCTGCTGCTGGCAATAAATCCCAAAGACTAACCAGAGGCCTTTACTTTACAACTAGTCCGCAGTTCCAGAAGCTTCAAATCAGTTCTTTCCTCTTTTCCTCTCCATTCACTTTAAATTATGAGACATTCACATTATGAGACATATAAAGAAGCATCAAAATACTTTGCTCCTGCAAATCGAGATTAGTGGCTTGATGAGGCAACTTCAGGTTTGGCTCTGGATCAGTAAAATATTCTGTTTTAGGTATATTTTTTGTTCTTTCGACTGTACATGTGATGCTTGGTAAAGCTGCTCACTACTCATCCGCTGTTGTGTGCAACTATAATGCCACCAGTGACGCATATTTTGCTTGCTCATTGTACAAGTAAATAAACAATCCTTCTCTTCTGCCTGTTTCTTAAACAGCAGACTCCGCTGTGACAGGGGAAGATGCTTTTGATGAGAAGGGCTGTCACTGTGAGATCTCCGTGGAAGACTTGCTGCCCTCAGTTAAGACTGTCATCCGAGCTGTCAGGTTTGTCAAAGGAAATTAGACTTTATTTTTCCATCCACCTAATGCTGTTTTTTTTTCCTTTTTTCTGAATGCAAACAAAGCCTGATTGCGGCCTACAGCAGTCTAGCTGCTTGCCTGATTGAATGTGCTCAAGGGACTGAAATGACCAGAAGTAATTTTTTTTTTTTTTTTTGGGGGGGGCTGTATAGCCTCTGTGGCGTAGTGTATATTCAGGAAGTATAGTCTCGGGCTTCAACACTGCAAACCTGTACATAATTATAAAGGATGCTGAAGTGCCTTGCAAAAGTATTCAAAATCATTGAAGTTTCATATATTTATATGATTACAACAACTTTGAGCAAGAAACAGTGTGTAGCCAATGTATGGACTTTGGACCTTTTTCTTTCAGGTTGCAGCATACCCACTGCTACCCTCTGCATACAAGTCATGTCCTACTGAACAGTTCTGTCCACATTTCATATTTTTGGAGATTTTCCTTACATAAGAAAATACAAAATTTTTGAATATGTTAGCAAGAAGGAGCGTTTTGTATTTATGCATTGTTCATATTCTCATAACTTCTTTTCTCAGCTGTGTCCTCCTCAGTTTAGTTTTATTGCTTTCTGTCCTTGCTGGTTTTTCTTTTCTATGTAATCATATTTATTCTGATTTCTACCTTTCAGGCAACACAGGTATATAAACCTTTTCATAGAAATTGTAAAACATGCATGCAGCTAAAATACACAACTGCAACCACACTTGATGTTTTTAGAAGGCAAGGCAAGGCAAGTTTATTTGTGTAGCACACTTTGAACAACAATGCAATTTACATCATTAGGGGATAAAATAAAATAAAAGCAGAAAACACAACATTATAGACCATAACATATTACACATTAAAACATATGACATTCCAGCTATTATTTGTCACTTATGCAAAGGCAGCTCTAAACAGATGGGTTTTTTGCTTTGATTTAAAGGAGAAGATTTAGGATAAAAATATTCAGGTGCTTAAACTGCTGTAGACAAACTAGTATCGAAAATTCAACATGGCTCGTTTAAAGAGAGAAATAAAATAAAAAAATCTGATAGCCTTGAGGTCAGCTGTGGATTCTCCTTTCTGACTGGGTAGGAGCACCCTCTTTTGACTGAAGTCTGAAAGTTTCTCTGCTTTTCCTGCAGGATAATGAAGTTTCATGTAGCAAAGAAGAAGTTTAAAGAGACTCTGCGTCCATATGATGTGAAGGATGTGATTGAGCAGTACTCTGCTGGCCACTTGGATATGCTGTGTCGCATTAAGAGTCTGCAGAACAGGTAAGAACAATGATTGGCTTAGCTGAATGGTTTCTTTCCTTAGACCTCTAAGCTGATGAATGTGTCCATGTGTGTGTGTATTTATGTCAATGCATATTGTGAATATGCATAAAGACACCAATGTGATCTATTTTCTTTTTGTACATATGTACCTCTGTGTGTGCATATGTTTGCTTTCCTCACAGGCTGGACATGATAATTGGTCCACAGACCCTGAGCACCAGAGCCAAGACCCTTTCCTCCCCCTACTTACCTGTGTTTTACAACCAGGGGCGAAAGAACTCCATCAGGGGGTCAGAATTCCCCCATAATCCTCCATGCTTTACATCTCATATGGATTTACCTCATCTGCCACTCAGTCAAATCAAGCAAAGAAATTAAAGTAAATTATAAGCAGAGATACACCAATCAGCCAGAAATCTGTGATCTGATTTGTAATCGACAGGTCAGATACTAAAAAAACATATTTTTTTCCCAATATTTTGGATCAAAACTAACAACATCCAGTGTTTTCCCCCCATAATTAATCAGCCAACAGCATGTGCAATTTTGAGTTTAGAATCGGTATTGACCAGAAAAGATTGATAATGATCTTCTCATGCAATATGTTCTATTGAACTCCCACAGCTGGATTAGAA
Source organism: Valencia hispanica (assembly GCA_963556495.2). Classification (NCBI taxonomy): domain Eukaryota; kingdom Metazoa; phylum Chordata; class Actinopteri; order Cyprinodontiformes; family Valenciidae; genus Valencia; species Valencia hispanica. Next base: position 33,863,994 of record OY747703.1, read on the forward strand.
AATATTAAAATAGGGCTTTAATAGTGGCTTTGAATTCACTGAGCTGGGATAGGCAAGTACGCCTTTTCTTTTCTTGTCTTTTTTCTGTCCTCTGATCCACTGAACAAATACTAACGCTGTAATTCCACTTCTGTTTTGGGTTTAAATTCTGGGATTTCTCAGGTGTCGGAAGCTTGATGCTAAAGCATGTCATGTCACACAGATAAAATAATGCCTCCAAACAGCACTCATGTTATGTCTTATCTGGCATTCCTGTAGTAACACTGACCCCTTCTGTTGCAGACTTAAAATGCCATGAGTACCTATGTTTTATCTTCAACAGAGAGTCCTAATCCAGTGTTTCTCAAACTATGGGGCGCAGAGGTATTGCAGCTGGGGCGTGACATCAACGCGATTTAAAGTTTCCCCCCCTAAATTCTATAGTTGTGAATGTTTCACTGCACTGTAAATTAAATCAACCAACTCCCCCCTCTCACAAAATTAAACACACTCAAATAAATTAGCAATTGTGATCATCATTGTAAACAGAACCGTGACCTGGAACATCGGGCTGGGAGTTTGACGTCAGAATATATCGCAGCAGAACAAAACAAGCTGAAGTTGCCGCATTATCAGAGATTCCATCTACAAAATGGACAAATATCTAAAAAGATCAGGGAACGTTTCAGAGTCAGATAAGTCACACGGTCAACCACGGAGGAAATACAGGGATGAGTATCTTGCTCTTTATTTATTTTTATTTATTTTATTTTGTATTTGTGATAAAACTACAACTTTTATTTTTTCCAGCTGTGAGCTGAAGTTCTACATGTAGCAACTACAGCCAGCATATATTTCTGAGCCGGTTTTATAACAGTGCGGAACCCCTTTTTTCAACTGATTTATACCCTTAAAAACTTTTAGACTCCCTCGGCTATTTAAATAAATAAAATACTTTAAAAATCAGACGTGGTCACCATTCTGTTGGGGCGATAAAAGCATGGGGGGGGGGGCGTCTTGTGTATGCTCCTTTGTCCAAAGTAGGGAATGATAAAAAAAAGTTTGAGAAACACTGTCCTAATCAGATGTAGAAATGAAAGTAAGCAAGAAAGCAACAGCACCCAAAATAATATTTTTTCTTTTTTGTGACATATAAGACCTATTTTCGACTTGGTTGATGCAGTGTGTTTTTTTTTTATCCTGCTCCTCAAGGCACATCGTCCTGCATGTTTACCTGCTTCAGCCAACCTGATTTGAATTGATGGATTATGCTGAACTGCATCTCTCTATCTCCGCCGTCACCGGAGATAGAGAGATGCTTTATGGGGCCAAGCGGCCGCGAGCCGCTGGCTCGGCGCCCTGAGCCAGCGCCGTCCGAGGCTGCAGCTGCTGCTGAGGCAGAGGGAGACAGGATGGCCCAGTCTCTGAGTGGTGATGCTAACATAGGCTAACGTTCAAAACAGATGAACATCAATCAGATCGATCAGTTGCAAAACTGCCAACGTCGCTTTGGTCACTGTCCATGTTTCCGTGTCACATTAAACGAGCTGTCACTGTCCTCCTGAACACACCCACACGTTGCCCCCTCCGCTCATCCTCCACACTTGGCCACACCCCTCCGTTCTTCCTGGCACGACCCACTTTGTAGAATTTTTCAAATGTTGTCTGGGGGCGGGGTTATGATTTTTCAGGGGGTTCAGTTACACTTTAAAGATACACCTCAGTGGTGCCACTGTATGCATTTTTCTGTTCCAAGGTTTCATCTTCCAACAAAAAGGGAAAAAATAAAATGACAGTAAATATATACAGTAGAGGAAACTACTGGCTAAATTAAATTGCATTATCATTGTCTCTAGCCCTTTCTGTAGTTTTCTAATGCACCTGAAATCATCTGTTGTTCTCTATTTCCAACATTTATTCATTTCCCTGGGCTTTTGGTTTTGTTTTGTTTTTGGGTTTTTTTGTACATTTTTCTTCCTGACACATTCTTTTGTTTACTTGTTTTTGTTTGTATCCTGTGTCAATCCAGGGTGGACCAAATCCTTGGGAAGGGACAGGTCCCTCTGGATAAGAAGATACGAGAGAAGTTGCTGTCTGATGGAGATATGTTGGAGGACATGAGCATGCTGGGTCGTGTCTGTAAGGTGGAGAGGCAGGTGTGTGAAGCTGTGGTGTGCAGTATTAAATTATCTTAGAGAACTACAGTGTGATATTATGTTTCAAAGCTTTATGGTGGTGCATTGCTATAAAAAACAATATCATGGAAAGTTAATTTATTTTAGTGATACAGTTCAAAAGTGAAACTCATGTTTTATGAATGAATACACACAGTGATTTTTTTAATGTGTAAATATTTGTTTATTTTGATAATTGTGTCTTACAGCTAATAAAAAACCCACAAATTAATTCCTTAGAAGATTAGAATATTACACAGGACTGATGAGAAGGGTTTTTTAACACTGAAATGTTGTGTTATAACCTACACAGTCATTGAGAAGAGCTCAAGGAGGATATGACACAAAGGTAATTGACTGTCAGAAAAGTTGAGTGGAAGGAAAAAAGTGTGATTTTAAAAAAGTGCACAAGCAACAGGGATAACCTCAGTCTAGAGAGGATTGTGAACCAAAGTCTATTCAAGAGCAGACGTTTTCAGGACATAGGTTACACCTGTCACATCCCTTGTGCTAAACCACCCCTGAATCAGAGGCAACATCAGAGGCATCTTACCTGGGTTATGGATAAAAAGTAATGAATTTATGTGTTTTACTTTCTGAATTGTATTACTGAACTAGATTATCTTTTTGATGATACTGATAATTTATTGAGATGCACCTGTCAAAGTTGGCTCCAGCCCTAAATTTTTTAACCCTTCAACATTGTTTTTTCCACACAGGTCCAGTCAATTGAGTCAAAGTTGGACTCTCTGTTGGACATTTATCGTCAGGTATTGCGTAAAGGCTCCTCTTCGGCTCTCACTCTCTCTTCGTTGCCCCTGTTTGAACTGGAACAGACCTCTGACTACAGCTCTTCAGTCTTTAGTAAGGACCTCTCCAGCTCCACTCAGGCCAGCTGCAGTGGAGCGCCTCACCCGCGCGGCTTCGCCACACGCTCATCAACCAACTCCCAGCTTTCCCAGAGAGGGCTTCACCTCATTCTGGCGCCTCAGAGCGAACTCAACCTCAATCTCCATGCCTCATCGTCCACACCTCCCTCTGGCCTAACATCTTCCCCTTTTAGCCCATCGCCACTGCCTCATCATCATCATCATCATCATCTACAACATCATAAACAGGTGCAGGCCACGTCACCTGAAAGTGGCACTGACGAGGCTGCGGGGAGCTCCCCTACTGTTCTCACCCCGAACAGTACCAGCAGTTCCGGGGGGGGAGGAGTAGGAGATCAAGGCTTTCCTCTTTTGGCGAGGCTTCCACCACCCCCTTCTAGACAAACTGTTGGCCCTGGCAAATTGGTGCAAACAACCTCTACAGAGGCTTCTCCTAAAATAAAGAGCTTCTGTAGAGGTCTACAGAGCCACAAAGAAGACAGCAGTGTTAGGGGAGACCTTGGGCTTGAGTTTGGGTTGAGCACATTAGGGCACCAGTTACAAGGAACCACCAATGGTAATGGCAGGCCTAATGCTAAGGAAGAAAGCTCCTGGAGGAGACATTTGAGTCTCGAGCTGGAACCGCTTATGCCATCAGCCCCCGGTTGTTGCTCGAAGCCCATCCATATGGACCAAGGAATGGGCAAATCTATGTCAGTGCAGGACTTGGTGCAGGTAGGTCCTGTTCATGATGCACACCAAAGCCACAGCCTTTCATCTCCAAGCCCAAGTACAAGCAGTGACTCTCCCACAGGCTTCAACAGCTGTTGCCAAGACCTTGGGGGGAAGAGTGGTGGTGAAAGAAGAGGTCAAGGATGTTGGGGTGAGGAGGACCTTTTTATTAGTGACAGGGACATGGAGGGGCAGGGGTTTGACTTTTTGGCACCGGGTATGTCTGAGGATCACTCCTTTTCCTCTGAGCACCTGAGGACAGCAGATAGAGCAGGGTCAGGGACCCAGGGCTCTAACCAAAGCGTGGTTGGTGGTCCCCCGTTGTCGCCCTCCACTGGCAGCACCAAACTGCTGAACATGCCGCATGTACGGCTAAAATAGACCCACAAAATGTTCAGAAGACGCACAAATCTCACCTCAGAGACAGTTTTTTTTTTTGGAGGGGGGGGGTTGGGAATTTCACATGGGGTCTTGTCGTCTTTTTTATTTTTATCTTAATTCTATTGATAAGATTCTGTTTTTTTTCATACAGGCAAATCATGTTGGCATGAGTTATTCTGTGTTTTAATGTGTGCTTGACAATTCTCAGATAATAGATGAATGCTTGAAAAATTAGAACACAATTACTGTGTTAAATTAAGTAATGGATGGGTCGATGTGCTATATAGCATGAACTGCATGTTTTCAGTCAAAAGCAAAAATATGAAACTACACTTACAAGCATGGCCACCCAACACTTAACTAGTTTATTTTGAGTAAAAAGCTTGTAGTGGTCCATAACAGCTGAAACGAACGTTACCTCACCACTGAGGAACAAGAGGACATTTGGTTTTCATAAAATCGTATCCATTTTGGGAAGTCAGACCTCTGCAAGTGTACCATCATTTGAATGGTGTGACCATATTTCTCTTAATCCATGTTTTTTTCTAGGCCTCTTTTTGAATAGTGTTAGTTGAAAAACCCAGTAAATAAGTGTTCACACCTCTGATAAAATGCTAGCTTTTTGTGACGTTAAAAATTGAGACCCAAAAAAATCCTTTCAGAAAATTTCTACAGTGCCATTGAATTTTATTTTGTTTGTCCAAATTATGGGCCACAATTCCAAAAGCTGACTTGAAAACATAAATAGTCACCATATGTTTTGGAATTCGCAGTATTTTTTGTAAGGACATCGGAAGCATCATGCTGAGGCGCTACTGTTCTTCAAATTGAACAGGAGTTTTTGTTATGCTAATTGAAATAATGAACAATTCCAATTATTAGAGAGGTTTGACCACAAATCTTTAGGTATCTGCAAGAAGGCTGAAGAACATTTTCTATTCCTAAAATTTTTCAGCATCACAATGAAACCACTGCACCCCTGAAGAAAACCTTTTGGAATTACCTAGCAGGAACCCAGAACTGTATAAAACAGAATATCTGCAGGATCACCTAAAGAGGGTTGTAGACAAGCGTTGTTCTCACAGCCAGAGTTTCGGAGAGCTTTTTCAAAGTACAGTGGGCCGTTATTATTGTCAACTCAAGTAACTCAATTCAACTCAACTCAATGCTTAAAGCTGCTGTCCGAAGTATTTGAGGGAGAAAGAGATTTTTTGAATCCCACTATCAAGGTCCTTCCCAAAACACCCTTCCTCCCGTCCCACCCGCTCTGTCTAACTCCACCTCAACAGTTGTGCAGTGCATCACCTGTGTTTTCACAGCGGGTCAAAGAGGAAAGCAGCGAGCAATCACCCGATTGTATCACCCGATTGTATTTCATTTTGGACATTTCAGAGGTGAGCGACTTCTCCATGACTGACGCTCTCTTCCAACATGGCGACTAAACAGGAGCGTTCTGTGTGCGTGGCCCAATCATCACAGGTTTGCGCGGTGCACATGTAAGTTAATTGACAGTCAACAAGGCGGAAACTCAAATTCTATTGGCTAAAAAAATTTGCCGGTCAGTGTAAAATGCATAAAGGTCTGTGGGAGGAAGGGGGTCTTAGTAAGAATAACAAATGTTGTGGAGCACCAGCCTTTTATCATAGTATTGAACCCCACTATCATTTTAAAGATTTATAAAACTTTGATACAGAAATAGACTCTCCGGACTGCAACTTTAACATCTCCTGAATGACAATCAAATAAGTATTAGTGTAAGGGTGAGCATGATTATGCAACTAATCTTGGTATTTTTACTTTTGGCATTTTTTTTTTATTTCTCCTCTAACGCATTTGTTTTTTAGTTGAATTGGTCAGGATATAAGTGAGAATAAAGGGGGACACATTTTTGAAAATACTTTTCATGGTCTCATTTGTTTACATCACAAAGCAAAATAATGGGTGGGGCTATGCCTTTTTTTGTGTTCACTGTGCAATCCTGCTTAGTATGGAGGCTGAAATCTCAGTAAAGCAAAAAAAATCACTGAAACCTGGAGTGCTTTTCATAATAAGCAACTACTTCAATATGTCTAAAACATCACTGAATTGTAGTGAACAGGCCTATATACATCCAAATATAAGAACTTATTTTTGGAAATTGTATTTATAGCTGCTTTTTAATCTAATGAACTCACCTCAAAAACACTTCATTGATTCATTTTCTCATTTGTGTTTTTTAATGCAAAAGACAGGAACTATGCTGCTAATGTCTGTAATAAAAGAACACATCAAGCTATAGTGCCGTAATAGTTGTTACTGTCTGTTAACATTTAAGCTCCATCATTCTTGCCTGCTTCAAATGGATGCGGATACAGAGCACCAAAAGCCCTATTTTTTAGATGATATCAAGATAATAACATTTGTCAAATTAAACACTGCTTTTTAGTTGCGTCACTGGGGATGCAATATTTATCACAACTTAACATAGCCTAAAAAGAAGGTCTCACATTGCTAATTTGTGCCATCTAGGAGACTTGAAGTGACTATGCCTTGTCCCTTTTTACTACAGCTAACATTATTTCTTAAAGCTGCTATGAAAACATTCTGGAGTATGATTTTAGGCAATGTATGCATCTGTATTTGATTGATAGATAGATAGATAGATAGATAGATAGATAGATAGATAGATAGATAGATAGATAGATAGATAGATAGATAGATAGATAGATAGATAGATAGATAGATAGATAGATAGATAGATAAAAACAATTCTCAGATAACAGTTTAACATGTTTTTTATTGAGCTACAACGTATTCTTTGTTGAAACTACATTCATGTGGACTAGGAAAATGAGTAGCTGCTTCTATCTCCAGATTATTGTTACTCAGTAAAGATGGTTCAGCCATGGACTGAAACATTTGCTGAATGTAATTTTCTGGCTTACAAATTTTGTTTGTTGGAAAATGTGGGATCTTTTTCTTTCAGATACCCTTTAGCTTTTTACCATCTGTTAAGCTTGCTCTTGATCGAGATTGTTTTGGCTTGTTGAACTGGACTTGGGATCAGAATGTGTATCTTATTAGTAGAAACTCAAGATTGCTTGAACTGCTAAGCAGTGAAAATACAGCACACCATCATCTTTCTGTTGCATAGGGCAGAACTGAATGCAGTTACAAGGCCTTACATGTTTTCGCTATGTTTATCTAAAGCATCCAAAGCCTGACTAGTTCATAATCACCTTGATATATTTTGTAGATTTATATTAACTTCTGTCCCCTGGAGATAAAGAAAAATCCAGTATAATTTTTTAAAGTAAAGTAAATTTTCAGTGTGTGTGTGTGTGTGTGCATGAGAGCATAAGGGTGCATACCCTTTTAGTCTGTCAGATTGACGGATCACTGCATAAATATCTTTACACTTCTTGTGTTTGTTGTAAAAGGGATGTAAACGATAACATGAAAAGTAAAAATGATACTAAATGTTTTACCATTGAACAGAAACTCTGTATGTTAATGAAAATACAACAACTGCACCTGCAAGGTCCTTTAGCAAAACCAAAGCAGTGATCATTACTCCGAAATTGTCTCTAATATAAGGCACACATATTTTTCTACCTTTTAAGCATAGTAAAGAAAACACCAATATGACACAGAAGAAAAATAAATGTAGAATGTCTCTCACATTTGCAGTTTGGTAAGAATCACTGTTGACTTATTGAACTATGTAGACTGTTAGGTGTATGTTTCAGAAATGGACTAAAATATTTATTGTTCAAGTTCCAATTTATGTAAATTTCAGTTTGAGATTTGACTTGGCATTTACAATTTTAAAAGATAGTTCTCTGTTGAATATGAGGCATAGCAATATGGTAGAGATTCCTAAATTAAGACTTGGATACAAATCAGCAAACAAATAAGTTAATGGAAAATTGGCGAGTTATGATATCTGTACGACTTATTGGTGCATCTCTGATTCAGACTTACCTTTAAAATTTTGGGAAACAGACTATAGACGTCATGAAACTATAGCTTTCCACAAAACTACAAGTTATAATGCTCTGTTTTTTTATTTTACTTGTATTAACCTATAGATCCAAACTTATGTAGAATGCCACCAGTAGATAGAGGTAGAGAACGTTATAAAAACAGTATCAACAGTTGCTAGTTTCAGCAAGCAACTGTTGTATAATACTAAAGAAAAAAACCCTTGCAGGAATAGCTGTAAAATGTCTGCTTATTGTAACTAGTACAAAACTGACAGTCCTAAAAATGTAACACTAATTCAGTATGATGCAGTTTTGAAAGCAAGTTTTGAAAGTCAAGAGTAACATACAGTATGTATGAAATGGAAATGTGAGGTAAACCTATTTGCACAGCACATTTTACCTTTGGTTAACAGCATGTAATGTTTTCAGTTTGTGCAACCATATGTTTGCTCTCAATAAAATCAAATAATTTCCCTATTGACATTTAAATGTATTTTGCATGAGGAGATATCTATGTCCAAATGGATCTTTTAACTGAGAATGGCTGCAAGTTTCTTACATCCTAACATGTTTGGTTCATAAATAATTGCATCTGAAGCACCCAAGCTCTATTTTAGGTCTACCAAATATTCATAACATACTGTATACTGGTGCCTTGCTTTTGTGGTAAATTTGTCTTTTAGTTTCCTGAAAGGTGCATCTGAATCCTCAGAAAAAGGCACTGCACCCCTCTGTTTCTCTCTTTGCGGCGTAGTACTTTTTTATAATTTTGATAGTGGGCATAAAATGGGCAATTGCCATATTAAAGTTTTGTCTTATTTCTTTTAATTTATTTAAATTATGTCCACATATTTACACATTCCCAATAACCTTGGTTAGATTAAGGATGCCTGTAATGTAATAATGCAAATGAACTCTTATTCTAATTCATGAATAAAAGGAATTCTTCAAGAAACTTGTTTTGTGTTTTTCACTGCATCACTCACAGATACACAAAGGTTTGACTTTAGACTTAACCCTACAAGCCCAAACATATCATTTTTAAAATGAATAGTTTTCAGACCAAAACACATTTAACAATGTTGCCACTTTCCTCAAACCCAATCAAGTAACTAAATTGCTGAATATATTTCGTACATTCTCCATGAAAATGCATAGATAAGAACTTGTAAAATAGTTTATGGTTATGAGTAGATATAAAAAGAGATTTACATAAACTGTATAGAAAGATACAGGTAAATTGGACTGAATTTTCCTGCATTAGGTCAGTTCAGATTAACAAAACAAATGCAATTTACTAAATTCCAAAATGAGAGATGTTTTATTACCTCCTTTACAATTTGAAGTTTACATAAACTAAAATCTGTCTTTAATAGTTTGGGAAAGCCAAGACAATGATAACATGGGTTTTAATCTTCTAATTCACAACACCTGACACACCTGGATGCACACCTTTGGATTTATTTTAAGGTCGACCTCAAAGACACTACTTCCATGTGTGTAACAACCCCGGAACAGAAGCAAAAAAACAACGTAAAGATGCTGGCTGAAGAGGATAAGATAGTCTCATCCACAGTGAAACTATAACTACAATTTAAAAGAAATATATGTAATACACGTAAATGGCATGATGTATGTATGGTGAATGACCCAAAGGCTCTCAAAGAACATCTCTCATTATTTTTGGCACTAAGCAAATAAAAAAAAGCAGGAAACATTTAGTTTAATTTAATGTGTAACAGTGAGGAAAAACAGGCCAGTCTTTTTAATATAGTGTATGTAAAGATCTGGTTTTTACTGTACATGAACGCAAAAGCCAAATACATTAAAAGTCATAGAAGAAAATAACAGGAAACGAGGTGATGTATTTTTATAAACCAGAATTTTCATACAAATATTTGTTATATTAGGCTTTGAAGCGTTAACAAAAACACCAGAAACAAATGTAGTTTTTAAACATCTTTTACTTTTATGAACATATTTTCACAAATACCAGCATTTAAGGTGCACACACTTTACAGTGATGTGTATCAGATCTACTTAAAGCTTAGGTCAAGCAGGGTGTTTCGTTTAAATACTTAAGTTTCTAAAGCTGGTTCCATGAAGGTGCTATAAACAAACATGCAAACAGCCTGTATCGTTCTGGCTGCTGAGCTTAACAGTTTTAAAGCAGGAACAAGACGCATTACTTCTACAAAGACCACGGAGAAGAGCATCTCTGCTGTGCTACTACAGGACTTCTCTAAATAAACTAGCAGGTTACATTTGACTACAACAGCACATATTTGAACCTTAATGCAAATCTGTTATCCTCAAGCACAGAACAAGATACAATCAAACGTACATATAACAGTGAGCTAACATTTTAATCTGTAACTGAAAGAATTGTTTTTCCTTCGTCTGCTTTTGCGATGCATTGTGATAATGGACCAGATGTTTACTATGTTGTGTAAATGGAGCAAGATGTTTGCGGGTCTTCTCCCTCGCTGAACGTTTGGGGCAGCAGCCCAGCACAACGTTCATTTGGCCTTCTGCGCCTTCTGTGCAGATTTGGTGATTTTACCACTTGTGGGGGCTTTCTTTTCCACACCTTTTATCACTCCCACCGCCACCGTTTGACGCATGTCCCGGACAGCAAAACGACCTGAGGGAATACAAGAATTTGTAGCTGTTACTCTATTGTCTGTTGTCACAAAGGTAAAAAACAAGGATTTTAAGTTAATTTTTATATTAAAGGGGGGGTATTATGCTTCTTCCAGGCACATATTACCCTTTTATAGCACACTCCAATAAAATTGTCACCATAAGTCTTTTAAAAGTCCGTCATATATCCAAATCCACCTTAAAGAAATTTACTTCCGAATTGGACGCCTTGATTTTCGCCTGTGCCTCTCTAAGACCCTCCTACTCTTTCTGACACTCCCCCTTTAGTTCGTCATATACAGTGCATCATCACAACATGCACGGAGTCGGAATATAAATCCCACAAAAGACGCGCAGCTGCAGCTGGTGTGTTATAATTACTGCACCTGGGACTCAGCTGGGGTTGTGTGAGGTGGGGAGCTCTGCAGGGGCGAGGCTCTCGGCTGAGTACGTAAAGTCGGAGGAGGAGATGGGTGGAAAAGGCGGGGATAGGTGGGAGCAGGTGTTTCAGTGACCCCGAGAACTACCAGCAGAGACTCAGAGATTACTCATGAGTGAATGGGTCAGAGCAACACTTCAGGCATGTTTTTAATGAGGGAAAGACAGGTTCTCAGGATATAAAGCTTCAGCAAGTCCATTTTGCATAATACCCCCCCTTTAAGCAAATACTTCTGCTAACTGAAGTGCAATCCCTTGCACAAGTATTAATGCCCCTTGGAGATCTTCACATTTTGTTATGTAATATCCATAACTTCCATAGATTTTTTTGGGGGGGGGATTGGATGTGACAGAGCAAACCATAGTAGCACATAAACTTTCTGTAAGCAAACTGAAAAGGACAAAGGCAAGGAAAGGGAATTTTATTTGTATAGCACACTTTCAACAACAAGGAATTCAAGGTGCTTAGGTACAAAGGTATATGGTTTTATACTTTTTTCAGGACTGCCCCAACTTTAGCTCCATTCATCATCCCATCAACTCTGACCACCAATGCTGCTACCACCATGTGTCACTGTGGGAATGTTGTGTTCAGGGTCATGTGCAGGATTCATGCACCATTTTTATTGGAACAGCTTGGGGAACGTTCCAAACCCAATCAATTTGTTGAAAATATAATATTATAGGTGTAAAATTATGTGAAATGTGTTGCCAAAACTCACCAAAGCCTGAATGTAGCACTCCTTCAGGTTTTGCGCTCTGCATACGTTTGAAAGGACTTTAGTTTTGGTCCCAACTGACCAGAGAGCCTTCTTAAACATATTTGCTATGCCCTGGTAGCAAACTGCAAACAGGACTTCCAATTACTTTTTTTAAACCATGGCTTTCTTGTCATTTTTCTATAAAGGCCAGATTTATGGAGAGCGCATTCACTCAGTCGTGCTGTGGATCTCTGCAGCTGCTCCTAATTTACTGCGCTACTCTTGGTCGCATCATTGATTAATGTCCGTGCCCAACCTGCATATTTAGAAGGACAGCCATGTGTTGATAGGTTTGCAGTTGTGTAATACGCAACATTTTGAGATGATAGATTGAGCAGGGTTTTGGGAGATGTTCAAAGCCAAGAATAGTATTCTAGAACCTGACCGTGCTTCAAACCTTTGTACAACTGACCTGGAAACAGATGAAACAGACATTATGTTGCAAGATGGGACACTCACCAAGCGGTGGGTACTCAGAGAAGCTCTCCACACACATAGGCTTGCCAGGGATCATATCCACAATGGCAGCATCTCCAGACTTCAGGAACTTAGGGTTATCCTCCAGCTTCTTTCCAGAGCGGCGGTCTATCTTTTCCTTTAACTCTGCAAACTTGCAAGCGATGTGTGCAGTGTGGCAGTCGAGCACAGGGGCATAGCCAGCACTGATTTGACCAGGATGGTTCAGGATAATCACCTATGAAAAATGTACCAACATTGTAAAACACTGAATTCAGAATAATAAAAGCAAACAAAATCAGAATTCGGCGAAAAAGAAAATGGAATTAATAAAAAAAAATCTGTAAATTATTGAAGGCCTTTTCACAAATAAGATGTTGTACAGTACATTATAGTGCAAATTAATGGCCATATACCCTTCTACTACATTTGTCTGGAGAGTATTCTTTCTAGCTGAGCTGAAGGATACCCAGTTTAATAATCACAGTCGTTTTTTGGGAACAGACCTGGGAGGTGAAGCCAGCTGCCTCCTGGGGTGGGTCGTTCCTGCTGTCTCCAGCCACGTTGCCTCGGCGAATATCCTTCACAGAGACGTTCTTGACATTAAAGCCCACGTTGTCTCCAGGCAGCGCCTCACTCAGGGCCTCATGGTGCATCTCCACTGACTTGACTTCAGTGGTCACATTGACGGGCGCAAACGTCACCACCATACCGGGTTTTAGGATTCCTGTTTCCACTCGGCCCACAGGAACAGTGCCAATACCTGATGGACCGGAAGAGAAGCAACCTTACTCTATGGGAACCTGGTGCATAAAAGCAAACTGAATAGCTATTCCTAAATATTTGGGACAGAAAACCCCTATGGGAATTCACTCAAGACCCCACTTGTTTCTGCTTTTCTTGGCAAAAGATGCCCTCCTTTCCTAAAACACTTGATAACATTAACCAGTGGTTCGTAACTGAGGCTTTTATATTTTAGAAATATGTTCTTATGAGTCTAAATTACAAAATGGCAAGAATATCAACTCACCTCCAATTTTGTAAACGTCTTGCAGAGGCAGACGAAGGGGCTTGTCAGTGGGTCGGGTTGGAGGCTGGATGGCATCAAGAGCCTCCAGCAGAGTGGTGCCTGAGGCACTGCCATCTTTACGATTGATCTTCCAGCCCTTGAACCAGGTCATCTATAGAGAGATCATTGTTACCTTAACGTCAAAGAGGGAAGGGGAAAAATAGCTCTGGGTGCCAGTGTCCTTCTACTTTTACATGTATCCCTTATCCAACACACCTGAATCAAATGGCTGAATTACCTCCTCACTATGCAGTCAGGTTCTACACGGTCCTGCTAATGATGTTATCATTTAATTCAAGTGTGCTGAAGCAGAGACACATCTAAAGGATCCTTTGTGAACTGAAAAAAGGTAGAATAAGTAAGGTTTGTAAGGAAGGTTTTTTTTCCAGGAGGAAGTCTTGTCAAACTCACATTAGGACTAGGCTCCAACATGTTGTCTCCATTCCAGCCTGAAATGGGTACAAAGGCCACAGTGTCGGGATTGTACCCAATCTTCTTGATGTAAGTGCTGACTTCCTTCACGATCTCCTCATAGCGCTTCTGGCTGTAGTTGGGCTCAGTTGAATCCATCTTGTTGACGCCTACAATGAGCTGCTTCACTCCCAGCGTGTAGGCAAGTAAAGCATGCTCACGAGTCTGACCGTTTTTTGAGATGCCAGCTTCAAACTCGCCCACACCAGCAGCCACAATCAACACGGCACAGTCAGCCTGAAAGAAATAAAGAAAGGAGAACTTGGGGAGGAACTGAAAAACTACTTTAGTTTCTAACATATTTATTTTATTTCTACCTGAGATGTCCCAGTGATCATGTTCTTGATAAAGTCCCTGTGTCCTGGAGCGTCAATGATGGTGACGTAATACTTGCTGGTCTCAAACTTCCACAGAGAGATGTCAATGGTGATTCCACGTTCACGCTCTGCCTTGAGTTTGTCCAAAACCCAAGCATATTTAAAGGATCCCTTTCCCATCTAAGCAGAGGAAAGAAAAGAGGAAAAACTTTTTTATTAGGATAAATATTCCTTTTTTATACACTACTATCTATAGCTTTGTACCAAACTACTACAAGTTGCAACTGCTTGCAGTTTTCTTCTTGTAAACACTGTTGTTTTTTATGCACATATATATCCATAGACATCTTGTAGATTTTTCTTCTCTAAATTACCCTACTCAGCTGGACATTATTTTTAATCTCATTTTCATTTTTTACGAACTGCAAAGTATTATTTTTTTACGTTGTAAATATGTCCTTACTGTACAATGTTTTATTCTTATTTTTATCTTTCTTTTTTTAACCTTTGTGTGAATATGCATGCTCCCACTTACCTTAACTTGCTGCTGTCACACCTGAATTTCTCTACTGTGGGACAATACAGGATATTCGTACTCTATTATGTTTTTGTTGAGTTCTCCTCAAATCCAACAGCATTACCAAAATTAAGGAAGGTTTTAAATACAGAAAATAAAAGCATATCAATCCTTCGTCTTTTTAAGTCTCTCTCAGAGCATTCCAACATTTAACATGTTTCTTTTTTGCATAATAAAAGTGAAGAAAAAAATACATTTGTGACAACTTTTTAGGAATACATAAAATAGAACCCCAGACTAACGTTTTGCATCAGTATCACTGGTGATGCCTGCTGACAATACAAAAAGAAAACCAAAACAAACTAACTTCATTTAATTTTTTAATCCTTCATTACAGTATTACAAATTTTTTTTATAAATATTGATTATTTGATTCCAATCATACAAACATATTTTTTTAAATAAAACATTAATGTCTTTTAAAAAATCACGATTCTTTATACATCTTCCAGTAGTTAACAGTAGCTACATAATAGAGATGAACCTCAATCATACATTTTGGGCTTTAATTTACCTATTAATGCAGAGTAAAGCTTCAATGTCACAGTGAACCCCCACCCCCTCTTATTCTATGTTACCACAATCAAAGCTGAAAATTGACTATTCTAAGTAGGGGTGAGGTTTGCATGTTCTTCCTGTGCATGCATGGGTTTTCTTCGGGTACTCCAGCTTCCTCCCACAGTCCACAAACATGACTGGTAGGTTAACTGGTCTCTCTAAATTGCAATGGACTAGCGACCTGTCCAGGGTGTACCCTGCCTCTCGCCCGGGGACTGCTGGAGATAGGCACCAGCCTCCCCTTCAACCTTGCATAGGATGGACAGGTACAGGTAATGGATGGATGGATTGAGTAGGGTGAGCCGATTCAACATGAATAGATTCATTGTGATGTGAAACATGCGATTCAAAAGTGTTCAAAATCTATAATTTTTCATAATAATTAAAGGAGAAAAACTAAGTCTGTAATCCTGCACCGACATTTTTTTGGGGACGGACCAGCGAAACAGTATGGCTGCAGATAGTGTTTCAGCCTTGTAGCGTGAAATCTACAAAACACAGCATATATATAGATATAATTGTTATAGGTTTATTTTCTAATAAAGAAGATTAATTATTTAGATTTAAATTTTAAAGTAATTTCTGAAATGGCTGACTTGTAAAAGCCTATCTGAAGTTTATTTAAGTATTCTTTTTAACCACATAGAGCAGGAATACTTTGAATATGTTAAAATCAAAAGTAAAGAGAATAAAATCGGCGTGTTTAAGGATTGGATCAAGTGTCCTCTTTTATGGAAATTAAGATATATTATACTTCTAGTGCCAACACACTTTTTAAGCTTTTATGGAAAATAGGACCTGGATATTATTATGAAACATAATTTCGACATGTGTTTTGATTGTATGTGGTTTCAAATAAATAAAAAAGACAGGGCATCAATTGGTGTGGATGATTCAATTAATGGAAACTGGATGGATTTTAAAGTAGAAAGTAGCCATGGAAGGAATGAAGAAGAAACCCTAAAGGGGTAAAACAATATGCATGTGATAGTTTTCTAATCAAATTATAGCACCTGAATCATTATCGAATCGACTGGTGAGGCACCCAAGATGGCACACCCCTAATTTTGAGCAAGAGCTCTGTGCCTCTGTAGACTTACCTCTCAACTCTTAAACAAAACAGTTAGCATTAATATGACTACTTGAAAGTGTGTTGAGCTTCATGACAGTTTTTCACCTGCCACAATACTGTCTGGAACATATTGTGTGGTTTCATTGATTCCCTGAACTCAGATTTACAGAGGGTTAAAAGTGCTACATGAACGAGTTGAACTGAAGCTACAGAAGACTAATTAGCTGATTGGTGCTTTCAGCACGCTGTTGATGCTGTAGTCCCACACTGCTGGTCCTCCTAAAGCAATTATATGACCCTAGTCCTTAATGCTTTAGTCTGCGGTTATAAGCCTACCATTTTTTTAACTACCAGAAGATGCAAATATAAGCTTTGGGTTAACCTTGGTTCAATAAAATGAGCTTTTCTAATTCTAAAATAAGTCAAAGTTACAAGACATAAAATCCTAAAAATATTCTATTTTAGAATGGGAAAACAGATAAATCATACCTCTGCAGCTTCCTTCTCAAACTTCTCGATCGTTCTTTTGTCGATGCCCCCGCACTTGTAGATGAGGTGGCCTGTGGTGGTGGACTTGCCCGAGTCCACATGTCCTATAACCACAATGTTAATGTGGAGCTTCTCCTTCCCCATACTGGCTCAGCCTGGAAGACGCTGAACAATCCTACATGTTAGAATCAAACAACATGCAGTATATAAAATATACAATCTAACCAATAGGGACAATGCTGATCAATAACAACTGAACTTTAATTTATGCTCCACACTTTAATACTATGTTAACTGAACAGATAAAGTACTTTAATTTTAAATAAGAAATTAAGCCGGCTCTGATAAAGCCAATGCGTCATCCGTCCATTTAGGTTAGATACACCGCAATGCAGTACGAGATATTGAACTTTACCCGAGACTGCATCATTCTCTGCATCGTTTACTTTAACTAAATTAAAGAAGGAAATCCTGGAAGCAAAACTCAGCAGATGTTTACCCACTGCCATTTGAGTCAGCGATGGTTGTTAAAAAAGAAAACACCTTTAAATATCAAATTTGATTCTCAAATTTACTGAATGGAGTTTTACAAATGTGCTCCTACCTTACAAGCCCATTACTATGGAGTAATGTAATGGTAATGTAGTTTACCATTGAAGAAAATGATAAACTATATTTAATTAACGTATCGACACATGCAAAGCTTAAAATGTTTCCCAGCTCCTGAGAGAAAGTTTAAACACAAACGTCACGATGAATGGGAAATACTATCATATTCATTAACTAGGGATGTAAGAAAATATCGATACACCAATATATTGCGATATGTTATTTCCCAATATTGTATCGATATTCCTTTTTTTTATTTTAGGATTTGAATGGAACCATTATTGATGACAGTCATTTTTGTAGTAAATATAAAAGTATGACTGGCAGTTGCTGGCTGTTTTAACCATCTTTGTCGCAGTGGATCAACTAGATCTAGTAATAAAACTGGATGTGTTAAAGTATGAAACAGGTTGGAGTGTTTAGAATGCTGTGACAGTTTTTTTTACAGTTTAATTCAGTTTTAAAAATATTTATAAGTATTTTTTTATTTATTAGATGATTAACATTAGTAATTACAAAATTACCCTACTATATGTAATTTCTAGACAACATGATTTCAAACAAATGTGTCCTTTTTTCAATTGGACCTTTCTGAATTTTTTTTTACATAAAGTGCCTTGCAAAAGTAGTCACAGCCCCTTTTTTACATGTTGTTACATTACACCTAAAAACTTTGATGTATTTTATTGCAAGTTTATGCTGACTCATTCAATAAATTTAAGTGTTATTAAAAAGCCGATTTATTTCAGTAACTCAATTAACAAAGTGAAACCCATTATATAGATTAATCACAGACAATTATTTTTTTTCTGTTATTTCAGATTATTTTCCGCTTATATCTAATTAAAACACGACATTTAAGATTAGAATATCACATCAGACCAATAAAAAACATTTTTATACAGAAATGTAGGCCTAATGATAAGTATGTTTAACACCTGCTTAAAGGTTGTTACAAAGGTACTTTTAATTTGACAAACGCACCCTTTTCAGCCAGCCCGAATCAGTCCTTTGTAAACCAATTGTTGCTGTAATTACAGATACAGTTGGAAGCCTCATGGGGTGTATCTCTACATGCTTTGCAGATATAAACTCAGCAAAAAAAGAAACGTCCCTTTTTCAGGACTGTGTATTTCAACAATAATGTTGTAAAAATCCAAATAACTTTACAGATCTTCATTGTAAAGGGTTTAAACAATGTTTTCCATGCATGTTCAATTAACCATAATCAATTAATTAACATGCACCTGTGGAATGGTCGTTAAGACCTTAACAGCTTACAGAAAGTAGGCATTTAAAGGTCACAGTTCTAAAAACGCAGGACACTAAAGAGACTTGTCTACCGACTGTGAAAAAGACCCAAAGAAAGATGCCCAGGGTCCCTGCTCATCTGCGTGAACGTGAATTAGGCATCCTGCAGGGAGGAATGAGGACTGCTGATGTGGCTAGGGCAATAAATTGCCAAGACAGCGCTACAGGGAGACAGGAAGGACAGCTGATCATCATCGCAGTGGAAGACGTGTAACAACACCTGCACAGGATCGGTACATCCGAATATAACACCTGCGTGACAGGTACAGGAGGGCCACAACAACTGCCCGTGTCACGTACCAGGAACACACAATCCCTCCATCAGTGCTCAGACTGTCCGCAATAGACTGAGAGAGGCTGGACTGAGGGCTTGTAGGCCTGTTGTAAGGCAGGTCCTTACCAGACATCACCAGCAACAACAACGCCGCCTATGGGCACAAACCCACCTTCGCTGGACCAGACAGGAGTGGCAAAAAGTGCTCTTCACTGATGAGTCACGGTTTTGTCTCACCAGGGGTGATGGACGGATTCTTGTTTATCGTCGAAGGAATGAGCGTTACACCGAGGCCTGTACCCTGGAGCGGGATCGATTTGGAGGTGGGGGGTCCGTCATGGTCTGGGGCGGTATATCACATCACCATCGGACTGAGCTTGTTGTCATTGCAGGCAATCTCAATGCCTTGCGGTACAGGGAAGACATCCTCCTCCCTCATGTGGTACCCTTTATGCATGCTCATCCGGACATGATCCTCCAGCAGGACAATACCACCAGCCATACTGCTCGTTCTGTGCGTGAGTTTCAGCATGACAGCAATGTCAATGTTCTGCCATGGCCAGCGAAGAGCCCGGATCTCAATCCCATTGAGCACGTCTGGGACCTGTTGGATCACAGGGTGAGGGCCAGGGCCATTCCCCCCAGAAATGTCCAGGAACTTCCAAGTGCCTTGGTGGAAGAGTGGAGTAACATCTCACAGCAAGAACTGACAAATCTGGTCCAGTCCATGAGGAGGAGATGGACTGCAGTACTTCAAGCAGCTGGTGGCCACACCAGATACTGACTGGTACTTTTGATTTTGAGCCTCCCTTCATTCAAGGACACATTATTCTATTTCTGTCACATGTCTGTGAAACATTTTTAGTTTATGTCTTATGATGTTGACTCTTTTAGTGTTCATACAAATATTTAAACACATGAAGTTTACTGAAAGTAAAAATAGTTGAAAGTCAGAGGACGTTTCTTTTTTTGCTGGGTTTAGAAACTGAAAACATTGCCATGTCTTTTTTGCAAAGTAACTTAACCTCAGTCATATTTTATGGAGATTGTCCACGAACATCAAGTTTCAAGTCTTGCCACAAATTCTCAATTTGATTTAAATCTTGACTTTGACTAGCCAATGCTAAAAGGAGGGCATGCCTTAGTTTAAACTTTTCCATTGTAGCTCTGGCTGCAAATTTAATGTCATTCTCCTGCTGGAAGGAGAACATCTGCCCCAGTCTTAACTCTTTCACAGCCTTTCTTCCAGAATTGTTATGTATGTTCCTCCATTAAAATTCCCCATGGGGTTTAATATCCCTCACAGGTTGGCAGAGAAAAGGAAGAAAATGTTCTGTCAAAAATTTATTGGTTTTCTGGAAGCTAGTCATCTGCTCAGATCAGTCTGTCTGACTGTTGGGACTCTCAACAACCTGCATAAAACATTTGACCATTGTGAAATGTTTAGTAAAGAGTACCTAATATTTTTGTAAGGGTCTTGTTTAATTTTTTGAGTCCCACATGGAGAAATGTGTTTCTTTAAATTTGAGTTTATGTGCCAACTTAAATAATCATTAAAAAAAGATATTTTGACAAATCATGCCCAGTTATTCCTGCCTACTACAACTCAAATTTAAGAACTTATATTTATTGAGATATGCATATTCCTCATTCTTATTTATGGATGCAGACAGCTCCAAAAAGTTCTCTCCAGTTATATCAGTGATTTGTGTTTGATTTAGGGGCCACTCGATTATTTATACATTTAACTCCCTCCTCTCTTGTAGTTGTAAGCTTATTTATCTTACCTTATAACTGCATGATGATGATGATATTATCACCATCTTTTACCATGGAGATGGTGTGTTGAGAGGGATGTATTTTGTTAGTTTTCCACCACACATAGTGATCTGGATGTAGGGCTGTAAGTTAAATTTTGGTATAATTTGACCAGTGTATTACATAAAATTTCAAACAGATACATTAAAGTTTGTGGTTCTATTGTGACAAAATGTAAACGTGAGAATTATTGTTAAATAATGTAACTAATCCTAATCCAACTTTCCCAATAAGTTTGTTTCCCATTTGTTAATGTTACTAGATGAGTAGCTAACATAGGACGAAAATGTAATATACATATCTATATAATATTAATGTTGGATGCACATAATGCGTTGAGCATGGGCAGTCAGTGCTCAATGTATTAGCATGTATTATCACCTTGCCTACAGGATAAGGGAGAATTTAGGAAGAAAATAGCCATTACAAGTAGCCATTACATTTAATTAAAACGAAAAGCTGCCAGTAATGGCTTTCTGTTCATTTCATGGTATGGCCAGCAACTCATACCATTAATTACCTGTAAACACGAATATGTCACAAAATTCACTTATATTTAAATTGTAAATACACTACATTTAAAGGCATACAAGTAGTTAATGATTTGGACACATTACCTTACCGCTGGCTAACTTTTCTTTGAGGTAATGAACTGAGCTAGTAGTTGGCACAGGAATGTTTTTTCGGACAGTCTAGTGCTACTAAATGGCCATGCTTCTGAATTTCAGTCACTAGGTAACTTGAAGAATGGCAATTGGTATTTCTCTGTTTATTTGAAGAGATGTTGCCTTATAAATTCAGTGTTTTCATCAACATGTCCGATGCTGAAAAAAACACTGAATAAAAATAACAGGTCATGCACCTGTCCGTATGTTCCACGATGACTCTTGCTTTGAGATGGAAAAGCAAAATAAAGAATCAGTCTGCAACTCTAAATATGGATGAGTAAAAAAAAAAGAAAGAAAACAGAGTGGCATTACTTTGAAGCAGTGTGCAATGGAAAACATCAAAGCGCAGTGCTGATGCAATACTGCAGAGGTGAGGGCGTTTTGGGGAATTTGGGTCTGCATGTCTTAGCATCCTCCTCCCAGACGGTTAACACAGCACTGTTTATTCTACTGTGACAGCAGCATGATGGGAGAAGCAGAAGCTTCCCCGCACGACTTCCATGAGAAATATTTTCAATTGAAACTGCGCCACTCAGGCCTAACCAGCCTTAGAACACCCCGTTTCACTTTTAATGGGATCAAATGACAGCAGGCATCACTGACACTCCACATTCAGCTGCATCCAGACTTGTTATGGATTTCTTTTCATAACAAGTCCCCGAAGTCAGCAGCCTTTAAATTGGAGCATGACACAAAAAAATGAATAAAATGTTCATTGTTTGCATAAGAGTTGTCCAGGAAACCATTGCCCAACCTACCTTTGCCTGTAAGGTGTGCTCACTGGTCCACAATAGGGATGAAACAGGAGATGCTGCGTGTTGTGCTGTCCTGGGACTGACGCACACAAGGTACTGCTGTATCAACTGCCGTCGAATGCGTCATTCACTGAAACTACGAGGCTCAACCACTAGATGGAGCCCTGCTGCCACTCTGCACAGCTTGGTGGCGCAAAGGTACACTGCTTTCCGTGATGAGTTACTTTTTTCAGTCTAATGCTGTGACTTTATACTACCTAATATATATTGCTGTGACTTTATGCTACTTAATTTATATTCTAAGACATTTGTACATTTATCTGATCCATCATTGATACATTTAACTTGACCCTCCTTTCTATATTTGGATATCTTGTGGTGTATGCATTAATCTAAGATATTGTGTTTTTCTTTTTGCTGAATGATTATAAAAACACCATAATCACCCACTACTGTCTTTCTTTGATCCACAGGCCTTTTAATGTTGCTTATCAACATTAACTATGGACTTTGGGATTCCTCTTCATACAAAGGTTGCCAAGAAATCTATTTAAAATTGATATTTAGTACAGAATTATAATGTTATATCCATGTTCTTGTCATCTCAATCATCTGGAAGTTTGTCGACTTGACTATTGTCCAACAAATAATTACAAACACCCTGGACAAGAAGGATAAGTCACAAAAGGCCATACTAAAGACAGTTCTATTCATAGAGGGCTGTAGCCACACAAATTAATGCAGTTGTGTGTATGACAAAATTGTGTTTTAAAAAAGGTGTAAAAGCAGAGTTAGTGTTTGAAGTTGCACCACACAAGGTGTATTCTAGACATATGCTACAGCTGTTGCTTTCTTGGTGTTAAAGCCAGTCTTGAACAGAGACACTGTAAGAAGCATCCTACCTGGGCCAAAGAGACAGTTGAACAGTGGTCAGATTTTCAGATAAAAGTAAATGTGCTATTTCATCTAGAGAGCAAGAGACCCAGCAATGCAGATGAGCTGAAGGCTGAAATTAAAGCAATCTGGGCTCCCCTAACACCTCAACAGAGCCACAAACTTTTCACCTCTATGCCACGATGCAGTAATTCATACAAAAAGGATTCCTGACCAAGGATTGAGGTCATATATTACTCCACAGCGCATGGACGTGCTTTTCATCTGTCCAAAATGTCTGAAATCAATGTCCTTATTTAAACCAAATCTTTCTGAGAAACTGTAGCCTAGGTGCATTTTGGGTTTCGATAAACAGTAGAACATAATCATCTAAAATAAATATTTTAAAAGGATATCACTTTGTCTGTAATTAATATAAACTATATGTTTTTATATGTTTTTTTTTTACTCTATTAAAATTATTTGTTGAATTCCCTTACTGAAATGACTAACATTTCTGATATTATTCTCATTTTTTAGACGGTATGTCAATAATATAGTTTAACAACAATTAGTGAAAGCAGAGATGTTTTGAAATGACGTATGGCCTACTACAAAGAACCCCCAAAAGTTTATTTTAAATCCACAGACTGTAGTTAAATATTAGCTCATTGCAGCCTCTTTAACTGCAAAGCTGTTTACTGACAGGCAGCGATCCGCAGACATGCTTGATCAGTATCTGTAAGTTAGATTGTTAAATCATTGAGATGACCTCCAGCCCAGTTTAGCGTTAGCCATACACATCCACATGTTTTAGACATCAGGGATTTTCAACGAAACGGGGGGAGACGACAGACAGCGCATGTACTGCATTGATTTCAGGAAATACACATGAAAAACAAAGGGAAAATAATATTTGTAAGTTCACACATATTTATATATATAAATATGTTTATATAGGTTACATGGCATTTTATTTGTTTTTATAGTAAAAAAACCCCAACTAGTTTCAACACGTTGTCGCACAAAAATTACGTCATTGATCACGCTCTCTCAGCTGCTCCTGTCACGCCGCAGAAACAGAAAAATATCTCATTTTCATTTCCTGTTGTATTTATTTGGGTTTAACCCGTCGACATAACACATTCTTGTCAAGCTTGAGAAGACATCATTTTAAGGTAATTTGCGGTGTTGACTTATTTTCTGAAATAAAAATGCCTCTGTTTTTTTAGCAGGGCTCCTTATATCTGATGCTGCTCTGCATCAGTACAATGTTTTACTGTAGAAATCTTCATATTCTCTGCTGTAGCTGTGTGTTTTTCAAATGTCAACACCAGTGATAGTATAACGTCTCTTCCGCTCAGCCTTTCTCGATAACGCTGCCATTGATCGCATGAATGACAAGTTGCGCCATTTTCGCTTCCAGCTTTCACAAGTTCTTCACATTGTATCTTATTTCGCAGGATTATTTGCTTTACCGCTGGGTCAATGAAGCCTCTCAGAGATGCTGAGCTGGGCGCTTTCACCTTTTTTGCCTCAGCTCTCCCTCATGATGTCTGTGGTAGCAATGGGCTCCCTCTCACGCCCAATTCCATCAAAATCCTGGGGCGTTTCCAGATCCTCAAGACCATCACTCATCCCAGATTGTGCCAGTATGTGGACATCTCCAGAGGGAAACATGGTATGGCTGTTAAGCCTGGTAGTTGTATGATGTATTCTGTTCTGCCAGTACAGCGCTTAACTGTATGGTGCTGACTGCAGGCATGTTAGAAAATTTGGGTGTAATTTAATATCCACTGTTTAGCTTTGTGAGGAATCGGATTTGAAGACTTTTTTTGCATTTAGTTCTTTCAAGAGGTTTCAACTCCTGAAATATCCAAATATGTCAAGAAATACTCTAAAACACGGTTTGTAAGGACTAATGTTTTAAAATCTCTCAATACATTACTTTACATCTATCCTTCCATTTACATTAGGCTGAAGTTTATGATCTGTTCATGCTTACTCTTAACGAATAACTTATTTTTCTGCAGTAAATTAGGCGCAGAAAAATAGATGCATATTTTAATTAAAGATTTCATTTTTCTTGCTCCACAGAACGGCTGATTGTTGTTGCAGAGCACTATTCAAGAAATGTAGGGGATTTCAGACAAGGACAAACAGCGAGGTAAGTTATGGTCTAAAATTGTAATCAAATATTCTATAGTAATGCCTGTATGTATTATTTTGCACTTTATTATAACTGGAGGATAATTTCCTTAAAATCTGTTCATGTGTCACTGCTGACAAGGATGTATTTACAGTGCCTTGCAAAAGTATTCTAACAGGAATATACTGTATGTGATAGACAAACATTGTCAAAAAACCACAACACAAAATAGTGCATAATTGTGAGGAGGAAGAAAATGTTATATGGTTTTCACATTTCTTTTACAATTTTATACCTAAAAATGTGTGCCCCCCTGAGCAAAAATAGCTCAAGCTTAGACTGGATGTGGAGTATCTTTGAAAAGCAAATTTCAAGTCTTGCTGTAGATTCTCAATTGGGACTTTAACTAGGCCATTCTAAACATGAATATGCTTTAACCCAAACCATTGTGTCGTAGCTCTGGCTGTATGTTTAGGGTTTCTTCCCTGCTAGACCTTGGTTGAACATCTACATCAGTCTGAAGTCTGTTGCTGCCTCTAACTGTTTCTCTCTCTTCTATAAAGGCCAGATTTTATGAGTAAGGCAAGGCAATTTTATTTGTATAGCACACTTTCAACAGCAGGGTAATTCAAGGTGCTTTACATGATTTGGTGATTTAAAAGAAACACACATTACACATGATACACAATAAAGCAAGAGAAAAATAAAAAAAAGCAAAAGAGCATGAACACATTTCATACATATGACATCAAGCATTTACTCAAAGGCAATTCTAAACAGATGGGTTTTTGGTCTCGATTTAAAGCAGTTCAGAGTTTCAGCAGCTCTACACTCGTCAGGAAGTCTGTTCCAGATAATGGGAGCATAAAAAGTGAAAGCTGCTTCTCCATGTTTAGTTCTGAGTCTAGGGATGTTTAGTAGGCTAGAGTTGGAGGACCTGAGTGGTCTTGGTGGTTGGTACCATGACAACAGGTCTTCAACATATTTTGGTGCTAAGCCATGTAATGATTTATAAACTAGTAAAAGTATTTTAAAGTCTATTCTCTGAGCTACAGGGAGCCAGTGTAAGGACTTTAGAACTGGGGTGATGTGCTCTACTTTCCTGGTTCTAGTGAGGACGCGAGCGGCAGCATTCTGGATCAGCTGCAGCTGTCTGATTGACTTTTTAGGCAGACCTGTGAAGATGCTGTTGCAGTAATCAATCCGACTAAAGCTAAACGCATGGATGAGTTTTTCTAGGTCGTGTTGCAAAATCAGTCCTTTAATCCTAGAAATGTTCTTCAGGTGATAGAACGCTGACCTTGTTATTGCCTTTATGTGACCCTGGAGGTTCAGGTCTGAGTCCATTACTACACCTAGGTTACGAACCTGATCAGTAGTTTCTAGCTGTAGACAATCTGAGTTGTGGATCTCTGCAGAGGTTCTATGGACCTCCTGGTTGCATTTGTGGTTATTGCCCTCTTTGACATTTTATGTGGCTGGCAGTAAAATGGCGGCATTTATTGAGAATAAATTACATACAGGTACAATGTACTTACTAATTAGCTGACTTCTTAAAGTAGTTGGTTGCACTGGATTTTATTTGCGTGTGTCTGTTTAAGAGGCAGAATACAAAGGCACTCCATATGTTTCAGGTTTTTATTTGTATAAAATGTTGAAAGTCTTGTACCATGTAAAGCACTTTGAATTGCTTGTTTCTGAAAATGTGCTATACAAATAAAATTGCCTTACCTTGTATTCTTTTCTGTCTACTTTTCAATTTTCTGATGATTTGTTTTAGTCTATTACATAAAATCCCAATCGAAGTTTGTGGTAGTAGCATTAAAAAATGGGGAAACATTCAATGACTGTGTATACTTATAAATTTTGCAAGGCACTGCATGTTGGATAAATTAACTACTGTAGCATGCATTTACTTTGTCAGCTGTTTATGTAATAGTTTCGCTAAAATATGTCTACAAGACCTTTAGTTATGGGAAGATAAATGTTTTTGCAAGAGACAGAGACCACACAGACACACAAATGTCCTCACTCACATTTTATTGTCTTTGTCCTAGTCCGGAGAAGGTGCTGCAGATAGCCTATGAGGTTCTTGAAGGTCTGGACTTTATGAACAAACATGGCTTGGTGCACAGAGCTCTCAGCCCAAACAATGTGCTTTTGGATTGCAAGGTACTGTTTTTTTAGTCACATTTAGCTTTTTAGGAGTGCAAAACAAACTAATCAACACAATGTTTTTACTCCTGTTAAAAGAGAAGTAAATTTTTTACATCCTGGTTCTAAAAAGTGATAAATCACAAGGCAATGAATTTTAAATGTATGAAACTGAACTGAATTATTGCATGTATTATTTTAAAAAAAGGTTACTAACCAATGAAGATTTTAAATGTATTTTTGTTAAATATTTTAAATAACCAAACCAAATAAAGATCTTTCTAGACATTTTTAAATCTGATGTTTTTTTTATTTTTTATCAGTCTAACCGTAATTCTGTGACATTTTAAATTTAAAATAAATATTAAGGTAAATATATGCAAACTCTCACTCTGTGATGGTTTTTGTTTTTGAAGGGTAATGTCAAACTGGCAAAGTTTGGCCTTTATCACATGACTGATCATGGGGCGGATGTTGATTTTCCCATTGGGTAAGTCGTTTGCTCTTTAAATTTCCTAGGTAGCCATTTGTCAAGGGTCAGAGCTACAGTTGTATCTCTTTGGTTTCATTCCAACCAAACTTCAAGAAGCGTAATGTACAGGATGACAAGTGGGTGCTTATATGATGTGTCATGTTGACTGCAGCAACCCATCATACCTTGCCCCAGAGGTGATCGCCCTGGGCTCCTTCCACCCCAGTGATCCGTCACATAGTGAAACTCCACCTCCCTCAGGACCTAAGACGGATGTCTGGTCTCTTGGAATATTACTTTTTGAACTATGTGCAGTAAGAACCCCTCCTAAACCTCTAAAATATTTAGTTATATTTTTAAACTATATTTTTCCTAAATTCCTGCTGTTTTGAATAATAATGACTTTATAATCTGATGCTATTGATCAATTGCAGGGAAGAAGAGTCTTGCAGAACATTGAAATAAGTGACAAACTGAAATTCATTTTAACCTTGGGTAAGTAAAATGTATTTTATTTATATGAGTGCAGAGCAATGTGTCCTTAAACTCAACTGGGCTTAAAATCTGACTGTTCTTTTCAGGTTGCATGGATGACATTGTCACCGTCCTTGCTGAGGAGCATGGATGTTTGGAAATCATTAAGGTACGTTTGAGATCACTGATTGTATAATGAGTTGCAGTACCAGCAAAATCTTCTGATTACTGTTAACATAAGCTAAATAGATACTTTAAAGATGGAATATGAAATGATGTAGTTGAAAGTATGTGTATTTAGGCTGGATTTTAATCAAAAATGTTTCTTGTTTTACAACTAGAAAGTTTAGGGTTTTTTAATTATGTTTTATTCATGAAAGTGTCAATGTTTAATACTTGAGGATGTGTTAAGAGCTCTTTCTATAGTATGTATTTTTGCCTCATAACAAACTTTAGGAGCATTTTTTTATTACATGTAATGAAATAGAGCAAAAATATGTACATACAGACTTGGACTGAGCCATATTTATTCTGTTGATGTAAGGAAACCTGATGAAATAATAAATGCTATTTAAAAGTACTTATTTACGATCAACCAAAAACATTTATAAACACTGCTCACAATAGGTTAGAGATATTGTCATTTACATGAGTGCTATTCCTATTTGGTCTGAATTTTAATGAAATAAGTAAAAGTATCCTTTGATATTACTGATAATAAATGAGAAGAAACACCATTTTCATTAGTGTAATCTTTATTACCCCCAAAAATGTAGACAATAACAAGGGTAGCCCCAAATAACACAAACTGACAATGTCAGTAGCAGGTGTTTCCACCATTTGCCGCAGTGACAGCGACGTCAGGGGACATTGCTGGCCATGCCATATGAGGAACTCCGACATCCTGAAGTTGAGGTGTGACAATTCTGGCACGATGTGGTGGAGCATTATCATCCATGAACAGAAAGTTGGGGGTGTGCTGGGGGAATTGGGGGATGATGATGGGTTCTATGAGGTCTCTGAGGTAAGAAGGTACAGTGACTGAGCTGTCTACAATAACCAAATCAGTTTTCCGCTGACTGGTGATGCCTGCCAAGACTGTTACACCTACTCCACCAAAGCTAACCCTGGGGACCATGTTGACCTCGCCGTATTGCTCACCTCGCCTTCTCCAGCAACGCTGACAACCATATGCAACGACCTGTGCAAGGTGACCTGACATTCGTCAGTCAACAGGACAGTAGACGACTGCTGTATTGTCCAGGTCACATAGTCTTGTGCCCACTGCAAAAGTTCACGGCGGTGTCTTGGTGTCAGGGGAGTCACCTGCAACAGTTGTCTGGCATTCAAGCCAAAGCGGTGGAGTTGGTTGCAAATGGTTTGTTTGGAAACTCTAGTACCCCTCACATCTCGTAAACGGGCCTGCAGCTCTGTGGCACGTGCAGGACGATGTCTGAGTGCATAGGTCCTTAGGTACTGGTCATCGTTGCGGTCTGTCACTTGTGGGGCTCCACTCCTGGGTCTGTCACGAACTCTGCCAGTAGTTCTGTGTATTGATGCAATCTGCTGATGACAGTTTGAGACACACCAAGTTCACGTGCAAAAACTGACTGCCTGCCACCGACCCAAAGGTGCGCTATGGCCAGGTGGCCCTGTTCAACCGTTAAGTGACGTCGTGTGTTCATGGCTGTTTGAAGGATGAAGTTGGAATTACTTGCTGACAATACCAGCTTTTTAAACCCACAGAATGTTGAAATTGATGCCACATTAATAAGGGTTGTCTTTAGTATTTTTTGGTGTTTGCCCCAATATGTAAGGCACACTGTACACAGTGAGATATTTTAAGAAGACAAAATTAATATAAAGAATATAGCTTTTGTTTGTTCTTTAGTACTTAGTAGAAAATAAGTCGGGTATATTTAGTATGCACCAAACGTTGCTTATCAACCGCCATTAAACAGAAGTTTATGGCTTATGTTATTTTCATTGTTTTTTGTCAGAAGTTTTAAAAGTCCTACGCTATTGAACTCAGCATGTGTGCAGCTCTGCCGGGTGTCTGTGTGACTTATAAAGGAAAGATCGCTCTTATATACTTGCAAATTTGTAAAAAAAAAAAAAAAAAAAAAAGTTCAGTGAGAACAGTAACAATGATGTGTGCTTTATGCCAGTGCTTCCAAGGATCTCCAAAAACACCATAAAAAGTAGCTAGATTTGTCGCTTTCTTGTGAAAGAGTCGCTAGAGGGGTCTAAACACTTGCTATATGTTGGCAACACATTTCCCTTGTTTCAGCCGAACGGGGTGAAGTCACATGATTATACGTAGTGAACAGGTAGTGACTGAAGCCACTCTGCAGCGTTGAGACACCATCGCTTCATCTGTCATGGTGACACATTACTGTTAAAAAACAAAACATGCAGCTCACAAAGCTGTTGCACGGGTGTTACGTATGAAAAAATGTATTGCACAGTTTTTTCATTGCACGTGTGCTGTACAGCCCTGTATGTAGACATCCAGTGAGTCTGTCACGATATCCCTAACTTATTGTGAGTAGTATATTGACTTTGTTGATCTACTGAAAATGGAACCTTTTTGTATTGAGTTGAATGGGGAGAGTAGCTGATGAACATGTTCCTGATATGTTCACAGGAGCTGCCTCAGAATGTTGTTGAATTACTAAGAAAGTGTTTGACCTTTCTTCCATCTAAAAGGTAAATATATTGTTTCATGTTTCCCTTCATATTTAATCGCACCACTGATGATGTGTACTTTATATTAAATAGTTGTTTAACTTTTGCTAAACTTTGCTCAATGTATTGAACAACTTTCTAGGATATAAATCACAGATGTGCAAAAATCACCTAGTGTTAGTAAGTACAACTTGAATATACAGTCTGCCTACCCAATCCTGAGTGGGTTAAAGCCTTTTGCAGCAGCTACTGGTGAAAAGGCAGGGTACATCCTGGACAGATCAAAAGAAGAATCTTTACTTTTTCAATTGTCTTTCATTTTGTCTGGAAATGCAGCGATCAGGCTTTTGTGGCAGGTACCAGTTTCTTAGAGGTTTGATCTGCAGATTTCAATTTTGACAGATTCAAACATTTTTCCTCTTTGAAATTAACAAAACGGAAAAAAGAACTGTGTTTACTGGGAACGGCCGTAGTTTTGAATCTCACTAAAGAATTGGCCTTTTTACAGAATCATTTAAATTTTGTTCATCAAAACATATGCCAATAAACTTTATCTGAAGTTCAAATGTACATCCAAATGTATGCAGTTGGTTGTTGTGTTTATGACCTGAAAAAGGTGGAAGTTCCTAATTTGAATGCATCTAATAAACTGGGGTGAAAAAAGTCAGATTTGACCTGCTAATCTCCTATCAAAGGAAAATGACCTGTTTTGATTTCTGAATGATTTTATTTGCACATCTCTACTTTTGTCCCTCAACTCAATGTGTGTATGAATGGATGAATGACTGAAAATAGTTTAAAGCGCTTTGGAGTCCTTGGACTTGATAAAGCGCTATACAAATGCTGGCCATTTACCATTTAACTATTTTCTGCTTTATGTAACCTGAAGGCCAACCCCTGCAGAGCTGCTTGGAGACCCTGTTTTTGATGGCATTTCCTGCCATTATTTACCCTTTCAGAAGCCTGTCGGTTTGTTTTCATCTTCCCTGCGCTGTGCACACCTAGAGCTCCCAGATGACATCAATGATCTTTGCAAAGGTCTCCTCCAAATACATTGATATGCCAAATTTTCTTTTTTTAGTTGAATATCTCTTTTCCTAGACCTGAACTGATTGTCTTTAAGTAGCTGGATGAATCTCAATAACACACAGATATGTTGTTGATAAAATTAGTCTGTGCCCAGTGAAGGCCTGAATGCAATAATATTCGGTCACAATTATTTTTATAAATTCACAACAAAATTGTAAATGGGTGAAGGATGACTCCACACTGTTTCAATGCCAAAGCACAAATCACTGCTGCTACACTATACTGATACACAATAACGTATTGGGTTGTCTTACTGGCCTTGCTTGCAAATGCTACACCTTTATTTGTGTATATTCTTAGATGATGATGAAGACTACTTGTCAGAGCGAGGTATAGATGAGGTTTACCATCTGTGGTGCCTTGCGGGTGGAGACCTGGAGAAGGAGCTTACCAACAAGGAAATCATCCAGTCTAAACCTCCAGTCTGCACATTGCCCAAGTACATCACATGCACACAGTCATGCATTGAGACACAGGGGGATGCCTGAATAAATGCACATTTTTAATTATGCGATTGTCTGTTTAGATAGCTACTTATGCCTGTTTTCATATCTACTTTTAGGTTTGTGTTGGAGGATGGGGAGTCATTTGGGCAAGGGAGAGATCGAAGCTTCCTGCTCGATGACACCACAGTGACATTGTCTCTGTGCCAACTCAGAAATGTAAGGCAGTTTATATCAATACAATGAGGAACATAAGTATTTGAACACCCTGCAACTTTGCAAGTTCTCCTACTTAGAAATTATGGAGGGTTCAAAAATTCACATTGTAGGTGCATTTTCACTGTCAGAGACAGCATTCAAAAAAAGAAATTTCAGGAAATCACACTGTCTGATTTTTAAAGAATTTATTTGTATTTTATTGCTTCACACGTATTTGAACACCTGAGAAAATCGGTGTTAATATTTGGTACAGAAGCCTTTGTTTGCAATAACAGAGGCCAAACATTTCCTCTAGTTTTTGACCAGGTTTGCACACACTGCAACAGGGATTTTGGCCCACTCCTCCACACAGATCTTCTCTAGATCTGTCAGGTTTTGGGGCTGTCGCTGAGGGGCCAAATACTTATGTGCACCAATAAAATACAAATAAATTATTTTAAAAAAGTGTGGTTTCCTGAATTCTTTTTAAAATGCTGTCTCTCACAGTGCAAATGAACCTACAGTCTGAAGTGGGAGAACTTGCAAAATTGCAGGGTGTTAAAATACTTATGTTCCTCTCCTATCTATCTATCTAGTTCAATTTTTTAAATTAATGTACACTCAGCACCCCATCTTGACAACCCCCCCCAGAAATGTAGAAACTTCTGCAAATGTATTAAAAAAGAAAAACTGAAATCACATGGTTATAAGTATTCAGACCCTTTGCTCAGTATTGAGTAGAAGCACCCTTTTGTGCTAGTACAGCCATGAGTCTTCTTGGAATGACAAGTTTTTCACACCTGGATTTGGGGATCCTCTGCCATTCTTCCTTATCAGATCATCTCCAGTTTTGTCATGGTTGAATGGTAAACATTGGTGGACAGCCACTTTCAGGGCTGCAATGATAGTTGACTTTGTGGAACTTTCTCCCATCTGCATCTCTGGAGCTCAGCCACAATGATCTTTGGGTTCTTCTTTACCTCTCTCACCAAGGCTCTTCTCCCACTATTGCTCAGTTTGGCTGGACAGCCAGATCTAGGAAGAATTCTGATCGTTCCAAACTTCTTCCATTTGAGGATTATGGAGGCCACTGTGCCCTTAGGGTCCTTGAGTGCTGCAGAGATTATTTTGTAACCTTGGCCAAATCTTTGCCTTACCACAATTCTGTCTCTGAGCTTCCTGGGCAGTTCCTTCGACCTCATGATTCTCACTTGCTCTGACCTGTAAGGTCTCATATAGACAGGTGTGTGCCTTTCCTAATCAAGTCCAATCAGTTTAATTAAACACAGCTGGACTCCAGTGAAGGAGCAGAACCATCTCAAGGAGGATCAGAAGAAATGGACAGCATGTGAGTTAAATATGAGTGTCACTGCAAAGGGGCTGAATAGTTTGACCATGTGATATTTCAGTTTTTCTTTTTTAAGAGCAAAGTTTTTTACATTTCTGGGATTTTTTTCTGTCAAGATGGGGTGCTGAGTGTACATTAATGAGAAATACAACTAACTTTTTTTATTTTAGCAAATGGCTGCAATGAAACAAGGAGTGACAAATTTAAAGCAGTCTGAATACTTTCCCTACCTACTATACATAAAATGAGCAAATAAAAAACAAAAACAATCTAATTTTTTTACATTATATTTAATTATTTTACTATTTTTTTTGTTTTTTTTTTTACACATAAATATAATAAACTTCTTGTTGTGTGAGCAGACAGCCTTGTTTCAGCAGTTACACATGCACTGTAAATGTTTTTTATTTATCCTGCTCAGTTGCACATTTATGAAATCTGAGAATGCCATTTTTATTATTAATATCTGCACAGTATTTTAGTGTTGTAATTTTGTTTTTCCTGTACAGTATAATATTGTTCAGTTTTTTTTCCTATTGTGTGAATCTATATGCTCTGATTACCTATCGCTTTGCTGCTTTTACACGTGTTACACCTGCATTTCCCCTCCGTGGGACAATAAAGGATGTTTTTATCCTATATTGTGATTTTTTTCATTCATTATGTTTGGATTTTTAAGATGTGTCAAACTGAAGATCAGTATGCCCTTTATTTAAACATGTGACAGGCAGGAACACATTATGTCAAATTTGACTTTTTGCTGTGTTGACTCTTGTCACAGACTGTAAAGTTGAAAACAGGACCTGAAAAACAATGTCCTTATTTCTAGAGACTGAAGGATGTAGCTGGAGAAGCATATTACCCTCTGCTGGAAGACGAGTAAGTCTCTTCCATCCCAAGATCCCTGCTGTCATTCCTTTCTTCTCTGTCACTATTTTTTTAAC
This sequence comes from Valencia hispanica, assembly GCA_963556495.2. NCBI lineage: Eukaryota > Metazoa > Chordata > Actinopteri > Cyprinodontiformes > Valenciidae > Valencia > Valencia hispanica. The sequence continues at coordinate 33,899,212 of OY747703.1, forward strand.
ATTACCTTGTCATTCTTTTTTGGCACAAGTAATGTCACGTCCCTTTTCCACCTTCTTCCTTCAGACAGTCAAGTTTGCCGCAGTCTAACAGCAGCAATGAGTTGTCGGCCACTGTCACGCTGCCACTCATCATCCGCGAGAGAGACACAGAGTACCAGCTCATCCGCATCATCCTATTTGACAGGCTGCTCAAGGTCAGGGTACCATACATATTTGTGTACATCAGCCTCGGATTCCATGCGTAGGATAGAATACACCTGCATAATGTTCCCAGCTTAGTCTTTAGTTTATTTCATTGGGATTTTATGTGAAAGAGCAACACAGAACAGAGTATAACTGTGAAGTGGAAAGACTAGCACATGGTTTTCAAAAGATTTTCGTGTTAAAAACTATAGCATGACATTTGGCTGCAGACCCCTTTTCTCTGATACTCTTAAATGAATTCCAGCATAACCTGCTGTGTCAGATTTAAACTAATTATAAATACAGGTGTTCTGTGAAGGTCTCCTCTTGAAATGTGGGGCTTGAAGCATCATGCTGTGGGGATGCTTTTAATTATCATAGATGTGGAAACTGGTGAGGGTTAACGATTGATGGAGCTAAACACTGGGCAATTCCGGAAGAAAACATGTTGGAGGTTACACATCATTGAGGCAGAGGTTCATCTGATGACAAGAGAACAACCCTAAATATCATGCAAAAGCTACAAATGAATTTCCCAGTCAAAACAGAGACCTAAATTACATTGAGAATCTGTGTCAACACTTGAAACCCGATTGCCGTAATTGCTTTTCATCCAGTCTGTCAGCAGAGACATACCCTAAAAGACAACCAACTTTAATTTCAGTAAAAGGGAATTCTATAAAATATTGACTCAGAGAGGCTGAACACAAATGCACTCTCAGATTTTTATTTTTAAAAGAATTTTAAAACCATGCATCATTTTTCTTCCCTCTTTTCCCAATTTCCCAATGTTACATTCATGTAAATGATGGCAAAGCTAGTTATGTTTCTGAGACAATTACATTTTTGCAGAAGGCCAGCGTCGTCTGGATTTTTTCCCTTAATGAATGAATTCGTCATTTGCTAATTGCTTTTTGTATTTACTCAGGTATGCTGTAAATGTTTTATCTTCAGGGCTATCCATACAAGAAGAACCTTGTGTGGAAAGAGGCCAGAGTGGACATTCCTCCTCTGGTTAGAGGACTGGCTTGGGCTGCTTTGCTGGGCATCGAGGTAGAAAACCTAAAGCAACAATTAAACTGAATTTAATTTTGAAAACGTCCATTAGTTCATCTGTTGTTTTTTTTTTTGCACAGGGTGACATTCAAGCTAAGTATGACAGCATCGACAAGGATACTCCTATACCAACTGACAGACAGGTGGGAAGGAGAATAAAAGCTAACGGCTGACTCAGTTTACCTTTTTCAGTTGTATTTTACTTCATGCTACTGTTGTTTATTTTTATTTTTTTGGTTTGCAGATTGAGGTAGACATCCCCCGCTGCCACCAGTACGATGAACTGCTGTCATCTCCTCAGGGTCACATCAAGTTCAGGCGTGTGTTGAAAGCCTGGGTGGTCTCCCACCCTGACCTGGTCTACTGGCAGGGTTAGTTCCTCCCCATTCATCTCCTTTTCTGTGTTGCTCTTTGCTTCTGTTTTCTCTCTTCATCATGGTAACACCCATAAGTGAACACTAGATGGCGATTTTGCCATGTTTTAGAGACTACATTCTTTGACCACAGGTGCTTTAGTTTGACCTTTAATAGGTTCAATATGCTTTCTATTTCAGGTTTGGATTCACTTTGTGCTCCATTTCTATATCTGAACTTCAATAACGAAGGTGAGGATCTCAGTTTGAACTTCTCAAGTTCCAGGTCCAGCTTGGATACACTTATTTTCAGCATCAATATAATTTTTATTTGGGTCGTTTAATCTTTTATTCAAAGCCTCTATTTTTGAGGTTGGTTGAACATACTGTATAGCTTCCAATTTCAATAATTTTAAGAATAATTGGAGGCACAAGTTAAGAATTTAATGTGACATTTCTGTAATCTACACAGATTTAAAATTATACAAAATACATATACACCACCAACAATATTTGGTTAAATGTCCATCAGCAAGTTCTCTCGTTTAGCAGAAGATGTATAGCTTATTTAGGTTGGTTGTTTTTTCCTGGCATGGACCTAACTTAAGTTTAGTCTATACCAGGTGTCTCCAACCCTAGTCCTGCAGAGCCACCGTGAAGATTTAGATGCATCCTTGCTCCAACACAGCTGAATCAAATGATTGAATTACCTCTTCAGCATTACATCAAGTTTGGCAAAAGCCTGGTAACGAGCTATTCTTTTGGTTCAGCTGTGTTTGAGCAAGGATGCATCTAAAACCTGCAGGACAGTAGCTATCCAGGACTAGGGTTGAAGACCCCGGGTCTATACATTTTACAGCGTAAAAGTCTTAGCTTTTAGGAGGCCCTTTAGGAACCCTTCCAATACTAGTTTTCATGTGTGTTTTGGGATTATAGTCCCATAGGAACAAGACAATTGTGTCCCAGTTTAAACGATTTGGCTGTTGGTTTGAGGTGCATTTTCTTCATAAGGAATGAGAACAAATTCCTTCAGTCTATTATTAATTTATTACAGCTTGTTAACAAGCACACAAAGCATTTTTGTATTGTCTGCCCCCGCTAAACCCAGGCAGACAGAAGCATTATATAGTAAGGCTGACACACCTTTTCTAATCTATCTAATCCTCCTTCTGTATTATAACATAACTATAATCAACCATTATTATTGGAAACAAAACAGCCTCTCAGCAAGATGCTGACGCTGCCATGTTTGTCAGTAGATAGTGTTTTTAGATTTAAATATCTCACCTTGACTACTCCAAACATACTTCTTGTCATTGTGATAAAACGTCTTAATTTCTCTCTCATCTGGTAAAAAAACAATTTTTCCAGGATCATTCAGCTTCCAAGTGGACAACTACAAATGTCACTTGATCCCAAAGGTGTCTGTTTTGATCCTGATGGTGTCTATTTTCGAGCAGAAGCTTCTTTATTTCTTCTTCATTTGCACATTCACAGTCCATGTCGATGTTAAACCAGCTTCACGTAGAAACACTGCTGGTTCAGCAGTCAGATAGGGTGGTCATTGGTGATTACTGAATATTTTTACTAATTGTCTTTACTCTGAGAGTTAAAGGTTTGGTCAGGCGGTTGAAACATGGACACAGTTAGGTGGAAGTGTTTTTATTCACAAGTAAATCCCAATTTGTTAAATCAAGAGAGTTGTATGTTTTATTATCAGTTGAACCTAAAAAAAACATGAAAACACAAAAAGTAAAATAAATGACTAAAAGCCCAATGTTATTTTGGCAATCAAGCATTTTTGAATGATACTATATTTTATTGTCAAACTGATTGTGTTTTTCTTTATGTTGTTCTCTCTCTAGCATTAGCATATGCCTGCATGTCTGCCTTCATCCCAAAGTACCTGTACAATTTTTTTCTGAAGGACAACTCCCATGTCATCCAAGGTAAGATCTTGTTTTGTGAATGAGGACCCTTTCATAGTTTAAAAGTCATATTTGTTGTTTCTGGATGTTGCGACTTACATTCGAGATTGCATCTTTTAGTATAACCTTCCTTACTATGTTCTTTTAAGCTTGTGTAGTCATCCGCCACAGCAAGTTGAGCTGTAATGATTAAACACGGTCAGAGGCTTTTAAGTTCAAAAACAAATTATCATCGACTGACACAGAGTGTCAGCCTGTCAGCCTAATGTTGATTAAATCTGGTCCCAGTGTTGCTCCTAAACTGTGAAAACTAATTTCAGTCTGTCTTAATGGAGTCTGCAGCTGAGCCACATCATTTAGAAATATGGAAACAAATGAAACTGCAAATGCCTGCAGAGAAATATGATAATCAATTCCTGTGTGGCTGATTAAGAGCCTCACACACCTCTGAAGCCCTGTCAGGAATGAGAATGTTATTGTATCCTTCCATGAATAGGTTCCCTGCAGAGGTGCCTTTTGTTTGTTTCTGGGGTCAAAACTACTTTAATCTACTCTGTTGGATCAGATGTCCAAGTGAAATGTATATACTTATAAAAAAAGAAAATGGCTATCACAATATTATTTTTTCACAATAAATGTCTTAAACCTAGTTGCTGATTTTGTGCACATTTTTCCAGTTGTATATTTGTCATTTTGCCCCTTTGCCATTTCCTAATTCTTGTACCCAATTTCTCCAGGGATAATAAGGAGCCTTCTGCCAGAGAACATATTTTTCCAACTATGTGTCGATTCGTTTCAAGCCATGGTGGTGTTCAGTTATTGCCTTAAGACCCAAATTCTTAAAAGTATTTTATCTACTCATAGTCTACTATAAGATGGTGGTTCGGTGACTCCAGTGACCAATATCTACTGGCAGAGGGGTTATCAGAATGATCTCACATAGTTGGGTCAAATAGGAATCATAACCATAATTAATAGAACATTATAATGCGGGTTTCTGTAGAGTCTCAAAAAGTCTTGAATACCACCAAATTTTGCATAGTAGGTGAGTTACATCTTAAATGTTTCAATTTTTTTCATCAGCTTTTTTAAGGAAATGTAAAGTCAGCTTTCTTTTGTTCCATGTTCTGTCATCTGGACCAATGAACTGTGCAACAGTGTAACTAAATTGCAAGACCCATGATCTACTCCATAAACTGGAGTTCTTATACAAACAAGTAGATAATTATTAAATTGCAAATTATATACTGTGCATAACATGTATAGTAGTTAAATACTATAATAATTACATGCAGTTGTAAGAATACAAATACAGATACATTCAGTTATTTGTGGGATTTACACATTTTGTGATTATTTCCACAATTTATAAAACATAGCTACCCATCCATAAAAAAATTATTTCTCTTGATGATTAACAATGACAATGGCTTATGAATTGGCAGAGGGGTGAATGGGTTCATAGCTGTCAAAGCCACATTCATTTGCAGCTTTAGAGTAAAGGCTACACAAGTTTTTCTTTTTTCCTGACCTCTTTGTTTGCTTTTTTTCCAGAGTACTTGACTGTTTTCTCCCAGATGATTGCCTTTCATGACCCAGAGCTAAGCAACCATCTAAATGAGATTGGCTTCATTCCAGATGTAAGTTACACAGGATGAAAGTGTCCTGTCAGACTGATGACAACAGGCTCCAGTGCAGGAAATGCTCGGATAACGTTTGTCTTACACTGCAGGTTTTGCTTCAATAGGAATTCAGAGATTATTCTTATTTCTTGCTCCTTGCAGAGGGCAAAGAAAATCACCATCCTTGGATGGTGGGGTATATCTCTTCATCGCCAGTGACACGTTTTGTTCCACATCTTTCCTTCCTGAATTTGTGGTCACGGTCAAGTTCTCCCCATAGTCCACAGCTAGTAATTTATACAGCGGCTGATGTCTTCCAGGCACACTTAATGACTGCCTTCTGCTGGGCATAGCTTATTTCTCTCACTATGGGCCAATTCCCTCTGCCCTTTGCCTTCCTCCTTACAGCTTTGCTCAGTGACAAGGTTAAAGTCTGTGCCACCTGTGTCTGAATTTAGTTCTGTGCTGATGAATGTGTGTCATCCGTGGAGCAGCCTCTGAGACATCACCGGTTGGACAGTGGGGTCTTAGGACCTGTAGCTTCCTTCTGAGTTTAGTGGTGCAGTCGAAGCACAGAATTACTCTCAAGAAAATAAATTACTTATTGTTTCTTGGTATAAATGTCCTGAGTAGCCTTCGGTTGGTATGACAACCTCGAGTAAAACTACCCATTTCTTACAGTGTTTGCACAAAACCTCTGACTTCATCTAATTGGTTATATTTAAAAGAGGAAAAAAAATCCTATTGCTGTTTAAACAATACAATATTGAACATTAGATTTAAAAAAGTAATTTACATCTTTTTAGTGTTATTTTTATTTTGTTACATAAACTTTAACAAAACTAGAAATGCAAGAAGTTGTCACTCCTTAGCAACACTACACCCATAGCTTCTCCCTGTCCAGTATTCATCCTCCCCTTACCCAGCTGTGCTAGCCTCCATTGACTCTCCCCCAGATCAATTTATTGGATCATTGTGCAAAAAATATTGTGCCAGTTGCTGAAAATGCAAAAAGACCATAATCTGAATTGCATAAAGCTGTTTAGACTACATGAGCATTAAGAATGGTGTAAAAGAAAAATAGAAGAATAGAAAGTATTTGAAAAAGTAGTTTCTGGACATCAACCTTTTGAATTGCTTAGAAATGCCATTTACGCGAGTGATTAGCGCTTCCTATTGTTTAACATGCAGAAACCTAGTATAAATGTTTCCTGATATTAGTGGTAGTTTTAAAATTCTTATTGAGCAGAATATAATGCCTTTGGCCATTTGACTTGTTATGCAGTAATGCAAGTAAGGCATCTTTAAACATGTGTAATGCTGCTGGTAGCTTACCAGTGTTTCTTTACCTTAATGAGAGTGATGGCTGACCTGGCACTCTTAGTTTTGACAAAAATACACTTTAGCAGTTGTAAATATTTGTAAAGAGCTGATTTTGTCTTTCTTTTGAAGCAAGGGAAGCCTGCTTTTAGGAACCTGCTTTCAGCCAGCTGAGCTGCAGTGCTCTGCAGCAGGTTGTTGAGAGCCTGTTGACTGTTATTTTCCATATAGCTGGATAAATTCCCCCTGCCACTTTCTCTGGCATCTCATTAAATATATATTTAACCCAAAGGAATGCCATGGCAGATAATTTTTATAGTTTTTAAAATGTAACCTTTTAAAACTTTGAAATACTTTGATATCGATAAATAGCCTATGCCTTGTCTAGAACAGCAGTTTTGCACCCCCTCAAAAAAGTTACTCTTTTTCTGGCGGATTTAATATTTTTAATGTGTTGCCTGCTTAGACTGTGTTTCTGTTTCAGTGTTAGGTCTGGATAATGCTAAATAATCTGTGTGGATACAGCTGTCATGCATGTCAGACCATGTAATTAGACATCACAGACATTAAATCCACTTTTATTTCACTGAGCCAAAAACCCCAACAGCCCCTACAAAGCCAGAGAATAAATACTAAACACTGTTTTCCAACATCTACCATACAGAGACATTTTAAAACAGTAGGTACTGCAAAACTTGGACTTTGTCCGTTTATGTTGTAAAGCAAAGAAAATAAAAATAGTTTTCCGTTTACTCCAAATGCCTGGTTGAAAAAGGCGGATTTATCATGTTTCATTTTTAACTCAGAATTCAAAGTTTCAAGGTGAAAAAAAATAACTGTATGGTACCCTAAATTTTGATTTTAAAGTTGGAAATCAAAGGTTTCTTTCCAACAACAAACTCAACATCTAATATGGCTGCTTTGCATAAAAGGGTTTAGTTAAAACCAAAATAAAGAAAAAACCTTTTGAGATTCTTATCTCATTCTCCTTCAATGAATATGTTGCTATAGCATCCATTTGAGCAGTGACACAGAAACCCATTACAGAGCTTCTTTGATGTTTCAGTGATCTCTTTTTTTGGGATAGTTAGCAATCAGATTACATAAAGTCTGTGGTTTAATTCAGGCCGTTTTCAATTTAGCCCTATCTCCTCTCCAGAGTCTTCAATTTGCACCTGCGCTAATCCAATCTGGCTACACTCGAAGTTCTGAGACTCTGGATGATACTGGGCGAGCAGTAACGCTCTGATTCATCACTATTCCAGACACCAGTGGTCCCTATTACTGAGTAGCTCAATTACCTTTCTGAGACAAGCTGCAGTTTTTCTCTTACTGACCTAACAGGCTAAATGTGTGCCCCATAGGTTTATTGAGGAATACTATGTACTGAGTGTTATTTTTTTTTTTACTGAGAAAAAAAAGAGTAGGGATGTCTGATTTGGCATAATGACATTCATTATTTCAGAATCAAACTAATCTTGTGTTGTTTTCAGCAGATTTGTGATCTGCCTCCAAGTCTCTTCAGTTAAAGCATTGTAACTGACTTTAATGAACATGAAGTAATTCATTATGTGATTTTGAGAAATCTGTAATACTAAATGCCAACAATGGCCTAATCTAACTAACCTAGTCTGTCCTCTCTTTCTGCTTTTTCCCTTACAGCTTTATGCTATTCCCTGGTTCCTCACGATGTTTACACGTAAGTTGCATTAGAGCACCATTTTAAGAAGGTAGATAAAGGTCAGTGACTACAGAGTGAAGATTTTTATATTAGTTGAATTAAGAAAACATCACAATACAAAAACAGAAAAAAATTACATTTTAGGATCCAAATAATTAAGGATAGTTGATTTAATTTGATTTTAAGTTTTTGGTTTAACCAGACATGTAATTGAAAATTCATAATCGCATATCTAAGGATATTTATTTGTTTAGTTAGTTTATGTGTAACGACTATACAAAATGGTGTCTACATCCAAAGATGAAATATTGCAAGCCAAATCGATTCCTGTTGCTTATCACAAGCTCTGCAAGATGAGGAAATTAAAATTCCTTTAATGCATTTAGACTTAGTACATTAGAAACATTTTAACTGATGTTATCTCAAAGCTTATGTACTGTACCTCCCTTAGGTAAACTTCAAAGAGGGACTGGTGTATTTCTATAATGAAAATTCGATTTAAACCTCTTTCCATTACGTTAAGTGTTTTCAAATCACTTGACTATTAAATACAATTTATGGAGTTAAACTCCATCTTTTGATTTCATTGAACTGGATGGCACTTGCCATTGAATTATTATTTAAATATTATGTTTATAATAACCAATGATTTCCCAACTCCAGTAATACTGCCTGGTTTAGATTTCCAGTTTTGGTAAGATGGCCACACCACCTCTGTCGAACTATTGGGTATCTGCATTGCGTTAGCAATTGTGAATCTCAGTGACTTGGCTGTTGTGTACTTGAGCAAGACACTTCAACCTCTTTGATTGTTGGTGGTGGTCAGACGGTCCAGTCGCCCTGACTTAATGGCACTTTCACTTCTGTCAGTCTGCCCCAGAGCAGCTGTGGCTACAATGTAGCTAACCATCATCAGTGTGTGAATGTGTGTTTAAACTAGTGTCCTAAACTTGATAAAGCACTATACAAGTGCAGGCCATTTACCATTACCAATCTCAGTTTTGGACAATTTCGATTTTGACTTTTAATTGACAGCTTTGCCTGTCTTTGCTTAATCTCCTGCCCATATATAGTTAAATCGGGATGAGGGGGAAAAAACACACAAAAAAGCTTGACATCGGGTTAAGCTGTGCTCCCTACATGTTTTTCACCTTATTTATCCTGCTCAGTTGCACATTTTTCAAATCTGAGAATGTAATTTTTATTAATATCTGCACAGTATTTTAGTGTTGTAATTTTGTTTTTACTGTACAGTATAATATCGTTAAGTTTTTTTTTTTTCATATTGTGTGAATCTATATGCTCTGATTCCCCATCGCTTTTCTGCCGTTACACCTGAGTTTCCCCTCCGTGGGACAATAAAGGATGTTTCATCCTATATTGTAATTTTTTCCATTCATTATGTTTGGATTTTTAAACAGGCAAAATAAGCTCATTTCATTAGATAATCCAGTTTCATTTTAGTAAGCTGTTACCTTTCATGTGCTTGTACTGATTTTAGTTAATAGCTTCATGTTTACGTTTGTTACCCTTTTTTTGTTTTGAGATGGACACGTTTATTTGTTAATTCTTGCTTTTATCCTTCCACACTTTAAAGTATAACCATGACAAAACACAACCAATATTTTTTACAGTAAAAGTAACATGAACAAAACAATTAAATTACTGTTTAGAAAGCGCCATGAAATTGGACAATTTATAGAATCTATCATTAGCGATTTCCCTGAACTGAGCCACATCAGCCTTGGAATGGTCATATAGCCATACGTTCCCTGTTCTTGATAGTGTAACTATATCTTAAATAATTAGACAGATGCTCTCACACGTGAGGGTGCAGAGTTTAATTTGTTACCCTTGTGCCCCATATCCTCCCACAGAGCCAGAATGGGTGCCCAGTATTCAGGTGTGCTTTTCTGACTGCTAATGTCCTCAGTCCAATATTAAACAAGCTTGGAGGCCCTGCTTCCTTTCACAAACAGACACACTACCTGCCACTCACACCCACCAGTCTATTCAGCTGACTGCTAATGTGTTGGAGACCCTTTGAGGCGTTCTCACAGCACTCAGCCCACTACACCACTGTGGGATTCTGCCTCCGGATACCGGAGGAAAAAAAATCTGAATGGTATAAACGGAAGCACCAAGTCAGATTCATGTTTATGAATGTCAAGAGAAGAGACATGTTACATTTAGGAACACTGAAAGTCATATGATGGAAATAATAATTGCAGAGGGATATGTTATCAGGATGTGGTTTTATTTGGCCTGTAAAGAGTTGGCTCGTAATGAGGGTTCTTGCTCTATAGCTTCTGAGCCTGCTGATGTTCTTCCAGTCATTTTTTTTTGCAGCATCGCCCACCTAAACCTTTTCCCAGCTGCCTCCCACACCAAATATGCTTCCAGGCACTGCTCAGCTTTGCCTCGTAAGCTTGTGGTTTCAATTCACAGAGGCTAATTTATCCCATACCCGTCACTTACAGATTAATTGTCCATCTTTCATTGTGTTTATAGTCCAGACACTGTTATGCTATTTTATAACATGTTACCTGTTGGTTTTTTACATGGCTTACAGATGTGTTTCCTTTGCACAAAATCTTCCACCTGTGGGACACATTGCTGCTGGGAAGCTCCTCGTTCCCCTTTTGTATTGGCGTTGCCATACTCCAGCAGCTCAGGGACCGACTGTTAGCCAATGGCTTCAATGAATGCATCCTACTCTTTTCTGACCTGCCAGGTAAGGACATTAGCCAGTACTTTGCTGTGTTTGTGAACATTGCTTTACCTTTTCTCTCTTTTGTGGTTCATTTCATATTTGCTATATCTAGTACAACAAAAATGCTGGCTGACAATAACCGATATCTTCTAATAACCAAACATATGTACTACGCAAGTCCTAGGCAGTCTGTGAAAATATGGAATATGGTTATAAGTATTTTTTAATAGGAGTATGGAAAATCATCCATCCATCCATCCATTTTGTAGGCATTTAAAGTCTCATCACTGTATTTGCCATGAATTCCTTTTCAAGCTTGGTATTACTTCATACATTAAGAAAGATTGAGCTGCCTGGAAAATTGAGTGAGAAAAAGATTGGACTTTTCACCCTAATTATGTATATGAACTCTGTACATTTCGTACCCCAGGGAGATTTAGTTTTAGAGTAATCTTTAAATTTTACCAACATGTTTCTTCTGACAAAAAGTAATATTAGCATTTTGGAGTGGCCCAGCTAGAATCCTGACGGCTCTGAAGGAAGCTAAAGATTAGTACGATGCCGAGGAAACCTTCTGACTTAAAAGACCTGAACTTGTGCCAAATTTAGTTGAAATGTAAATTCAAAGACTTTTTAGACCTTTTAGAGTTTTTGTGTCCAAATGTTTTGCACCAAAGGCACACAAACTTATTCGAAGGGCTGCTAATGGCCCTTAGGCCACATTTTGAACACCCTTGTCCTAGACATTGTCTACATATCTTCTAGTAGTCTGTCTCATTTCCTCTCAAAAACAAACTTTTTGGTTGAATGAATATAATTTTACATCTAAATTTGTCAGGGGTTTAAATAATTTTGTGCTTAAACTCTAACTCTGGTTGGAATTATATCCATCCTTAAAATGAGCGTTTTACAATTTACCAAATAAGCCAACTGCAACAACACAATAAATTGCTCTCATCTAGCACTGATACAGATCCAAATGGGTGAAAACAATTGTTGACAACATTAAAAAAACATTTCCCATAAAGGTGCAATATGTAAGAATAACATCATGTGGTAAAACTTGAGTATTGCAGTCCATGTAGAAAAACAAAAAAGTCAGCTTTCATCCACTCATCCCTCCCCTTTGTGAGTTTCATCCCGGGTTGCTGGTTACGGATCAGTGCCAGAAGATTAAAGATGATGAGCAAAGATGAGTCATACACATTAAGTTGATAAGTAGATAAATACATTTCACCACAATATTGAATAAAAAGACATATACGTTGACTTCTTTTTCCCTCACGATCTGAAGTTAAAATCAGACCAAACTTCACTTGTTTTGGGTCAGTTAGAATTACCAAAATTATTTATATTTGCTAAATGCCACAATAATGAGAGAAAGAATAAGTCAACGAAAAGGAGACATGACTTTAAATGTGCAATATGTAAGAATTTTACAGTGAAATAATCACACTCAACCATGTTAGAAGGAAGGTTACATTAAAACAGATTCCCTTCTCAGTCAGCTGGGTGGTTGCAAGTTTTTATCATTTTAAAAAGACTGCAGATGGACGTCGTCATTGTTTACAATCTGTGAGCCTGCAAGGTTGCCAAGTCTTCAACACTACATTCGGCATTTGTAATTCAACACCGACCAGGCTAGATGCTAGCATTGAGCTAACAATGCTTTCAGTAAATAAAAAAATAAAAAATTCAACTCTAAAAGTATCTCAATCTACCTTATTTTCCAATTACCAACAACTCCAGTGTATGTAAGCTACTTCTTTCACCTGTAGTTTGAAAGAGGATCACAGAAGTGATGGGACACAAAACAATGGGCCTTTTTTCAATACCTTAAACAGATAAAACAAGCTTCCTCTGGAATAATGTTCATTAATGGGAAGAAACAAAAGTAAAAATCTTTTTGAAACCACTTTGGTCTTAATTAAATTGTGCTTCTAAGGAAAGTATCTCTGAATATTTGAAGGCATGGTTGAGGTTCTGTTGTGCTGTAACGCTGCTTCGCTGGATCTGATGATGAATGCAATCAATATGTTTAAGGAAAGGTGAAGTTAAATGATTACCAACAATAACTAGTATTAGGTCCTCTTGTAACCTTTTTATTTGCCATTTTTGTAGTTATTCTCTTACTTATTGTCTATTTGGTAAATTCCTGAAATCTTAGCGAGTTTATGTAAAAATATTTTTAAAGGTTGTCCTCTTTATTTCACCCTTTTTTTTGCTTTTACTATATCAACTCTTCAGTAAAACATTAATGACCTAAAACTGAGTGCACCTGAAGAAATATAGCATGTGTTTTTTTTTTAAATAATGTAAAAATGTCATGAAATGTTCTGTATGCACCTCATGCAGGGGGATAGCTGCATGTATTTCTTGAAAAAGCAGAGCAACGCTGTGATTTTGAAACCAATACACTGGAAAGATTATGTCCGGAAGTGATGCAGAAATACTGTAAGAGAAGCTTCCTCTCGTGCCCATTTTTAGTCTTTCCAAACTTCAACGTGTTTTCCAGTCATTGTTCAACAAATTCATATGTGTGGGCCAGAAGCAGTGGCAGAGGAAGCTTTTCAAAAGTGTGGGGTATGTGAGTTGTCGGATTGTGACTTTCAAAACGTGTGGGAGGGAGGGGGGTTATGAGCTGCTTTTACTGGGTCTGTCTCTTAAAATCCACTGTGTTGAGTCAGGTTTGAAATGTTTTTGAAATGTTTTGATTTATAGTTTCTGCCACTAGGTGCAGCATTTTGATTTGCTGGGTGTGATCAGAGGTGTGTAGAGTACCCAAAAATTGTACTCAAGTAAGAGTAGCACTACTTCAACTTATTTTACTCAAGTAATAAGTAAAAAGTAGTTGAGTACTTAAGTACTGAGTGACATCTGATTTATGTCTTTTAAAATAATGTCATCATACAGAGAAATATAAAGTTATAATTTGATACAAATAACATAATTACAAAAGAACAAACTTTGGGCAGCAGAAACACTTTACTAACACCTTTGTTTTCTAATGTAATGACCAATACTTGCAGAAGGTTTTATATAGATATATGTGTGTATGTGTGTGTGTGTTTGTAAAATATACTTCCAGTAACAATTTATGGTGTTTACTGTATATTTTCTTGATTTCAAGATACAACAACAAGCTCATCAGAAAAAACACAGCTTGTATAGAAACAGGTAGTGTCTTTAAGTGTTTGTGACTGGTTTATTTTTATTAAAACATGTTTATTCTTCATTCTGTGACTTTACTCACAGTAGATTGAGCATCCAAAAATTTTATTCAAGAGTGGCGATACTAATATTACTCAAGTACAAGTATAATGTATGATGCAGTAAAACTACTCTTAAAAGTAAATTTCCTTTTGAAAAAGTTACTCAAGTTAATGTACCTAATTACTACCCACCGGGTAGTCCGATATTTTTATTTTTATTTTTTTCCAATTAATCTTGTCTTCTTTTGTAAAACAGAGTATATTTAAAGTGCCCCTGGCATGAAATTCACCGCAACGTTTGGGCCCTTTTTAGTCACACTCTATGTACCTTAATACTGTATCAAAGGATAGTTAGCCGTAGCTCAGCCTTGTTGTAGAATTGCAGCCCCTGCTAGGTGGCCCTTCTTTTAGCATTAGCACAGAACGAGCGAATTTTGGTGGGCGGGGCCCAAGCCATGCGCCTCTATTGTCAATTGAGTCTCTAACGTCCGCATCTGATGAAACATTGACAGACATGCATTTGCGCACCACAAATTGCCCAAATTCCAATATTACCCTATGTATGAAATGTAATTAGGTTTAGGCCTAATTATATTGTGTGTTGAACAATAATCTGTTTACAAATTACAGGCCTAATAAAATATATGATCATCCATCCGTCCTCATTACGTCTCTAGCTTCACTACGACAGTAATGGCTCAGTTATCGGCTACTATAAATATGTAATGGCGTTTCAATTTGATCCGGAATCTGATCCGGACGGCGAGGCACCTGAGGAGGAACCAGAAAGGTAGAGGACGTCTTCCACAGGTGATCCAGACAGACGTGCTGTGCACGGAGGGAAGGGGCTGTGTGTATGTGTGTTCTTGTATTGCTATCCTATTTAGGACCTTTTCGGGCATATGTGTGTGTGTGCGTGTGTGCGTGCGAGAGACACGTGAGTGACAGACACGAAAAGAGAGCAGAGAATACGCTGCGTGTTTTAAATAGCGTAAAAAAGAAAAACGAATCGCAATATGTGACGGTTGGTGTTGATTTTTATTTATTTTTTTGGTTGGTGTTGAATCTGTGGCGGTTGGAGTTTAATCTGTGGCGCACCGCCACAGATTCGTCATGTTTGGGAAACACTGGTAGTCTATATAACAGCTGAAGGACATTATTCCGGAAATATAGGCTACTTACTTGTATAGGGATGCTGGTTCACGGAGAGTTGGTATTGATCCTGGTAAAAGTTTAAGACGATCTGCGAATCCACTGCTGTGTTGTCCCAAGGTAATAAAACATCCGTCAGAGAAATGAAACGACCACGTGCTTCGGGAGTCTGTCGGGTACATTCCCTGCATAAATAAAGTCCATCCACAAGCTTTTCAGTGGGGAGGAAGAGGGGAGGACATTGTCGATGTGGTCTGGACACCATGTTGTCGGTTTGTTGTTTGCCTTTTACCGTAGCTCTCGTTGTTTAGGTTGTAATACGCGCTGCGGGGGGAGGGACTTGGAGAGAGTAGTTCAGAGAAGGGGGTGATTGGCTGAAACTCAGTGACGACATATGCCGAAACGTGAGGTCATATGCCGAACTGCAAAACAGCCTGTTTCTGAGTGCTAATTTCACTATGTAGGCAGACATACCCGGGGACAAAGGAAACACTAATCAGTCGTTTTAACCCCTTAGGGGACATGGGCAGGCTGGGGAAACTAACAAATATGACCAAAAAACTCAAAAAATGCTAATTTCATGCCAGGGGCACTTTAAAAATGGAGCTCATAAGACCGAAAAAACTTTTATTTTTTATGTTGACTTTTTTTAGTTAAATGTCTTTATTGAGAGCGAAGCAGAACCGAAGTGTGCATAAAGCACCAAAATAAGCTGGTACTGATTCTTCAGTGCAGTTTCTAAGGAACACTCTGTTTGGATGAAAATTATCTGATTCTGATTGCCTGGTGGTGTGGATCATTTATACGGAGACCGCCAGGTGGCAGGTCTGAAAATAAAATTTGATGTCGTAAAATGTTCCATCCGTTTACGAAGATATTTCTTAATCTGTTCCCTCAGTTTGCAGAAATCGTGGGTAGGGTTTCAGCATGCTGCTCTCAAAGACCTAAAACTGTCTTCAAGTGAGCCGACACTTCACGTGCTCTCTTGACCACCAAAATTGTATTCTTATGACATACCTATTACTTTCACATACTATATACATAGTAAATATTTTGTCATTTTACTACAGATTTTTGAAGATAGATTCAAAGTACCTTATATCGTCATTCCAGGATATGCCTTTGTCTCATTTTGAGAAATTAATTTCAGACATCTTTTTTCCAAGATCTTGACACCTTAACATTGACACACTGGGCAGTCCCACTCAGTTCAGCTGGATACTTCTACAGGCATTGAAAATGTTACCACCACCTGAAGCTCTTGCATTGAATCTGTAAATGTTCCCCAAATAAAATCAGTCAAAAACATCAAAATGATTGCATGTTATGCTTCTCATTTTCGATTCATTTCAGTATTTTTGCTTGCAAGGGCACTGACCGCTCTATTGCCTTAATGTACTATGTGTGCGAGAAGCTCATCTTTAAGAGGGCACCAACATCACCCGGTTATGTCCAAGTGTCTGCTCCCTTGACCCCAGTCTGTGGTCTCTGAGAGCAGCATGCCGAAGCCGGTCCCACAGTTTTTTCAAACCGCGGGACTGGCGATTTATTGCATCAAGTTATATTTTCAGCACCCAGCTGAAGCAAGAGAAGCAGGAGAGACGGAATGGAGAACATGCAAACGCCACAGCAGAGCTGATCTTGCTCACCGAGCCTTCGGAGCAGGGGCAGTTGTTGTGTGCATGCCAGAACAGGTATTAAGCAACCGTCTGTGAGATTGAAACGGCATCACACCAGAAAGTATTGTTTGTTCACATAGAAATATGCGCTTTCTTTAGTCTAACTTCACGCTCAGGTTAGAGGAACTAATGTATATAAAGCCATACAGTTTTTGAGCAAAACAGTGGGAAAAGTGTGGGTATTAAAACACCCACATCCCCTATGGTTGCGATGCCCATGATTAACAGCAGTAACGGGTGAAAAAAAGTACAGGGGTCAGAGGGTACCGACACGGAAAGTGCAGGGGACATGTCCCACGCATACGCTGTGTATGTTACTCCCATGACCAGAAGGGAGAAGGACTCCTGGTTTTCCTTATAAAGGTAAAATATGTTGGCCTGGGGCTGCAGTCAACTTCTCTAGTGTTTTAAAGTGGCTGTTCTTGCCAACTGTTTTTCTGTAAATCATTTCCAGCTCATTTTCCAGTTACATATACCTGGATAGTTGCAGCATGGTATTTTGAACTCCTCTTACACTACATCAGGAACATATTTTGGAGTGAAAAGACTGTTTATCTAGGCCTCCAGTAATGCTATAGTTGTGTTTATGCTGGCAATATTTTTATACAACCTGTGACAGACAGGACCTCCTAAGTTTGGTGCCACACATTTAAGTAGAAATGTTTATTACCCCTACAGTGAAGGCCTATGAACTTATTTTTGGTTTGTACCTAAATAGGTTATGTTGCTGCAGTATGTTTTCTTAGCCAGGGAAAATGTCCCAGACTTAATTATATGTTTAACTTTATTGAAAGAGTTAGGGTGTATTTTATATCAATACTAATAGATTTAGAAACTGTGTTAATTTGTTCATTTTGGCAGTGTTGCATCATCCAAAAGCACAATGTTTCTAAGCTTTTGTTCATTACAAAAAATAAGAAAGAAATCCATTAATAATCATTGTTGCTGCTATAAACTGGTAATTTCTGAAATGGATTCTCATGCTGCTTGTTAATAAGAATACAATTCTGTTTTTGACATCTATCTTTGAATTAGCAGGGAACTTTGTATTTAGTTAGCATAGTTAGTCAAACTATTTTTGTTTTGATTGTTTGTGTTGATTTTACCTGGTCTCTATTTTTTTCCCTTTTTGTTTGTACATGGTGTTTGTGTACACTTTATAGTTGCCTAGGAAACAGCAACGTGACAGCAATGTTGGTCACAAATAATTTTGTTTATGCTCCTTTTTATTTCCCACCGTTAACAATTACAATGTTAACTTAGGTATTTTAACATTTTGTAATATCTGTAATGAATGTTTCAATATCTGTGATTTCTTAAATGTGAGAATTGTGAAAATAAGCTTCTTTTTTTGCTATCCTCCTAATATTCAAACTACACTGAGCGGCAGATCTTCTGTGGGTAAGTGTTGTTTTGTGCTTCAAAGCATGCAAAGAAGTTGTTCAGGTTATTGAGCAGAGAGGTGTTGCTTTCACAGCTCCGTGGCTGTGAAAAGGGTGAGTCTTGAGCCTGGTCTTAAAAACATGAACGTTCTCTGTGGCCCTGAGGTCCTCAGACAGCCTGTTCCAGAGGTGAGCGCCATAAAACTGGAAAGATGCCTCACCATGAGTGTGTGTCCTGACATTTGGGATGACAAGGAGACGGCTGCTAGAGGAACACCGAGACCGCGAAGGTTTATATAGTAAAAACAGTTCTGAAAGATAAGAAGGCCCATGACCATTAAGACACTTAAAAACCATTAAAAGAACCTTAAAATCGATCCAAAGACACACGGGGAGCCAATGCAGTGATTTTAAGACAGGTGTAATGTGTTCCCGCCTCCTGGTCTTCGTCAGGACACGTGCTGCTGAATTTTGTAGAAGTTGTAAACCTGATATACTCTTTTTGGGAAGACAAGAAAGCAGGACATTACAGTAATCAATTCTACTTCCACTATACTTTCCATTGATATGCTAGGACACAGCACTCTGTTAGCAGCCAGCCTCCTTAACTATGAACTTACCCATGTGGCTTACCCATCCTATGGAGGGTATCAGTGATGGTCTTCTGGCCAGTTGTCAAGTCTGCAGTCTAAATAAACTTTTCCATGATATTCTATTTTTTTGGAAAGGGTCTGTATATTTTTAGCGTTTAGTCATAGTATGAGACCTGGCCCCGCTATTTCACCATGCACGGACAGTAAATGTTTTTGATACCTTTAGATCCCTCATGCCTAAAGGCCTTTTTGATACAATTTACAAGCCAATTGGTGAAAATTTCTTGAAGGAGTTTGATCAAATGCAGAGGCTGTAAACAGCAAGAACGGGGTCAAAATCACAAGTTCACTCCCACGTGGCTGACTTCCAGTTTGTTTTGGACTATGTTGTTTTGAGACTTTTAAGTAGGTCTTTGGAAGTTCTGCAAGTGTGCCAAATGTTTTGACATTTTCCAGAGGGCGCTGTTGAGGCAAATATGTTGCGACTTTTATGAAAACCGCAAAATACGTAAATTTCATGCACACCTGTCTTTAGCTCCCTTCAGACTCTTAATCAGATTCAAGTCAGTACTGTGACTGAGCCACTCTAAAATGTTAATATTACACTTTCCAAATTTGCTGGGGGTATGAATCATTGGGTCTTAAATGCATAAGTTAGTATATATAGCAGTGCATCAACTTTTGTCAGCATGGTTCAAATACTTTGCTCAGGTTTCTAATTGTAAATTCAACCTTTGTTAAACGATAGCAGTGAACTACTATTTCATGTTTACACACTACCATGCCCACTCACACACAGGCACAGACGTATGCACATAAACACATATGCAGATAGTGAATTATGGTTCATATCCTGTAATGTGTGGCTTGCACCTGTTCATTTTTTCCATTAGGCATGGAAAATTGATGTCCTCATAGTGCTGAAGCTTCCATTAATTTTTTTTTATAGAGCCAGCTCCACATGCATCACATTCACAACTACAGGAGCCTCGTGTGTGGACACAGCGCAAACAGCCTGCTGCTGGTTTGGGATTGTAAAACGGGTCAAAAGGATTCTGTCTAGCTCTCTGTGTGGCACAGATGGAAGGAGAAATAATGGAGTATGTTTTTGAGCACATTTCTTGTTGCTTTTTATTATGTAGGACTATGTTAAAGTTTTTTAAGCAAATGTCTTTACTAATTTAAAATGGCAGCATATAGTATCTCAAAAGTGACACATTTATGTAAATCTTTGATTACATCTTATCATGGGACATCACTGAAGATATGACACTTTATTACAATGTAAAGTAGTCAGTGTATATCTTGTATTACAGTCTATGTTTGATGTCCCCTCAAAATAACTTGGCATATATTTATTATTGTCTAAACTTCTGGTAACAAAAGTTATAGTACTCTGTTAAAGGAAAATGTGTAAATCGAGCCAATTATTTGCCATTTTCCCTCCATGTGTCATGTGACTTGTTAGTGTTGCAAGGTCTCAGGTGTAAATGAGAGCAGGTGTGTTAAATTTGATGGTATCACTCACACTCTCTCATACTCGTCACAGAAAATTTAATATGGCGCCTTATAGCAAACAGCTCTCCGAGGAGAGCAGCATGCCGAGGAAAAACTGAATAAAGATTACCTAGGCTATAAGAAGATTGCCAACAGCCTGAAACTGAGCTGCCGCACAGTGGCAAAAATCATACAGCGCAGTAACAAGAAAGGTTCCACTCAGAATAGGCTTCACGCATTGAACAATATCAATATAACCTTTAACATGCTTTCTAAGAAGAAGAAACAACACGGCCTTAAAATGTAATTCCTTGTATAATCAAAAATGGGTGTTAGGGGTGATGCGTGGTGTAGCAGTAGGACGGGCACCCCATATACAGAGGCTGTGAGTTCTCAATGCAGTTGTCTGGGGTTCAGTTCTTGACCCTGGGACCTTGACTGCATGTCTTCCCCATCTTCTCTCTCTGTTTCCTGTCCTGAACACTGCAGGTAATGGCCATTAGAGCCCGAAAAGCCTCACAAAATGGGTTTTGGGCAACAAATTTTAAGAATGCTTTTACATGGTGTAATATATTAAAGAAACATCAGTATGACTCAGTTTAATATAAGATTCTCAGTCTGTGTTGAATCAGTATGGGTATGAAAAAAGTCCCTGTACAGTTCTGCTCTGTTCCTGTGTGCAGCCTTCACATCTGGCTGATCGACACGCAGGATAGTGACTCCTAAAGGATTCCTCACATCAGGATTCATACACTTAACCCTCCTGTTTGGCACAGCTGAAGCAGTAAATGAAGTCGGTGACAGTAATTCTTACTGACAAGTCTATTACAGATCGCACCCAATTCAATAGTTAAATATTCCAATCAAGAGAAGATATCTAGATAAAAAATAGTGATGAATATGTTTGACTCTTCAAATTGCCTATGATTGTAGAATCAATGTTTGGTATCTCTAAGGCACTATAAGGTTTACAAACATATGTTGAGTATTTCCACTGCACATTTCTTTATATAAATTACATAATTGACTTTTAAAAATGCAATATTTAAGACGCGTAAATAATGCTAACACATCTCACTTCTTGACAAGCCGCACATCTCAAGTTCACAATTATTCTCACTTTTTAATTTCCATTGCATGTAGCTGTAGTGTAATCTATAGATTTCACTTGTCTTTATCCACTTTATCAATTCCCAGTGGCTCAAGATTGGCTCTCTGGCTGACATGAACCTTGTGTTTACAGATAATGCACCAGCCTTTGCCTTTGAGACATTAGTTTTTTGGACCAGTGGGACACAAGCACAGAGCTGATGATCGTCACTTATAGATTGTTAGCTTTGAGAAATCAACCACGGGTTGCAGAAATTACATGTGAAAACAGTATACATGCAGTTCAAGGTGATGGCAGGATGATGTGAAGAGACACTTTTTAAAACGCAGATGTTATTGTTAGATTTGATCACTATCAAAACATAAAATCGTATTGCAGTGTTAAGCTTATGTACTAATCCTGGATGATTTTTGGGAATTTTAGGGTGATTTAGAAAATGTAGAATTAAAAAAAATATTTTTTCTGATACAAATTTTTAAAACTGCTGCTCAAAATCCGGCCCGCCATAGCCATTTATGTGGCCCTCTGAACCCTAGAGGACCATATAAATAGAACATTTCAGTTCTATTTATGTGCACCTAAATACTATTTTATCGGTCAAGTCAAATCAGTGTTTATTTGAATAGTCCTAAATCACATCATTGTGAAAAGATATTCAGTATTGTTTCATTTTAAGAAGTACTAGTCGAATGCGGAGACAGAAATTTTAACAGTGTTAAAAATAGTTTTATCAATACTTTCTGCCACAACCGGCTCTTTAAGGACGTTCCTGGTCGTGATGTGGCCCAAAATTCCTTTGAGTTTGACACTCCTGCTCTAAGGATAGACGCAAATAAAGGAACTATAATCTAGAAGTACATTAAGGCAGGGCAATTTTGAAAAAATGAAAACTATTTTTTTTAGCAGCTGCTATGTTTAATTGAGAAGTTTTAAGTTTAATTAACATGTTCAAATATCTGACAGGTATAACACAGTCTCATTAAAAAATGGCATAGTTTTGTCTTACAAACATTGTGATGGTACCTGTCAGTTTGGTGTTCTTTGGGTCATTAGGGGAAAGTCACAGAACTTGTGACTGTTAGTGGTACCCATTTTTATTGATAAATGTGTAGTTAATCTGCAATTGCACTTAAAAAAAAAGTTATTTTATGATAAAGCAACTGCTTTGATATTAATGTCCCATTGTCTCTTACTGCTGTCAAAAAAGTAACTAAGTAACTTTTCCTCTGAGTACATTTTAAATAAGCTACTTTTTACTTTTAAAGTAAGTAAATGTTTAGACTGGTAATTTTACTTGAACTTCACATTAGTACTACTTTTACTACTACTCCTTTTACTTGAGTAGAATATTTTTGTATTCTTTTCACCTCTGGTATTAAGACTAGTTATAGACTGTATTGTTGTAAACTGATTACGGGTTATTTATCATAAACTCTGTGTTGAATAAAACCTTTATTTTATTTGTAAAATCAACAAAATTAGATTAGTTTTTTCACTAACAAATGCTTTAAAATATAAAAAGTCCACTTTTTTTAACAATTGTCTTGCTTAGTTATGTAATCCAGCAATTCTATTGTTTATTGCAACAAGCCACATCTCACACTTCTATATGTTACTATATATGTTATTTACTGAAATATTTTACTCTGACAAATTGGTTGTTAAGCATATTGGCTGTGTTAGAATGCCCAGCTGAGCCCAGAGATTGTTAAAGCAATCAATCTCTTCCCTCCTCCTCATTTCTGCCTCTTTTAGCAGAAGGAGTGATTGCATGCAGCATTCATGGCCCTAGGGAGGGAAAATGTGTTTCGTTGAACTGCTGCTAGCCTGTCGATGTGGAATATCAGACTCCCAGTGTGTTTTTCACCGAAATGGACCTTGTAACCGAGTGTGTCAGGTCCTATCCCAAGAGAGCTGACAACCTCCTTACCTTGACACTGTGATGGAGCGGAGGGAGGCCATGATAAATCTTCTATATAACTTCTCCGGAGCCTGGCCCTAGTGCTGGTCACACCTAGAAGAGCTTATTAGCCAAACTGGCTTACTGGCCTCGAAGAAGCAGACACAATGAAAGATGCTGTCTGTGTGTAGGATTGCAAGGGAAGAGTATTCCAAATTTACCCAAATCCTCGAGTAATCCAACAAGTCCCAGATCCATAATCCTCTCTGTTCTCACAATGAGAAGCAGGCTGGATTGAAATTTAACAAAGAAAAAAAAGTTGCTTTGTGATGAAACTGTATTTATAACTTATTATGCTAAGCTCAAGGGAAAAACGCCTGCTTAGAAATAGTATTTATAACCTTAAAGGGCCGCTGGCAGTGCTAAATGAATACATGGGGCTACTAATGAAGGCAAATTGCCACGGTCAAACTATATGCTGCTGCAATTTAATGCAACCTCCTACACTTAAGGTTTCTATAGTCTTCTTTCTTTCCTTCCTTCCTTCCTTCCTTCCTTCCTTCCTTCCTGCAATTTAATGCAACCTCCTACACTTAAGGTTTCTATAGAGTCTTCGTTCGTTCGTTTCTTTCTAATATTTTCTTGTCACATTTCTCTATACAGAAATTGACATAGAGCGCTGTGTTCGTGAATCCATCAACCTCTTCTGCTGGACTCCAAAGAGCGCTACCTACCGACAGTATGCTCAGCCAGTGAAAACTGGTGGTGAAGGTCTCTTTGGGAAAACTGCAACATGTTTCTCGTCTGACTACCAAGAAATGCCCAAGACGGACCTGGTGAGTCTCACACAGTAATCTTATTAATGTAAAGTAAATGAGGTGAGGTGAGGTGACATTTACAGGAGCTCATTTTTGCTTTTTAATTTTCTGAACTAATATTATTGAGTAAATGACACTAGAGATTGGGTAATTTTTACAGAAGAAACTTTGTGTTGTTAAAATATGTCTTAACCATGACTCTCCCCTGCATGACAAAATATGTACAAGTTCACTATAAATGTGATATAGGGTTATATCGTATATGTTTTATTCAAATTAAATACTTTATAATACATTATATTTGTTATTTTAAAATATTGATTGTTTTGAGAATCTGGTTTTAGCCTAAAAGTGTTAATAATAATAATATGTTAGTTGAGCTGTTTTGCTGTGTAGTTGGGTGAAGTAAGCTAAACTAAAGGTCATCATTTTAAGGTTTCAACATAGAATATTTTCACCTCGTAAAACAAAAAAATACTGATTCACAGTAGTTTAAGTATATGCTGTCAAGCTTGTTTATACCCCAACTGAGCGTATGTTAAAGCATCTAGGAATTCCAGAAATCCATCAACTCAGGCCAGTGTAGTTGAGAAGAAGAAGAGGCAGAAGAACATAGTGTTCCCCTCTGTAGCTGAAGTGCAGGGGCTGATTTAGGATTGAAGAATATCCGGGGCTTAGCCCAGATGACTGATGGATTTTTTGTAGCATGTGCAAACAATTGTTGCTTTAAATGATGCAGCATCTCAATTTTTGAATTCTGATCACCTCAGATCACTGGTCCAGAGAATACAACTTACATCCAGTAAGAACAGATAGCATTAAGCAAGAGGGCTACTAAGTTTGACTATATAATTAACATTTTGACCAAAAAACCAAATGCATCTTATTGTCTTTCCTGCTCTGTTCTTCTTTCTTACCCTAATTTAATCTTGTGTTTCGACACGTTTTATGACCAATTTCCAGTTCTCTTATTCAAAATTCATTAGATTAGTTGCATGAAGGCAAAAAAACCCAAATAAAAAAAGCTCTTATTATAACTAAGAACTTTTATATAGGAACTAATATTTCAAATCAGGCATGTGGACAAATCTGAAGGCAGTCTGTCATTTTGACAGATTACAATTCCCACCGCTGACCACTTGATGATATTTTCAACTTTACTCATGGAGTACAGGTAACTAAATCAATAAAGATTAAGATTCCCATGAGAACATATGAGCATCATTTAAGATCTGGACCCTGTACTCAATGCATCTCGCTATCTGGGAGCTCACAGTAGGTTGAAGAGTTACTGAGGCTTGGGGTGCATCTGTAAGGAAGAGTAGAACTGCCACCTAGGTGAAATAAAAATAGAGCTATATCACGATATGACGTGAAAACTTTATTGTTCTAACAATATAACTTTGTACAATACACTATCACATTCTTACAATATAATTTTCACCCTTTAACAATATACATGTTTATCACATTACAACAAAAAAATGTTTCATGCTTTTACAGTAAAACACATTGTATATTGTACAAACATGAAAACTATATTGTTTGAACAATAGTGTGTCATTTATTCTTCAAACATAATAATTTTGAAAGATAAAGTTGATGACAGGGCAGATTAGCGACTAAGAAAATGTCTCATCTATCGGAACTGATTAAGTTCTATTTTATGCTTGGATTGAAGCATGTAGAGAGTATAGAGATTTTGCTGACATTGCACAGCTTGGACAGTATTACACTGGGAAGGAAACTAAACGTGTGGTGAGTGTGGCTCAGGAGTTAGGAGGTTGTCTTGTAACTGGAGGGTTGCCAGTTTGAGCCCCACTTTCTGTCTGTCTCAGTCGTTGTGTCCTTGGGCAAGACATTTCACCCGCCTTGCCTACTGGTGGTGACTGTGTTCGGTAGCCTCACTTCTGTCACTGTTCCCCAGGCCAGCTGCTGCTTCAATGTTGCTTGCCATCGCCAGTGTGTGAATGTGTGCGTGAAAGACTGAAGGTAGTGTGAAGCGCTTTCGGGTCCTCAGGGACTAAATAAAGCGCTATACAAGTACAGACAATTTACCATTTGTTGCCATGTTTCTACCAGGCAACATATCATATCCACCAGTCACTCAAAAGTAAGGGCTCTCCGAATCAACCTGATTTGGGTTTCTGAACGCAGCATGTTTTGCGTTCTTACAATAAACATATTGTTCTAACAATATCTTTTTTTGACGTTTCTTGAATATATCATCACGTTCTTACAATCTAGTATTTTTATTGTAAAAGGATTAAAGGGGTTTGTTACATGTTTTGTTAAATATTCTTTGTTTTTTGTTTGTTTTTTTTAAATGTTTTTTGTTAAATGTTTAATATGTATATTGTTATAACGTAAACATAAAATTGTATTGTTAAAACGTGAAAATTATATTGTCAGAACGTGGTACAAACGAAAATGTTATATTGTTAGAACAGTAAAGTTATCACGTTATAATTTGATTTAGCTCTATTCTTATTTCACCCTGGTGGCAGATCTATGCTGACCGGGGCGGCTGATCACAGATGCTCTTCAAAGAGCCCGGTGTTGTGCCAACCACCGTTGCAGAAATTACACATATGCTGTGGGATTTTCTCCCGCTCAAGCTTGCAGGTCAGGGAATGGTTACTTCAGAGACTCTTTACGTCTATTGCTCACTTTAATTGGAGAAGTGTTCCTTGATTTCAAAACTTTGTCTGAGGGGGTGCTTTTTATCCTGCTCTCCGGTTGGGCAGCGGCACGCAGATTGAACTTCCAGAACAACATCAGAACACCCATGAGAAGTAATCTGTCCGAGCAAAAGTTCAAAACCTAATGATAACAGCCTCTGCAGTAATCCCACTTAAAAACACTTGATTACGCACACACGGGTGCTCATTTAAGTTTAATGTGCCTTTCACATTTAATTCCATTGTTTATATGTAGTTTCATGGCGTCACAGTCAGTGGTTTTTGTCACGTGCAGAAAGAAAGTACATGCATTCATCTGCTTAAAGTGAAATGACATGATATGGATTGTTCAGCTTGAACTATAGAATATCAGGGTTGCCGCGGGGTAGTAAAAAGGAGTAAATTAAATGACT
This sequence comes from Valencia hispanica, assembly GCA_963556495.2. Taxonomy (NCBI): domain Eukaryota; kingdom Metazoa; phylum Chordata; class Actinopteri; order Cyprinodontiformes; family Valenciidae; genus Valencia; species Valencia hispanica. The sequence goes on from OY747703.1 coordinate 33,926,506, forward strand.
TCAAATTAAGGCCCTTAAAAGGTAGTAAAAGGTAATGAGCACAACCTGACATGGTAGTAAATTTGTTCTTATTCTTTGGTTATTCCTTCAATATATTGTAACTTTTCAGTTGATGCATATTTTTTGTTCAGGTATTTATTACTAACGTGTGGACAGGACCTGGCTTGGTGTCCAATCCTCTGATCTCGATTGGTTCGGGTGATCTATTTTGTTGTGCGTATGCGTAGTGTCGGGATGGCTTGGACCGGTGTTCTGATGATCTGTGCTACCTCATCAGAATGTCCTACCGTAACCCGCATACATAGCTATGTCTATCTGTCGGTGCTACCCCTCAAAAAGTGCTACCGGTATGTTTACATGCCGAAAACAACAACTGTTAGCTTTGATGTTAAACATAATCATCGGAAAATATTTTTCGGGATTGAAGTGGCAGTTTAGCAGTAATGTCTAACAGCAACAATTTATATGAATACGAAAACTTTTCTTTTAATCCACAGAACATGCTACCCTTTTAATATAAAGCTAAAACTAGCCCATAAAGCACATATATTATTTTCCCATTACCTCGTCAGAGTGGCAGTTATTTCCATTCAGTGTCCTAAAAGCAGCGTTGAACAGCGTGCATAACATCACAACTGTTTCCACCCGCCGATCATCAATTAAAACCCAGAGCTTCATGACTGTGGGGCAACAGTGACTGTTATTTACTACAAAAAACAAACTGAGAGTACTGTAGATGACTGACTACTCTGGAAATCAGTTATTAGTTTGTAAAGCAGCTAATGAATATACCAAGCCAGTAAGACGTAGAGCAGATAGCAGTATTATTACTCCAAAATATTAAAATGTAGTATGATTATAAGCACAAATAGCCCGCAAAATACACCGCATCTTTTTACGACTCTGATATTAAAATGTAGTATGATTAGGCACAAATAGCCCGCAAAATACACCGCATTTATTGTACGACTCTAATTTTCAAATGTAGTATGATTATAAGCACAAATAGCCCACAGAATACACCACATTTACTCTAGGTAGGCCTACTCTAATTAGTGGGACTTGTTGTATGCAGTATAACGATATGGACTATCATGTAAACTTGAAACCAGTAGCTTAAGGAAAGCCATCACCGGTTTCATTAAATCATGACTCGCTAAATACTAAACTGATTTTCATGCCGTTTTTTTTTTCTGCTTAACAGTAATAGAATATTCTGATGTACTCATGAAATGTATGCAAAACACAATGCTATAAGATAGAGAAGCAGGAAGTACTACTCAGTCATTTTAATAATATATACAATATAATTCATGAGTAATATACACATGTATAATATAGATGATATAAAAGATATAGATGATATATAGGCTAATCTACAGATCATATATATATATATATGTCTGTCTGTCTGTCTTCCCATTTTATTCATATTTTACTATTTACTTCTATCAGATTTCTTAGAACCTTTCTTTAATAAAAAAGGCATTTTTGTTGATGACGCAAATATGCTAAAATGATCAGTAAGCTTGTTTGCAATCTATTCAACGGTCGGATGGGTGAATAAGAGATTTTATACCAGTAAAAAATATTTATTTCTACAGTAGCATTCTTGTGTCAGATGTGATCTAAGTCAGTGGTTTAAAAATACGCAATTTGTAAAGTCTCAGCCTTCTTACTGTACTTAACGTTAGCTAGCCAAGATTTCGCTGGTGGACAGAAATACAGTACAGTAATATTATATTTACAAAATACAAACAATAAAAATGTTCAATCTTCCTTGTGAAAAGTTATCCCCCGAGCCCTAATCTCAACAGTCCGCTGATTTGAACACAAGTACGCCACACAGTATTCAGGCATCTTGTAATAAATGCTGCTGTTATGGTGGAAGTCTGCGGATGGGAATACTGCCCCAAGATGGCGGCCGCATTTCTTGCCTCAGAGCAGCTAATGCGGGGTCTATTCTTCATATACGTCTATGGTAGCACAGATAGTCGGAACACTGGCCGGAAACTTAAACGTAATTTTCACAAAATGGGTAAATGTAAATTTTCCGCGCTGTGGCTCAATGACCCTGCGTTTAAAGACTGGCTTAAGCCTGTCATGGGAGCGGGAAGCTTACTGCAAGCAATGCAGAAAAACCATTAATCTGACCTGGAATGGTGTTACGCGATCAAGTCTCACGGAGCATCCACTATTCATCATCAGCGCATTCGCGCACGGGAGGAGCAGTTACCCATTTCATTTAAAACATTTTCTTGAGGGTCATTGCATTTTGTTTATATTCTATTTATTCTAGTCTTCTGGAAATTATTATATATTGGTCAAGACATTTTCACATTTATACTTTGAAGTGAGTGGAATAACATTTAGTTTTGGGTCAGGGATGGACCATCATCACACATGGGTCAGTATCACGCCCACAAAAGAGGCCGCTGCTCAATGTTGTGATGGTAGTAAAAATGATGTAGAGGTAGTCAAAAAGGTAGTAAAAGGTAGTAAATTCAACTCTAGGATTCCTGTATAAACCCTGAATGTGTCATTATCATTTTAAAAATTGACGAGTAAAGCTTGATTATGACCGGATTCTTTTGTCAGACAACAAAAAGGCGCAATATATATTATATTTATATTTTATATAGCCTACTCTCCGTTTAGTTGTATTTACTAGCTGTAACACTACTTCGTTTTTTCTCAGTCTGTACTTTTGAATAAAAAAAAATCCACATTAGCAACCATCTTCTCCTGCATGCTGAAGTGGATTTGTGCAAGAATGCTGTTGTTCATGAAATAGAAAGCTGGACATTATTTTGGCCTGTGGAGTTCAGTATTGCTCTGGACAGTCCATCCATCCATCCATCCATCCATTTTCTTCCGCTTATCCGGGGTCGGGTCGCGGGGGCAGCAGCCTAAGCAAAGAGACCCAGACTTCCCTCTCCCCAGCCACTTGTTCCAGCTCCTCGGGAGGAACCCCAAGGCGCTCCCAGGCCAGCCGAGAAACATAGTCCCTCCAGCGTGTCCTGGGCCTTCCCCTGGGCCTCCTCCCGGTGAGACGTGCCTGAAACACCTCACCAGGGAGGCGTCCAGGAGGCATCCTGACCAGATGCCCGAGCCACCTCAACTGACTCCTCTCGATGTGGAGAAGCAGCGGCTCTACTCTGAGCCCCCTCCGGATGACTGAGCTTCTCACCCTATCTCTAAGGGAGAGCCCAGACACTCTGCGGAGGAAACTCATTTCAGCCGCTTGTATCCGTGATCTCGTTCTTTCGGTCACCACCCAGAGTTCGTGACCATAGATGAGGGTAGGAACGTAGATCGACCGGTAAATCGAGAGCTTCGCCTTTTGGCTCAGCTCTCTCTTCACCACGACAGACCGGTAGAGCGCCCGCATAACTGCAGATGCCCCACCAATCCGTCTATCGATCTCCCGCTCCATTTTTCCCTCACTCGTGAACAAGACCCCCAGATACTTAAACTCCTCCACTTGGGCTGCAGAAGCTGCCTCTGGACAGTCAGATTGGAATTGTGGCTTTGCTTCTATTTTAGGCAAGTATGCTGTTAAAAGAACAAAATATAACTTTTGTTGATTATTGGTGGGAGAAAATAAATTTGAAGTTTTTTGTTTTTTAGCATATCGGTATTATGTGGTTGTGATTCACTTTAAAATCAGAGAGAAATATCTTATTTTTTTTAAAACACACAAAAATCTATCAATGCCATAAATCCTGCATTTAAGCCCATCAAAACTTTTATTGAATAGTGGTGTGGTTTGTAAAAGATGATTGCTTCCAGCCATCTTATTTATCCACACCATACTGATTATAAGATTGCATTGACAGTATACTTACACAAGGAACTTGTCTTTCATAGCCCTTTTCCATTGCAAAGAATCAAGAGCCTGTTCGGAGCTGGAGCTGGGGCTAGTGCTGGAGCCAGAGCTTTCACAAAACCTCCTTCGTTTTCCATAACAAGGAGCCAACTCGGAGCCACCGTGAGCTACGGCGCTGCATCATCGAAGGGTCACTTCAGAAATCACGCGGGAAGCGGCTCGCCAGAAATAAAGCAGATGCAGAAGAAGAAAAACCATAACAACAAAGATGGATGACCTTGTCGGAGTGCAGATGCTAATCGTCGCTTTACAAGCATTTGATGCGATACAGCGGCAAAAGGCATCGCTGTTGCAGTTACTGTCGACAAGGCAACATCCTCCTGTGACCACTGCTGCTTAGTCTTGATGCTATCCATGTTTTCAACAACAACAAAAAAACATTCCTAGCAGTCTGGATTTAAATATGGCGGTCCTCTATTGTGTAGGCTGTAAATTCCTCCCCCTTCCCCCATGATGTAGTGAGTGCTTGGATAGCTCCGCTTTGGCCCCCCACAAGAGTAGTGTCAGAGTAGCACCAGTTTCTGGCTCTCGTAGCTGGTGCTCGCGGGATTTGAAAACGAAAACACCGGAGCTTAGTCAGCACGGGAACCACGGGAGGTCCAGCTCTGCCTCAGTGGAAAAGGGCTATTAATAATTTATGCCCCCCAAATCTACACCAGAATTTGATAATTGAGGCTTACTGGCAACTGTTTAGTGCGGGGAAGAAGCTTTCTCCTCGGGGGTGCATCATACTACCCGCTTTAATAAAACCACAGAACACCCTTTAAAACTGTAGAAGTTGTACGGTGAAAAATGTATGGTTTTGAAACCATAGTTCTTTAAAATCGTACCTTGAGAATGGTAACTTGCCCATGCCTTACACTGATATTAGTTGGACGTATTATACATGTTATTACCTCAAATAAACAAGAGCTGACCATGGATTTAACTTGTTATACAAAAATTTAAAACATCCAAATGCAAGGGTTTGTGATTTGAAATACGATTGCCTTCTTATTTCCATGATATTGAAAACTTTTATCAGCATTATACTGCAGATTTATTCTTCATTTCTCCACCACCCATTCAGACTTGTACATTAGAGATGTAATAGGTGCTGACAGTTTTATAATAAGCTCATTAAAAGTGTATTATCTCCATCTGAGCTACTTGTCTCTCTTACAGCTGGATACTTTTTATATCTGACTGAAAATCTGTTAAATTTGAGCCCCTGACAAGTTAATTCACAAGATATAGATGAACCTCAGTGCTGAGTAAATGAAAATGTTCTTCTCACTATAACATAACTTTAACAGCAGATGTTATCTTAACATGTATGTTTTATTTTGCAAAAGTAACTTTTACAAAGGTAATTTCTGTTACGCTTTCAAAATCCTTTAGAAATCCCGTATGTCTGATATTTACATCAAAATAGGTCTAAACAAAAAAAGCTATATATGTAGTACTTTTCAATGCAAAGCTATCTTAGAGACCAATATATAAAAACTTTGTTTTCAATTATAAAGTAGATTTCATTACCAGAAATATTTACTCACCTACCCAAGCATCAATAAATTCCGGCCATTTTCCATTTACAAAGAAAAATCCAAAAATGAAATTGTGATTGCTTTTTTTATTTGTTTTTTATTCTGATACATGTTTTTCATTTCCGTTTATAATATACACAGTTTTTGAGTGTAACGGTGACAGAAGGTCAGTAGCTCAGAGATCTCCAGTGGTGACAGCTCACAGCTCCTATTATAATATATAACCCTTCCATACCCTTTGCAAAACAATGTTCAAAAAATCTAGTTATAAAATTTTCCTGCTTCTTAAATTCTACAAAGTAATCTATTGGTGATATTTTAACAAAGGGGAAGTAATTGGGAATGACAGTCACAACTCAGTCACTAAGTGGTAGGCCACACTAAATCACAGTGTGGTCAGCAGATAGGGAAATGCATAGTGGACAAAGGTCATCAACTTTCCCCATAATCATAGACCTCCAAATGTCATGTGGCCTTCAGATTCTCTCAGGAACTGTGTTTAGGGAGCCTCAGAAAATGTCTCTCTGCTTGGTGAAAAGGCAGTATCCAAGCACCACATGTGCTATGGAAAGTGTTGAATGCAGTGGTATAAAACACACCACCACTGGACTCTAGACCAGCATTTGCCTGACTGCATTGTGTCTAGTTAAAAGTTTGGTGCAGAGGAGATTATGGTGTACGGATAGCTGTTTTTCAGGAATTTGGCTCAGTCCCTTAATTCAAGTGAATGAAGCTCTTAATGCTTATTCAGCATACCAAGACATTTTGTACACTTCTGTGCTCCCAACTTTGGGGAAAGTGTTGGGAAGTCCCTTTTCTGTTTCAACATGATTCCCCATCAGTGCACAAAGAAGCGTCCATATAGACATAATGACCGAGTTGAATCTCTGTAAGAACTTGACGGGCCTGCACAAAGCCCTGACCTCAACCCAACAGAAGACTAATATGATACGCCTGCACAATATTTTGCAAATGTATCACTGCAATGAATTTTAACTAAGTATTTTACTTCCATTAACACTGGCTCTCTATCCCTGTAGTATATTTAGTTGCACTTGTTTAATGCTGCATAAAGAAGGTAAAGTGGTGGTAGGGTTCGGCAACAGTAGACATCGCCCCAAAGCAACTTTTTCATTATAACCTTGTTGAGATGGAAATAATGAATATATTTATTTTCCTGTTGCTAGATAGCCAGGTCATTATCTGAAGTCTTTGTTTGCTATGCAGCCTAACCAGAAAGACATTAACACTTTTCAATTATGTATTTATTTATTGCAAGTTGCAACATTTGCCAATATTATCATAGTTTCCTATTTTTTGCAGCCCTGAATTGGGATAAATTAGAGTAGAGACAGAAAGCCAAGAATTCCCATCCACTCTCTGTATCTGACCTCACAAATTTGCTTCCAGAAAATTCCCATAAACAAGGCCAAACCTTGTGGAAAGCCTTCCCAGAGGAGTTAAAGCTGTGATAGTTGCAAAGGGTGGACAGAGATTTTATGAAACGCTTTGGATTAAAAGTGGAATAACACTCAAGTTTAAATGTGTGTGAAGGCAGACGAATGAATACCCTTTGACAAGATAACGTATCACAGACTTTATACACACAAAATAATAAACAAATCAGTCACTGGGCACCCCGATGATTGCTGTACTCTCTCCTTCAGCCGAGGCTTGTTTTTATGGATGTCTGCATCAATCTATTGTTGCGTTTGTGTTCATCTCACCCCTTTTTTTTAACACATCCAGTTAATATTGGATTGTGTCAATTTTCTTTTTTTTTTTATTATTTTTTTTTTTTGTGTGTGTCAATTTTAGAGTAATGACACACATACCAACTTGGAAAACGAGAAAAGACTGTCCAAAATAAGTTTTAATATGTTCTTTTGGCCCCAGAAAGTTATTAGTGGAAGGGGTGATGTTATCCTTAAGGCACAAAATGACTATATCCTAAAAGAAAGATTAAAAGCAAAGTGAACACACATTAATAGACACCTGGTAAAAAATCAAGTAGAAATTTTCAAAAACTAAAAATATTTCCCGTTTTTGTACCATAATTTTCAGGGAATTTAATTCAAAAATAATTTACCAAAAAAAACCCTGTACTTTTGTAAATACTGTTTCTTAGTATTTATAAAATTGTTTAAAAACCATACCATTATATTGGCCTGGGAACGCCTTGGGATTCCTCCCGAGGAGCTGGAACAAGTGGCTGGGGAGAGGGAAGTCTGGGTCTCTTTGCTTAAGCTGCTGTTCCCGCGACCCGACCCTGGATAAGCGGAAGAAAATGGATGGATGGACCATTATATTGTTACTTTTATTTAAAATGAACATTCGGCTAAAAAAACATGTTGTTTATTGTAGTTATAGTAATGTAATTGAGAATACTTATGCGTGGTTATTTTAATTTTGACAAACTGTACATTGACCTAAGGAAAAAAAAAGTTTAAAAAACCTCAAACCTTAGTGGTAGTTTTCATGTGCCTGTTGCACAGATTATTATACAATAAAATAAGACGACATTTGTCTTAAATCAGCGTTTTATAAATAAACTAAACGGAATTGAAATGTAGCTTTCTTAAAACCTTGGTATACTTAGGTACTAGCCAGTCAATTACAATATGTGGTCTGATAGATGAATCCCATGCATTGAATGATTGTGTCACACTCCTCTGAGTAACATCAGGAGGCCCTGTTCTCAGGTTTTCTTTAGAGAAAATCTTAATCTCAACAAACTGTCTCGAATGCTTGGACATGGAACAAGCTCTCATTTTAAGATGTAGCCAAACATGTGACATTTCTGGGCCTGATCAGTCCTTTTTTGCACAGGACTTAGCTCCTGGGTCTTGGTCTTTGTGCGCTGCGGGGCGCTGGGGCCGGGCGTTTGGGCCAGGTTCGGTCGGACTTGTGGGTGGACTGGCCGAGTAGTGGGCGTGCTGGGCAGGTGGGTGGGGCGCTGGGTTTCGGTTGTCTGCTGGGCCATTGAGCAGCAGTGGTCGCTCCACAAGGGAATGGGGCTGGTGGATGTTGGCCTGGCCGCCCGGTTCATCGGTTTGCTCCTGGTCTGGGCAGGTATGTTGCCGGGGTTTGGGCTGCGGGGGCCTCCGATGCGCAGGTGGCGCTGGGGGCCTCCTTTACTGGCGGGGAGGCTATTGCTAACTAGCGACAGGTGCTCTCCCCCTAAGAGGGCACTAGGACGAGGGGTAGGTGTGTGCGAGGGGCGAACCCAACCTGGGTGTCTAGTGTCTTTTGTGTTCTGCTAGTAGAGCGAATGTCAGGGTGGGTTTAGTTCTCCTTCTGGGATGGGGCTGGGGGGACTGCCTTGGGGTCCGTGGGGCTTGGTGGTGCTGTGGCCGTGGGCCCCGGGTTGAACGTGCCATGCCCTCCCTCCTCTTGTGGATCCCGGTGAACAGTGGTGCCTATTGGGGTCAGTGGGGGAGCTGGCTCCCTGGGAAGACATTTTGTCTCCCAGTCCTTCCCTCCCCATCCCTGAACACCTCTGTCCGCCCGCTCCATCACTTTACCACTCATATAGGGTCTTGGGGCATGGGCACATCACTGGGGTGCGAGGAGGAGTTTCCATCTTCGCTATCCCGTGGCGTCCTGGGTCCCAATTTTAATATACAACTTAGACACTCCCACTTATAACATTTTTATGTGACACACATGTAGGGAATTTGGGGTGGGCACACTCTGCATGCGCAGGATCAGGACCCGGGGTTCTCCTTTGCTCCTCTCTTGGGGGATGCGGTCGGCCCTCCCCGGGTCCGCCTGGGGCTCTGGGGTTCCTTTGGACGTCTTTGCTCCGATCTCCTTCGTGTCTGCATCAATTCCTGGGAGACGGATTGATGCCTGCTCACACCAGCTATCAAACACTCTTATGGGGAAACCTTATATGCACCAGCATGCTAACACACACACATAGATGTGGGGTCTCTGGTGTTTACAGATATATTCTTGGGCTGAGGTTATCATTACTAGAGCTTGATTAATCGGTACCATGAGTTTTTCTGTGACATTGTTGTTGTATTTTTATATCCATTTTTGTGTGATGTGGTTGTGTAGTTCTTAGTTCACAATGTTTGTTTTGTTTTGTCGATGTTCCTTTTTTCGCGTTTTGTTTAGTTTTTTTTCCCTCTCTCTGCCATCCTGTGGGTATGGAGGCAGACTTCAATGTTTTCCTGTGTTTTCTTTGTTCCCCTTCCTCTCTTGTATTTTCAACTCACCCTCTCTCTTTTTGTTTCCTACCTCTCTTCTTCTTCATCTTCTCTCTTTCTTCCCCTTAATTTTCCGTCTCTGTGTCCATAACTTCAGGGAATAAAACCCCCAGCAATTCATAATAAAGATTTTTCACACATATATCAAGTGGAGTACTATAGCAAAAGCTGTACTGCTCCGCTTCTGAAAGTAAATCTGTTGGGCTTCTACTTGGTACTAAGACACCAATTCTGAGCTCCACACTGCCAAACAGGACACGTGTAAAAAAAACAAAAAAAAAAAACAAAAAAACATGTAGCCAAACAAATTTCTTCACTTTTGTCTTTTTATAGTCTAACGGAATTGGATGTGAATGTAAAAAGAACAACACAAAACACGGGATAGAGCTATGGGGTACAGATGAAATCGGATTTGGCTTAATATTGCAAACATTATTTTTCTAACTTCAACGTTTTCCTTAAGTTTAATTTAAAGTATTTAAAGAATACCTGCAGCATTACACTTGTGTATGCAGCTTTAAAGCAGTATTACATTTCTGCTGAGTTTAAATTCTGTATTCAGAATCAACTTTTTACGCCCCAGTTCTTCATGCAAGCATGGAATTTGACATTGGTTCTGACCCACCTCCTGTCTGTATGCAGACTCATCACTGTCTTGGATCAAGCCAATAACAGAGGTGTCATCTGCAATCTTCTGGAGTTTCACAGACTGATCCGCTGAGGTGCAGTCATTTGTGTTCTTTGCAAAAATGGAAATATGTTTTCTTAAAAATAAAATCCAAAATGTTAAATGTTACACTGATGACTGCTGTTTGGCCAGATAAGTTAAACCAGAGGCAAATTGGAAATTTCTGTTTGTAAAACCTCCCTCAGTCGTAGTTATCTTCTGTCTGCATACTGGCACTTGGGAGTATTTGTTCTCTGCATCTTCCTTGGATTATGATCGCAGTTTTAATGGTAATTTCACTTACTCTGTGACCAGCGACTTGGCAACTAGTATGGGGTTCTGTTTTTATAAATACTCTCATACTCTGACAAATATTTGATCATCTGAGCATTCAATCTCAGCAACAATTGTCCAGTGTAAGCCATTTTAAATTAGTCATTAACCCTGTCCTCAAGTTGTAGCCAGGCACAGTAATAGCTACATTTGTAAGCAGTGTTTTCTTTCTTTCAACTTTGGGCAATAAAGGAGGTGCACACAGAAACACAAACTCTTACAGGAGATTTGTGTCTGCTTTTCTCCTGCTCTAGTTTAAACTCATCACTGTCTTGCCAGTGAAATGCCAAAGTTCCTGTAAGCCATTCTTGGCTGTCTCACGCTGCTCACTCTGACATTTAAATAACCATGCACTGCTTTATCAGGCCAAAACCCTGACAAGCTATTCCTTTTCCTATTTTTGTCCATAAATGGAGCAGTGTGTGTATTTAAAAAAAATAAGTTAATCCATGCCCTACCTACATTTTTTACAGCAACTAAATTAGTCATGTTTTAACTTATTTGTTTGCAGTACAGTGCTGGTCAGAAGGTCTACTTATTCATTGGCATCAATCACAGGTTGATTTTGCACTTATTTGCATTATTTGAACTGGTCTTTTTTACAGGGCGGAGTCAATACACAACACACAACTTTAATGATTTTTAAAGACAAAATTGCAAAAAATTTAAATTTATTGCAGATGTTCTCTAATCAAATATATACATACAAAATTCAAAATGTTTTCTTTTTCCTCCCCCTGCAGCATCTATTTCTGTTGTATTTACTGCTGCGTCAAATGTTTAACGAATCGAACAATATTTGTCAGAAACCACAAAATAAAAAAGTTCCATCCAGATGATTTGTCAAGAACAAGCTGCAAGAACTCCCGAACCATGACTGATAGAACAGACTCATTTTGTTCTTTCAGACCTGATAGAGAGAATAGATTTCTCTTGCACCCACTACCAGTGTCATCCCCAACCAACACCAATGTAGAGAAAATGTCAGAATTACATGAGTTCAGGGACCCCCAGCTTACTCCTTGGCTTTATTAGTCATGTAACACTGGTCAGATAAGAGTTGTTTTACCAGTCAACTATAATCTAATGTTAGCACAGCTCTGTAAAGTTGTTTACTTCACTCAATGTGGGCGGGGCCACGTCTAAGCACTGGGATACTGGCTCTTTTTTCTTTTCTCATCTTCACATGTCTATCACCAAATGTCTTTGTCACTCATTTTTCCTTCTTTTATCACTCACACACAGAATTTTTTCACAACATAACTATTTATTTCTCTCTCTCTCTCACCCTTCACACCTTCACAACTTTCTTCTATTTTTCTCTTTCTTATATCTCGGCTTTTGGATTTTCAATCAGGCAACCCCAGGCACAAACTAATAATACACCTGTGTTTATCTGTTTCTATGGTGATATGGACTTTACAACTTTTATCTCAAAACTATGACTACTCTAAGGTTTGTCACGTGGAATATTCATGGAGCTGGCACCAGAGAGAAAAGAGTTAAGATTTTTAACCAGCTTAAAAGATTGAAGGCAGATGTCGTCTTATTACAAGAAACCCATAAATCTACCTCAGCTGCAGATGATCTTAAATCCCCTGAGTTTCCTAATGTCTTTTCTGCATGCTATAACTCCAGACAAAGGGGAGTAGTAATATTAATAAATAAAAATGTAAATTTTACAGTAATAGATACAGTTACAGATCCAGAGGGTAGATTTATTATAGTAAAACTATCTATACATAACCAAAAGTTATGTATTGTCAGTATATATGGTCCAAATGTTGATGACCCCTCATTCCTTCTTCTCTGTGCTCCTTGAACACATGGATTGCTCACTTCTTCTTGGGGGCGACCTCAACTTTGGTTTAAATGAAGAAATAGACAGGCTCAGCACAGCAGGGACTCAGCGCAGCTGGAAATCTATAGATATAGTGAATCAGTACATGAGCAATTATGGACTTTGTGATGCATGGCGATCACTTCACCCCAATGACAAAAAATATACTTTCTTCTCAAATGTCCACCATTCATATTCTCGACTGGATTATTTGTTAGTCAGCAGCTCACTGTTGACTGACATTTCAGACACTGAGATACACCCTATAGCTGTTAGCGATCATGCTCCTGTTTCTCTAACTTTAGTAAATAAAACAGAAACACCTCAAAGCAAAAATTGGAGATTTAATATATCCTTACTTAAGCATAAAGAATTTATAAAATATTTTGAAAAAGAGTGGGCTTCTTATTTAGAATATAATGACCTCCCTGGTACGTCGCCATCCATTCTTTGGGAGGCAGGAAAAGCTGTGATTAGAGGTAAAATAATCTCATTCTCATCAAATAAAAAGAAAATGGAAAAAAAACGTATTCAGGAATTAGAAGCTTCTCTAGAGGAGGAGAGACTAGGCAAAATCCTTAAAGCAAAGCTAGAATTAAATCAAATTATTAATAAACAGACCCAGTTCTTAATTCAAAGACTTAGGATAGAAATCTTTGAACAAGGTAATAAATCAGGTAGATTTTTGGCTAACCAGCTAAAAATTAATAAAGAAAAAACAACTATATCTGCTATTAAAGATCAGACCGGGAATACAGTATATGATCCTGGAAGAATAAACAACACATTTAAAGAATTTTACAAGGCTTTATACTCACCAGAGATAAAGCCATCGGATCATGAAATTGAAAAATTTTTTGATAACATAACACTACCTAAATTATCTGAAAGTCAAGCGATGGCCCTGGATTCACCACTAACAGCGGCTGAACTCCAGGAGGCCCTCCAAGGCATGCACAATAATAAGGCTCCAGGCCCAGATGGATTTCCAGCAGAGTTCTATAAAGAATTCTGGAATATTCTGGCACCAACATTCCACAGAATGCTGCAGGAAACCAAGGAAAATGGCCGACTCCCACCAAATATAAATTCTGCCTACATTAGTCTTCTACTAAAATCAGGTAAAGACCATTTGTTTCCTACCAGCTATCGTCCCATATCCCTCATTAATGTTGATCTTAAAATAATCTGCAAAGCCCTCGCAAAAAGGATAGAGAAAGTAACCCCTCTTATAATACATCCTGATCAAACTGGTTTTATTAAAGGGAGACATTCATCCACAAATTCACGTAGATTAATAGATTTAATAGATTTTTCTAACTGTAAAAACATTAAAACTAATATATTATCTTTAGATGCAGAAAAAGCATTTGATTGAGTTAACTGGAAATTCTTATTTGTAACCTTACATAAATTTGGCTTTGGAAATTCTTTTATAAACTGGTTGAAAATATTATACAGTTCACCAACAGCGTGTATCAGAACAAATAACCAAACATCATCTAGGTCAGGGTGGGTTTAGTTCCCCTTCTGGGATGGGGCTGGGGGGACTGCCTTGGGGTCCGTGGGGCTTTGTGGTGCTGTGGCCGTGGGCCCCGGGTCGGACGTGCCATGGCCTCCCTCCCCTGGTGGATCCCGGTGAACAGCGGTGCCTATTGGGGTCAGTGGGGGAGCTGGCTCCCTGGGAAGACATTTTGTCTCCCAGTCCTTCCCTCCCCATCCCTGGACACCTCTGTCCACCCGCTCCATCACTTTACCACTCATATAGGGTCTTGGGGCATGGGCACATCACTGGGGTGCGAGGAGGGGCTTCCCTCTTCGCTGTCCCGTGGTGTCCTGGGTCCCAATTATAATATACAACTTAGACACTCCCACTTATAACATTTTCACACTACACATATGTAGGGACTTTGGGGTGGGCACACTTTTCGGCATCCAGAGGGGGAGCGGTACAATCAGCTTCACCTCTGGTGCCGGTGCCCACTGTTAAACCACATATAGACACTGAGGGCTCGGGGTGGGGGGATGTGTGGCTGCCTCCCCCACATCCCACCCCTCTGTTTTAAATGCACATTATAACAACAGGCATCAACACCATACTCGAGCGGGAGGATGGAGGCTAGGGGTCTTTTCCCACCCCTGTTCGCTACGGGCCATCAGGGGTTGGGGTCCGGAGGAGGACAGGCGGTCTGGTCGGGGTCCTGGGCTGTCGGGCTGCTTTGCCACTGTGGGGCCCTTGGCGGTCTGCTTGTCTCCATCCTAGAAGGTAGGGGGTCCACCTCCCGGGTCCGGGGGCTGGTGGCTCTACTGGGGTATCAGTACCTGGACCTGGGAGCATAAAGTGTGCATGGGGTGTGTGAGTGAGGGTACAGCGTCATTTTTTTGGGTGTCTTGGTGAGTCAGTGAGAATGTATGTGTTTAAGAGGGAGGGAACGCATGACTGTGTCTGTATGTCTTTGTCTACCTGTCAGGTTGGATCTTGGTCTGCCCCCTCGCCTGGCGCACCTCAGGCCTTACACTTAATGGGGGGCCTATTTCCCCTCCGTCACTCCCTGCCGGTGCGCCGGTGGTCAATCCGGTTCGGACCTGGTGCATGCCTGGCCGGGCCTGGGGGGGGCGGTGTGTCGGTCGGCCGGTGTGTCGGTCGGCCGATGCGCTGGGCCGATATCTTCCTTTGGTTGGTTGGGGCACCTCTTTTAGAGGTGCCAGGTTTGGCATTGTTGGGTGGTGCCTGCTCGGTGGCTCGACGGGATGCGGATCCGGCTTCTCTACTCGTTTGATCACCTGTTCTGTGCGTACCGTGCGTGGCCGGTTCATTGGCGGGTTGGACCGGCCCTGGCCCTCGTTTGAAGCCTGGTCTCGGCGCCCTGCGTTGCGCGGGATCAGGACCCGGGAGCTGGTACAACTTGGCGTCCAGATGCTGACTGAGCCCGGCCTCGGGATGCTGTCCGTCCCCTGCGGCTATTGGTGGGGCGCTGGGATGTTGGCGGTGGGAATTGGCCTAGGGCGGAGGCGTGGCGGCCGGCCGCGGCCCCTGCAGTGCCGGGGGCCCCTCGTCGGCCGGTCCCTTGTCGGGTCCCTGCTGGGGGGTGGGGTGCCCCTGGGCCCCGGGTCCCCCGGTCCGTTGACCGGCCCGCCCCGGCGCGGCCGGTTGCCGGCGGGGCCCGTGGGCTCGTCACTGCTGCCCCCCGGGCCCCTGCATAGTGGCCGCTGGATGTTCCCCTGGGGTTCTCCTTTTCTCCTCTCTTGGGGGATGCTGTCGGCCCGGCCCAGGTCCGCCTGGGGCTCTGGCGGTCCTTTGGACGTCTTTGCTCCGATCTCCTTCATGTCTGCATCGATTCTGTTAGGTAATTGTTGTGGTTTACCTAAAAACGAGTCACACACAAAAGTCGGAGATAATTTAGACAATAAACTCTCCAGAGGTAGATGTGGTTCAATCAGTTCTGCAGAGGGAGACCAGCAAAATACGGTAAGGAATGAGCCAACCGTCTGTCTGTTATCAGCTCCTGTCACTCGTCTCCAACTGATCTCATCACTGGTCTCAAAGGGTTTCACCTCTGCAGGCTCTCTTTATTTAGTCACACTTCATTAACATATTAAAAGAACAGGATGTCATGCACAAGAGCATGTGACTGAAACCAAAATGACATTTAAAAAGTACATTAGAACTATGTGATAAAAACACCCTAAGAAAATAATAATACACCATTATTATTTTCCCTAACATTTCCCCCCTGAAATGTGGTTTTTAAATGTGATCACGAACAACAAAAAGTTGTAAAATGGGTAACAACTCTAATAATATAAAAATATAAGAATCATAAAAACCAGACAACAAAAGGTTGCAAAATAAGTAGCATCCCAAATTCAAAAAAGGTAATAAGACATATAAAAAAGAAATTGCAAAAGTAAGTAGCAATTTCAAAAAGGTATTTATGCGAGCTTCACCTAGACATCATCCAATTAATCGCTACCTGAACAGTAGTTTAGATTAATGGAATCATAAAAGGTTTTTACACATGTTAATTACACTTCATCTTCTTCTTTATTTATATCTTCATCTTCAAGCCTCTGATTAAGAAGAGAGTATTGGACCAATGTGTTAGTTATCATCTTATTCATCATTTGTTTTATACATGGAAGAACACAACTAACAAAAATGCAGAAAAGTATAAAAATTACAATGAATGGCATAGATATTTTTAAAAGAACCTGATACCACCTGCCAGTTGTCAGCCAGGCCATGAGATCCCATTGTCCATTACTGCTTTCCTGTGATTCTAAAAAGTCAGCTAATCCCTGCACCCGGTCACCAATTACAGTACAAAGTCCACCTTCAGAAGCAAAAAGAGTGTCCAGAGCTACCCGTTGTTGCATCAGCATGGTCTTCATCGCCAGTTTTTCAGGATCGTTGGCCAGCAGGTTGGACATTTCAGCAAGGATGTCTGTGATGTTTTCCAAAGTCCACCAAACCTCGTTCATCCGTTTTGTCAGACTTGCAACTCCAACAGGTGGGAACATGGTGTGGAAGATTCCTTTTGCATCACTGTAGAGAGGTTTTCGTCCACCATTGTCAGAGAATGGGTTGAACACTTGTGGAGGGTTGAATTCTTGTTTATTCAGCTCTGTAGGTTTAGAAGGTGCTCCGTTTTCTGTTATGATGTATGAGGAGGGTTGCAGTCGAGCCAAACTGCATGTGCCACACCAATCCTTAGGTAGGTAGAGGTGGAAAGTGTGACCACACTTCCAGATGTATCCGTCAGGCGTTCCCAGGCCAAATTGGGATTATTTAAGGTGGTTGGGACAGCAGTCATCGATGAGACTTCTTCAGAATGGTGTGGGATCCATGAACAGACATAACAGCTGGGATTGAAACCTAAACGTTTTGCAGTCAAATTAACTATTTGGTACCAGGTGTTCTTGAACGCATGGTGGGTTAGAATTTTAGCTCTTCTTTCCTTTGATGTCTGGGCGTCATCAGGTGTGAGGAAAAAGCAGTGGAATAGAGGCAGGCAAACTGCCAGACAGGAGGGGAGCCAAACTAGTTTCATGTTAGCTAGAGGCAAATAAGAGGACTAGCCCTCCAAAACAGAGGTTTGACCACTAAGGGGACAGGGATGCTGTTCTGCTGGGTTTGAGACCGTGTCTAGTCTGTCCCGTGTCTAGTCCCCTAATTGCCTTTGCAATTTGCAGTGTGAGATGTGTATCCACCAGGGTCTCTCAGCGATTTTTACAGCCGTGGGCGTGGTCAGCAGGACTTCAAAAGGTCCTTCCCAGCGGGGACTCGTCCAGTTCTTTTTAATCACTTTGATGAATACCCAGTCTCCAGGTTTGATTGGCTTTTCAGGATCCTGCAAAACAGAAGGAGAGATAGGCAGATTGTGTGCGCTTTGCACTTCTTTGGCTAGGATAATTATCTTCATGTAATCAGCTAATGTGATTTCTTATACATGTTAGGCATGTTTTGAAGAAATGTTTTAAGTATGCTTCCAGGTTGTATGTTGTAAAGTGTTGCTGTATTATTGATACCATCCCCCCTGTTGAGGCATGGCAAGGCCCATGGCTCACAAACGCAGCAGCTTTAAACAGTGATTTGGGTAGGATGGGTTTATTACGAACTTCATAAAGTCCATTTTCGTTTAGAATGGCACCTGTTGTTAATAATTCCTCAATTACTGGTTGAATTCCTAACTCTGCTTCCACAGAGAGGGGATATTGTCTTACTCTGGGTCTAAAATGTGATTTAGCAGTTATTTGAACGGGAGCAATGGATGAGAGTAGGCCCACATCAGTGGGGCTTTTAGACCATAATGTGTCAGGGACTTCTTTGAGTTGCTTTTCTTCCTCTTCAGTCAATAAGATGGTTTCTGCTTCTGGTCATTCTAATGTTGCAATTTTGGTTGTGCAGTGGAGTGGCATGATAAGGGGCAGTCTATATAAACCTGTGGATTCACTGTATTGCCAACTATCTTCTTTATTTTCTTGCAAAGTTTTAAAATCTGTGGTATTATTTGCTTTTCGCACCATATATTTACTGCTTTTTGTCAGGGATATATGCGGATCTGTAGGCAAATCAAAGAATGGTTTAAGGCTGGTAGGCAGTGTTACTGAGGCAGCTGAATCAGATTTTCCATCAGTAATGATGTATGAGGTGAACACTACAGCAGGTGAGAGTTGCATAAAATAGTCTTGGAACTTGGGATCAGGTTCAGGCCTCAGAGCCATAGTCACATGTAACTGTGATGTAGGCATAATTTGTTTGTCGGGTTCAGGAACTACCTGCAAAACTGTGTCCATCATTGTTGTTGTATCTTTAAGGTTTTCTTTAGGTTCAACTCGTAAAGAGTAGTACAGACCGAGCCCCTGTGGTCTATGAATTGTATTTAGGTAAATGTCATCATTTCCTGTTCTCACAGCTCTCATGCCGTCTCCCACTGGGATAATTGAGATTTTTAGGGCTGACATTAAGTCTCTGCCTAACAAATTGAGTGGACATTGTGGTGAAATGACTATTGAGTTTTTAGAACTTAACCTAGTTTTTGGATCTGTTATTAACACTGGTTTAGATAAAAATGAGCGAGTAGTGGCACCATCTGCTGATTTTACCAAAATGCTTTCTTTAGATTCTGGCAGATTAACCCCAGAAGAGATCACAGTTCTGCAAGCTCCAGTATCACAAAGGAGCTCTATTGTTTGTTCATTAACTTTAAGTGTTATGTAAGGCTTCTCTTTCAGAACATTAAGTAATTCCCAGGCGCCACAGCAGTCCACCACCTCATTAGAGGCGGTAAAAGTATCTAGTCGTTGCTGTGTGAACCGCGAGTGATCTGGGGCAGTTGAACCCTGTGTATGGATCTGATCTCGCCCTATGCCCCCTCCTCGGCCTCTGCTACATTGATGTGAAATGTGGCCTACTTTCCCGCAGATCCAACATGTGGGGGCAGTGTGACCATCTTGATATCTCCAAGACCCCTGTGGTGTCTTATGATGTGTATTCCTTTGTGGTCTAAACCCCCTTCCTTTGTTGTGGTTGTCACTTTGATAATAAACTTCCCCCTCATCGTCTTCAACCTGAGTGTGAAATACCTGTGTGTCGGAGTCTGGAGGTTTTGGTTTCTTCCCCTTTCTTTCAATGACACCTTCTGCAAAACGTGCATTGGCCATAAGGGTAGTAAGGTTGCATGTTTCCCATGTCAGAAGGTGATTTTTAATCCAATTAGTGATAGTGGGGTGGAAACTATGTAGCAAACCATTACAGAAATGCCGCATATATGGAGTTTCATCACCATTCTCTTTAGTTAGGCCACTATGGGTATCATGTTCCTTTTGGTATCTGTATTTAAAATCATCTACAGTTTCCCCAGGCTTCTGTTTTATGGAGGCCATATGCCCATAATCTGGTTTCTTTTTAAACTGTGTACGAACTTTATCCGCTACTGCATCGAATTGTTGCTTTAGTACCCCCTGGAAATCATTCTGAAATTGTAACACAACTCCGGCATCATCTCTTCCTGTGTAATTTCCAGCTACATGGTGCCAGTCTTTCCCCAGCGATGCAGCCATACCCTGTCCTAATTCATGACCGTTTAACCGGTAGGATTTGACCACATCAACCATATCCTCTGTCCATTTTTCTGGATCCTCCTTATGGCTAGTGATTTGTTCTACAACCTCTTTAACGTCTTTAAGTGACCATTGTCTAAAAACATATCTCGGAGTACCATCGGCAGATGGTACTTGAATCATAGGGTTGATATTTATTGAGTCCTCTGGTTCACTCTCATAAGATTTATCCTCAGATTTTTTGGGACCTGACTTTGTAATTCTAAGTCTTTGTTTTATTGTGGTACCATTTGTTTTTTCTTCAATTGCAAATTGATCTCTTGGAACAGGAGGATATAGACCTTCCCCTAAAGCCCCCCGCTGGTCTGCTGGGGGTGCTGGTGGAGGTGCATAAGGTTCTCCTCCAACAGCCCCAGGGGGGTCTGTCTGAGCTGTAGGTGGAGATGCATAAGGAGGAGGGCGCAGTGTGAGCTCGTCACCTAGCTTTTTCATAAGAAGAGTCTCATCTTTAGCACCTTTGCTCTCTTTTCTGTTTTTTATATTTTGTTTCCTTTTCTCTGTTTCATCAGCCCACACACGTGCTATTTTTAACTGTCTGTTTAAGTTTTTTCTTTTTACCTTTAGCGATAAGTGTTTTTGCTTCAAGAACACATACAAGTTCTCTCCATTGGCTTCCTTTAAGCTTCCCATCTACTTTATACTTTTTGCGCCATTTTGTTAGAAACTGAAGATTTTCGGGGTTCTTTTTATACATATATTTTGAATCGCCTTCTAATTTGTCGGTGGAAACATCGTTTCCCATCTTTGCGTTGATTTTATATAAGCCTTAATGGGTTCTATTAATTGGTCTGGTAAAGTCTGTTGTTAGAATACCAAATAGTTCTATGGGAATAACAACAGTAATTAATATTAAGGTTAAGGTGAATGAAAAAGCAAGAACTATGTCTGTTGATGGGTTAAAGTTAGTGATTTATTCTTTAATTAATTAAAGTAATCTTTTTTTGTTTTTGGTCATTTATTTGAGATTTTTTTTTTTTTTTTTTTTTTTTTTTTTTGTACTCAATTTCTGCTAAAACTGGATCGTATAGTTTTTACTCTAAGTGTCTCTCTTGTGCAACTACATTGAGCCGTTTTATGGCTTTCCTAATCTAAGGATGTGTTGTGTAACCTATAAATCCACACAGAACGTCTCTTGTAGTGCCCGTTCAAACCGTACGTTAACACCGTTAGGTTTCAGGTTGGACTGGCATACATAAAGATTATGTCCTGTGTCTAATCTTTCTTATACCCACTTAGGGTGCGGTATTTCGTTTTGATTCTGCTGTTTGTGTTTTTACTTCCATACACTGGCGTGCTTTATTTCCCAGCGAGGTGGATTGGTTCGCAAACCTAACCCGTTACAACCGTATATTTTTCAAGGTGGTCAGGTTCGCAGACCTGTACCGTTACGCCCTTTTTTCAAGGTGGACCGGTTCGCAAACCAGGTCCGTTACACCCTTTTTTTTTTTGTTCAAATTTTATTTTTGAAGGTGGTCAGGTTCGCAGACCTGTCCCGTTACACCCCTTTTTCAAGGTGGACCGGTTCGCAAACCAGGTCCGTTACACCCTTCTTTTGTCACTAAACAGTTACGGCTCAACACCTGATATTTTATCAGAGAGGCTAAAGCGTTCTTTAGGCCCAAACAGCAGAATATACCCTGACTATCTTAGAATTTGTTTTGTTAAATGTAAAGGTGCACAAAAAAGACGTACTCACAATGTTTGCCCTATGCAAGTGACTCAAACCGAATCGATCGCACGGGAGCACGCGCAGGGGGTCCTCGTGGAAGTTATGCAGCCGGCCAGTGTAGCAATTCAGCGATCTGGATGTCAAAAACAGCCCTTCGACGAAAACCACCTGCGGGAGTACTCCGTACGTCGGGTCTCGGCACCAAGATGTTAGGTTTTTTTTTGTGGTTTACCTAAAAACGAGTCACACACAAAAGTCGGAGATAATTTAGACAATAAACTCTGCAGAGGTAGATGTGGTTCAATCAGTTCTGCAGAGGGAGACCAGGAAAATACGGTAAGGAATGAGCCAACCGTTTGTCTGTTCTCAGCTCCTCGTCACTCGTCTCCCACTGATCTCATCACTGGTCTCAAAGGGTCTCACCTCTGCAGACTCTCTTTATTTAGTCACACTTCATTAACATATTAAAAGAACAGGATGTCATGCACAAGAGCATGTGACTGAAACCAAAATGACATTTAAAAAGTACATTAGAACTATGTGATAAAAAACACCCTAAGAAAATAATAATACACCATTATTATTTTTCCCTAACAACATCAACCTCTGTTGCACCAATATTGTCGTAATATTACTACCTAGCTTGTCAGCACAAATGCCGCAATATTCGCTTGTTGCAGATGCACAGTTGGCCATCTGAAAATATTTTGAGAATTTTTGGATAAGGCATAGATTTTTTGTAAATTTTACTTTTTGTCAAAATGGTCTTGAATGGCGGTTAACATTTATTTTTTTTAAACATTCAGTTTATGAACATGGAAATCAAATTAGATTATTTCAGATGTAGACATGACTATCTGAGAATAATTTGGTAATTCTTTGGGGAATAAAACATGGATTTCATATGAATTTATACATTTTCTATAGATCTCTATAGGACATAATGGCTCGTTGATCTTTTGTCACTAAATCAACCCCCCAGACCACTCAAGGCTCCCAATAATCTAATCATCATCTAATCATCCCTAGAATTAGAACCAAACATGTAGAAGCAGCTTTCAGTTTCTCCCCTTATCTGGAACAAACTTCTAGACCACTGCAAAGCTGCTGAAAATTTCCTTTAAATCAAAGCTAAAACCCCATCTGTTTAGAGCTGCATTTGATTAAGTGCTTAATAATAGCTGGAATATCATAGGTTTTCATTTGTCATATCTTATGCGCTCTAATGTATTTTATGCTTTTACGGTTGTTTTGTTGCCTTTATTTTATCCTCTAATCACCCAAAGCACCTTGAATTGCTTTCTTGTTGAAAGTGGGCTGTGCAAATAAAGTTGCCTTGCCTTGACATTTTTTTTTATTACAGATCTATGGACATGGAAATTAAAGGATATAATTAAATGTGTAGACTTGACCATCTGGGAATATTTAGGCAATTTCTTGATGAATTATTGATTTTTCTATGAATTTATTAAGTTATGTCATTGTTGTATAAAATGAATGTTATAATTTAAAAAGTAGTTGATCTAGGGATATGGAAATAGAACAGTAATCCATTGGTAAACAGGACCACCTGAGAATATTTTAGTAATTTATTAATAAAATATATGATTTTTTTTTTTGTATTTATTAATTTAGGTCATTTTGTTATTGAATGGCAATTAAAATTATTTTAATTGAATAAACATTGATGCTACTCCACATGTAGACCTGGCAATATAGGAATCGGAAGGGTAATGTTTTAATGAAGTATAATTTTCTTTTATATTTTTTTTATAATTTATTTAACATTGTTACAAATGTTTAAGTATTTTTCATTGGAGAACTGTTGTATATACGTACATGAGAAATAGTTGAAGTTGTTTCTCTAGTAGACATGGATATCTGAGAATATGGATTTTTAAAAATGAATTAATATATTTTTGTCATGCACTGCCATTATTGTTTAAAATGTCAGATAATTGTGTTCTGTTTTTATATTGTCCTACTCAGTTGCACATTCAAATCTTAGTATGTCACTTTGGTTTTAATAACTGCACAGTACTTTGGTTTTGTAATTTTGTACTTATTGTACATATATTATTCTTAATTCTGTTTTTATACTTTTATACTTGTGTGAATCTAAATGCTTGTGTTATCCGTCACTTTGCTTCTGTTACAGCTGAATTTCCCCTTTCTTGGACAATAAAGGATTATTCTATTCTATTCTCTATTTTTCATCAGGTAACAAAGGAATGTAAGAACATGGACACATATTTATAATATTCCAGATAAAGACGCAAGAATTGAGGAATATTTTGGGACTTTTATGATAAATTATGGATTTTACATGAATTTTTAAATTTTAGTCCACATTTAAAGAAATGTAGAACTCACGGTTTACAGTTTTCTTTATGGAAAAGCCTTTGATCCAAGCGTACTGGAACATGTTTTCTATGTTCCAGATATATACATGGTTGTCTTGAAATATTTTTAGTTTTATGATGAAGTATGAATTTTTAAGAATTAAAAAATGCCTAACATTGCCACCCATAAGTTAAATGCATTGCAAAGGCAACACCTTAACTTAAAGGAGTCCCAACTCTCGATCAATGTGCAGACCCTTGCAACTTCGAGCTGGTCTAGGCGGGGAGGGGCAAAACCAGGGGGACCTTGCTTGCTCACTGACACCCGTAGGCTAAATGCATTGTAACAGCAATACCTTTAAGAAGTAAGCACTGTTTTCCAAATTTGCAACTAGGTTGACGTGCAAAGAGACCCGGCAATGCTGGTCTAGCAGGATGCAGGGAGGAGAGTGGATAGATAAGGGGCAGGGCAAACTTGCTTTTTCAGGCTTGGAAGCCTTTAACTGGTTGCAGTTCTTGTTTTTCTTTACAATTAATCATCAAACAGAAGTTTTGTTTTTACATGCATTTTAGAGAGGAATGGTTTTCCAACTGTGTGGGTGGTACAACAATTGGCCGCCACTGCAGAGCAGAGCTCCTGGTCCTGCTGCCATGCCTCTGGCTGGCTGCCTGCTAAATTTAATTCATTTGCCAGCTCATGAGCAAACCCACCACAGGATTATGTTCTGGCTACTGCTGCTGCTCATCTCACAAGATTACAGAGGAGAAATATTTAACCCTTTCAGACCTGATACATATGCTTTTCTTTTCAGACTGAGGGCAAGCTTTTACCGCCAAATGCAACATAAGCAGTGCATTGTGATATTACGCATTTGAAGATGCATATTTACTATTTAAATGAGCTCAGCTGCATTATGAATCTATTTGGTTTGTAATTTATATTTATGTAGGATAATAAGAAATATTGATTTTATGGATTGCTTTGGTTTTAAAAAATTCAAACATTTGAAAGGATTAACAAAGGAGTCATTAAGATGTAATTG
Source organism: Valencia hispanica (assembly GCA_963556495.2). NCBI lineage: Eukaryota > Metazoa > Chordata > Actinopteri > Cyprinodontiformes > Valenciidae > Valencia > Valencia hispanica. The sequence goes on from OY747703.1 coordinate 33,951,655, forward strand.
TTATTATATAACCGATAAACAATCAAGCTGGCAGGTTTTACTTCATCTCTAAATGATTAGTTTTTCGTTGTAACCTCATTCAGAAATCCTATCCTGCCTCATGTTGTTTTCTGGGATCTCCTCTCTTGCAGTCTCGAGAGCCCTTAGCACTGTGTGACCTGAAAGCTGAGGTGTCTCCCAGAGTCTCGGCTGAGGATTTAATCGACCTCTGTGAACTCTCGCTCGCTGGACCACCCAAAAGGAATAGAAGTGGCAAGCCAAAAATTGTTGCTGTTGACATCCGCAGTATGGAAGAGTATCCTTAGAATTTCATAAATATCATTCCTTTTCTATGCTCCCATATTTTTCAACTGTTTAGTTTAACAGTGCTTAAATTATTACATAAAAATGGAAGCTGATACATTGGTTTTATTATATTAAAAGGCATGATGACCTGAAGGTTGTGGAGAACACAGTCCATTATCAGCAGTGCTGAGTCCCTCATCAGTAAGCATCACTTCACAGGAACAGGCACTTAAACCTATCAACTGAAACCAAAGCCTCCAACACAGTCACACTATGATCGTTTGTGGTGATGTGGGGTCATTCCTGTTTACCATTTACAATGGATGTTGGGATTCTGGTCTGGGAATGATGTTGCTAATTTTTGTGGTTAATGACCAGGGTAACTAGTGTTACCAATCCAATCTTATAAAAATGTATTTCTCTGCAGTTCATGCATCCAGACATTAAAGTTAATTGTTTGATCTACCCTACATTCTTTTTCTGCTTTTACTTTTCAAACAAGCTGAAGAATATTTTCTCATACATCTGACGGATATAAGTTGTATGTATGTTTCAGTGTTTTCTTAAGGTTGACTGTTGACTTACATATGTGATGTACTGAATAGCTGCAAAGTTAAAATATTACCTCTGTTAATATTACCTCATTATTTATTTTTCTGATGGTATGACAGAAACCACCTCTTAGCAAAAACCTGAGGCTGGCTAATTGAAATGTCTTACAGCTGCTGAAGGAGGGAATAAATGTGATTTAAAACCCATTATTGACATATGAATAGTATATGTATATGTTATCTCATGTCCCACAGTTTTTTTTATTTGAAGGTTACTTCTTGATGTGCTTAGATTTCTTGGTAGATTTTTTCAAAAACACAAAAACCACAGACTATAATAGCTGTGTCTGGGAAATGAAAGTGGTGGGAAATTTAGGAAGGATGATCTGTTTTAGTTACGTGTCCAAATTCTGCAACATGTGAGCCCTGAACAAAGCTGCCCAACCAAATACTGTAGTCTGAGAGAGGGGATAGTATAAAGCAAGAAGATTAACCAGGGGACTCGAGTATTGTTTCTGGCTTTTGAATGCTTTATCCTTCATTGTTTTTGTAGTTTTTGCATTTCTCTTAAGATAAATGATTATTCTTTTCATTCTTTTCTAAAGAGAGCATTTTTTCCCCCTGTTAAGGAACATTTGCAGCTCATAAAATTCAACGTTTTGTATTGTTTAAAAAGCAAAGTTCACCACAGTCGTTGGCTGTGCTTCTGAGGGATTAGCACACCTGCCAAACTCTGCACTCCTTAACTCCACTGTTTCCAGCTTTGGTAGAGGACATGTTTCAGGCAGCATCAACATTCCATTTAACAGCGTGTTTGGTCCTGACGGGGAAGTTGTGCAGTGTCCTGCTACAGGAGTCCTCCAGAACTACAGAGGGCGTGTCATTGTGATCGTCAGCCATGCTGTGAAAATCGCTGCTTTGGTGAGAAAGCTGAGCCACAATTACATCTGGACACCGAACACAAGATTAAAAACTTTATGTATTTGTGCTAAGGCTTGACTTTTAACATTCACTTTATTTAAAGGATGTGTATTTCAACGGACTATTTTATTTTTAGTCGTCCTTTATTTAGACAGGTTTGTCTCTTGCACATTGAAATGAAATGAACATTGAGAGCACTCGTGTTATGATTATGGAATTTAATGACACTGAAGTCATTTTTACTTAAATAAAAAATCCACCATTCACTTACATAGTAATATTAATGCCAGCCACCTCTTTGCATACAAGTGGATGATAATTAGGTAAATATTGCAAAAATGTTGAGATTAAAAGGTGTGAGAAAACCACAGAAATGTTAAAACATGAGGAACCAAAACTTTTAATGACCACAAATAGATTTTAAAATATCACTGGACAACAAAAATCCAAAAGGCAGACAAAAATATTTTATTGTATCAAGAGAGTTATTTTTTGTTACATCTATCTGAATCTGCTTCATTAATTACAACATATATCAAGGGGATTTTTGTGATTATGGATTCTGTAATACATGTTAAAGATGTTTCTTCTCAGGTACAGTATTAAGGTTTATAAGTCAATGCTGTTATTTGGTTTGGGAAATGACAGTGTTTTTCATATATCTTTTTTTCCTCCCAGTTTGCTGCATATCTGGTCAAGGTGAATTTTTCTCGTGTTTGTATTCTGGATGGAGGAATCAGCAAGCTGAAGCCCACAGGACTCCTCACTGTCCCCTCACCTCAGATCTGAATCCATAACCCACCTTCACATTGAAAAGACAAACATGAGGACAGTAAATTATGTTTCTGGATGAAATTCAGAAAATGTTAGTTACCAAAAGTTATTTGTTTGTGTTACAAAACATCACTTTGATTGAACTAATTACATTTTTATTAACTTGACGATTGATTAACCTTTTTTGTTTGATGTCTTTTGATTAAAAAAAAGGTTGTTTTGTGAGTTTTTTTTTTATTAAAAATTTGGCCAGTATGTTTGTTTGCAATTCAATAAAATCATGGATACATTTACGTTATTTTTGTAAATATATCTATTGATGTTCCTCAAAAACCATTTTATTGCATTAAGGTCGAAATTATAAGACGTATCAGAGGATTTTGTATTTCTATTGTTGTGCCTGATGATACAGACTTTTGCAGTGCAACCTTTTCTTGGTATTTTGTCTGAAAGAGTTGGTCAGTAAATGCATTCATATATATGTGCAAGAAGATTGGCAGCATACGAGCTTTGTCTCTTGGCCTCACTTGTCAAGGTAATTATTTGTACACTAAATTAGACTGAAATCAACAATTTACATGCAATATTATTTAACTGTTAGATTGATACAATGATTTTCTAAAGGGATTTCTTTTCTTGCACTGGAGACCTTTACTGAGCAGTGAGTTATCAGGAAAGGGAACAGAGAACAAGTTAAATTCTTGAAGCAAATGGCCTTTTGCAGAGTGTTGAATCGTTATGTTGAGGGTTAACAGCCCATAAGGATCACCTACAATACCACTTTCAAGTTAAGGCTTGGTAGCCTACACCTCTATGCCTTTAACCAGCCTATGCATAGGAATATGTCATGTCTACACATACAGTGGGGCAAAAAAGTATTTAGCAGCCACCGATTGTGCAAGTTGTCCCTCTTAAAAAGAGGGAAGAGGTCTGTAATTTTCATCATTGGTACACTTCAACTATGAGAGAGAAAAAAAATAAAGGAAATCCCATTGTATGATTTTTAAAGAATGTATTTGTATAATGGTGCAGAAATTAAGTATTTAGCACCTACAAACAAGCAAGAATTTTTGTCCCTCACAAACCTGACCTCTTCTTTAAAGAGGAGATTTTTTTTTTAATTTCCTTTTTATATTTAAACTATGCAGTTGTGGTCCTTGCACGAGTCAACATTCTCTATTTACTATGGAGAGTACCCTGCCCAGGTTCGCAGGGTCAGTAATGTGAAAACTTTCAAAAGTGAAATGAATGTACCAGGTTGCTCTATCTCCTGACTTGTATTTCTCCAAGCGAGGTCTTTTTTATTCCTGTCTCTGTAGAGAAAGCAACTGGTGTCGAATAGCTCGGATTGATTAGCCACGGCCGTTATCAGTATTTCCTCCATGTTGAATCAATTAATTTTGCCGGACCTGACCCCGTGAACTGGGTCACAGCATCACGTGACACCACGTCACCAGGCTCCTGATTGGTTAACGTGGCGCGAATTGATGCCAAAGTTCAGATTTTTCAACTGCAGCGGCAGACGCAAAAATGCTTGTGATGCGTGAATACACAAAATGCACCACATAAAATGACGTGCGTCAAACGCCTAGTTCGCGCCAATGAGGCAGAAATTAGTTTTCTGACGCGACGCAGACAGCCTGACTCGTGTTAGCACGCTTATGAATTGACTTTACATGTAAACCTGACGCTCATGAAAGCACCGTTACAATCCCACACAAGTGCTGTGTCCATCGTTTCCATCGATGGTAGGAAAAGACCCCTCAATCAGATGCAGTCTTTCAGCAAATCCTTCGTGATGCTGGCGTAGGTTCCTGAACGACTTTACCAACCACTGTCGGTACATTTCCATGGAAAATAAAAGTCAACCAGGTACTTCTAAGAGGTTCTGATCCTGGGAGACGGTGTAAAGAAGGGTGGGGATTATTACACCCAATAACTGATCATTTTTGTTTATCCGCTGGACTTTCAGCATCCTTGAGGTTGGACTCTTGACTTGGACTACAAACCCGCGGCAAGTACGGAAAATGGTGGATTCACTTGCCTTATTTGGCTGTGCCGCTGCAAAGACTGTGACGTAATAGGAAAAAAAAATTAAACGTAATAAGCAGAAGAGAAATCAGAACAGACTGAAAAATTGGACCAAAATAGAAACTAAAGATGTCTTTTCAGCATCTGAAGAGACTAATTTCAAATTTTCTCCACTCTTAGCGTCTCCAAATACACAGCAAAAAGCATTTAAAGGTTAAAAATTGGATTTTGTATGATATGTCCCCTTTAAGAAGCTCTTCTACCCTCCACTTGTTACCTGTATTAATGGCACCTCGTTATCTGTATAAAAGGCATCTGTTCACACGTTCAGTCAGACTCCAACCTCCACCATGGCCAAGACCAAAGAGCTGTCTACGGACTCCAGGGATAAGATTGTACACCTGCATAAGACTGGGATGAGCCAATCTACAATAGGCAAACAGCTCAGTAAGAAGAGATCAAGTGTTGGAGCAATTATAGAACATGAAATAAATACAAGATCATTGACAATCTCCCTCAACCTGGGGCTCCATCCAAGATCTCCTGGGGAACACATGATCTTGAGAACAATGAGGAAAATGACCTGAAGAGAGCTGGGACACAGTAACAAAGGTTACTATTAGTAATATTATCTCGTCATGGATCCTGCAGCGCTCGGAAGGTCCCCTGATTAAGCCAGCGCATGTCTTAAGCACATTTTATGTGGCCTGAGCCTCCAGGGTCACATAATTGCCATAACAAGGTCATATTTCTATCGCCTGAAGAACATTTCTAGGATTAAAGGACTAATGTTGCTACGGGACCTTGAAAAACGTATCCGTGTGTTTATGTTTAGTCGGATTGAGATCACTCAGATCTTCCAACTCTGGTCTACTAATCATCCCTAGAATTAAACCAAACATGGAGAAACAGCTTTCAGTTTCTATGCTCTCCTTATCTGGAAAAAAACTTCCAGACGACTGCAAAGCTGCTGAAACACATGCTCAGAAGTACTAATCGTAACACAATTTTCGACAAAAAGGACTGTTCAAAATACATATTGGATGTTTGGTGCGCTGCTTTTCAAGTCATGTCACCAAAGCATTACATTAAGGTAAAAAAAAATTCTGTTGTTGCTTTACCTGTTGTTAGTTTCTGTTTTTTTTACACAATGCAATGGGTGTGGATCCATCATTCACAGGTTTTCTTTGTAGAATTCCTGTGGAACCGAAGTGTTGTGAAACCACACTCCAATACTACCAGGGGGAATTATACAGGCATGGTTAAAAGAAAACACATTGTCAGTTCCTATTTTTTACATATCAAGAGATTTTACAAATGCTCTGGTCTTCACCTGTTTTTATTTAAATCAAACATTGTGTACAAAAACACAAAATTATGAAAGTAATATCAGATTATAATGGAAAAAACTTTATTCTAGCAATATAATTTTTATGATTGCACTGTGAAGTATCACATTTGGAAATATAATTTTACATGACAATATTATACATTTGATAACATGACAAAACCTTTTCATGTTCTTGCGATGTAATATATGGCTTGTTCTAAAGTAATATTACATTGTTCAAACATGAAAATAATATATTTTGTACAATAATGCATTCATGTTATCACACGTTACTTTTTATCATTGGGACATAAAGCATGTTTACATTCTAATGTAATGGCAGGGAACATTTAGGAATCAAGATACAGTGGTAGTGATTTTAAATAAAAATATGCCAATGCAACATTGCTTCATCAGGTAGTTTTTTCACATACCAGGAAAAAAAACTATTTCTATGAAACTACCCTATGCTTAGTCTGAGCTTTTTCAATGTATGATTCAAAACAGGTTTTTATTTAATAAAATATCACGATATTTATAAGGGAAACGTAACAGAGACATAATTGCTGGCGGAACATTAGGACATTTCTTTTTGTTAGAAAACTACATCCCCTTAGTTTTGTCAGTTTTACACATTAGTTTGTGGTGGAACAAATGTTAATGAATGATGTCAAAAGCAAGCCTAATTTAAATACAGATTTCATAAAACTGGCCAAATATCTTTCCCTCTGACAAATAATTCAACACATGCATAGACAATACCCGAAACACTTATTTTGTAGAGATGGTTTAATAAATCAGAGAAAACTTTGACGTTTTTCGTTTTTACCTTTTTGACTTTCAGCTCAACATCTGGATGCGCTTGGGATACTTTTTTCAACAAATGTTTTTCTTTTCCAGCATACCAGAAAGAAGTTTAGATTTTACTTGGAAGTAATACACAGATATGCTGCTTATGTAGATAAGAACTCAGATAGCACCATGCAATTGAAATGTATGTATCTGCCAAGTCTACTAACTCACCTAACTGGATTATGCTAAAAGTGAGAATCTCTATAACATGTCTCTACACCTATACATTGAGTCATTTCTGTGGAACTGTACCGTCAGGTAAATTAATTGTGTAACGCACACACTTACAGTGCATCCAGAAAGTATTCACAGAGCATAAAGTTTTCCACATTTTGTGTTACTGTTGGTCCGGGTTTTTTCATGCAAAATAGTAACGGAAAACTAATGAACAGACAACACAGCTTCAACTCTGCAATGCAGTCATTTGCCGGTACTTATTGACAAAGATACATACGTTCTCTAAGCAGGAAAATGCGTCGATGAAACAGGTCAGGATTTACTGGGTGTTCCAGGTCAACTGACCTTAGCTGGTCAGAGAGCATGTTCTCATCTACATTAGCCTGGGTGGCAAAAGCTTTTTTGTAACAAACCTTCATTACACTTTATGACCAAATTTTAACTACTACTTTCTGTGGTGTTGCACTGTGGTGCTCTCTAAGAGCATCAAAGGCTATTTGAGTTAATTAACAACTTATAAATGTAAGAATAGTATCATATATAATTGTAAATGATAAATGAAGAAATATACAATGGTGAAGGTATGCTAACACTTACATGAGCTAACACGTAATATGGATGACACTGAAATGAAACTGTTAAAAACCTGTCGGCTGTTCTTAACAGGAAAATTACTCTAAAGCCCCCCAGCCCGGGTGACTACCTTCTAATGGCACATTGAATCACCTGGTCCAACATGAGGAATCGTCTTCAACACAGAGTAAATGTGATAAATGTGTGATTAAATGCAAGCATTAATGAATTACAACTTAACTGTAAATTCAAAATGCATATTGGCTTATTCTTCAAAGATATACTGAGTGCAGTATATGGGAATATTGTAATGTTGCTACTGTCCATACTGAGTGTGACTGAAAGTTCAACAATGTCCCAACTGTCCATGAAAGTATGATTAATAGAAATGTTGAACAGTCTCGATTGTCCACAAAATAATGAATGAACCCAAAAACAAAATGAAGCTAAAATAAATTAAGATCCTTCTTGTGGTGAGGGGTGATGGGGTCCTGGAGGTGGACACGTTTATTCAGAAAACACTATGTTACCTGAGCTGGCTCCACAGCAGAGTCCTTGACTTGGATGCTTAGATGTGAGGGAAGTAGAGAGGACAGTTCGTTGTGATCATTTCCAGCTGGACCAGCTGAAAAGTTCATCTGCTTGGTCAATGTGTTTCATCTATACTTGCCTCACGATAGGTATGATGCAACATGCCAATAAGAAAATTACAATTAGTACTATGGTCGCACTCATTGCCACCTTAATTAAGTATTGCTTTCCAATCACCTAAATTTAGATCTAACCACTCACCAGACCAGTCATTCTTCCCAGCATTCGAACTAAGCTCTTCTCTAAGGATTTTAGGTTTAGCCATTGTTGCAGTAAAAGTTCCATCAAGTGCAGTATTGCTTGGAATATAAGTATAACACTGATCTCCAAATACTAAACTGTGCACATTTTTCTTCTATTTTGTACCCTCAATACTCATTTAAGTAATTATGTATTCTTCTTGACCCATAGAGTAATCTACATTGAATTCCACACATGGAGAATTGTTAAAAATTATGGTACACTGCTTGCATTATTGAACTCTCCTAATTTACAAGCTTATTTCTATACTGAGGCGCATTCTTCAAAAGTATACTTTTTCTGGAGCTACAATTTGAACTAACCCCGCCTATCGCACCGTGATAGGCACCAGCCCCCCCCGCAACCCTGCACAGGATGGATGGGTACAGGAAATGGATGGATGAACAGTTGGTACTAGTCCTGATGATTCCAAACACACGATGCACTCACTCATTATTTTTGTTTTATACTATGCCCATAAATACCAGCTATTTTTGATTTGCCTTTTTCCAAAGTTTATCTGCTATTGGTCTAGGCGTTCTTGTTCTGGGGGGAGCTATATTTTGTAATTTAACTCGAATTGGTCTATAGCTAGGATTATTTATACTCTGATATTGTGACCCCTTAATTGCATCCAGTCCCCCGCTGATGATGGTCTGAACTGACCTTGTCACTTAATTTAATGGGAGATTGCTTTAAATCTGGTGTAACTACGTTGGCAGCCTTGGGTGTGGTCTCTTGTATCCCAAATGACCTATTGGTAGGTACTAGCAGTGGGCTAGGAGTGGCAGCAACTGTTGGCACTGCCGGAGTTCTGATTGGCTTACTGGTTGGTGTAGGTCTAGGTGTGGTTGCTAATACTATGGGGATGGGAATTGGAGGGAGATCTGTTATTTGTACCCATTCCCTTATAAAGCCAAAGTCAATCTTTGATATGGCTCGTTCAGTTTCATTAAGAGTGTTAGTTTCTCTAAGTATACGTGACCTATGTGTGATTTTACTGAATACTGGTGTCCTGAGTGATCTGGTGTGGTGCGGCATGGTTGCTTCATACTTAACTTTACTAAGGCGGACTGCTCCTTCTGGCTGCTGTCTTTGCGAATGCTCTGGTAATTTGACATCGCCTTCTCCACCTCTCTGGTTCACCTTATTTCAAAATGGATTAAATTACGTTTTTTTCCTCAAGATTCTACACACAAAACCCAATAATGACAACATGGGGAAAGCTTTTTTGAGATTACTGCAAATTTCTCCAAAATAAATATACTGTGAAACCACATGTACATAAGTATTCACAGCTTTTGCTCAATACGTTGTTGATGCACCTTTGATCGCAATTACAGCCTCAAGTATTTTTGAATATGATGCCACATGCTTGATCCATCTATCTTTGGGCAGTTTCACCCATTCCTCTTTGCAGCACCTCTCAAGTTCCATCAGGTTGGATGGGAAGCGTCCAGCACAGCCATTTTATGATCTCTCCAGAGATTTAAGTGGGCTTTAAGTCTGGGTTGTGGCTAGACCACTCAAGGGAATTCACAGAGTTGTCCGGAAGCCACTCCTTTGATATCTTGGCTGTGTGCTTAGAGTCATTGTCCCGCTGAAAGATGAACCGCCTCCCCTGTCTGAGGTCAAAAACGCTCTGGAGCAGGTTTTGGTGCCGGGATTTCTTCAAACATGATGACTGACATTCACAGCAAAGAATTCAATCTTTGTCTCATCAGACCAGATGATTTTGTTTTTCATGGTCTCAGTGTCTTTCAGGTGCCTTTTGGCAAACTCCAGGCGGGCTGCCATGCGCCTTTTACTAAGGAGTGGCTTCCGTCTGGCCTCCAATCCGCCAGATTGGAGGATTGCTGCAGAAATGGTTGTCCTTTTGGAAGGTTCTCCTTCCTCAACAGATGAATGCTGGAGCTTTGACAGAGTGACCTTCGGGTTCTTGGTAACCTCCCTGACTACAGGCCCCAATCGCTCAGTTTAGATGTCCGGACAGCTACAGGAAGAGTCCTATAGGTTTCAAACTTCACTGCTTTTACTGTAAAGAGTACAAAATTTACAAAATATCATGTAACTGAGTCACTGAAGGTACATTGACACTCACAAACATGTCCACATTTATACACCAATTTGTAAGCAACTTGGGGTTAAGTGACAGGAGGAAGCCGAAATTGGCAACCTGCCGATTGCAAGACGACTACTCTATCCACTAAGTTACAGTCACCCCTGAAATCTTTCAGAATTCATAAGGAAAGAGTTTTATGCGCTAAACCTCCAAATTATTGGACTCATCATTTTTCAGCACCAGAACCAGGACTTAAGACTTAAGTACCTACCTGTTGTTTTGAAATGAAATGTTTGATTACACAAAACTGATTGGAAAGAACAAAATAAACATATCTGGTGGTTCAGGGATAGATCTCTCTCCAGTCCTCAATAGATTTAGCATATTTTGTCCAACGAAAGTTACGGTGGTTTCGTCACTACACATTTAAAGTAATGCTGAAAGCGAACTTTATCCATATGTAGCTCTTGGAGCAAATGGTTAAACTCTCCAATCTCAGAACGCCTCTCAGGAATGGGGTGTATCCGCAAACGGCGCTAATGCGACATTGTCTAGCTTTATTTAGCAAATAAAGCCAAGCCACTCTCCCGATATGATCTGTCATTGTTTAAAACATCCGGTAACAGAGGAAGTCCCACCCATGCTCTCTTTTTTTGCTCAGCAAGTGGCAGGCTTTGCAAGCTTCAGGCTTAAAAATGTATACGCTTCAAACTAGTCACTTTGTGAGCATTTTTTGACGCTGACAGAGCGTACGGTTGAACGCGGCATTAGAAATTAATAATCCAGTCTAAAACAATTTGAATAGACTGTTTTAAACTGGATTATTGATACCTTTTTTGTTTCTTTTGATTTTGTCTGGTCTTGTAAGACAGAAATTATGAGTGTATAGCTAAAAAGTATTGCAGTATATGTATAAAGTATTAAGTTAATCCACTGTGGCCAAATATGTTCACTTGAGAATGAAGAAAATCAAAAGTACAATTCATGCTTTTTGTTCTTTTCATTCACAAAAATGCTTGTGACGCGTGAATGCACAAAATGCACCACATAAAATGGCGTGCGTCAAATGCCTAGTTCGCGCCAATGAGGCAGAAATTAGTTTTCTGACGCGATGCAGACAGCCTGACGCGTGTTGGCACGCTTATGAATTGACTTTACATGTAAACCTGACGCTCATGAACGCACCGTTACAATCCCACACAAGTGCTGTGTCCATCGTTTCCATCGATGGTAGGAAAAGACCCCTCAATCAGATGCAGTCTTTCAGCAAATCCTTCGTGATGCTGGCGTAGGTTCCTGAACGACTTTACCAACCACTGTCGGTACATTTCCATGGAAAATAAAAGTCAACCAGGTACTTCTAAGAGGTTCTGATCCTGGGAGACGGTGTAAAGAAGGGTGGGGATTATTACACCCAATAACTGATCATTTTTGTTTATCCGCTGGACTTTCAGCATCCTTGAGGTTGGACTCTTGACTTGGACTACAAACCCGCGGCAAGTACGGAAAATGGTGGATTCACTTGCCTTATTTGGCTGTGCCGCTGCAAAGACTGTGACGTAATAGGAAAAAAAAATTAAACGTAATAAGCAGAAGAGAAATCAGAACAGACTGAAAAATTGGACCAAAATAGAAACTAAAGATGTCTTTTCAGCATGTGAAGAGACTAATTTCAAATTTTCTCCACTCTTAGCATCTCCAAATACACAGCAAAAAGCATTTAAAAGTTAAAAATTGGATTTTGTTTGATATGTCCCCTTTAAGAAGCTCTTCTACCCTCCACTTGTTACCTGTATTAATGGCACCTCGTTATCTGTATAAAAGGCATCTGTCCACACGTTCAGTCAGACTCCAACCTCCACCATGGCCAAGACCAAAGAGCTGTCTACGGACTCCAGGGATAAGATTGTACACCTGCATAAGACTGGGATGAGCCAATCTACAATAGGCAAACAGCTCAGTAAGAAGAGATCAAGTGTTGGAGCAATTATAGAACATGAAATAAATACAAGATCATTGACAATCTCCCTCAACCTGGGGCTCCATCCAAGATCTCCTGGGGAACACATGATCTTGAGAACAATGAGGAAAATGACCTGAAGAGAGCTGGGACACAGTAACAAAGGTTACTATTAGTAATATTATCTCGTCATGGATCCTGCAGCGCTCGGAAGGTCCCCTGATTAAGCCAGCGCATGTCTTAAGCACATTTTATGTGGCCTGAGCCTCCAGGGTCACATAATTGCCATAACAAGGTCATATTTCTATCACCTGAAGAACATTTCTAGGATTAAAGGACTAATGTTGCTACGGGACCTTGAAAAACATATCCGTGTGTTTATGTTTAGTCGGATTGATTACTGAAACAGTGTCCTCATAGATCTGCCTAAAATGTCAATCAGACAGCTGCAGCTGATCCAGAATGCTGCTGCTCGCATCCTCACTAGAACCAGGAAAGTAGAGCACATCACCCCAGTTATACAGTCCTTTCACTAGCTGCCTTCAAAATACTTTTACTGGTTTATAAATCATTGAATGGCTTAGCACCAAAGTATGTGGAAGACTTGTTTCCACTATATCAACCCCTGAGACCACTCAGATCTTCCAACTCTGGTCTACTAATCATCCCTAGAATTAGAACCAAACATGGAGAAACAGCTTTCAGTTTCTATGCTCTCTTTATCTGGAAAAAAACTTCCAGACGACTGCAAAGCTGCTGAAACACATGCTCAGAAGTACTAATCGTAACACAATTTTAGACAAAAAGGACTGTTCAAAGTACATATTGGATGTTTGGTGCGCTGCTTTTCAAGTCATGTCACCAAAGCATTACATTAAGGTAAAAAAAAATTCTGTTGTTGCTTTACCTGTTGTTAGTTTCTGTTTTTTTTTACACAATGCAATGGGTGTGGATCCATCATTCACAGGTTTTCTTTGTAGAATTCCTGTGGAACCGAAGTGTTGTGAAACCACACTCCAATACTACCAGGGGGAATTATACAGGCATGGTTAAAAGAAAACACATTGTCAGTTCCTATTTTTTACATATCAAGAGATTTTACAAATGCTCTGGTCTTCACCTGTTTTTATTTAAATCAAACATTGTGTACAAAAACACAAAATTATGAAAGTAATATCAGATTATAATGGAAAAAACTTTATTCTAGCAATATAATTTTTATGATTGCACTGTGAAGTATCACATTTGGAAATATAATTTTACATGACAATATTATACATTTGATAACATGACAAAACCTTTTCATGTTCTTGCGATGTAATATATGGCTTGTTCTAAAGTAATATTACATTGTTCAAACATGAAAATAATATATTTTGTACAATAATGCATTCATGTTATCACACGTTACTTTTTATCATTGGGACATAAAGCATGTTTACATTCTAATGTAATGGCAGGGAACATTTAGGAATCAAGATACAGTGGTAGTGATTTTAAATAAAAATATGCCAATGCAACATTGCTTCATCAAGTAGTTTTTTCACATACCAGGAAAAAAAACTATTTCTATGAAACTACCCTATGCTTAGTCTGAGCTTTTTCAATGTATGATTTAAAACAGGTTTTTATTTAATAAAATATCACGATATTTATAAGGGAAACGTAACAGAGACATAATTGCTGGCGGAACATTAGGACATTTCTTTTTGTTAGAAAACTACATCCCCTTAGTTTTGTCAGTTTTACACATTAGTTTGTGGTGGAACAAATGTTAATGAATGATGTCAAAAGCAAGCCTAATTTAAATACAGATTTCATAAAACTGGCCAAATATCTTTCCCTCTGACAAATAATTCAACACATGCATAGACAATACCCGAAACACTTATTTTGTAGAGATGGTTTAATAAATCAGAGAAAACTTTGACGTTTTTCGTTTTTACCTTTTTGACTTTCAGCTCAACATCTGGATGCGCTTGGGATACTTTTTTCAACAAATGTTTTTCTTTTCCAGCATACCAGAAAGAAGTTTAGATTTTACTTGGAAGTAATACACAGATATGCTGCTTATGTAGATAAGAACTGAGATAGCACCATGCAATTGAAATGTATGTATCTGCCAAGTCTACTAACTCACCTAACTGGATTATGCTAAAAGTGAGAATCTCTATAACATGTCTCTACACCTATACGTTGAGTCATTTCTGTGGAACTGTACCGTCAGGTAAATTAATTGTGTAACGCACACACTTACAGTGCATCCAGAAAGTATTCACAGAGCATAAAGTTTTCCACATTTTGTGTTACTGTTGGTCCGGGTTTTTTCATGCAAAATAGTAACGGAAAACTAATGAACAGACAACACAGCTTCAACTCTGCAATGCAGTCATTTGCCGGTACTTATTGACAAAGATACATACGTTCTCTAAGCAGGAAAATGCGTCGATGAAACAGGTCAGGATTTACTGGGTGTTCCAGGTCAACTGACCTTAGCTGGTCAGAGAGCATGTTCTCATCTACATTAGCCTGGGTGGCAAAAGCTTTTTTGTAACAAACCTTCATTACACTTTATGACCAAATTTTAACAACTACTTTCTGTGGTGTCGCACTGTGGTGCTCTCTAAGAGCATCAAAGGCTATTTGAGTTAATTAACAACTTATAAATGTAAGTATAGTATCATATATAATTGTAAATGATAAATGAAGAAATATACAATGGTGAAGGTATGCTAACACTTACATGAGCTAACATGTAATACGGATGACACCGAAATGAAACTGTTAAAAACCTGTCGGCTGTTCTTAACAGGAAAATTACTCTAAAACCCCCCAGCCCGGGTGACTACCTTCTAATGGCACATTGAATCACCTGGTCCAACATGAGGAATCGTCTTCAACACAGAGTAAATGTGATAAATGTGTGATTAAAGGGGAAGCATTAATGAATTTCAACTTAACTGTAAATTCAAAATGCATATTGGCTTATTCTTCAAAGATATACTGAGTGCAGTATATGGGAATATTGTAATGTTGCTACTGTCCATACTGAGTGTGACTGAAAGTTCAACAATGTCCCAACTGTCCATGAAAGTATGATTAATAGAAATGTTGAACAGTCTCGATTGTCCACAAAATAATGAATGAACCCAAAAACAAAATGAAGCTAAAATAAATTAAGATCCTTCTTGTGGTGAGGGGTGATGGGGTCCTGGAGGTGGACACGTTTATTCAGAAAACACTATGTTACCTGAGCTGGCTCCACAGCAGAGTCCTTGACTTGGATGCTTAGATGTGAGGGAAGTAGAGAGGACAGTTCGTTGTGATCATTTCCAGCTGGACCAGCTGAAAAGTTCATCTGCTTGGTCAATGTGTTTCATCTATACTTGCCTCACGATAGGTATGATGCAACATGCCAATAAGAAAGTTACAATTAGTACTATGGTCGCACTCATTGCCACCTTAATTAAGTATTGCTTTCCAATCACCTAAATTTAGATCTAACCACTCACGGTTGAACGCGGCATTAGAAATTAATAATCCAGTCTAAAACAATTTGAATAGACTGTTTTAAACTGGATTATTGATACCTTTTTTGTTTCTTTTGATTTTGTCTGGTCTTGTAAGATAAAAATTATGAGTGTATAGCTAAAAAGTATTGCAGTATATGTATAAAGTATTAAGTTAATCCACTGTGGCCAAATATGTTCACTTGAGAATGAAGAAAATCAAAAGTACAATTCATGCTTTTTGTTCTTTTCTGATGAATATTCCTTTTTGTGCTCTGAAAAATAATCACTCTTCACTGTTGCATATGTTGAAGAAAACCTTTTGCTAAATTCCCTTTTACAGGTACTTACATTTCTTCTTACTTGTATGAGAACATTGTTGTTTTCTTTGGGGAATGTTGCTTTAGGCTTTTTCTTTGGTACTTTGGATGAGAGAGTTGATTAACAGGTTACATCAAAAGAGATGTTCGTTGATAACAGAAGAGAGCTTTCACAACTCTAGGTGTATATAGGAACATTTTAAAGATGACTGAAAGCATGGACACAGCAGTTTCTCCAGGGACCATCTTGATCTGACTTGGGAAAGGTAAAGGAAGATGATTTTTAAAAATATTTTTTGGTGAATTAAAATAATCAGAAATCAAGATGAAAAATCTATTTAATTAACCAGATTAACTAACTTTGATTTCTGCTCCTTTTAGTACTAGGCTATCTGGTACCCAGAGGCAACTAACCTTATCTTGTCATGCTCGAAATTACTGTTGTTAGTAACTTTTTTTTTCATTTTTCTGTCTCCAGAATTCCTCTGCTTTCCAGAGTAAACATGGTGGAGTATATTGTGACTGTGTACACCTCTGATCGTATATTTGCTGACACTTCTCAATATTTGTACATCACGTTGGTGGGCAGCGATGGTGAGAGTAAACGAACTGAAATACCGGTGTCTGCAATCTTGGGTGTAAGATCGGTAAGTTTAGCTTACTGCCCTCCATGTTTGCAGTGGGAATGAAAAGTCCTCTGCATACAAATGAAATTAGGAAATGAAATTACTTTATTATACAAAACAACTCTGTATCAAACCCGCAAATTAGATGGACTTCTTTGGTCAAGTGTGTTGCAAACCTAGAGTTAATGGGAACTTGAATCTTAAATTAACCGTTTCTCCGTCTTTCAATATATATATATATATATATATATATATATATATATATATATATATATATATATATATATATATATATATATATACATATATATATATATATATATATATACATACACACACATATATATATATATATATATATATATATATATATATATATATATATATATATAGCATATTTCCACCCAATGCACAAAAACATGCACTACAGACTTATATGTGACCCCCTTATTAACAGATTTATGATTAAAACCTGCACTGTAGAAATATTTAAAAAAAGAAGTAGAAATGAAATATGTATTTGGGTGACATGTCCAGAGGATCCCTGGAGTGTTAGAAATGGACATATACATTTTTTTTTGTACAATGTCATATTTTCTAAAAAAAGAAGAAGAAGAAGAAGAAAACTCCTGATGCACAAAAAATGCTCAAACTTTATAGAAATAGTATATAATATTACATAAGTGTTTCTCTTTTTGCATTAATTTCATCCTTAGTTTCAGTCCTCACAAAATATGATCAAATATTTGTGTGTTTCTGAGATTTGACCCCTTTAATGCCAGGTTTTTTATTAAAACCTGCACTGTAAATTATTTTTATTTTTTTTTAGAAGTAAAAATTAAAGAATTTTTTGTGCGACATGTCCAGAAGACTAATTTTGGGGGTGAATTGTCAGAGCCTCGGCTGGAGTGTCATAAATGAGCATACAAATATTTTTTGCTTACTTTGTATTTTTTGTTCAGTGTCAGATTTTCTCCTATAACCTTCTGATACACAAAAATGCTCATACAAAGATAGCCAGTTGAACAGTTTAATACAACACATCGAACAAAGAACAAGTGTGTGTCTGTTCCTGGGCTGCAACTGGCTCAGGTTGCTCGACTATCATAGGTCTCGACGCACCCAGGGTGGCACCTGGGTGCGGACGCAGTATTCATCCAACGTGGTGGGAACTTTGACGCCGTCCCGCTCTGCGTCAGCTTTGGTAGACAGCACCTGGTTCCTTTGAAATGAGTGGGGGGGAAGAGAGAGAAAGAGCTTTGAGTCATCAGTGTGCGGGCAAGCTTCCCTTTAAACGCTGTCCCACATATCTCTCAGACTTGGTGAATCTAAAATAAAAAACGCTGCAACTGCTGAAGGAGGAGCAGCTGCTCTCTGTCTCTCTCCAGATCCATTCACTTTATTTTATTTTCTGTTTGCTTTTCTTATTTTCTTTTCTTAACTTTTTCTTAGTTACTTTATCTACCCAGCCCCTGGAGTTTCTGTATTAGACCAGATCTCTTCTTGGATTACTTTTTGATGGACTTATCAACATGGTTTATTGCTCAGCTGAGGATTTTGAAAAACTGCTCCACAGAATTGAGGGCATTGAAACGAAGCTACGTCGTCTGGAAATTAATTTTGATCTTCACGCTGATTATGGACAAAATGACACAACTTTACCGGTGAATACAAACAGGGAACAGCCTATCAGCCCGGTGTTACATCGGTCTAACCGTGTCACAGAGGCTCCCTACAGGCGTCTGAGCGTCAGAACTCCGCACTATAATGAAGACTGGCCAGCATTAAAACGCACGGAATCATCAACCCCAGCCTGTTCTCCGAGGAAGAAAAAACAAAAGAAACTCCGGCACAGAGAAACCTCTGAACCCAGAACTGCAGCTTCTGCTAAAAGTAAACAAAAGAGGTTTCAGCCAAAAACAAGAGATAATTCTCCAACTGGAATCCTGCTGAAAAACAGATTTGCAGCCTTGAGTTCCCTGAAAGATGACGCAGCCCCCGGGACCAGTCAAAGCCACCAGGAGAAACCCAGCCGCATCAAACGGACACATAACAAAGTAAGAGCCCCCCCAGCAAAGATTGTTATTATACAAGATGGATCAATTAATGGAACTGAGGCTTTTTGTAGCAAGAATACCAAAGTTTATAGCTGCTACAAAAATACAGTGAGAGAAATATCAGAAAAAATCCCTAAAATCTTGGACCAACATCCTGCTTTGGAAAAGCTTGTCATTCACGCTGGATCAGCAGATATCGCGATGAGACAATCAGAGATTCTGAAGAGAGACTTTTCTGATCTTGACCTTGAGGCGCCCATGGATATCAGAGAACAAAACAGCAAGTCATGATGACACCACAGGACCGAACAGATAAACAACCATCAGAGATTAAGTCTTCATCTTCCTGTGACTCAGCCACATCAAATGAGTCTCCATTTAGAAACTTTACAGACAGACTGAACGAGCAAATCAAATTTGGGACACAATTAACACCTAAACTTAGACTACACCAAACGCCTGGGACTAGTGTCCATAAGCCTGGGAGCTTCCCCCCACTGATTATTACAGATATCTGATATTTGAGGGAACCGGGCAATAAATCCACCCCTACCGTCTCCCAGAATTCACCCGGCACCCCTGAGGCTATATCAGTGATTATCAGCAGCAGGAAACATAAACCGTTAACCACACGCTCTCATATTAAACAAAATCTCAAATTGATAACCTGTCAGAAGGTTCAGCTGACCATCATCACAATACTTAAGTTAGCTTTATTAAACATTAGATCTCTATCCGGGAAGTCTTTTCTTATCAATGACTTCATCACTGAGCATAATTTACATGCCCTTTTTTTGTCAGAAACTTGGCTAGATGAAAATAACGAAACAACTTCATTAATAGAATCTATTCCTCCAAATTACAATTTCTTAAGCGAGAACAGAAAACACAGACGAGGTGGAGGTGTAGCCACCATCTTTCACAACTCAATGAACTTTAAAAAGGTAACTTTGGGCACGTTTGATTCTTTTGAATACCTAGCCACCCAGATAAATGAGCCTAACAAAGCGTTATTTCTAAGTTTATACAAACCACCAAAACTTAACTCTAACTTCTTTAATGATTTCAATGACCTTCTTTCTGTAATATGTATCGACTATGACCAACTAATCATAGTTGGGGACTTTAACATCCATACCGACAACCCCCAAGATAGAGAAGCAAAAACATTAGATGATACTCTCCACAACTTCGGACTGATCCAGCATGTCAAACAACCAACACACAATAAAGGACACACTCTGGACTTAATTATCAGCAAAGGTTTAAATATTTCCGACATCTCTGTAATTAATATTGCATTATCTGACCATTTCTGTATTTTCTTTGAAAGTACCATCTCTGCTAAATTATCCATCCACAGTAAGACCACTATAAAAAAGCGTTTTCTAGGGGACAGTTCAGTAGAAACCTTTAAACGTATTTATCCTTCCACCACATCCCCCTCATCTCCCAAATCAAACTCAGTAAATAAGTTGGTAGATAATTTCCTTCACATGTGGGGTGCCCCAGGGCTCCATCCTGGGGCCCCTCTTATTTAATATCTACATGCTCCCACTAGGCAAGATTATAGCAACCAATAACATTAGCTACCATAACTACGCAGATGACACTCAGCTCTACATTACAATGTCACCAGGTGACTGAACCCATTCAAACCCTAAATCAATGCATTGACCAAATAAATGGATGGATGGGCCATAACTTTCTCCAGCTGAATAGAAACAAAACTGAAGTGATTATTTTTGGATCCAAGGAGGAACGATCAAGAGTCAGCACACAGCTTCAATTAATACAGCTAGAAACTACTGATCAGGTTCGAAAACTAGGTGTAGTAATGGACTCAGACCTGAACCTCCAGGGTCACATAAAGGCAATAACAAGGTCAGCGTTCTATCACCTGAAGAACATCTCTAGGATTAAAGGACTGATTTTGCAACACGACCTAGAAAAACTCATCCATGCGTTTATCTTTAGTCGGATTGATTACTGCAACAGCATCTTCACAGGTCTGCCTAACAAGTCAATCAGACAGCTGCAGCTGATCCAGAACGCTGCCGCTCGCGTCCTCACTAGAACCAGGAAAGTAGAGCACATCACCCCAGTTCTAAAGTCCTTACACTGGCTCCCTGTAGCTCAGAGAATAGACTTTAAAATACTTTTACTAGTTTATAAATCATTACATGGCTTAGCACCAAAATATGTTGAAGACCTGTTGTCATGGTACCAACCACCAAGACCACTCAGGTCCTCCAACTCTAGCCTACTAAACATCCCTAGACTCAGAACTAAACATGGAGAAGCAGCTTTCAGTTTTTATGCTCCTCTTATCTGGAACAGACTTCCTGACGAGTGTAGAGCTGCTGAAACTCTAAACTGCTTTAAATCGAGACAAAAAACCCATCTGTTTAGAATTGCCTTTGAATAAATGCTTGATGTCCTATGTATGAAATGTGTTCTTGCTCTCTTGCTTTTTTTAAATTTTTTCTCTTGCTTTATTGTGTATCATGTGTAATGTGTGTTTCTTTTATGTGTTTTTTTAAAATCACCAAATCATGTAAAGCACCTTGAATTACCCTGCTGTTGAAAGTGTGCTATACAAATAAAATTGCCTTGCCTTGCCTTGCCTTGCCTCGACATGGCAGGTGTTACGTCCATCTGTGTTTCCCCGTCAGGATGTGTTCCCCATAGACATATAAACACATTTATGTATATTTGTATATCTATATATGTCTATGGTGTTCCCTCTACAGCTCCGCGCAGCAAATGCATATATATATATATATATATATATATATATATATATATATGGCCTATTTATCACTGTAGAATTTTAAAGCATAAAGATGTATTTATTTATTTATTCAAAGATAGCCCCTTGAGATGTATCATCTCATTTTCAAAGGGGCCCTTGATTCCTTATAGTTACAGCAGTACAACATAGACAAGCCAACATAAGGCACAACACATACACACACACACACACCCACACACAAACAATCACACACACACGTTAAGACATCCATACAATGTCCCCAAGTTCAGGTCAACCCCTACAGACAACTTGTCCCATATAAACATTGCAACAGACAGACAAAGGATGTGGCCACATGCACAGGTTGGAGAGAACTCAATCAATATAACTAAATTTAAAAGTCAAAATGTAAAAAAAGTATAAAGGAAAAAATAACAAATAAATAAATATATAAGTGAATAAGTCAATAGGTGAATAGAGATAAGTACATAAGTACAAAAATAACAACAAGAAAGGAGGCAAAAGTCAATAACAAGAGCAAGGAGTTAACAGAAAAGTACAACTAGTTGGTAGAAGTAGTTGCATAACAATTTTCTTGCTGACTTTGGAACGGGAAACCAGTTTCAGGAGTCCATATGTTTGTTTTGTTGTTTCAATATGAGATTTAAAGGTTAAATGGGAATCAAGCCAAACCCCCAAATACTTGAATATATCAAAATTCTTCATTGATGCTCCATCCAGAAAATCAATAGATAATTGACGAGAGACGTGGCGGGAACAAAATATCGTACTATAAGATTTGGATTTGTTCAGCAGCAGCTTGTTGTAGAAAAAACACATTTCCATTGAATCGAAATCAGATTGTAGAATATATTGTATTTGTGTGATACTAGAATTTGTGAAATAAAGTACAGTCTCGTCGGCATATAACAATATTTGAGTATTTGAACAGACTTGTGGCAGATCATTAATAAAGAGAGAGATTAAAAGAGGACCTAAAGATGAGCCTTCTGGTACTCCCTTTTCCACTGTCCTAAAGTCAGATTGGCTGCCTTGAAGGGAAACACATTGACTTCTGTGGTAATGGAAGGAATTAAAAAACAGTAAAGAATTAGATGAAAAACCAATGGCATACAATTTATCCAGAAGCAGGTAGTGATAAACCATATCAAAAGCTTTAGTGAGATCAGCAAATATGGCACCTGTCGGCTTATTGTCGTCTAGGGATGAAAAGATGTCATTGATGAATTTCAAAAGAGCAGTAGAGGTTGAGAAGTCGAGAAGCAACTAACCGTGGCTCCCTAATAATTTCATTGTTAATAATAAGATGAGTTGTAGGAGACCCTGCAGATTTATTCGATACATTAATTATTTTCTACCAAAATTGCTTTAGGTTTTTAAAGTCTGTTGAAAGACTGTCTTTATAGTAATTGGATTTAGCATTTCTCTTGATGGTTACACACTCATTCTACAAACATTTATAAATATTCCAATCTGATAGATCTTGTGTTGTATGATATATTTTCCATGGCTTATCTCTTTGCTTAAATAAACTAATGAGTTCACCTTTAATCCATGGCAAATGTCGACCTTTGACTCTTTTAGTTTCCCATGGAGCATGTTTATTTATTACCTCCATAAATTCTGAGTACAAAAAGTTCCAGGCATCATCAACCGTAGGTATTAGTTGCAATCTGTCCCAGTTTATATTTAAGGTGCCATGAATAAAAAGTTTTCAGAAAGCGAAGGTTGGAAGATTGGCTTGTGTTCTCTAGGGGTTCAACTTTCTCCTTCAGTTAAGAGTTCTCTTTCTCCATGACTGTGACTCGCTCGTACAAGTCACTAATATTGTCTTCGTTGCCACTTACTCGTTGTTCTATCATTGTAGTTTGATCCGCAGTGGAGAACATGGATATCTGTAGGGTGTCCATGCTTTCTTTTAAGTGGATCCAGTTTTTTTGTCAAAGTGAGCACACAGTTAAGTTTTCTCATGGTTTGGAATACAATCCTGAAGGCTTCACTCTCAGCCACTGTAAAAACAACAGGAAAAGTCGAAAAATTCGAAAAACTTGCTCATACAAATGAATGTCAGGTTGTAGAGGAGTCAATGCAGATAGAAAGATTTCCAAAAGCAGTTTGGAAGGCCTAAACACAGTTCATGTAACAGCGAACTCTTCTGCAAAAAACTCACTAAGATGCTGCTGCGGACATCTTTTTTTTTTTTTTTCAAAAAACATTTTTCAAGCACTTTTAAACTATCATGATGATCTCACTTTTTTACTTCCCAAAAACCTGCCATTTTGACAGGGGTGTTTACACCTTTGGCTTCAACTGTATTAGGCCCAGGTAAATGGATCTAAGGATTCAGATACCCTGGCGTGCATTTGTTGTGCCAAGGATGTGAGATTTTTTTAATTCAACTAATTTAACCAGCCACATCACTAACCCAGTTTGCCCAGCTACTGTGTACCACTGGTTCATATTTTTACAGACTTCAGACATATCTATGTAGTACAATAACAATATTTGTTTATTCAGACTTTATGCCATTTGTGAAATCCATTTGATATTTTTTGTTGTGTAATTGCTTTCACTTCTGGCTTCCTTAGGTACCTTTCACTATTTCGTGTGTCTCTTCCATTGGAAAATTGGAGTTAATAAAGCTTGAACAAAACAAGTTTCACATGATTCAAGACTCCTGGTTCCCTGCCAAGGTTGTAGTGAAATACCCTGAGAATGAGCTCTTCACCTTTCCTGTTTATCGCTGGATCACTAACGGCAAGGTGTACTGCTTCAGGGAAGGAACTGGTTTGTGAAATATCTTTAGTTTGCTGATTACGAGATTAACTTAATTGCATATTTAGGCTCACATCAATATTGTAGAAATTAAATAGCTATAATTGCTAAACACTTTTTATTAATTTATCTGTCAAAAACTTCCTATTGGAAATAAACAGTATCAGATAACAGTTCTTCCACTTACTGTGCCCAACACCACATATTGTTTGTCTTTTACTTCACAGTGATGCACTGCTTTCTGGTGGTCCATTACATAAAGCCCTAATAGAATTAACTGGTTGCTTTTGCAAGGCACTATATTTGTACATATTGCTTTGCATAAGAGATACAATGTTGTGAACTATATAGACAGTCACTAAGACATAAATAAGCTATATGTGAAGAATTTTAAGCTTTGTGATTCTATCTTGCTTTTGTTCCACTTTTCAGCTCTTACAGTTCAAAAAGATACCAACACTTGGGGCAGGAATGCTCGAGAGAATGAGTTAAAGGACCGCAAGGAAGTTTATTGGTAAGAGCTCTGTATTGGAATATGTTTAGCATCATATAGACAAATTTAACATACTTTAGATTGGTTCTAGATTATTTATTATTTCCATTCTATTATTATGTGTTTATTTTAATGACCACATATCATACAAAATATGTGTAACATGTGTAATACATTATTGTCTACTGAACTGACTTACTGTGTTTTTCAATTTCTTTTGTAAAAGGCATGTATACTGCAACGGTTGTATGATTTGTCTGTGATAAATATTTAAATCATAAGTGTTTAATATGTGAGAACCTTTGATTTTGAAAACTTGTATTGATCATTTAAATATTTTTCAACCAAAGGTTTTTTGGGTTTGAGTTGTAAACTCTGTAACTGACAGCAGCACTGGACCATTATGCCTCCCTCTTTAAGGGGTATTATTCATCAGTAATTAAATATAACTGATTAAGTAATCCATAATTATTATTTTATTTTTAAGACACTAACATCAAATACTAATAAATATGTGCTCAAGCCTGTTTGAACTCTTAATGCACCTGAGCAAACATGTATCAAAAACTCAAAACATGCATGCAAATCCCTCATTGTTGTGCTTTATTTTACTTCTACAGCTGGTACTTAAAAAAAGGGGGAATTCCTTACTGCATTAAGGCAGATGACCCAAGTGAACTTCCCCCTGAGGTCACTTTCTCTCACACCAAGGAATGGGGGTTTCGATACACTACAGTCACAAGGTTAGGCTGTTGTTTCATATTTTCTGTTTCATATTTGTTCCGCGATGCACAAATCGATTTGTCGGTAATTAAAAATGGGCTAATTTTTTATGTATTGTTTTTTAAGTGCTTCAGAGATAAAAACTCACTTTTCTTCTGTGTAAAAAGACACCAACAATTGGAATGTCTATTGCTACACAATATACCTCAAGCATAAATTGGAATTGTCTCAATTTTCTGTTGCATTCAAAACAATTATCTCTGTCAATAAAGTTGTTTGTTTTATGGTTAATACTTGTTACATTTAATTGCTGAATCGAAACAAAGTTTACACAAGTACTTTTGGATATCTTACACTTCTTGAAATGAAAACTGGCCAGACCTAAAAGAAAAGCAGAAATTGGTATGGACCAGCAAAAGCCCCAATTGGTGTATCTCACATCTTGACACAAATCAATAATTGGTATACCTGAAATTTTATTTTACAGCAAGACAAGAACATGGCTCAAAGAAAAGCTGTCCTGTGCAAAAAACTGGACAAGAATTGAAGATATCACGCGTGAATTCAGAGGAAGGAGTACTGAGATCTCAGGTAGGAATTATATCAGTTTAAAACTCTTTGATCAACACTCACTAGTAACGTTGGTGCATAAAAGAACAACAATAACAAGAACATACAGACCCTTTCCAAAAAAATAGAATATAATGGAAACGTTTATATTCCCATAATTTCAATAAAAATTTTGAACTTCCATAGATTTTAGATTCAGGTCCCACAACGATTTCAAGTATTTAGTCGTTTATCTGTACATAATTTGGGCTTTCAGCTCATAAAACCCATGAAAACAAGAATTCAAAGAATTAGAATGCTTTAAAGAAATTAGTGCTGTCATGAGATAAAAAAAAAACATAAATTAATTACGATTTGTAATTAATTAATCTAATTAATCTCTTTTTTTAAACTCACCTAATAATTCCTGAGAAAATACCTCATCTTAAGGTGGAGCTGCAGTGTGCGGTGAAGACTGGTTGCCTGCTGTGAGCTCTGAGACGGGAGAGCGCCCCGCTGCTCGGTGAGAAGAGTAGCAATGCTATATGCCTCACCCAAAAGTTTCCAATAACCCCATAAAAAGTTGCTAGTTGTTTTTTTTGTTTTTTGAGAAACAATCGTTAGAGGGGTGTAAAAACTCGCTAAAGCAAAGTTGGCAACACTGTCGGCAACTCACCGTTCCTCCTCACCTCACCCTCCCCACCACGATGGAAGCCAGTCATCTTCTGATGAGTTTACAGCCAACCGATGTCCACTTCAGGGTGTGGTTAACTGCAAACAACTCAAGCACAAGAAGGCCAGTGCATAAAACCGGTTTAATTTTAAAGGACACTCACATGCAGAAACTGTAAAATTAAAGATTAAAAATTAGATTAACGCGATTAAAAAACATAGCTCGCTAAATATGGCTGTAATTAATTGATCGCAATTTACGCGATAATTTGACACCCCTAAAAAAACCACCATTCACTTCTCAGTTTTTGCAGGAAAAAAAAGAAAGAAATTAGGATCACATAAAATCAATCAAAATATGGTACTTTCAAAACGATATGTCAATCTTCAATACTTGGTAGGGAATCCCTTAGCCTTAAAGTGTAACTGAACCCCCTGAAAAAGCATAACCCCTCCCCCAGACAACATTAAAAAAATTCTACAAAGTGGGCGGTGCCAGGAAGAATGGAGGGGTATGGCCAAGTGTTGAGGTAAAGTGGAGGGGGGAATGTGGGGGTGTGTTCTGGAGGACAATGATAGCTCGCTAAATGTGACACTGAAACATGGACAGTGACCAAAGCGACATTGGCAGTTTTGCGACTGATCGATCTGATCACCATTCATCTGTTTTGAACGTTAGCCTATGTTAGCATTACCACTCAGAGACTGGACTCCTCCTGTCTCCCTCTGCCTCAGCAGCACCGGTGGGGGTATGTCTGATAGTTTTATGCCCAAACTGTGAGACCATGGCTGCTGTGACGCAGTCAATGCCTGTGACGTAGAGATGTACCGCTCTCCACCAATCACAAAATTCAGTAGTCACGGTTCAACCCTAAGAGGGCAGCACTAAGACGTTTTTAGACCAAAAAGTGTATAATTACACAAGTTTACACCAAAATGTAAAAAAATCCCCAGAAACTGAAAGACTGCATTGGTAAAGACCCATTTATACAGTTTAGAAGCAAAAAAAAAGTTGTTTTGGGGTTTAGTTACTCTTTAATCACTGCCTTGATGCACCAATTTGTAAATTGAGGACTATTGGTCAGGGTTTTGGCCAACTTACACACCTGGCTTCAGCAAGGTGGTGTCTAGAAACAGATTTGAGGTAATCATTTCTTTCTCCCATTTTGTAAATAACAATGAACGTGTTGAGAGGGGTCAGCCAGGTCATAATAGACTGTTCAAAGTGCATCCCATAAATATTATTATATGATCATTCCATGTTTTTCAGTTGTCTATGGTCCACAGAAAGAACTTTTCTTGGATTAAATTATTATTGCATTCAAGGGGATGTCAACCTTGAAGCTGTACAATGCCAAAATCCTGACAAATACGTCTTTAAAACATTTGTCTTGAGTGAGGCCAGCTCAGGTTACGTTTTACAGTGGTCCATTTACACAGGACAAAATGCACATAACAATTAAATGTAGGTGCTACATTTCTTTTTGTTCATCAGTTGCTGGCCGCATACACAGGGAAAGGGCATGAGGTAAATATGTACAGCTACTACACATCACCAGCCATAGCTAGTGAGTTAGCAGCTAATGACACTGGTATGTGTGGGACATTGAACTACAATAGGAGAGGGATGTCAAGCAGCCTGAAAACAGCCCAATGGTCGCTGAGAAGGGGAGATAACCCAGTGTTCATGCGGCAGGATAAACTGCTGGCATGCGCATGGGATGACAAAGTTTCTCACTCTGCTGTCGACCATTCATGGCAACACATGCACCAAGAAACCGGCCGCACAAAGGAAAAAGTGACAGGGTTTCGTGAAATTCAGAAACCGGTGTGCGTTGACAGTTATAACACATTTATGGGAGGAGTAGATAGAGCTGATCAACGAATGAAAACAAACCTCTTTCCACACGGCTCAGGAAAATGGTGCAACCACATTTTCAGTGCTGTTCTTAGCATTTGTGTGGTCAATGCCTACATCATTTACATCAGGTGTAATCCTGGTCCACACAAATCACTGAAGCTCTTCGATCAGGACATAGTAACATCCTTGCTTGTGGGGTACTACAAGAAGAAAAGCAAAAAAGGAGGAAGACCTTCAATACAGCAGGGTGAAGTGCCACAGAGGCTCACTAAACGACACTGGCTTCATAATGCAGAGGATCATCCGGACTGCGCTGTGTGTTCAGATCATACCTGCCCAAAAGGTTGTCGCCAGACACAGTTCAGGTGCAGTCAATGTTGGGTAGGTCAGTGTGCCGTGCCTTGCAATATATATATATATATATATATATATATATATATATATATATATATATATATATATATATACACACGCACTACTCAAAACAAGTTAGGGATATTATTGTTTACATGAGTGCTATTCCTATTTGGTCTGAATTTTAATGAAATAAGTAAAAGTATCCTTTGATATTACTCGCCATACCATATGAGGCACTCCGACTCCCTTAAGTTGAGGTGTGACAATTCTGGCACAATGTGGTGGAACATTATCATCCATGAACATAAAGTTGGGGGTGTGCTGGCAGAATTGCGGGATGATGATGGATTCTATGATGTCTCTGAGGTAAGAAGGTGCAGTGACTGAGGCATCTACAATAACCAAATCAGTTTTGCGCTGACTGGTGATAGCTTCCCAGACTGTTACACCTCCTCCACCAAAGCTAACCCTGGGGACCATGTTGACCTTAGCGTATCGCTCACCTCACCTTTTCCAGCAACGCTGACAACCATCATTTCTGTGCAAGGTGACCCGATACTCTTCAGTGAACAGGACGGTAGACCACTGCTGCATTGTCCAGGTCACATGGTCTTTTGCCCACTGCAAATGTTCACGGCGATGTCTTGGTGTCAGTGGAGTCGATTGCAACGGTCGTCTGGAATTCAAGCTAGAGCGGTTGGAGTCAGTTGCGAATGGTTTGTCTGGAAACCCTAGAACCCTTCATATCTCGTAAACGTGCGTGGAGCTGTGTGGCAGTTGCATGACGATGTCTGAGTGCATAGGTCCTTAGGTGCTGGTCATCGTTGCGGTCTGTCACACATGGGGCTCCACTCCTGGATCTGTCACGAACTCTGCCAGTAGTTCTGTGTCTTGATGCATGTTTGCTGATGACACTTTGAGACACACCAAATTCACGTGCAACATCTGACTGCCTGCCACCGACCCAAAGGCGCGCTATGGCCAGGTGGCGCTGCTCGTCCGTTAAGTGACTTGTGTTCATGACTGTTTGAAGGATAAAGTTGGAATGAATTACTGACAAAACCAGATTTTTTAAACCCACAGAATGTTAAAATTGATGCCACATTGAAAAGGGTTGTCTTTAGTAGTTTTTGCTGTTGGACCCAATATGTAAGGCACACTGTACACAGTGAGACCATTATGTGGAAAACACAAAATGAGGTGTGTCTATCACCCCAATACAATTGCCTCCCTATCTCAAAAATCTCTGAAGTGAAACAAACACCATATGTATGACATTCACTGAGTCTTTCACAATATCCCTAACTTATTGTGAGTAGTGTATGTGTAAGAAATCTTTATCAGAAATTACTCTGGATTTGGTTTTTTTTCAATGCGCCAGGGACACGGAGACGGAAAATAAAGGGGAAGAAAGAAAGTAGATGAAGAGAGGTAGGAAAAAAGGTTAAGAGGGAGACGGTAAGCTGAAGATACAAAAAGGAAGGGGAACAAAGAAAACACAAGAACACATCACAGTCTCCCTCCACACCAGCAGGACTGTAGGGAGAGGGGAAAAAACAACAACAAAACAAATCAAACAATGCAAGCTGAGAATTACCCAACCACAACCCAAAAATAGATATATGAATACAATAACAGTGTCATTGAAAAGCTCATGGTAACAATTATTACAAGATTTAGTAATGCTAACCTAAACCCAAGAATCTATCTGTAAGCACCAGAATCCCCTCACCTGTGTGTGTGTGTGTGTGTGTGTGTGTGTGTGTAGGTGCATGTGTGTGTGTGTGTGTGTGTGTGTGTGTGTGTGTGTGTGTGTTTGTGTACATGTATAGCTGTACTTGTGAGGACCAACCTTTGACAGCCCACCACCCTTGTGTGGACATTTGTAGTTGTGAGGACATTTTGCCTGGTCCCCACAATGTTTAACTGGCTATTAAACTCTACTAGTTAAGTTTAGAGGTATGGTGTGAATTAGGTTTAGGTTAGGGTTAGGGTTAGGCATGTATCAGTAATGGTTAGGTTTAGGGAAAGTGTCTGGGTTAGGCATAGTAAAATCAATGGAAGTCAATACAATGTCAACACAAGGATAGGTGTGTGTGTGTGTGTGTGCGTGTGTGTGTGTGTGTGTGTGTGTGTGTGTGTGTGTGTGTGTGTGTGTGTGTGTGTGTGTGTGTGTGTGTATGAGCATACTGGTGCATATTAGGTTTCTCCATACGAATGTTCAATAGCTGGTATGAGGTGCTATCAATCCTCCTCCCTGGAATCGACGCAGACACGAAGCAGATCGGAGCCAAGAAACCCAAAGGACCCCCCAGAGCGGAGAGCGGATCCAGAGCGGATCCAGGCGTGGGCCCGGTGCCTGAGGGGGCCCCCCCCTGCAGGGACCCGAGCAGGGACCGGCCTAAGAGGGCTGCCAGGCCACAGGGGCGATGTCCAGCCAATGGTCGACATGCGCCGCCGCCACCTCAGGCCAATCCCCACAGCCGACATTCCAATGGCCCCCCCACCCCATGCCAATAGCCCCAGCGGATGGATGGCATCTCCAGGCCAAGACCAGCCAGCACCCGGACACTGAGCTCAATCAGCTCCTGTATCTCACTTCCGCACACCGCAGAGCACCAAGCATGCAACCAAGGTCAACCAAAACCACCAATGAACCAACCAAGCACGAAACATACAGAACAGGAAAACCAAGTGGAGACCCCGGACCCGAACCCTGTCGAGCCACCAGACAGCTACCACCAAATAATGCGTGGCGGCCAAACGACACCCCGGTCCACCCAGGCCCGGCCAGGTAGGCACCAGTGATGAACCGGCATGCCACCCGAGCACCAAGGCCCGGACACAGAGAGCCACCAATGCACCAGCGGGTAAAGGGATCCGTCATCGACAGGGAGTGACGGAGGGGAAATAGGCCCCTCATTTGGTGGGGGGCCTGAGATGCGCCAGGCCAGAAGGCAGCCCAAGACCCAACCTGGCAGATACACAGGAACACACAGACACAGTCATACATTCACAAACAAAACCAAAGGCAAGATATGCGTCATCATATTTTCTACTCTTTGGTTGGGAACAATTGTACTCAGTTTAAAAGTCACTTAAATCCCCTTTCTTTCCTATTTTGATGCTCTGGTTGAATTTCAATGAGCTATCTTCATAACGTCTAAATGCCTAATCACACTGAGCTGCCACCATGTGATTGGCTTATTCGCCACTGGTGTGAGAAAAAAAACTAAACAATAGAACAGATGTTTTTGATAAAGTGCATATGATTGTGTCTACCTTGGTTCTAAGGGTACAATTTTTTTAATCTGTTGTTCTTCATAGTAGGCTTCAATAATTTTGCACCCCAACAAATGAACTTCTTTGTCTTCATATTTTTATATAAGTAACATTGTATCAAATATAGGATAGTTACATAGGTATAACAGAGTTTTGTAATCATTAATTTATTACAGAGTATGTCCACAAACATTGGAAGGAGGATGACTTCTTTGGCTACCAGTTTCTAAATGGTGTCAATCCCATGATGATCAGACGTTGTACGGGTCTGCCTGCTAACTTTCCTGTCACTGACAACATGGTCTTCCTGCATCATCCGGGTAGCTTGGCTGAGGAAATGGAGGTGATTGTCTCATACTGAAACTCTGTAGAGAGAAAAACTCTTTGCATTTACTTGATGTCATTTGCCACGTTTTCCCAAATAGATACTCATACGTAGTTATTTTAATGTGCATGTGCCATGCAAGAGGAGCAAAACATCTTCTTTGTTGAAATTGAATAGAATGGCAACATATTCCTGTGTGACTACAAACTTTTGGATGAAATCCCAACAAATGTCATCAATGGGAAGAAGCAGTACCTGATGGCTCCACTCGTCCTGCTCCACAAAACTAAGGACAAAAAAATGATGCCAATTGCTATTCAGGTGAGATCATCACTCAAATGATGTCATCAACAATCAAATCAACAATGAAAACAGCTTTAATTTAATTTCTAAATAAATAATGAATTTAAAAATCACCTCGTATTTACAATGTTGTAAAAAAAGTACTTGCTCCTTTACAGTTTTTTTCTGTTTTTGTCACTCAAATGTTTCAGATCATGAAAAAAGTTTTCATACCAGAGAAAGATACACTGTGTATACCACACATTCTGACAGCAATAAACTATTTTCAAACGATAATTGTGTTTATTAAGGGGAAAATGTTATGCAAACCAACCTAGCCTGATGTGTAAAAGCAACTACCCACTTCATGCCTTTCATACTCCACAAGAACTCATATTTATTATTTTACTTTAGGTTGCAAGAAAAAAAAGCAATGTTCTTTCTGGCCAGGGCATTTCATACTTCAAAAGTTACTGAAGTGCAGAAATCCTGGCAAGTCCTCAGCGGACCTATCCACTGCAGCATACTAAAAGTCCAGGAACCACATCCAATCTAGTTTTCCAATCAATCCCACAATGGTTGTCGGAAACCAATATCTGATATCAAATGTTTGTGATGACTGGTAGTTAGTCTGTTATCTCAGTGAAGAAGTATTTTCATTCTTCATTTTAAGGAGCTGTTGTAGATCTTAATGGCTGTGGGCAAGAATGATCTGTAGCAGACTGTGCTGCAGCTACACTGAAGAAGCCTCTGACTTGAAGACACTCTGATGTTGTAGGATAGTCTCATGACGACGATGTCTGGGTTGTCTATAATTTTCTTGATTTTATGAAGAATCCTTCCTTGCATCATCATCTCCAGATGTTCCACAGTCATTGCCAGAATAGAACCAGTCTTCTTTATCAGGTTGTTGAGCCTTTTTAAGTCCCTGGCTCTGATGCTGCTACCACAACAGATGATGGTTGAAGAGATTACACTCTCCACAGCAGACTTGTAGAATATCTGCAGCATCTTGCTGCAAACCTTGAAGGACCTAAGCTTTCTCGAGAAGTACAGTCTGCTATGTCCCTTCTTGTAGACGGTTTCACTGTTCAGTCTCCAGTCCAATCTGTTGTCTAGATGAACTCCGAGGTATTTATACTCCTCAAGCACCTCCACTTCTTCTCCCACGATGGAGACAGTGTTTGACTTAACTATGTTTCTTCTGAAATATACGATCATCTCCTTTGTTTTATTCACATTCAATGTAAGACGATTGTTTCCACCCTATGCCACACAGTGGTCCCCCAGCTCTCTGTATTCAGTTTCTTGTCCATCTCTGATACATCCGACAACTGCAGTCATCTGAGTATTTCGGCAGATGACAAGTCTCTGACTTAAATTGAAAGTCTTATGTGTACAGAGTGAAAAGGAATGGTGAGAGTACAGTCCCCTGTGGTGCTCCTGTGCTGCTGACCACCTAGCTTGACACACAATCCTTCGGTCTCACAAATATTGTCTGTTTGTCATGTAGTCATTGATCCAGTCGATTGTTGAGGGCTCCACCTGTTTCTTCAGGAGTTTCTGACAAAGCAAATCAGGCTGAATTTTGTTAAATGTACTGGAGAAATAAAAAAACAATGAACCTCACAGTGCTGCCTGCTTTGTCCAGATGACAGTGATGCAGGTCGATGCAGCTTTCAAATGGTGTATATTATGAATATGTACATAGAAAGGGTGTCAATAAAGGCAGATTTGACCCGCCCGTATGTTACACACTGCCAACGGGATGTAAAAACGCAAAGGGGTTAAATAAAAACAGCCCCCCCTCCTCAAAAAAAAAAGCCACGCCCCCCCAGCTAAAGACCGGGTCTGGTCTTACTAATTACTAATGTTATATTTTTCTCATATAATTTTTTTTTGATAACATAAAACTTTTATGTGTGACAAACAAGCAAAAACAGAAGAAATGTTTTAGAGGGCATAGAGTATATTTGTCACTGCACTGTATGTAGCATTTTTATGCATAAAGCAACCCAAAATGCTTCATAGTGTCAAATCGAGGAATTATTTTTACTACAATACAGTAAAACAAATAAATACAAGGAAGTGGACAGGCCTATGTACCATACCATAATATACCATACTAATTTATTTATAAAGCGCTTCACACATGACATGACGGTCAACCAAAGTGCACTGTACAGAGAGTAAAGTAACAAAACAAGAAACGCATTTAGAGAAATACAAGATAAAACAATGAGTATTAAAAAAATAAAAAAATAAAACCTAGGTGCTCTAGATACAACACACACTGTAACTGAGTGTACAATAGACAAAACCCAACAGTAAAAAACAGGTATCCAATGTGGTAGTGAATTCTAAAGGTGAAGAGCACAAACACCAATCATTGAACACCAATAAAGAGATATATCTTCAGGAAGATGAAAAAAATCAAATTGTTTGAGTCTTTTGTAGAAAAAGAAAATCCCTATTTTCATTTGTCATTGTGTTAGCTGAATCTGACTCAGTGTTATTCATTAAAATTATTCACTGTAATACCTAAAACACAATAAATACACTAATTTGAAAGAAATAGCAGAATTGAAAGTATACCATCAGTAAGCACCCCTAAAAATCAAGAATGTCTGAAAAAGAAACGCAATAGTCATTAACATCTAATTAGACAGTTTGCTATCCTCTTTAGATTGGTCAAATACTCTGTGGCAACTAAGTGGGATTAAAAAAATTGACTGCTGATTACTTTAGTGTATGATCCTGTTGCAGAAACTATTGAGGAAAACATCTATTTTGTTTATTTTAATTCCATCAATTAAAAAAATATACATTATTTTTGTCATTTTTCTCTTAGCATAACTACCAGTGTAACTACTGTTTAACCCATATGCTTCTACTTCCTCCTATAGCTGAAGCAGCAACCAGCAGAAGACAACCCAATCTTCTTTCCTACTGATTCTGAGTATGACTGGCTGCTGGCAAAGATCTTTGTGAGAAGTGCCGATTTTAATGTGCATGAGCTCAACACTCACCTGCTGCGCACTCACCTGCTGGCTGAGGTCTATGCAGTGTCGCTGCTGCGCAACATCCCCATGGTGCATCCTCTCTACAAGGTAACTAAAAGTTGTGGTCCATTATGTTTGGAGACACAGATATTTACACTAGTAAATAGCAAATAGTAAAGAAATGCTGGGCCCTGGAACGCAAGGACCCAGGACCTTTCGCCAGAGAAGCAGAAGCTTTAAGGAGAAGAGGAGACTCTGGCCAGCTGTCTCCCATTTCCCCAATCAGCCTGCACACCTGCAAGAAATATTGATTAACAACACAATCACAGAATAACTGTGGGGTCGTCACACCCCTAACCATCAAAACAGGGTCACCCGCTTGAGGAAAACACTAACAAAAACTGAAACAGAAAAACACTGTCAAACGTGACCCTCAGAAACACACTCCAGACAACACCCCACTCCATCTCAGCAACAGGTATCATGAAGCAAATTAAGATATAAAGTGAGAGATATCAGAGAAAAGTTAGACAGCGCGAGACAATGTGTCAGCCAAGATGTTATCAAAATTGATAGTTTCGTCTTTAGCTCGGTTCTCTTTTCCCCACTACAGGTTGGTACAGCGCCTGTATTACTGTAGAGGCGGCACCAATCCAGTTTTACGTTATATTCATGTCTCTCTGATTTTTCTCCATACTCGAATCTTTACAAGCTTTATTAAAATAGTTTTATTTAATCTCAGTGTCATTTGACAAAACCATAATGACAGATTAATATTACTATTCATGTCTTGCCACATATTTTTAGTGTATACACACCTGGATTTTCACTGGGTCATGCTAACACTTAAATATGCTTTGATCTTAATTTAAATGTAATTCAAAAATACTTTATTGATCCCAGGGGGAAATTAAATGTTATAACTTATGTTTTAAAGGTTCTTCAAATAAGAACCCCAACAGCTGATAGTCATAGATTACACTGTCCACAACAGACTTATAAAAGATATGCAGCATCTTGCTATAAACCTTGGAGGACATAAGCTTCCTCAAGAAATGTCTCTTAATTTAGACGCTGTCTGATCCAGTCTTTTGTCCAGGTGGTTGCTGGGGTATTAATCAACCACCTCCACTTTTTCTGTACTGCAAAACGTGTTTGACCTATTCCTGTTTCTTCTGAAACCCACAATCATCTCCTTTGTTTTGTTCACTTTCAAGATTAGTCAGCTGTTTCCACACCCTGCCACAAAGTGATCCACCAGTTCTCTGTATTCAGCTTCTTGTCCATCTCTGATAAACCCGATGACTACAGAGTCCCCTTTGCTCCTGTGCTGCTGACCACCTAGTTAGACATACAACCCTTCATCTCAGAAACTGCAGTCTCTCAGGTATTCTTTGATCCAGGCGGTTGTTGAGGCCTCCACCTGTGTTTTCTGGAGTTTCTGACAAAGTAAATCAGGCTGAATTGTGTTAAATGTACTGGAGTAATCAAAGAACATGATCCTCACAGTGCTGCCTGCTTTGCTCCGGGAGGCGTCCTATCAAGAACCGCCCCTATCAAGAACCGCTTCTGGATTCAGGGTTTGTTATCAGGAAAGCATATTACTGTTTTGGTGGTGATTAAGTTTACATAGTCAGTCACATACTCGGTCATGGCATTGATAGGAGTTTTCAAAGACATGCCGTGGCGGCATATTAGGGTAACATTGCCGCCATGGCGTGTCTTTTGAATGCGCCATGGCGGCATGGCAAGGTGCAAATATTACGGCATTCGTGCTGGCATGCTTGATTGTAATAATATTGACACAATGTTGGACTTATGAATGAAGATCACACCTTGGGGATGGGGAGGTCATGATGTTGTGTGGAATGTGAGCTGAGCCCCGGCCGGCAACAGTATTTAAAATGCAAGTAAACATGGGGAGTTCATTT
Source organism: Valencia hispanica (assembly GCA_963556495.2). Classification (NCBI taxonomy): domain Eukaryota; kingdom Metazoa; phylum Chordata; class Actinopteri; order Cyprinodontiformes; family Valenciidae; genus Valencia; species Valencia hispanica. The sequence goes on from OY747703.1 coordinate 33,989,542, forward strand.
AGCATTTGTAATCTGTATCATCTGAAATGGCAAACTGGAGTCATGCTGAGGTACGGAAGCTTCTGGGCTTGAAGATCAGATCGCCAGATCTGAAGGACCGTGAAGGATAGCCAACTTTTGGAGTGGCTTGCAAAAAGACTTAAGAAGCTGGGGTTCAATCAGGATAAAAAGCAAGTTAGGTCTAAGCTATTTTGTCTGTTTACCGCGGACTCTTCCTTCTCACTGTTTAGATGCATCCCTGCTCGTCGTAAGCCCAGACACCAACCCTACACCCTCCTTTATCCTGCCTTTGCGTAATCTTTTGTGAAAAAACATCTGATCGTGGCACTAATGAATGACCAAAAGGCTCACTGATGCCAGCAATGATGCTGGCACTGATGGTGACATTATTTTGTGAAAAAGCCTGATGTCTTCTCCATGTGCTTGGCAAAGAGTAATCCAATTTGTAGCCCCAAAACAAACCTACAGGGCTTTTTCAGCTTCCTGTGACCACTTCCTCACAGTTCTCTTTGTCACAGGTTGATTCTGAACAAGTGGTTTATATTTGAGCAGTGAAAAACATGATTGTGATATAATTTTCCCAGTGGAAGTTTTGCTTTGGAGATGTATGAATCATTGACATTTGCATAAAACAAATCCACTGTCTTGTTTTTTTTTCTTGTAGAGCAGCTGACAAACTGTTGAAATTCTGAAAATTGAGCAGAGAGTGAGGAATGATTAAAATCACCAGATATTATCACAAACGCATTGGGGTGTGTAGTTGGTAGCTTATGCTTCGCTTCCACTGAGCGGTCTGGTCTGACTCAGTCCGGTCCTCCTTTTTTGTCTGTTTCCATTGTAAAAGAGGCCCATACAGCAGACTCGTACTGGTTCATTAATGGTTCCCCTTCAGGTGTAGGTCCACAGGACAATGGTTTGATACGGTAAGGGCAGAGCTAATGGCTTCACATAACACAGTCCTTTGATTGGGTGAACTCATAAACACTGCAGTAAGTTTAAACGTCACCCCCGTGACAGCTTTACACACCGGTCCTCTGTTCTGGACGGAGCCTTTTATTAAACACAGCGGTCGTATTTCTGTAAGAAAAAACAAAAAGTAAGAAAGACAACCATGAGCTGCTGGATGGACTCCATTGTTGTTGTTTCTTCGTCCTCTTCGTCTGTGTTTTTCACGCGTCACCTACTTCCTCGTCCCTCCAATATGATGCCACGCAAGTGTTCAGGGTAAACCCCGCCTGCTCAAGGAGAGTTCAGTAGGCAGTGGAAACACTCCCATGAAAAGTCAGAATTATGCAATAGTGGACCGGACCGGACCGGACTGGACCGAACCGCACCGCACCGTACTGTTCCGTTCTGCTCCGCTCCGTGGAAATGAGGCTTTAGTAACAACTGAACTGATGACACTATAATGATGATGAAGTTGAAGTGTTACTTCCATAATAAGCCCTGTAATGTCTTTACTATGTCCGTAGTACTGTAAGGGGCCATGTTTGTTTACTTTGTGTAGTTACTGAGTGTGGCGCATGCATGTTGGATATAGGAGAGGGGCGGTGATCTCATCCGTTTTAGATGTATGGTGGAGAGCTTGTAAGCACAGCGACAACTGAATTGGCATTTTCAAATTTCTGCACTTTGGGACCCAGTTTAAAAAAGGATCATTTACGGTGTCCAGAAACACTGGCTCCTTGTGACATGTATTCATTTAAATATCTTTGCTGTATGATGTTTGTCATGTAATTTGTGATTTATTTGCTTGTAAAAATGTGTAATTAACAAGACTACAAATCAGTAGTCGCATATAGGACATCACGTTAGCCAACATTAGCTAGGACTTGAAATACTCACAGAGACCTTGTAGAGCTTGTCCCGCATGGTGGCTCTGGCTAGATTGACAATTTCTCCTCCAGCTTGGCTTCCATATGGTTAGAATTATAGTGGTTTTCTCCATGTTTAATGCTCCTTCCTTTGTTCTGGAAGAAGGATGCAAAGCTTGTTAACTCACGGCCATTTTTCTTTTTCAGTTGTAGTCCACTACGTGTTTTCACACAAAACCTAAAGTAACTTTTACTGCCTGTCGAAAATTAGCACTTTCTCAGCCTCAAAATGTGTCTTTAAAATTCACGGACATCATATGTTAAATCAATGGCACATTCTAAATGGGATCAGAAAATAACTTATCGCTCCATTGACAGTAGGGGGACCATGGACTGGAAGTAGATGGGCGTGACTTAGGCTCCCCATAGGACCCCTACCACCTGCTCTCCATGGGGATGGACGCTTTTCTCTTTCCCTCCCTGCTGTTGTCTACTTCTGCATTCTTTTGTCTTGTCAATTATTTTTGGAGCCTCTCTCTGCATTCTCCACCAGAAAGAAAACAACCATGGTTCTGGATCTTGTTCTGGTCAGCTGATCTCTTAATACAATTAATCAAATTTTTCCCGGAGAACGGCTAAAACGGAGAGCCAAGTTGTTCCGATGAAACATCGTGGAATATCTTGTGCCTCTAACTTTTGACCATCGAGGACGCTGGAAAAATGTATATAATTGGATTCATGATAACCGGACGGAATTGAGGAGGAGGTCTTTGAAGTATTCCATCCAACGACCCAAAACGTCCCGTGTCGAGGTCAGCAGCCCACCATCCCCACTGTAAACAGTGTTGGTGGCAGACCGCTACCCTCCCTGAGACGCCGGATGGTGGACCAGAATCGCTTCGAGGATTTGTTCACGAATGAGGGAAAACTGGAGCAGGAGCTCGATAGATGGATTGGTAGGGCATCTGCAGTTATGCGGGCGCTGTACCGGTCTGTCGTGGTGAAGAGAGAGTTGAGCCGAAAGGCGAAGCTCTCGATTTACCAGTCGATCTACGTTCCTACTCTCATCTATGGTCACAAACTCTGGGTGGTGACCGAAAGAACGAGATCACGGATACAAGCGGCTCCAATGAGTTTCCGCCGTAGAGTGTCTGGGCTCTCCCTTAGAGATAGGGTGAGAAGCTCAGTCATCCGGAAGGGGCTCAGAGCAGAGCCGCTGCTCCTCCACATCGAGAGGAGTCAGTTGAGGTGGCTTGAGCATTTGGTCAGGATGCCTCCTGGACGCCTCCCTGGTGAGGTGTTTCGGGCACGTCCCACTGGGAGGAGGCCCAGGGGAAGAACCAGGACACGCTGGAGGGACTATGTTTCTTGGCTGGCCTGGGAACGCCTTGGGATTCCTCCCGAGGAGCTTGCCCAAGATACTGGGGAGAAGGAAGTCTGGGTCTCTTTGCTTAAGCTGCTGCCCCCGCGACCCGACCCGGATAAGCGGAAGAAAATTTATGAACTTCAAGCTTTAAATCAGCAATTGGCAGGCTGCCCGGGCTACAGGAAGATTGCTTTGCTGTCAACACTTGCGGTGTGCGAGCAAAATTGGGCTTGTTTCGCTGCATGGGTAATAACTTGCAGAAATTCCCAGCCGGCTGGAAGGTAATCTGACCCCTGGAATTCGGCTACCTGGTCTTGGTAGACCAAACTAAAAACTCCAACCCACCCCACTCCCCCGTCCTCCACATGAGCCTGTGAGCTCCCTGACTCAGCCCCAAGGTCGTATATTACATCACAGGCGACAGACTCTGGGATTGAACTGAGAGAAGTTTCATGGTTTCACATTAATGCACACATACATGCACGCACGCTCACGCCGCAGCTATAGACATGCTGGTGCTCCTGGATTTCAACATACTCGCAGTACCCTAAGACTTTTCTCCCACTCCCGCAAAGTGGGCTAGTGGAGCGTGCTAAACCGCGAACCCAGTCAGCCAAGTGGGGGTTCCCAGAACCACCCTTCATGCCTTGTGTTATCATGTGTTGTGAAAGATATTTGTGCTTTCTATGTTTTGCAGTGGTTTTTTTCAGCACCTCGGCTCGGCTCCCTGTAGGGGGCTGGGCAGAGTTGCCTTTTTTTCCTCTGTTCACCCCCCCTACCAAGTGTGAATCCTTTCTATCGGCTAAAGGGGCGCTGGTAAAGCCGGCTGCTACTGCGGTCTTCCAAATCCTGTATTGCCTTAATTGTTTGTGAGTGTTTGTATGACCTTGGATTGGTTGTACTTGCTCCTCCAATGCACTTCTTAGCCTCAAGTCACCATATGCCATCTCTATCTGTTCAATCAAGAAAAGATCCATTCATCATCATTCTCTCAACACCGAATATCAACTTACAGTACTTCTCCTCCAGACCCCGATCACTGCAAGAAGAAAGATCATCAGTTGTGCTGATTCTTATTGTTACAGATTGCTATTAATAAATCTCTTAGCTTTATCGCTCGTTTCCTGTGTTTGATTCTGCATGTGGGGTCAGGAAACTAAACCGAAACATGATGTTAACCTCAAGGTTTACAGGAGCTGTAAAATGTATAAAAACAACCCTGAACATAACACAGGATAGAAAAGACATTAAACTAACTAATGGTGTCCTAACAGTTTTCCTTTTTTCCTTAGCTTCTCATACCACACACTCGCTACACTCTGAATATCAACGTGTTGGCTCGACAACGTCTGATATCTGCAAATGGGGTTTTCTATGAGGTGAGTACCCTTCCTTGCAGATAATTTTCGGAATTTCTATGTACAGTGGAAGCTCTAAATTCATCTTAGTATGAATTTTCCCAAATGCTAACGACGCATAAATGTCACAAATGTTCCTTAGCACACACTTGCACTTGCCCTCATTTATCAACCGTACGTACGCATAGATCTGTGCATATTTCCTGCGTAGGAACAATTCTACGCATTGTGTGGTATTTATCAATTGGTACTTGTGCATAGAAATGTTCCTAAATATAAGTACACTTCTAATTGTACGTACGCACAGCATTTATTGTTAGAACGGAGGAACTGTAACAGTTTTACTTTGACGTAATATTTCTCTCAGCAGTTTATCGCCTCCGCCAAGGAGCTTATGTTTGCGTCTGTCTGTCTATTAGCAAAATAACTCAAAAAGTTATGGACGGATTTACATTAAACTGTCAGGAAAATTTCGAAATTTGTCAAGAAAAATACATAATTTAATGTTGGGGGTGATTATTCATGGAGATCCTGTCACTAGCAATCTGCGCTCTCCGTGCGCAGACTACCCCCTTATTTTTTTATTTGTCACATCAAGCGCTATATTATATATATATATATATATATATATATATATATATATATATATATATATATATATTATATATATATATATTTCTAGATATATATATATATATATATATATATATATATATATATATATATATATATATATATATATATATATATATATATATAGATATATTTCTAGATATATATCTAGATAGATATATATATATTTCTTGATATATATCTAGAGATATAGATATATTTCTAGATATATATCTAGATATAGATGCTCTATTGGATTGAGATCTGGTGACCGTGGAGGCCATTTGAGTACAGTGAACTCATTGTCATGTTCAAGAAACCAGTCTGAGATGATTCGAGCTTTAGGACATTTTGCATTATCCTGCTGAAAGTAGCCCTCAGAAGATAGGTACACTGTGGTCATAAAAGGATGGACATTGTCAGCAACAATTCTCAGGTAGACTGTGGTGGTGCAACAATGCTCAATTGGTACTAAGGGGCCCAAAATGTGCCAAGAAAATGTCCCCCACACCATTATACCACCACCTCCAGCATGAACCGTTGATACAAAGCGGGATGGATCCATGCTTTCATGTTGTTGATGCCAAAGTCTGACCCTACCATCCAAATGTTGCAGCAGAAATCAAGACTCATCAGACCAGGCAACATTTTTTCCAATCTTTTATTGTCCAATTTTGGTGAGCCTGTGCGAATTGTAGCCTCAGTTTCCTGTTTTTAGCTGACAGGAGTGTAGTCTTCTGCTGCTGTAGCCCATCTGCCTCAAGGTCCGTCATGTTGTACGTTCAGAGATGCTGTCCTTCATACCTTGATTGTAACGAGTGGTTATTTGAGTTACTGTTGCCTTTCTATCACCTCGAACCAGTCTTTCTATTCTCCTCTGACCTCTGGCATCAACAAGGCATTTCCGCCCACAGAACTGCAACTCACTGCAAATTTTCCCTTTTTCAGATCATTCTTTGTAAACCCTAGAAATGGTTGTGCGTGAAAATCCCAGTAGATCAGCAGTTTCTGAAATACTCAGACCAGCCCGTCTGGCACCAACAACCATGCCACGATCAAAGTCAATTAAGTCACCTTTCTTCCCCATTCTGATGCTCGGTTTGAACTGCAGCAGATCGTCTTGATCATGTCTATATGCCTAAATGCATTGAGTTGCAGCCATGTGATTGGCTGATTAGAATTTTGCATTAAAGAGGAGTTGATATACACTACTTACAATAAGTTAGGGATATTGTTATTTACATGAGTGCTATTCCTATTTGGTCTGAATTTTAATGAAATAAGTAAAAGTATCCTTTAATATTATTAATAATGAATGAGAAGAAACCATTTTCATTAGTGTAGTGTAATTTGTGTAATTTGTTACCCCAAAAATGTAGACAATAACCAGGGTAGCGCCAAATAACAGAAATTGACAATGTCAATAGCAGGTGTTTCCACTATTTGCCGCAATGACAGCTTGACATCGACATCTCATGCTCATCACTAGCCTCAGGATGTTATCCTGAGGCAATGCGTTCCACTCTTCCACAAGTGCTACACGCAGTTCTGCCAGGTCACGTGGTGGTGGGGTACGATATGGTCTCTGCTTCAGCTGGTCCCAAACGTCCTCTATGGGGTTCAGGTCAGGGGATATTGCTGGCCATACTATATGAGGCACTCTGACTCCCTGAAGTCAAGCTGTGACAATTCTGGCATGATGTGGTGGAGCTATGACTGTGCCGGTTTGGATTTTTCTTACCTCGGTCGGTAATCAACAAATTCCCATGGTTTTGTGATATACCCATAAACATATATATATTTATATCTACCTGCCACTGTGCCATGGCTGTACCCTGATCGTGTGCATAATGAGCTGTACCTTGAGGCCAAACTACGGCCGCGCCTATGTGTCAAAGACAGCTCTGTCTGTGGTGAAGGTCTGCTGATGACACTATGAGACACACCAAGTTCACGTGGAACATCTGACTGCCTGCTACCGACCTGAAGGCGCGCTATGACCAGGTGGCGCTGCTCGTCCGTTAAGTGACATTGTGTTTTCATGGCTTTTTGAGGTATGAAGTTGGAATGACTTACTGACAATACCAGCTTTTTAAACCCACATAATGTTGAAATTGATGCCACATTGAAAAGGGTTGTCTTTAGTATTTTTTGGTGTTGGCTCCAATATGTAAGGCCCATTGTACACAGTGAGACCATTACGTGGAAAACACAAAATGAGGTGTGTCTATCCCCCCAATACAATGGCCTCCTTATCCCAAAATTCTCTGAAGTGAAACAAACACCATATGTATGACATCCACTGAGTCTTTCACGATATCCCTAGCTTACCACACACACCTCTTGGCAAGGGTATGGGTCACTTTCCTTAATTTTCACACAGAATTTCAGAGAAATTGCCCTTTTCAATGATTTCAATTTGTATTCAGAAGTCAGTGGTTTAACATAAGGAGTGACTGAGTTTTACTATGATTTTACTTCCTTGTAGCTAACTGCTTCTGGTGGAGAAGGAGAAGGAATGTTTGAAATCCTGAAGAGATCCCTGTCCTCATTGACATACAGCTCCCTCTGTATCCCTGATGACATTGCTGATCGTGGGCTGGAGGATGTCCAAAACTTCTTTTACAAAGAGGATGGCATTAAAGTTTGGTGTATTATCCACAGGTACAATAGGTTGTTTCTGTTCTATAATGTATTGCCACATGATGGGGCTTTAGTTGCCTTACCATGCAATGTTTTCAGAGTACATTTCAGCCTCACTGATTATTTATTCCCATATCACCTCAAGGAGTTTTATGTACGTTTGTCTGCTTGTACATATTTTTTTTTATCTAATGAAATTTGATCCTATAAAATGAACATTGAATAATTCCCCATTTCCAAAAGCTTTGTCAAGGATATCCTTGGCTACTACTATGAGAAGGATTCAGATGTTGAAAATGACCCTGAACTGCAAATGTGGATTGGAGACATTTTTGAACATGGGTTCCTTTCGAAGTCGAGTACAGGTGGGTTATTATCCAGTTTTATATCCAACCATAGTATAGAAACAACCATTAATACACTTTGATTTTGCATTCAGGTTTAACATTCTTATATTTCTTTCCTTATCTTAGGAATCCCCCAGAAATTTGCCACTGTGGAGGAGCTCACCAAGTTTGTCACTATGGTGATCTTCAATGGCTCAGCTCAGCATGCTGCTGTGAACTCGGGACAGGTGAATCATTGGAATTCACAGGACATTGAAAGTTTTATTGGACTATTTTTAAGACTTGCGTTTCCAACTTAAATTATTTGATGTATTCAAACAAAATATGATTGGGAAGTTATTAGTAGCTTTGAGGTGGTACTTGCAAGATACCAACACACAGTTAGGATGCAGTTACAGCATTCAATTAATTTGCCTGGATTCTATCAGTCCAGCATTGTTAGGAACAGAGTAGCAAAAAACATATTCATTCTTTCCAGTATGACTTTGGTGCCTGGATGCCCAACACACCTGTCTCCCTGCAACTTCCTCCACCAACTAAAAAGGGGGAAGCAACTGAGGAAACGATGCTGGCAACATTCCCAGATGTCAACGCAACACTTAAAGGAATGGATGCCATGTTTCTGCTCAGCGAGCAGTTTTCTGACTTTGTAAGTAGAAAATCATTTTAAAACATTTGTTCAATTTAGCAAACAAAACAGCTTATCACCTATTTACAAAATTTTTTATTTATGTTAAACTTTAAAACCCTGTCATTGATCCCATGAGGTCCCTCTTGGCCAATATCCCGAGGGTCACTTCACGGAGGATGTTCCTCTCAAGAAGATAGAGAAATTCCAAAGGAACCTGACAGAGCTGAGCAATGCCATCAATAACAGAAATGGGAAGTTGGAAATGCCCTACACATACTTGGATCCCCCGAAGATAGAGAACAGTGTGTCCCTCTAAATATTATGATGCAACCTATCACCAAATTCTGATTCAGAAATATGTGAGCTGAATATAAAATAAAAAATTCCATTGCTGTATGAACTTTTTTTTTCTTTTACTGGTGTGCATTTGCTGTGCAGTACTCACAAAAAACTAGAATTGTAAAGTGGTGGCTTTTAGTTTGATGTAAATCTTTGCGTAAAATAAAATATTGAAAAAAAAATCTGTCAAAGAAAGATGTGTAACCATTAAATAAATGTTAGCTCTTCAACGTGTCTTATTATGCTGTTTAACTGAATTATTAAACATTATTGGTAGAAGATGTTACATTGCATTTTCTTTGCCTAAAAATAAAATAAAAACGATGGTACCCAGCAGTGGTGTGACAATGGACCCTGGTTGTAGTATAAAATTGGGAACAGATTTTATAAAATTTCACTCAACTACAGACCCTTTCCAAAAAATTTGAATATCCTGGAAAAGTTTATTTCTATAATTCCTTAACGTTAACGATTTCAAGTATTTAGTTGTTTATTTGTACATTATTAAAGCTTCCAGCTCATAAAAACAGGAATTAAAAAAATTTGAATACTGTGAAGAAATCAGTTTCTGCAGAAAAAAAGAAAGCAATTAGGATCACATCAAATCAATCAAAATATGGTACTTTCAAAACAATATGTCAATCTTCAATACTTGGTAGGGAATCCCCTTGCCTTAATCACTGCCTTGATGCGCCGTGGCATTGAGGCAATCAGCCTGTGGCATGGCCCGGGAGTTATGGAAGCCCAGATTTTCTTGATGCTTTCCGTCAGCTCTTCTTTGTTTTTGGGTCTTATGTCCCCTCCCTCCTTTTCCTCTTGATAATACCCCATAAATTCACAATGGGGTTTAGGTCGGGCGAGTTAGCTGGCCAGTCAAGCACTGTGATGGCACAATGGGCATCAAACCAGGTTTGGGTGCTTCTGGGGATATGGGCATGGGCCAGGTCCTGCTGGAAGATGAAACCTTGATCTCCATACAGATCCTCAGCAGAAGGAATCATGAAGTCCTCTAAAATATTATGGTAGACGGATGCGGTGACCTTGGATTTAAAGCTGCAGTCTGGAGAATTTGCTTATGTATCAACGTTTTATAAATCTTTAAAATGATAGTGGGGTTCAATACTATGATAAAAGGCTAGTGCTCCACAAAACTTGGTATTTTTCTTAATCCCACCTTCCTCCCATAGACCCCTATGCATTTCACACTGAGCGCCGAATTTTTTTAGCCAATAGAATTCGAGTTTCCACATTTTCGGCCGTCAATCAACTTGCATGCAGATTGCGTAAACATGTGAACATGGGGCCGCACACACAGACCGCTCCGTTTCTTCCCGTTTACAGTTGCCATATTGTGAGAGAGCATCATTCATGCAGAAGTTACTCACCTCCGAAATGTCCATAGCAAAAATACAATCGGGTGGTGCTCAATAGCTCTTGCTGCTTACATCTTTGACTCGCTGTGTCGTCACAGGTGATGCACATGCACAACTGCTGCGGTTGGGCTGGAGGGAGGGAAGGGGAGAGGAGGGGAGAGTGTTTTGGGAGGGGCCTTTGTACATCGGATTCAAAAGATCTCTTTTCCTCAAATACTCCGGACTGCAGCTTTAAGAAAGAAGAGTTTACAAACACATGGACCGGACATTGCACCCCAAATCATGACTGACTATGGATATTTCACCCTGGACCTCAAGCAGCTTGGGTTCTGTTCCTCACCCGTTTTCCTTCAAACCCTTGGACCTTGATTCCTGAATGAAAGGCACTCTTTACTTTCATCGGAAAAGAGGAGCTAGGACCACTGGCCAAAAGTCCAGTCCTCCTTCTCCTTGGCCCAGTTGAGATGTTTCCCATGTTGGCTCAGGCTCAGAAGTGGTTTGACCTGAGGAACCTGACAGTTGTACCCCATCTCCCGTATGCATCTGAATGTAGTGGTTTTTGAAGCTGTGACTCCCGCCTCATTCCACTCTTTCTGGATCTCTGCCAGATTCATTAATCTTCTCTGTTTGATTATCCGCTGAAGCCCACGGTAAGCTCTTCTGCTGGTGCATCTTCTCCTCCCACATTTTACCCTTTTTTAGACTTTCCATTGATATGCTTGGACACAGCACTCTGTGAACAGCCAGCCTCGTTAGCTATGAAATTTTGTGGCTCACCCATCCTATGGAGGGTATCAGTGATGGTCTTCTGGCCAGTTGTCAAATCTGCAGTCTTCCACATATTGAATCTAACTGAGACAATTGAACCAAAGTGAAGTATTGACACCCCTGGGATAACCCGTGCAGGTGCTTTGAGTTTAGTAGATGAGTAGTGTGTGACGCTCATCTAAAATTTGGGCTGATTTCTTCACAGTATTCAATTTTTTTATTCTTGTTTTCATTGGTTTTATGAGCTGGATGCCCAAATTATGTTTAGATATATACATAATCAACTTATTTAAGGAAGTGTTCCATTTGGTTCCTGGCCCCATTTTGGATATGATGAATCTATCCTTAGTAAACGTACCACAAGAATTTAAAATAGCTGTAATTAAACCTTTACTCAAGAAACCTTCCCTTGATCAAGATGACTTAGTGAATTACAGACCTAAATTTATATCTAACCTTCCTTTCTTATCCAAAATCCTTGAGAAAATTGTTGCTAATCAAGTCTGTGAGCATCTAAATAACGACCTGTTTGAAGAGTTTCAGTCAGGTTTTAGAGCTCATCATAGCACTGAAACAGCACTGGTGAAGGTTACTAATGATATTGTAATGGCCTCAGATAATGGACTTGTGTCTATTCTGGTCTTATTAGATCTCAGTTCTGCTTTTGACACAGTCGATCATAATATCCTCTAAGAAAGGCTTGAACATGTTGCAGGGATCAAAGGAACTAGGCTGGTTTACATCGTAATTGTCTGATAGATTCCAGTTTGTTCATCTAAATGATAAATCTTCTTCACACTCAAGAGTTACTTGTGGAGTTCCACAGGGTTCTGTGCTTGAACCAATTCTTTTCACCATACATATGCTCCCAATTGGTAGAATCATTAGACAACATGGGTTAAATTTCCACAGCTATGCCAATGATACACAACTATATTTATCCATAAATCCTGATGAACTCAGTCAGTTAGGTACAGGCATGTCTGGAAGACATAAAAACATGGATGACTCTAAACCTTTTGCTCTTAAATTCTGACAAGACAGAAGTTGCTGTCTTTGGACCAGAAGTTCTTAAACAGAAACTGATTAGTCAATCACTTCATCTGGATGGCATTAAATTGGCCCCCAGTAATAACGTAAAGAACCTCGGCGTTATTTTTGACCAAGACTTGACATTTAAATCCCATATTAAACAGGTTTCTAGGATTTCTTTCTTTCACCTCCGGAATATTGCTAAAATTAGAAACATCCTGTCCAGTAGTGATGCTGAGAAACTAGTCCATGCATTTGTTACCTCAAAGCTGGACTACTGTAATTCTTTACTATCAGGTAGTCCACAAAATGCCATTAAAAGCCTTCAGTTCATTCAAAATGCAGCAGCAAGAGTTCTGATGAATGTTAAAAAGAGAGATCACATTTCTCCTGTTTTCGCTTCCCTTTGTTGGCTCGTTGTTAAATCCAGAATAGAATTTGAGATCCTCCTTCTTACATACAAAGCCCTTAATAATCAAGCTCCATTATACATCAGAGATCTAATTGTTCCATATGTTCCAAACAGAGAACCTCGCTCTCAGACTGCAGGTTTACTTGTAGTTCCTAGGATTTCTAAAAGTAGAATGGGAGGCAGATCTTTTAGTTATCAGGCTCCTCTCCTGTGGAACCAGCTCCCAGCTTTAGTCCGTGAGGCAGACACTCTGTTTACTTTTAAGGCCAGACTTAAAACTTTCCTTTTTGAAAAAGCTTATAGGTAGAGTGGCTAAGGTCATCCTGAGCTTTTTTTGTAGTTATGCTGCTATAGGTTTAGACTGCTAGAGGACAGACTTACAAATTTTCTTCACTCTGCTACTTCCTTTTCTACCACTACTCTCCAGTTGTATTACACTTCATTCTGTTATTTCGACTGTTAAAGGAGTCATGACCTGTAATTTTCACTTTTCAATGAGAAAAAAGGTATGTTATGATTGCCTAACGATTATACCCTGCCCGGGAAGCCGATATTTAAAAGTGAAGCATTTGTTAACCCCTGGGTTCGTCAACCAGCCCACGTGCACGCGCACTCAAATACGTGGTTTTAATTTCTGGCCGACTTGACGTCAAGTCGGCGCAGGATATACCATATATAGACATCGCAGACCTACCTATGCTGTGGGAAGCCTGCCCTCGCTCTCTCCCTTCTCCCCCTCGCTCCTCTCTCCCTCATGTTCAGTCGAACGCCGCCATTACTGAATTCTAGTGATGGGAATTCCAGCTCTTTTTGGAGAGGCAGTTCTTTTGGCTTGACTCACCATAAAGAGCTGGCTCTTTCGGCTCCTCAGAATTTTGTTGCTTAAAGTGTATTAATTACCTAAATTAATGCAAAACGATGTGTACCAAAACAAGCAAGGGGGAATGAAAAAAAAAAAAAAAAAACGGCTCCCAATGATGAGCGGCTCCCATCGTTCACCTTAAAGAGTTAGCTCTTAGAGCCGGTTCGTTCGCGACCGACACATCACCGATTCGAAGTACGAACTCCACTGTGAAAGATGCAGAAAGTTTCTTCACGCAATGATGCATGAAGAAGACAAGATACGCCGGAATCCTACGAATTTTGGACAATATCAGGCGAAGTTGGCATCGAAGCTCCGTTTGAAAAAAAAGGGGCAGTTCCAACAATCAGAGGCTTGCCTGCAATTGAAACGGTAAGGCTGTGTTTTTATTGCTCTGCTGTGTGTAACAAACAGCAGCTAACTGCTAATGTGGCTATTGTATGCTAGCGGGAGTAGTAGATAAGGGTTAAGCGTTACCTGCGGTGTCAACCCCCCTCCTTCCTGCCACCAATCAGCGCGCTCCTCATTTGCATTATTACAATGCCCGTCCACGACAGCCAAAGTATCGCATCAGATCTCGCGAGACAATAATGCCTTCAGAAATAAGGGTCAGAGGAGCTCTGTGTTATTTTTTTCAACTTTTTTTTTTAGAAGGCCCTGAAAGACTATAATAGAGCGTGGGTATCCAAGATAATACTAGGTTATGACTCCTTTAACTTTGTTTTCTCTCAGTGTTTTTCTCTCCATAGAAGCTACACCTGGTCTGGTATCCTGCTTGGCTACAATGCCCTGTTGGACAGGGGGCATTGTCTGGGATGATGCTCCCAGTAACTGAACATCCACTGTGTCCTGTTATCAACTTTTTACTTTCTGTAACATAGAGAGTACTCTTATATCAGATCTTCTGTTCCTTTTGTGTCTCTGCTCTGTCTTCTCAAACCCCCAGACGGTCGTGGCAGATGGCCGCTCCTACTGAGCCTGGTTCTGTTGGAGGTTTCTTCCTGTTAAAGGGGAGTTTTTCTTCTCCACCGTCGCTACATTCTTGCTTAGTATGAGGGATTGCTGAAGGATTGCTGTGGTTGGAAATTCTGCATCAACGTGGCCCAACCTCACGCCAAATGACTGACGCAATCTGCTGGGATTCCTTACATAGGAAACTTTTTAACTGATTGGAAGGTTTGTATAAATGTATTAAAATGACTTCTTGTTAAGTGCCTTGAGATGACATCTGTTGTGAATCGGCGCTATATGAATAAAGTGAATTGGATTGAATTGAATAAACAACTGAATACTTGAAATTGTTTAAGTTGTGGCCCTGAATCTATAATCTATGGAAGTTCAAAGTTTTGAATGGAATTATTGAAATAAACTTTTCCATGAGATTCTATTTTTTTTGCAAAGTTTCTGTATATTTGTATATTATCACACATAAAAGGCTGCATATCATTTTCTTTTTACTTTTCCTGTCCATAGCTGTAAACTGTGTGACTTCAGTGATCAGTTCAGACCCATGTAAAAAGAAAAACAGGAAATCACATGATATATGATTTTTTAAAGAATTTATTTGTATTATGGTGCTAAGACTAATTATTTAGCACCTACAAAAAAGCAATAGTTTTGGCCCTCACAGACCTACTACTACTTCTTTAAGAAGCTTTTCTATTCTCCACTTGTTACCTGTATTAATGGCACCTGTTTTAACTAGTTATCTGTATAAAAGAGGGTCAATCCGACTGAAGATAAATGCATGGATGAGTTTTTCGAGGTCCTGTTGCGACATTAGTCCTTTAATCGTAGAAATGTTCTTCAGGTGATAGAAGGCTGTTTTGGCCCTCACAGACCAGTGATAGAAGGCTGACCTTTTTATTGCCTTTATGTGACCCTGGAGGTTCAGGTCTGAGTCCATTACTACACCTAGATTTCGGGCCTGATCAGTAGTTTCTAGCTGTATTAACTGAAGCTGTGTTCTGACTATTAATCATTCCTGTTAAAGGGGCTATATGCAATTTTCTGAAATTTAAACTCGCGACTGACACCTGTGACCAAAAAACGGAACTGCTCTTCCTTTCTGCTCGCTCTCGCAGCGCGCACTCGTATGCCGGTCGCTCTCAATCTTCTATCTTTTTTGGGCACTTGTCAGGGGTTTAACTTTTTTAGTCTTATGTGGAGTTACTATTGGTGTCAAAGTTGTTCTTGGTCTCTTCTGTGTATTCGCACAATCCATTGAACTGCTTGGGAGTGCTGACTAGAGGTGGTGGCAGAGTGATCTGAATCATTTAATATGAACGCGCTTGACGTCACATCTGCAGACAGCGCGTGAAAATCCGACCCGACAGAAAATTGGAAAAATTGGATACAGCCTTATAGGTGCACCCACTGTGAGCTGACAAGGTGTCAGTATGGTCATCAGGAGATGTTTGAGTCATAAATGGTCAAATAAAAAGGCTATTGTTATGTTTGTTTTGGGGAAAAAGTTGCATATAGCCCCTTTCAGATCCAAAGATAATTACTTCAGTTTTGTTTCTGTTCAGCTGGAGAAAGTTATGGCACATCCATCCATTGATTTGCTCAATGCATTTACTTAGGGTTTGGATGTGTTCAACCTGGTGACATTGTAATGTACAGTTGAGTATCATCTGCATAGTTATGTTAGTTAATCTTATTGGTTGTTATAATCTTAATTAGGGGGAGCATTTAGATATTAAATAGTAGGGGCCCCAGGATGGAGCCCTGGGGCCCCCCGCAATTGATTTCTGTCCGTTCTGATGAAAAATTACCTGTTGACACAACAAAGTTCCTGTTCTTTAGGTAAGACTCAAACCAGCCAAGTCCTGTACCAGAGAGTCTGACCTAGCTCTCCAGTCGTTCCAATAGTATATTATGATCAACAGTGTCAAATGCTGCACTGAGGTCCAACAGAACCAGCACTGTGGTTCTACCACAGTCTGTATTTATGCAGATGTCATTGAAAACTTTCAGTGCAGTCTCAGTGCTGTGGTGACCACGGAAACCAGACTGAAAAACATCAAAGCGGTTGGTTATTGTTAGGAAGCTATTTAACTGCTGAAACACAGCTTTTTCAATAATTTTACTGATGAATGGAAGATTAGAAATTGGCCTGTAGTTCTGCATTAATGTGTTCAGAATCAGAATCAAAATCAGAATCAGCTTTAATGGCCAAGTATGACACATACAAGGAATTTGACTCCGGCAACTTTTCTCTCCAGTACAGAACTTAAATAAGTGAAATAAAGAAATAAATACAAATAAATAATAAAGGATAATATACACACCAAACCGGGGTTATTTTACAGTGAGTATGTACAGCGGTGCAGAGTTATAGTTTATTGTTATGTGAATGGACTCACACTCTGTGACTACACAGAGTTCATCAGAGCGACAGCCTGGGGGAAAAAACTGTTCTTGTGTCGGGTGGTTTTGGCGTACAACGCTCTGTAACGCCTGCCTGACGGGAGGAGCCTAAACAGATTGTGGCCAGGGTGTGAGGGGTCTGTGGTGATTTTTCTGGCCCGCTTCTTGACCCTGGACTGGTACAGGTCCTGAATGGAGGGAAGATCAGTACCTATGATCCTCTCTGAGGACCTGACTGTTCTCTGCAGTCTGTCCTTGTCTTTTCTGGTGGCGGATCCGAACCAGACAGAGATGGATGAGGTCAGGACAGACTGGACTATTGCTGTGTAGAAGATGGTCAGCAGTTCCTGAGGCAGGTTGAGCTTTCTGAGCTGACGCAGAAAGTACAGCCTTTGCTGGGCCTTCCTTCTTATACAGTTAATGTGGGAGGTCCACTTCAGGTCCCGTGTGATGGTGGATCCTAGGAACCTGAAAGACTCCACTGTGGGGACTGGCCTGTTGATGATTATGAGAGGAGATGTTGATGGGGGTCTCTTCCTGAAGTTCACTGTCATCTCCACAGTTTTGAGCGGGTTTAGCTCCAGGTGGTTCTGACTGCACCAGATGACCAGCTGTTCCACTTCCCCTCTGTATGCAGACTCGTCACCGTCACGGATGAGTCCAATGATGATGGTGTCATCTGCAAACTTCAGGAGTTTCACAGAAGGGTCCCTTGACGTGCAGTTAGTGGTGTAAAGGGAGAAGAGCAGTGGGGAGAGAACACATCCCTGGGGGGCGCCGATGCTGAGGGACCGGGAGCTGGATGTGAAGTTACCCAGTTTCACCTGCTGCCTCCTGTCAGTCAGGAAACTGTTAATCCACTGACAGGTGGAGGGAGGCACGGTGAGCTGGGACATTTTTTGATGGAGGAGCTCTGGGACGATGGTGTTGAATGCAGAGCTGAAGTCCACAAACAGGACCTGAGGGTAGGTACCTGCATAGTCTAGGTGGTGCGGGATGTAGTGGAGAGCCATGTTGACTGCGTCATCCACTGACCTGTTTGCTCTATAGGCGAACTGCAGGGGGTCTTGCAGGTGATCCGTGATGTCCTTCAGGTGGGTCAGCACCAGTCGCTCAAAGGATTTCATGACAACAGATGTCAGGGCGACTGGTCTGTAGTCATTTAATCCTGTGACGGGGGACTTCTTGGGAACCGGAATGATGGTGGAGCGTTTGAGGCAGGAGGGGACCACACACAGCTCCAGGGAGTTGTTGAAGATCTGAGTGAAGATGGGAGCCAGCTGTCCAGCACAGACTTTCAGACAGGACGGAGACACTCCATCAGGACCTGATGCCTTCTTAATCCTCTGTCTCTGAAATAGTTGACGTACATCCTGTTCACAGATCCTCAGCGCAGGCAGGGGGTCAGGTACGGGGGTGGTTTGGGGTGATGCTAGGCCTTTTGTAATGGAGATGGTGGGGGAGGTGGAAGGTGTGAAAGTCGTTTCAAACCTGAAGAAAAAGTCATTGAGGTCCTCAGCCAGGCGGGGGCTCCCCACAGGGTGGGGGGATGGTCTCCTGTAGTTGGTAATGGTCTGCAGGCCCATCCAAACTGCAGAAGAATTGTTGGCAGAAAAACGCTCATTCAGCTTTGCACTGTAGTTCCTTTTTGCTGCCTGGATCTCCTTTGTCAGCTTGTTCCTGGCCTGCTTGTACAGGACCCGATCTCCACTCCTGTAGGCCTCCTCCTTGTCCTGGCGTAGCCGTCTCAGTTCTGCAGTGAACCATAGTTTGTTGTTGTTGAACGTGCAGAAGGTTTTGGTCTGCGCACACATGTCCTCACAAAAGCTGATGTAAGATGTCACAGTGTCGGTCAGTTCGTCCAGGTCTGAGGCTGCTGCTTCAAAGACGCTCCAATCAGTGCAGTCAAAGCAGGCCTGTAACTGCATCTTTGACTCATCAGTCCATCTCCTCACAGTTCTTACTACAGGCTTAGCAGATTTCAGCTTCTGCCTGTAAGATGGGATGAGGTGGACCAGGCAGTGGTCAGAAAGTCCCAAAGCAGCACGGGGGACAGAGCGATATGCCTTCTTTATTGTGGTGTAGCAGTGGTCTAAAGTGTTAATGTCCCTAGTGGGACACGTCACGTGTTGTCTATATTTAGGCAGTTCAAGTTTGAGATTTGCTCTATTAAAATCGCTGAGAATGATTAGCAGAGAGTCCGGGTGAGTTTTCTCCACGTCTGTGATCTGGTCGGCGAGGTGATGTAACGGCTCCGTTACGCACGCCTGCGGTGGAATGTATACAGCGACCAGCACAAACGAGGCGAACTCCCGCGGTGAATAAAATGGTCTACAGTTTATGAAAAAAGACTCTAGGTGAGGGCTGCATGTCTTTTTAACACTGTGACATCTGTACACCAACCTTCATTTATGTAGAAGCACGTTCCTCCTCCCTTTGACTTCCCAGACAGTTCCGCGCAGCGGTCCGCTCGGAACAGCTGGAAGCCTGGCAGCTTTAGTGCGCTGTCCAGGATGGGTTCACTGGACCAGGTTTAAGTGAAGCAAAAGGCGGCAGAACGGCGAAAGTCTGAGTTCTTAGATAGGAGAAGGAGCAATTCATCCATTTTGTTAGGCAGAGAGCGGACGTTCCCCAGGTGTATGGATGGGAGAGCGGTGCGTAATCCCCGCTGCCGCAGCTTGACGAGCACTCCAGCTCGTTTCCCTCGTCAGCATCTCCGTCTAAATCCACAGAGCGCTGCTGCTCCTCCGATCAGAATCTCCATAAAGCAGTCTGGTTGAGTAAAAACCGGTGAAAAAAGTCCGGCACTGGATAGCCCTATTTGTAAGAGTTCCTATCTGCTAATTTTAATAGCAGCTGCTAATTTTAATAGCAGAGGGAGTGCAGAAAACTACGCAAAAAAGTAAAACAGTAACTAATACTAGAGAGCGAAGTACTGAGGCATCCGTACGCGGCCCCATCTTGTTTCCATGTGTTGTCCAGGTTATTCTTTTTTAGCAGTGGTTTAATAACTGCTAGGGACATTTAGGGGACATATAAATTCTCAAAGATTACCTTCTTTGTATCATAAAATAGGGTCAGATAGTTAAATTTAAGCATTTTTAAGTTATTTTAAAAAGGTTAAGCTATGTACCCCCGCTTTAAGGAGTTTGTGGAATGTTTTAGAGATTTAATCTGCACTATATATTCCACCACAGGTTCCAAAAAAACACCCCCACAGTCCTAAACATGGGGGTATTTCCATTTTTTTTATTACTGAGTCTGAGAGAGCACCCTGTTTTTGCGGTAGAAGCTCGTGGAAAAAGAAGGCGTGGCTTGTAAAGTCGTTTTTGTGGCTTGCATCAGCATTTTTCTTTGTAGCTGTCTTCACTGACGTATCTGATAAAAATGTGTAATTGTTTTGTATTTGAGAAAGACTAAAAGAAATCTACAGTTGGAAAACTTCTAAAGGATTGACTTCAACTTCACATTTACAAGGCACAAATACATGTACACTAAATTTACCTCCATACTCAACATTCCTAGAATTAGAACCAAACATGGAGAAGTAGCTTTCAGTTTCTGTGCTCCTCTAATCTGGAACAATGTTCCAGACAACTGCAAAGGTGCTCAAACACTGAGTTTGTTTAAATCACAACTAAATACTCATCTGTTTAGAGCTGCCTTTGAGTAATGTTTTCTTGTATCATGCGTTTTGTGTATGCTTGTTGCTTTATTGCTGTTTTTACTTTATATGCTTTATGGCTATTTTTATTTTAACCTTTAATCATGTACCACCTTGAATTAACTTGTTGTTGAAAGTGTGCTATACAAATAAAATTGCCTTACCTTGCCTCTATAGTCCGCTCCTAGATCAGACCATAACACCAGCATCAAATGATGCAATGCAGAATATTGTTGTGTGTTTTAGCCTTCTGGCAGGTAGAACCATGTTATGGTTTTATCATGCCTCCAGCAATAAAGCTATTTATTTACTCACTGGGTGAGTCTTTTAGAGCCATTTCTAAACATATCAAATTAATAAACGAATGAATACTTTATTACTCCAACAAGGGAACATTCACTTGGGCCAAAAATCAGCCAATGTGACCAAGATTTAAAAAAACAAACCTTTACATATGCAAAATTCAGCATCATACTTTAAAAATTAAGATGAATACAATTTATTTGGATGTGTCGCCTCATAAGCAATATCTCTAACAAAATCCAAACTGCAAATATGACTGTCTATGATCTTAAACATGTGTTTTTGTTTCAGTAGGTGAAACAGGTGGAAGTTAATACAATGATTGATAAATTATCAAACCATGATTGAACCCTTCTATTCTACTGGATTCAAAAAAAGGAAATTTTTACTGTCTGGCAACAGCTTTAAGGGAACATGAGCTGAAGATACAAGGATCAGAAAGCAGTGACTAACAGAGAACTAGCTAAAACAAAAACACAAGAAGCAATTGTAAATGGTACAAAATCACCTTAAAATCACAAAGCCAAAGTTCAGCCCATGTGAATAGGATGAAAAAAAAAACCTTCATGTGTATTATTATCCTATAGAAAAATTAAACATTAAAATATACTACAGCCCTGCGATGGACTGGCGACCTGTCCAAGGTGTACCCTGCCTTTCGCCCCATGACTACTGGAGATAGGCACCAGTCCACCACAACCCTGCA
Source organism: Valencia hispanica (assembly GCA_963556495.2). NCBI lineage: Eukaryota > Metazoa > Chordata > Actinopteri > Cyprinodontiformes > Valenciidae > Valencia > Valencia hispanica. The sequence goes on from OY747703.1 coordinate 34,011,144, forward strand.
GAATATCGGTGGCTATAGATGATGGATGGATGGATGGATGGATGGATGGATGGATGGATGGATGTACTACAATTTTTTATGGTTCTTTTTATAAAATTCCTGCTGTTAAAAGGCTTTATAGCTTGTTTAATAAGTTATTGTTTGATCATTTAATTAGTACTCTAGTAGCTCTGATGGAAAAGATACATTTACCTAAGACATTGTGCTTTTCTCCTTTTTAAAATTAGTTTGTTTTATTTTATTTTATTCCTTACGGTTAAAAGCTTGCTTGCTTCATTGCTCTGATGGAAAAGATAAGCTCTTTTTTCTCAGGTTGCCTCTTTCTCTTAGATCCCAGCCATATGTTCTGTTGTCATTTCCCTAGCAGCACTGTAGGTTCATCAGCTTGACTTCTTTTTCTGTTCAGTTTGGTTGTGATGTCACTACGGACATTCTACTTGCTTTACTTGCTTGGATTGTCGTTTGGCTAAAAAGTGTAAACCAAAATTCAAGTACAATGAAACACAGAAGAATATTTTCGGATCAACTGTATTTTTATTTGCAATATATTTTTTACACAAATTATTCTGTTCTAAACAGGAAGTTAGAGAAATTAGATTTTCTGAGAAGTTAATAGTTTCATTTTAGTCCATGATTACAAACCTTAAGGATCAATTTCCTATGCAACACATTCTCAAAAAACAATGTTTAATGTACTCAGCCAGTGACTGACTGGTGCAAAATACTATTATATTATCGTATGTAGAAGTTGGTCATTCTAGATGGTAAATTAAAGAAAAACTAAACATGGTGGGTACATTCACTTGTCTGACTTTATATTTCTCTGCATGTATCCAAGACAAAAATATTCCATTAAAATCCACTTTGAAAAATGTTAATTTGTAAAAAACTGAAATAAAAGTTAAAGAATTGTCATGTTTTTTCCTGAATTTGTTCATAAAAAATTCAAATAACCCATATAAAGAAACCTTCCAGCAGATCAGCGTGTGTTTGTTTTTAGAAAGCTGAGTGAAAAATCCTTTGAGTTTTCAAATAGCCACACTGTTTTCTATCTCCTCCGGATCCATGTATGTATATGGCACTTTCAGATCCTTGTTTCTCTCTTTGATGGCTGCACTTAAAACCTCCAGCTCCTTTTGAAAGTTCTCTATCATCTGCCGTGGAGTCTCCTCACTGAAGTGGTCCTCGGGGTACTGGCCAAGAGGTGTCTGATGATATCAATGACACGCTTAGTTTTTCTGCCACTGACATGCACATGTTTGGAAAATGTTTGGAAAAACTATTCATGTAAATATGTAGAGCTATAAAAAGTCATTTGGTTGTATTTTAGCATTTAACATTTTACCTACTGACATACACTTGGCTCTCAAAAAGACAGAAAATCATGGAAAACAATTTATTAGATCATTCAATGCCAAAGTGACCTTATATAATATGAAGATTCATTGTACACAGATTTATGTATTTCAATAATTTATTTAGTTTTGATTATAGCTTGAAGCTAATGAAAACTCAAAAAGAAATTTCTCTGAAAGTTTCATAAAACCAACATAGAATGGATGTTATTTTTAACAGACATGTTTGTCTACTGAAAAGTATGTCCATGTACTGTACATGATATGCACTCAGTATTTTTTAATGTATGTATTATTTATATAATGAATTTCCTTATTACAAATACCTTTGTATTGGTCTCATGTAATATTCAAGTTTTCAAACAAACTGAATTTTGAGTTTCCATTAGCTGTAACACATAATCATCAAAATTAACAGTAATAAATTCTTGTAATAAATTGCTGACTTATTCAAAGAAATTGGCTTTTTGAATGACATCCTAATTTGTTTTCGATTAACTTGTTTAAGTGTTCTTGACCAAACTTAAACATACGTTTGACTGTACAAAATACTCTGAAGTCTGTACACTTACAAAATCACTGGACTGTTGGGTGAGCAGCCAAAGGGTGGCCAAGCCCTGAACCGTAGTGTTGACATCCGGCAGTGTTTTCAGCATTGTTTCTTCAGTTGCTTCCCCTTTTTTGGTTGGCGGTGGGAGTTGCAGGGAGATTGGAGTGTTTGGCATCCAGCCACCATAGTCAAACTGCAGTAAATAAATGAGTATTGTAGTATACATTGATTTCTTTTTGCAAGTGGAATTTCAAAACACAGCTCTATTAGCTTTAAATCAGAATAGCTGTAGTTATATTAGTGACTGGGCGTTTCAATCTGCTGGTCAGACAATTCGCAGACAGAATTTAGGCTATGTTGCTTGATCTTTGACTTTTAGATCGTATAAAATACATTTTTGTTTCTTTCTCTCTTTTCTTTTACAATCTGTATTCAAAACTCTACTTTATATGCTAACTCATCCTGACAAAATTAACATTTTTAATAGATTCATGGTAGTGGGTGTTCCTTCACTTTGGCCTGGGACACATTTCTATCTAGAAAAGCCCTCGGAGAGTGTAGACTCCTGCCAAGGCAGTTAAATTCACATTTCCTCCAGCATGCAATACAAATCAAATGTTGACAATATTTAAATTTTTATTAACATTTTCCACATGTTGCTGTATTTAAACAAATATGTGATTTGAAGAACATCTTTGGTGAATTGGTATTGTGCATTCACATTCTTGCAGCATTATACAGTATACAGTGGCACTTGATGACTTTGTATGAATTCACTCTAAAGTAACACTGTTAACATCCATTTATGCACAAGTAAATACAATTCAAATTGTTTTTCTAAATCTTAGCATTTTTCATTTCAAGCATTTACCTGTCCAGAGTTCACAGCAGCATGCTGGGCTGAGCCAGTGAAGATCACCATGGTGATAAACTTGATGAGCTCATCCACTGTAGTAAGTTTCTGTGGGATTCCTGAGAATTAGGAAGAATCAATTTAACATTTAAATATTTAATATTTAATTGGTGCTTATCCATCTGTGCTATGCTGGGGGTGGGCAGGGTGGTGCCTATCTCCAGCAGACTTTGGGCAAGACAGGGACACACAGGACAAACAACCATGCATGCACACAGTCATATCTAAGGGCAATTTGGAAAGACTAATCAACCTTATAGTCAGAGAACCCACGCAGGCACGGAGAGAACATGCAAAGTCCACACGGAAAGACTCCATGCCAGGATTGGAACCCAGAACCTTCTTGCTGCAAGGCAATAGTGCTACCAACAGTACCACCTTGCAGCTCACATGTTGCCATAACACAAATTTGTAATTTGTCCGTTAAGCAGTATTATTTTCTTTAAAGCATACCTGGGGAAGGATGGGAAAGGAATCCATGTTCAAAAATGTCCAAAATCCACTTTTGTAGTTCAGAGTCTTGCTGAACTTCAAGATCATTCTTGTAGTAGTGGCTTAGAATACCCTGCACAAATCTTTTAGACACATTAAGATTTTATAAATACATTTTCAACAGACAAAGCAAGCCAATCACCCTCTAATTGTATCTTTATTAAATCAATAAAAGTTGAAAGCCAGACATATTTTGTCTTGTTTCTCAAATGGGACTGAAAACATTAGGCTGTCGGTTAGGAAGAATAATTATCATTAACATCCATAACGTAGCACAAAGAACAATACTGGCTATATTAATCATAGGCATTATATATTTATCATGTATGTGATAGTTAAACATACTTTGTTATGTCTATGATATTAATAATATACTCGCCCGAGAAGAAGAATGTGCAGCAAAAACAAATGTGTTTCCTTGGTAACCCTTGGCATTATGTGCTGAGAAACTTCAACTCTACTTTCACTACAGGTAGTGGCAATGGCATAGCCTATTTTTACTGCAGTTCTTTTGCATTTAAAACAGCGACTATGTGAGAGAGAGATGAATGAACTTTAAATTAAATATGCAAGGAGAAATGTTTTAGGAAACAATTTTAATTTTTATGTGACTTTGAACGCATCTAAACTTCATAAACTCCAATATTCAAATGTACCTCTTTTTTTACAGACAAGTCTACTTTCAAGCAAGCAACATTTGATTATTGTAATATATTATATTGCTTGTCATACTTAAAGAGTAACTAAACCCCAAAACAAAACTGTCCATGTTTCAGTGTCAGATTAAGAGAGGTGTCACTGTCCTCCTGAACACACCCCCACGTTCCCCCCTCCGCTCATCCTCCACACTTGGCCACACCCCTCCATGCTTCCTGGCACTGCCCACTTTGTAGAATTTTTCAAATGTTATGATTTTTCATGGGGTTCAGTACCACTTTAATTACTACCAGGTAACTGTAGCTTGTTGAAAAGCATTCCAGTCAATGACCTGTGAGTGTGAGAGGTTAAGGTAAATTTCGCTCGTGGCTGCTTTAACAGGGTGATATATGCTCATTAGGGCAGACCAGAATTTCAAACAGGTTGGATTTTTATGTGACCATATACTATTGCTGATTCGGAGCTGATCATGAGGTGTCACCCCTTGTATGCAACATGATGGTCAGCACACAATTAGACTGAAATCGCCCGACTGCAAAAATTGTGGCATGACTTGAAAATAATTGCATAGTGTACGCTCATCAGCGGGATGCACACACACATCTGTGCATACATGCATGAAGCAGGAGACACTCCATATTGAGAACAACAATACACAAGATATGAGTTAGTCAGTCACCTGGTGATACTGTACCCACTTTTGAATGTATGCATAAGGCTTGAAACATGCTCTGAAGGTGTTTGAAGTGGACTGCTAATGTAACATCAACCTCTGCAAAGAATGCTCCACCATCTGAGCAGGAAAAAAAAAACGTGACTGTAAAAAATAGTGATTTAAATACCAGTCAGTTCAGATACTAATTATACAGAAAGACAGAATGAGAAAAAAATCCAGAAAATCACATTGTCTGTTTCTTAAAGAATTTGTTTGCAAATTATGGAGGAAAATAAGTATTTGTTCAATAAAAAAGTTAATCTCAATACTTTGATATATACCATTTGTTGGCAATGACAGAGGTCAAACCTTTTCTGTAAGTCTTCACCAGGTTTTCACCCACTGTTGCTGGTATTTTGGCCCATTCCTCCATGCAGATCTCCTCTAGAGCAATGATGTTTTGGGGCTGTCGCTGGGCAACACAGACTTTCAACTCCCTCCAAAGATTTTCTATAGGATTGAGATGTGGAGACTGGCTAGGCCACTCCAGGACCTTGAATTGCTTCTTACGAAGCCACTCCTTCGTTACCTGGGCGGTGTGTTTGGGATCACTGTCATGCTGAAAGACCCAGCCACTTTTCATTTTCAATGCCCTTGCTGATGGAAGGGGGTTTTCACTCAAAATATCATGATACATGGCCCCATTCATTCTTTGCTTTGCACGGATCAGTCGTCCTGGTCCCTTTACAGAAAAACAGCCCCAAACCATGATGTTTCCACCCCCATGCTTCACAGAAGGTTTGGTGTTCTTTGGATGCAACTCAGCATTCTTTCTTCTCCAAACACGACAAGTAGAGTTTTTACCAAAAAGTTCTATTTTGGTTTCATCTGACCATATGACATTCTCCCAATCATCTTCTGGATCATCCAAATGCTCTCTAGCAAACTTCAGACGGGCCTGGACATGTACTGGCTTAAGCAGAGGGACACATCTGCCACTGCAGGATTTGAGTCCCAGGTGGTGTAGTGTGTTACTGATGGTAGCTTCGTTACTTTGGTCCCAGCTCTCTGCAGGTCATTCACTAGGTTCCCCAGTGTGGTTCTGGGATTTTTGCTTATTGTTCTTGTGATTATTTTGACCCCACGGGGTGAGATCTTGTGTGGAGCCCCAGATCGAGGGAGGTTATCATTGGTCTTGTATGCCTTCCATTTTCTAATAATTGCTCCCACAGTTGATTTCTTCACACCAAGCTGCTTACCTATTGCAGATTCAGTCTTCTCAGCCTGGTGCAGATCTACAATTTTGTTTCTGGTGTCATTTGACAGCTCTTTGGTCTTAGGAATAGTGGAGTTTGGAGTGTGACTGTTTGAGGTTGTAGACAGGTGTCTTTTATACTGATAATGAGTTCAAACAGTTACCATTAAAGCTGCAGTAGGTAACTCTGAGAGTAAAGCAGAATTTGCTTGAAAATTTAAACCCAAAAAAGCTTCACATCACTCCCCCTCCCTCTACAATGCACTCAAGCCCCGCCTCCAATGCCCTCCTCCCTGTTTCAGCTTAGCTACTGGCATAACAACTGCCAAAGATAATCAGCTGACGCGATTTAGAGAACAAACTTTCGTGAATATTTCCTAACAGTAAACCACATATGACAACATTAGCTGTGAGTGCATGGATGATCGCACACGCTGCGGAGGTTTACTGTAATACCACCACCAAAAAAAAAAAAAAAACAACTAATATTAATCAAGCAAGAGTAATTACCTGTCAAGCAGAAACATTGCCAACTCGGAGTCGGTTTTAAATGCTTTCAGGTCCCGTAGCTCCCTCCACCTCTCAAAGGCTACGCCAATATTCACCCTCATTTTATCTCGGGCTCAGTCAACTTCTTTCTTCTTAGCTTTTTTGTCCTCCTCGGTCATCTTCTTTTTTGTTGGCAGCGGCGTTACGGGCAGTTTCTCTTTAGGTGGCTGTTGCAGCCGGTTATGTAGAGGAGCGAGGGGGGGGGGGGTCACAGTGTGTGTGAGGAGTGATAGACAGATGTCAGACAACCTATCAGACGTTGCTCTGGCTCTGATTGGGTGTTTTCTACCGGGCGTGATGGATTCTTGCAAGTCGCAGTAGGGGCTGTAGGCGCGACCAATTGAGCTGCTTTTTTTTATCAGATTACAAATCTCATTTCCTACTTTCAGGACATATGGACAGTTTTAGGAAATATCACTGTTGAGAATATTTTAGTTACAAGCATAAGGTTGTTTCTTCTGTCATCACAAGAATGTTAAGAATAAGGCAAGAGGTGTGACCTCGACTTCAGATCAAAGGGTAAAACGAACACAATGCATGCTGAGTATGGAATAACTGGTTTAGACTGGGTTTAAAGATGTTTATCTGTGTGTGCTGTGTTCTTTAAAGATATCCTTCTTTAAATGTCCATAAAGGGTGTTGACCCTAAAGGAAATTTGCCCTCAGGACAGGGCTGCATTGGTCAGAGGACATTCTCAGATACCTGATAGCTGATAAGTCTGACACTGTTTAAATATGTTCACATTCTGTGCTTTATCTATACTCTAGTTAAATGTTAATGAAATTAAAGGGCCTATGTATTTTACTTTTAAGGTACATGCACTCCAAAAAGAGATGTGTCAAAAGAAAACAGCATAGGTGGGTGTGGTAACAAGTATTTTGAATCCTCTAATCAATTGAAGTTTAAAGGCATCAATTATTTAAAATATGTCACACATAGAATATGTGAGAATTAACTCAACAGGTGTAGTCCTTGATTATACTTAGGACATGCGTACTTTTTGACACAACTGTTCTTCCAGAGTAAGTTTAATACTTTATTGAGAAATTGGGATTTGTTGTTTAAAGTGACTACATGGGTGTGAAGACTTTTTGCCTCAGGGGAAATTCTTCCAGTTAGCTGATAAGAACTTTTAGAAGCATAGCATTATCACAAGAGGGAACCTATCACAAATGGTATATTATAAGCTGTTTGTTTCTGATTGGTTGACTGTGAGCAGGGGCGGAACCGCTCCTCCTCTGCAGGGTGTAACTTTGCTGGATGTTGCTAATAAAAGGCTGAAGTAAATAAAGGATCTTTTAATAGAGTGAATGCTCTATTCCCGATATATATATGTATATCGTAATGAAGCTATTGAGTCCTGTGTAATTTGTTCTGTGTCCAGGTTGTCAGAGAATATAAGAACCTGGGAGAATATGGGGACTTCAGTGTCTAGTATGGGAATTAGACTGAAGTACAACAATCACAAAAAGTTACTTTTATTCAAGTTACCTACTGCAGCTTTAATACGGGTAACAAATGGAGGAGAGAGGAGCCTCTTAGGCCTGGAATATACTTGCTTTTTAACCTCGCGTAATGTCGCGTTGACACAAGCAGCAGGCTGTGTCTTAGGAACGTACTTGCTTGCGCACTCCACGTAGTACTGGAGAATTCCACTTGGAGGCAGAGTACAGAACTCATTCCAGATAGAGTGTTTCCGGATTCATAGGGCAAAAACAAAACAAACATGGTGACCATAGAAGAGATAAGCTTCTGGTTATTGTTGAGATCATGACAGAAAAAAAGAAGGTGACAGTTACGTAGATGACATGTGAGACCTCAGGCACGGCGTGCCTTACTGGTTACTTGCATATTGCAGAGTGCGGACGCGTTGCGTTAATTTCAGAGGACGTGCACAAACGACGCTTGAAACAAACGCAAACTACACGAGGCAACCATGATAAGCACAAGCCAGTAGTCTTGCTTGTTTGTAGGTGACCAAATACTTATTTTCCACCATAATTTGCAAATAAATTCTTAAAAAAATTACACATGTGATTTTCTGGATATTTTTTCGCATTTTGTCTTTCATAGTTGAGATTTACCTATTATGAAAATTACAGGCCTTTCATCTTTTTAAGTGGGAGAACTTGCACAATTGGTGACTGACTAAATTCTTTGTTGCCCCACTGCATCTACCCTAGGGTGTAGGAACCGGGGGGACAGGGGGAACTTGCCCCCCCCCCCCCCCCAATATTGGAGAACCATGGAGGAGAAAAATATTAGATTTTTAAATATTTTTCTTACATACTTTTGTTGGAATACAGCCATGGTTACTGGGCCAAAGCACAGACCTCCCGCCAGTAGGATGGCTAATCACTCAACACTCTTAGTTTCAACAGGAGGAGGGGGAGTTGTGAACACCCCTAACCCCAAATAATCTAGCTACTCCCCGGAACTCACTCTCTTTTCCCTATGAGCCCAATGGACTCGCATAGAGAGAGAAATCGGCGCTTTGGGCTTCCATTCTCGCTGCCGAGGGGAGAGGAGCGTATGGAATTATATTTCAGTCAAAAATCTCGAGCGAGATTTTCAACCCTCACCTGCACGTTTTCAACAAGGCACGCACGTAATTGCTCATGCGCCTGCGCGCATATTCAACAACACGTGCGTGTAGAATTTATCTCATGAGTATCCAACAACCCACGCATGTGGATTTCACCTCACACGCGCTCTACACGAAGCTTTCATACACGCGTGAGGGTAAATCTTAGGAGAGACTGCGCCCTCGAAAACAAATTCTGCGCGAGCGAGTAAAAGACTTTTGACTGTTTGGAGGAGGAGCCTAATGTTGGCACTGACCCTGTGTAATTGGTCTTTTTAAATCGGTAACGCCCGCAGGATCTGTAGAGTTATGTATGTATTTTCACAGTTTAACAATACAAGAAAATGGCATTTGTCAAACAAAGAAAACATGACTTTGGTGATGCCAGATGGCCAGGAAAATAGCAAAAGTACATTGGTGTGGCATTCAAGCAGAGAAAAAAAGGAAAACTAAAAACGTAAATAAATTAAATGAAATGAAAAATACTTTTTAAAAGGGGCTAGGGGTAAAAAGTTCACTAACAGTTCATTATATTCTTTCAAGCAATTGCAGTACTTTTCTCCATTAAAGAAAGTGAAGGAGAAGAAGAGTTTCATTTCTTTCAGGAAGGTATAAAACAGAGGTTTGCATTTGAGAAATTTACATTTATGAATGAAAAACTAACAACAGAATATAAATTATGACTTTCAATATGAGGGTTTATTTTTCTTTTCGTAGGATTCTAAAAGTAATGTGATGTTTTCTGAACTCTTATGAAAAAAGTCACTGATCATGTGAGCGTTACTGATTTTAAAAGGCCAATTACACAGGGTCAGTGCCAACCTTAGGCTCCTCCTCCAAACAGTCAAAAGTATTTAACTCGCTTGCGCACAATTTACTTTCAAGTAGCAGCCTCTCCTAAGATACGTCACGCATGTATGAAAGCTTCGTGTAGAGCGCGTGTGAGGTGAAATCCACATGCGCGGGTTGTTGGATACTCATGAGATAAATTCTACACGCGCATGTTGTTGAATATGCGCGCATGAGCAATTACGTGCGTGCCTTGTTGAAAACGCGCAGGTGAGGGTTGAAAATCTCGCTCAGGATTTTTGACTGAAATATACAGGTCCTTCTCAAACAATTAGCATATTGTGATGAAGTTCATTCTTTTCCATAATGTAATGATAAAAATTATACTTTCATATATTTTAGATTCATTGCACACCAACTGAAATATTTCAGGTCTTTTATTGTTTTAAAACTGATGATTTTGGCATACAGCTCATCAAAACCCAAAATTCCTATCTAAAAAAATTAGCATATTTCATCCGACCAATAACCAATAACAGGCACACTCCTGTGCACGGTGGCTCTGGATGTTTCTACTCTAGACTCAGTCCACTGCTTCCGCAGGTCCCCCAAGGTCTGGAATCGGTCCTTCTCCACAATCTTCCTCAGGGTCCAGTCATCTCTTCTCGTTGTGCAGCGTTTTCTGCCACACTTTTTCCTTCCCACAGACTTCCCACTGAGGTGCCTTGATACAGCACTCTGGGAACAGCCTATTCGTTCAGAAATTTCTTTCTGTGTCTCACCCTCTTGCTTGAGGGTGTCACTGATGGCCTTCTGGGCAGCAGTCAGGTCGGCAGTCTTACCCATGATTGCGGTTTTGAGTAATGAACCAGGCTGAGAGTTTTTAAAAGCCTCATGAATCTTTTGCAGGTGTTTAGAGTTAATTAGTTGATTCAGATGATTAGGTTAATAGCTCGTTTAGAGAACCTTTTCATGATATGCTAATGTTTTGAGATAGGAATTTTGGGTTTTCATGAGCTGTATGCCAAAATCATCAGTTTTAAAACAATAAAAGACCTGAAATATTTCAGTTGGTGTGCAATGAATCTAAAATATATGAAAGTTAAATTTTTATCATTACATTATGGAAAAGAATGAACTTTATCACAATATGCTAATTTTTGGAGAAGGACCTGTAATTCCATAGGAGCGATACAAACCACAACAGCCTGCTGATTGATCAGGTGAATTGTATCCAGCTGATGGGATAAACCCTGAACCTGACCTATTTAAGCCTGCAGAAGGCAAGGCAAGGCAATTTAATTTGTATAGCACACTTTCAACAACAAGGTGATTCAAGGTGCTTTACATGATGAAGAGGTAAAATAAAAATAGCAGTAAAGCACAGACAAAGCATATCATACACATACATCAAGGCATTACAAAGCATATAATTTAAAAACATTAATCTTATTTAAGAATCTTTGAATTACAGATTCTACCATAGAGGGAGAGGGAGCCAATGAAACGCTGCCCTGCTGTGTGCTACAGAAGCCGAGAGCTACTCACCCTACGCAGCTTAGCTGAGCTCCATGGGAGAAGATTGCTGAGCTGAGCCTACGAACTAGAGGACCCGAGTTCTGGCTAGCGGTGGCTAGCAGCCGCACCCAAGGCTTCACTGTTAGCATTCCACTAATGGCTAACTGACCAACTATAACAGCTGGCTTCTATGATTTATTGCCGGTCTTTTCAGACAACGGAGCCACCCTTCAATGGAGATCTAAGAGTCATTCAAGGTTTGGGCAGAGATAAGTTAGCTTAAGATAAACAAATTATGGGTTGTTTTTGATTGGCTATTTCACTGTGTTTTTGCTGCATTTGTAAGAATTAATTCTTCAACTGTTTGGGTATAAACAGTGTTTTCAGAAGTTTCCGACTGATAGAATGAGTCGTTTTAAATCCTGCAACATAAGTTACTCCGTTCCACCGGAGGGGCCCGGCCCCACCAGATGTCGCTGTGGAGCTCTATGCATGCTGTATGCATGCTTAAATTAATCCGTAGAACAGGATCATTCTTTACAGAGTAATATTATATGAAGACTGATTCTGTTATACACATCTCTGTTTCCGTATATCTCAGTATTTGACAGAATACTGACAAGCTCAGTAGGCTAAATCCTCTTGAAATAGCAATTTATGGCTGGCCACTGAACGTTTGCTTAAATTATCAAAATCTAAAATCCCAGTGCCTTCCCCGATAGTGGAAGGCAGCAATGCACCATATGTCGTGCAGTCTGTCGGAAATGTATTAGAAGAAGAAGAAGAGGAACAAGAAGAAGAGGAAGAAGAAGAATTACATAATGCATCTCTTAATTTATCACGGAAGAGACACCACTGGTTTAAACACTGAAAACTAGTCGTCTATCTCGTTTCTGAAACCGCCTTCTCAGTGTGTCTAAATACTATTTTAGATCAATCACTGCGGTGACCAATCCTTAAAATAGAATCATTTCTCTAAAAGCTTATTGATTTCTAATTCAGCAAACGACTAAATGAAACATTACTTCACCCAAAGAATGTTTTTGGTCTTCACGTTTGCTTTGCATTGTGAATTGGTTGTTTGAACACAAACCAAAAGGTGCTAATTAGTTTTAAACTAACTTAGCTTCACTCCCACAACCCTTCAATACAACCCTTGGTTCTTTAAGCAAACATATTCATTCTGAACTGTGACATCATGATCAATTTATTGGTTATTGTTTCCATTTCTTTGCATATTTGTCCATTTTGATGTTTTACGTTTGCTAATTAGTTTTATTATTCGTTCTTCTTTTTACTTAGTTTAGTTGTGTTTTAGTAGCTTAGTGAGTTTTTTGATTAAAGTGTTATGACTGAAAGTTTAATTCTTTTTGTAATAAACTCATGTATTTTGGAAGGTCTGTTTGTTAATATTCCATATACATACTGTGTGTAATAACTTGCTGTTCAAAGTACGCCAATAACTTATTCCTTCATCTAATGTTTAATTATCTCAGCCTTATCAGGCAGGTAATCATAATCATAAACATTAACTGAGATTGAACTACTTGGCTATTTATTATTTCCTGGATCCCAGGATAGTGCCCCAAACCTGGTAATTTTGACAAAATTATTAATCTTATTAATAATTGCCCTAAGCAATTATTCATAGCCAAAACCTACCTATCTGTGTCACAACACTTTTATTTTTGAAAGACAGTGGTCTTGGTCTTGTTACCCACCCAGCCCCACCCCTCAAGGCCAGGACTGTGAGGCAAGAGTGGAGACACAGACAGTGACAGTCACAGTCACAGAATTTAGGATAAAAACATGGCAGCAGCTCAGTTTAAAACAGTTCTTTCTCATAGGGAAGAAAAGAAAGAGAGAAAATGTGAGTTGGTAAACATTTTGTCTGGGAGGATAATTATATTTTCTGTCTAATGTTATGTTAAACTGATGTGATTCAACATTTTGTTAGGTGACATTAAACATTACTATCAACATTAGCCAACAGAACTATGGTGGACTTTCCAGTAAGAAGCGATTTGGCACTAAATACATAATAAAGGATAGTGACTTGCCCATCACAATATTCATATAAAAGATTTGCCATCAAATAGGACAACATATATCATAAAGTATTTAATAATATGGCTCCTACAGCTGTGGTAATGTACAATTACATTAATTGTCCAATAGAAAAGAGAAATTTGTTTGGTGCTGTCTCACATCTTCCTAGAATTTGAGAGGAGCTTTATTGACTTCTCCTCATGTAAACATAATTCAAATTCAACTGACTTTAGTAGAAATATTGATGTTGTTTAGACTGTCTCCAAATAACCCATTTTTCACGCTGGGTAGTTTTGCTGTTGGAAATTAAGTGCAAATACTCAAATATGAAATATGAAATAAAATCCAGTGCAACATTTGGCATGAGCCGACACTTCTGGAACTTGTTGTTGGAGGAAAAATATCCCAACCAAAGACATGCTTTCACATGGAATACTTTAGATGGGGGGCACCAGGGGCCAGACCCCTTGCAGAAATGGCCCTGGCATTCTCTACTGAAGAGATACTGCTAAATCAGTTTCTCATGGTGATTTGCGCTGGCACCGAAACCATAACTAATTGTCCCCTTGGACCAGTTAATTTTTTTTTTACTTTGAAAGTATTAATTTACTAACAAATTAAAAATTAAGATGTTGCACTTTAACTTGAGCTGTCTTGAGATAGGATCACACATGTGATCACAGCTTTGGAGCTGAAAGTGACTCTTTGGCTCACTTATTATAATAAACAATTATATATTCCCCTACTTTTTTGTTGTTGTTTGTTTCATTCTTTTGTTCTGTGCCTCCCATGAAAAACCCTGGCCCCACTCTGGCCCCCTGTTAATTAAATTTGGTCTAGCACCGCCACCCTTGACAGCGCCCAGCCTGTATTCTCTCTTATAATGATCATCAAATCAAAGCACAGATCTACCATAAGTGATTGACACCTGCTGGCCTGCCTTAGGCTTGCCACCAGCTCTTACTGCTGTGACTATTAGAAACTAGCTGCCTCCTCCCAGGGTCAGAAGTCCCACTAAGGAAAAAACTGCTTTAGGTTTTCCTTCACTTTAAATTTTCTAATATACCTGATGTATATTTGCATATACAATATGTCAATAGAGTTTAATTTATAGTTTTCACATCTTCATGTCATGTGGTAGATCCCAGCTGACTGGTGGGAGAAAAAGTAGCTCCTGGTTCTAGGAAGGTTGGGTACCTCTGATTTAGACTGTTGGTGAAGAGAGGTTCAAACATGATAAGAAGTGAACGCAGTTAAATTTAAATACTAATATAAAAAACATGATTTTAATATTGCATTTGCCTTCCATCACTATTTTCTATACCTTATTAATGTCCACTCTGTTCATATTAGAGATCAGATGAAGTTCAGCTCGAAACTAGTGAAGGTGAGACAAGGTGAGACAAGGAGAGCCAGCTCTGCAGAGCTACAGGTAGGTGCTACAAAGAAGGGTGAGGTGATTTTAGATTGTTGATGATGAGAGGAAGGTTCAAACATGATAAGTGAACACGGTTAAATTGAAATAATAATAAAACAAGCATGAAGTAAATGCAGGGCTAAAAAGAGCTTTTCACTGTCTTGAAAAAAAAGATGCTACATATTTCAAAAAGCTGCCTTTTCATCACTTCGTAGATCTTGTTTTTGAAAGCAAATTGTTTGATAGAAGTTTTAGTGTCCTCTAAAGGCTCAAAATTTGCCTCCTGTCCACAATGACAGAAGCAAATTGAACCATGTTACTGTCTGTCATATCCATTAGGATAAACTTGACTTACTGGACAAGAAGACAGTTTGCAAGTAATTTGTGGCTGTAAATGACAGGATGGAAAAACAGTTGGGCTCTTTTGCCTAGGCCAGTGTTTTCTAACCTTTTGTTTGGCACGGCACATGTTTGCACTTGTGTTGTTAATTTGAGACATATTTTAATTCAAACTATAAACACATCTGTCAGGTTTGCGATATGGGTCCACCCTCAAATGTTAAACTCATTCCTATGCTCTTGTATCTACCCATCTGTTTTTGCAGTTTTAATGCATGTTCACAGTATAATCAACTATTGTTCTGTACAGACATGATTGTTGAAAAGCACACATGAAAAACGTCAGTCAATTTAAACAGCAGACAAAGTATATAAAGGTGGGCTGCAGACAAGAGGCATGAAAAAAATTTTTTTAGCCGTTTTTCTTCTTACATGCATACACACATACCTAATCCTAATAAGTGTGGAAGTTTTGCATGGTGAGCAGTCTAAGAATTTGCCATTTTCAGATAAAGTAGCATAAACTAAATGGAAGCAGGCTATCATACCTGTTGATAATATCCCACAGTCTGAGTCCATCATCTCTGTAGTAGAAGTTTGGTACTTCCTTTACCCCACGCTCCGCAATGTCTTCAGGCATGCAGAGGGAACTGTATGTTATCGATGCCAGGGATCTCCTTAGAATTGTTAACATACCCTCTCCTCCAGAAGCTGAAAACTAGAGAAAGGTCCAATTAAAGTTAAAAACAAAGTCTTTCATTTAAAATCAAAGATTGACGATGTCCTTTTGAGGATAGTTCCTACTTTGGTGAAAACACCCTCCTCAGATATGAGTCTTTTCCGAGCTAAGAAGTTGATCTGTAGAGTGTAGCGAGTGTGAGGTATGAGAAGCTGAAAAAAGAGAAAACTGTTTTATAACAACACCAGGAACAGTTTGCACAAATTACAGCATGTTGTCTTTTCAGGATTACAATAATACAGTCAAAACGTCAGAGGGAGGACCATTTATAAAGTAACGGATCAAGTGTTTCTACATGTTGCATCATCATGAGAATCTGTCAGTATGTGCACAGCAAATCACAGTGGAACTTCTAGCTTCAGTTACCTTGTAGAGAGGATGCACCATGGGCACGTTGCGCAACAGTGACACTGCAAATACCTCGGCCAGCAGGTGAGTGCGCAGCAGGTGAACATTGAGCTGATGCTCACTGAAATCTGCGCTTCTGACAAAAATCTTTGCCAGCAGCCAGTCATACTCAGAATCAGATGGCAGGAAGATTGGGTTGTCTTCTGCTGGTTTCTGCTTCAGCTACAACAGGGTGTAGTTAAGGTATAGGTATAGTTATCCAGGTACAGAAAAAAATACAGAGTACATGCAGACAACTTTTACCAAGTTATTTTCTGCTGATTCATGTTTTGTTTAAACTCCATAAGGAATTCTAACTGAATCCAAACTGAGGTCTGAACTCCAGCTTACCAGAACAGTAGTCAGAGGGGGTGTGTGTCTTTGAATATATAACCCTTCAACAAATGAACGAAAGAACAAAGCAGACTAGTCCTGAAAGTGATACACCTTTGATCTTTGCGTTAACTGTCTGCCAAGTTTTTTCTGTTAGTCTATTTTCTAAAAAGAAAATTTCCCTTTCGACCTTTGTCAATTCCTAACAAAACACATAGTTTGGATCTTGATCTGGGATGTAACATGGACTCTCAAAACAATTTGTGTTTTCTGTATTTAAAAGTGGTCTGAATAATTCACAAACCTAGTAGGCCATCATGTATCAATATATTTTTAGAAGTGCAAATCTAGATATGGGTTTGAAAACCTCACTTTTTAAACATAGAAAAGGCCTTTGGAGTCACACTTGTCTAAACAAAAAGTAAAAAAAAGAATTTATTTCCCAATACAAAAAGACCTTTCTAACAATAATGTGTTGAAACAAATATCCGGCAGCTTATTGGCAACACAGAAGAGAACTGATTTAGTTCTCCAAGTAACCTCAAAGATTTTCGAAGCTGGAAAAGTAGTCGAGATTTATGAATAAGAAACTGAAGAAGGGTTTTACCAGTATCTGTTTGATGCATTTTTGCTCTCGAATTATTAATAATATTATTAAGCTACCAGATAGATTTTTTTTGTGCCTGAGCCAAATGATTGACATATTGTTAATGTTTTCTTATTACCATTTACCTTTCAGCACTCCGTGTTAGCGTTACATTTGAGTGACCATTTTGTGCCCAATGATATGTTGTTATGATCAATTGTAGATGGAACATTATTTTGGGATTATACTAATGTGACAAATGCTGTCCTAGCAATAATGTATTACCACTGGCTTTACTGCAGTGCAGTTAAATATTGATGAGCAAAACATAGACTGATTTTTTTTTTTAAGTAAGACTTTTAGCTGCTTCCATTCACTGCTGCTATGTTTTATACAATCACTGTATGCGGACACAGGTGTTTGAAAAAATTGAAGTGCTGGTGCACACCTGTTAGCTTTAGAGTAGCAATGCTGGTCAAATAAGTAGATCAATCTAAATCCTGCTGGAAGTTTAGTTTTTTTTTTTTTGCAGAGAAGTGGTCATTCATCACTGTGCTGAATTACTGACAGACTGGTTAACATAAAAGGCTTATCAGACCCCGTGGGTCTCCTAGCTACTGTGATCAGAAATTTCTCCCGAATTCCTCTTCATTGGACAAACCATAAGGTAAATCTTTGCCTTAGTTGATTTCAAGCTGGAGCTTTTGCAATTACTACTTTTATATTGGATGGCCACAGTCTTAGAACATTGATGTGCACTTAGGTGCCTTGTTTGTTTCCGTTAAATATTTTTTTACATTATATATTATATCCAGCTCTTCCGTTTCCTGCCAAACCTGAATCTTCTGGGTTGTAAATGAAACATTTAGCTGAATACTCAAATTGTATTTATTTTAATTGCTTATGAGTGCTAATCTCACCTGAATAGCAATTGGCATGAGATTATCATCCGGAGTTTTATGGAGCAAGACAAGTGGAGCCATAAGGTACTGCTTCTTGTCATTGATGATGCTTGCTTTCACACCATCCATTTGTTTGTAGTCACAGAGGAATATGTTGCCATTCTGTTTAAAATGTTAAGAAACATTCACAAATGTCAAAGTCAATTTAGTGTTAAAATGCAACTACTACAGGGCTGCAATATATTTTTGTAAAAATGGTCACCTTCATTTCTTCTGCCAAGCTGCAACGACAGTCAGGAAAAACCATGTTGTCAGTGACAGGAAAGTTGTCAGGCAAGATGGTGCAGCGGCGAATCAACATGGGATTGACCCCATTTAAAAACTGGTAGCCAAAAAAGGCATCTTCCTTCCAGTGTTGTTGAACATAGTCTGTAAGAAAATAGAACAAAAGCACAATATTTCACAAAAACACAATAAAAAGTATAGAAATAAAAACAGAAAGATAAATACATATCTCAAACATTGTGAAATACCAAGCTGAATTCTTTAAGGCCAACAGAGCTGCTTAAACTTTTTTGTTGTTGTTGAAGCATATACTATATAACAATGTATATGCATTGTGTCAAGGGAAAATTATATTACCTTCTCAATTGAACCGCCACCAAATAACAGTGTCACTTTGTTAATTTTACCGCCATTTTGTTTGCAAAATACAAATAATAAACCCACACCCCCATCTTAACCAATTTTATGGCTTAGTGGGATTCACTTTAGTACAGGGGACAATACCAGATATGTCAGACTGTTTGCAACAAAACACCCTGTCAATATCATCAAGGTTCGTCCATCTGGTTTTAAGATCAGCCAGCCCCTTCAGTTTTAGTTCCGTCAGTCTAGAGAAGAAAAAATATAAAAATTATTGTGTGTATTGTTTGTATACATAAAAACATCATATTGAAAGTAAATTTGTATCAGAAAATCAGGATTTTACCCTGTGCCCGCTGTAAAAAGAAACTCTGTCTGCTTGGCAAAGGAGAATCTGACCTCAGGAGGAAGAGAAAGTGGGCTATCTGCCTTCATGCAGTGGGGAATCCCCTCCACATACACATCCCAGCTGAGAAAAAGATAAAATATAGATTCTGGTCATTTTAGCACACAAAGAAATTTTCATTTTATCTTTCAATTATAAGTTTCACAAGTTGGTTTATTGAATTGCTGAAGTACTTTTCCTCTAAGTCATTAACATGCAAACTCATACTCAAACAGGCAAGATGTTTATTTGTGTTCTTGCCACTCTGATCTCTCACCAATAGTCTTTCTGACGCTGCTTGAGTTCCTCTTCCCGACTGTACCTGCCAAGATGATGGTTATCTTCAAATCCTTTCAGAGCTGGGAAGAGATAGAAAAAAGTTCATGTCACGATGATGTGTTGATATTAATGTCCCCCTGTCTCCCTCTAGTTTAACAGAACCAAGCTTTTAACAGAATTTCAGCCTGCTCCACAAACCTGTTCCCTCTCTGAAGCGGTGCACCTTGCTGTCAGTGATCCAGCGGTAGATGGGAAAGTTGTAAGTGTCTCCCTCAGGGGATTTGACTTCCACCTTGGCAGGAAACCAAGAATCTTCTGGGAACAGCAAAAGAGGCTGTTTGTCGACCTCTATCAGCACCAGCTTTCCAAGGGAGGTAGGGCAGGAAATTGTAAAAGACGCCACCTAAGACAACAAAAACAGCTATCTGAAAATATTAAGACTATAAGTGCATACTGAAGGCAAGATTTTCCATAAAAATATGAATATCTCACAAAGATTGGATAATTTGAGCAATCACAATGAAATGAAAAAGTATGCACATGTTTTAAAGCTCTTTATAGTTTGTCTCATAACACAAAACATCAGTGAACCTTAGTAGTATTTGATGTAATAGACCAATACAAAGGAGTGCATAATAGTGTAGTGAAAGCAAAATAATTCATGTTTTTCATAATTTTCTGCTACATCATAATGTGAAGATAGTGGCATGGATTTATTCAGCCCCCTTCACTTGGACACCCCTAAACAACACTGTAATAAACTGCACTAAGATGTCAACTAATTAGTAAATAGAGTCCACTTGTTTGTAATTTATCTGACTATAAATCCAGCTGTTTTGTAAAGGGCTGAGAGGTATGTTTGGGAACAGAGTGAACAAACAGCTCCATCAAGACCAAGGAACACAGCACATAGGTCAGGGAAAAAGCTGTATGACAAGAATGACAAGAAAAAAGCCCATTTGACAGAGAGCCATGCGACATCTCCTTTAAAGTTGCCGTGCAAAAGACACAACAAACTTGAGGAAAAAAGTGTTCTGAACTGATGAGACAAAGATTGAATGCTTTCACTGACATGCAAAATACTGTGCATGTCAGAAAAACATACAATACTTATTTCCTTAAACAGAGCCTTACTATTGATGAAACATGGTGGTTGCAGCATCATGCTATGAGGATGATTTTCATCAGCAAGGACAGGGAAACTGCTCAGAGTTAAAATGAACATGGCTGAAGCTAAATACAGATTGACCCTGGAAGAAAATAGGCTACTGTTAGAGGCTGAAAAGCACTTAGAACTGTGGTTAATTTACTAGCAGGGCAATTACTCTGAACAGCCAGAGCTACAATTGAATAGTTTAGATCAATGCCTACTCATCTGTTAAAGACACTTGATCAAAGATATTTCTGCACAGAATAATGGAGAAAAATTCTGCCTTTATTTGTAAAACTGGTAGAGATATGCCCTTAAAGACTTCCAGCTGAGGTTGCAGCAAATTGAGGTTATACAAGGTATTGACTCAAGGGGGCAAATTAATTACTCTCTTTTTTCTCATTTTAATTTTAAAACATTTTTATAACTATGCAACTTGTTCTATCCACTTCAGAACTATGCACTACTTTGTGTCACATAAAATACCAATTAAATATGATGGAGCTTGTGGTTTTAGTCTGACAAAATGTAAAAAAGTTCAAGGGCCGTGAATACTTTTGCAAGCTTCCGTGTCGTACTTCTCCTGGATGTATTTCATAAATAAAATGCAGTAACTGTATGGCATCACACTTACCCTGTTACTAAACAAGTGACAGGGATTTTGTAATTCTCGGTCTAAAGTGAAGCAGATAAAGCAGGTGCTACATTTGAACTTGAAGCTAAATCTTTCAGACTTACAGCTCCTCTGACAAATGCTGCGGCTCCCTTCAAGTTCAAGAGCCACTTGCGTTCACTTTCTCCACGTGTGCCAACCAGCTTAATGAAGATATTGTTAAAAGTGGTGGCAACGGCGCGATTGGCAGTGAACACAGTTACTTCATAATCCATCATTTCTACTCTTGAAATCAGATCCACGTTGATGCTAAAAGAGGGAAAACAATAATTAACAGCACTAATTCATTGGTTGCTACTTTTCATTGTAATACCATTAAAAAGATGGCTTGACAAACTACCTTGATGTAACACTACAACAAAACAATTTCTATTTTGAATATGAACAAAACTTTTTAAAGAGAATTAAATTGATTAAAACTACTGCAACACAATAAGATAGACAAATACAATTTAATATAACTCCATTTAGAAGATTCTTATTTGCAACATTTGTTTCTGTTCTGCAACAGCCTTTAAAAGTATTTGTCCTACCTCTGTTATTAAGACCACAAAGTTCCTCTGAAGAACTGCTGTTTGGTGCAATGTATCACCACCAATTTCATTATATACACCTACACAACATTGTGGGAGTGTTCCTTCGGTACCAGTAAGCAGTTATGGTGATGTAACTACCTGGAACGTAACCTCCGACCTCTCATTTTTGACATTGTTCCAGTTCTTACTTGAATGTGGGGACTTTCATTTCTTTGAACACTCTGGGTTTGCATACCTCTTAAGATATGCATGACCTCAAAGACTGGAAATGTGCCACAACCTGCACAGCCATCGTGGGAAAATATTACTGATAGTAAGATAATACAATTAATAAAGGATGCATGTGAATGTAGAATGACACATGGATAATCAAATAAAGTTGTCTAAAATAGTTTTCCCAGAACACAATGTTAGCGTATATTAATTTAACACAAAAAGTATGTTATGCTGTTTATCACACAAAAGCATAGATAGATGCGGTAAACAACAAATTTCTTGGATGCAAAACTGCTTTAAAGCATTTTTTTTTTTATTTAAAATCCCTTCTTGTGAACAAAACAAAAACTAAGATTGTAGCAATAGCTCTACAGGTCATAAGGCTATCTTGTAACAACTTGATAAAAACGATGACTCTGGAGATTATCTGATGCTGAATTTTTTTGTAGCTGCTGCATTTGAGCAACAACATTTCATATTACTATTAATTTCATAATTTAGGAAACACCTTGATGTTTATTGCAATACCTTTTACTGTGAGTAATGTGTCAGACATTGCAACATACTGTAAGGCAAGGCAAGGCAATTTTATTTGTATAGCACACTTTCAACAACGAGGTAACTCAAGGTGCTTTACATGATTAGGGGATAAAATAGAAATAGCAGTAAAACAAAGACAAATCAGATAATGTAAAAACAGCAAGAAGCATACACAAAACATATGATACATGAAAACATTACTCAAAGGCAGCTCTAAACAGAGTTTTTAGTTGTAATTTAAAAGAACTATGTGTTTCAGCAGCTTTGCAGTTGTCTGGAAGTTTGTTCCAGATTAGAGGAGAATAGAAACTGAAGGCTGCTTTTCCATGTTTGGTTCTAATTCTAGGGATGTTGAGTAGACTGGAATAAGAGGACCTGAGTGGTCTGGGGGGTTGGTATAGTAACAGTAGATCTTCAAAATACTTTGGTGCTATCCATTATATGATTTATAGTAAAAGTATGGTATAGTAAAACTAGTAAAAGTATTTTGAAGTCTATTCTCTGAGCTACAGGGAGCCATTGTAAGGTCTTTAGAACTAGGGTGATGTTCTCTACTTTCCTGGTTCTAGTGAGGACGTGAGCAGCAGCGTTTTGGATCAGCTGTCCAATTGACGTATTAGGCAGACCTGTGAGGATGCCGTTGCAGCAGAGATGGGGACTCGAGATTGAGACTCCGACTCGAGTGCGACTTAAGGAGACTCGTCCTCAAAAGACTTCAGACTGGACTCGGACTCAAGCTGCGGGACTCGTGAACAATGCTTATTTTTAGGAAACAGCTGATGAGCTCGCTGTTATTCCCCTCCCTCTGTTACCTATAACCTGCCCACGTCAGTGTTTCCCACACATAGACGAATCTGTGGCGTGTGTCACAGATTAAACTCCGACCGCCACAGATTCAACAACGACCAAAAAACCCCCAAAAAAATCAACACCGACCGTCACATATTGAATTTCGTTTTTGTTTTTTACGCTATTTAAAACACGCAGCGTATTCGTTCAGCTGCATTTATTTTTCTTGCTCTCTCTTCGTCTCTCTGTTGCTCACGTCTCTCTCGCACACACCCACCCACACACACACACAAACAGCCCCTCCCCTCCCTGCACAGCACGTCTGTCTGGATCACCTGTGGAGGCGTGGCCTATTTGGTGCAGAGAAGACGGCTGGCGAAAGGTTGGTAATCCGTGAACACTTTTAACACACAATCACAGATTAAAAAGTGCTATAAAATTTATATTCTGAACACAATAGTTTCAGTGTGTTGATGTTATTGTAGGTCCCAACCTTTAGCAAACAAGCGATTGCGCCTTCTTTAGAAAGTGAACTATAGACGCAAGTTTGCGATAAAATATAGGGTGTTAAAATTAATGTAATACAGTCTGTGTAACCAGTTATTAACTTTTTTTTTTACTTATTGACCTTTAGGAATTGGGATATCCCTTTAGGAATCCTTGGTCTGTACTGTACTGTGTGTTCATGCTACAAGGCAAAATACAGATATTAACTTAAGCATTAAAGCATGACAAAGGAGTAAAGCATTCTTGGTGTTTTGGTCATGTTGCAAAACTAATTATATATCAAAATCAAAGCTGATACTGTATGCTAATAGACAAAGGAGTCATAATAACATATTACATGCTTTGAATTCCTTATATATAGCTATGCGGTGCTGGATGTGTCGCTGTAGGTGAGGATGCAACACTTATAACCGGAGACCTAGAAATGTTCTTCAGGTGATAAAAGTCTGACCTTGTAAGGACACAACTTTTAGTGTTAACCTTTTCTGAAACAAATCAGAACACCTGGGCCTATCATATTTAGAGGGGGTCTCAGGTGCTATTTAACTATTAAAATATGTTGGGTAAAAGGAAAAAAACAGTCTTTAGCCTGAAAGGGAACGTTCAGGTTATGCAACTTGCCTTTCCTGGTACAAATGGTGTAACTGTCGTCTGTTGTGCAAATGCTGTTGATAAAATAACTGAAAAAAGTACTTAACATACCACAAGTTTCTGACATGCCTTTTACCCTGTCCACCTGTGTCTTGCATGACCACCTGTTGTTCAACATTATTGAAGCATATTCTAATTGAATCTAAAGCAATCCACTGATTCTACCAAATGAACGTCATGCAAATTCAGTATTCCATTAAATGAAACAATGGTTCCTTTTAGTTTGACTTCTTATTGCATATTACACAAAATCTTAAGTATTTGCATTTGGTGCTGGTTCTTCATGTCTAGGTTGTAAGTAGAACGAGACAAAACAAATGTAAGGAAAATATTGGAAACTGCATTTAATCATAGACTGTTCATCAGTTGATCGAAAGACCGTAAAGCTAAAAAATGTAAATCTGTGCAGCAATATGACTTTAATGTCATTATAGATAAATGTAATAATGCATAAGCATCTCACTAAGACATGCATACACTATAAGTGTAGCATCAGTATTAATTCAAAATCATATCAGTCTAATCCATGTAAATAATATTTTAACTGTTTCAAATCAGCTTCAAATGATTTATTTTATCCATCCATAATCAACCTATACTTGCAGGGTCACAGGGTCAAATTGTTTACTGTCATTTCAAAATACATTGCAAAAGTATTTGAAAACTTTCAATTACACAATACAGACAAAACTACATACAAAACAACTAAAACAAAGGAAAGTAAAAAAATGTGTCTAAAGGCCAAAAAACATTAAGGACTACAAAACGTGTTTTGTCTAGTAGAAGTGCATTAAGCACAATAAAGTAAAGAATATGAAGTCTCAGGTTTTTGCTCTGCAGAGATAGTGTCCTGTGGTACGATTCTTCAGAGACTATCCTGCTTGTGTCTCTGATTTAAATCCAATGTTCAAAATGGCTGGCAAAGGTTTATGAAAATGAATGTCAGTTCCAGGCTGTGGATGCCCTTTATGAAGCCATCTTCCCCACATAAAGCAATGTTTCTACCAGACTAATGGTGGGAATATTTATTCTCATCCAAAGACTTTTGAAGAGCAATAAGAGCAGTGGGAATGCATACTGAGCCCGCTTTTTAACACTGTTTCATTTAATTCTTTTTCTTTTACCTAATGGTGTTTAACCTTTGATCACATAATGAACAGCCTGCTTGATTTTACTATTCTTTTTCTTAGTTTTTTTTCTCTCTTGCTCACATTTCTTCTTTTTACAATTTCGGGTTCTACTTATACCCTGGTAAAGATCCAGCTGTCCAAAATGCAATACTTTGATCTAGAGCGTATAATCCATGTTTTTTCTGTGGTGATGAAAATTAAGTGCTAAAAGGTGACCCAAAAAATCTTCAATTGAAAGCAACTTACACAAAATAGTAATTGAGCAAGATCCGACAGTTGAAGGAAGTTAGTTAAATTGCAGCAGTTGTTTGTAACAAACCAATGAGCTAACCTGTAACCAACTGATTTCAAAGTTAATACAATACGATAACAGCATTTTTTATTGAATAATATTCTACACAGTTTGTCAGGACTTGCAGTTTTTTCTCAGATGTCCTTGTATTACAAAGAAAAAGTCTAAGACATCCACAAAATCTTCTTTTAGCCAAATTTCTATTGCTGGGACAACATTGTGCAAGCATTTACAAAGTCCTTGAACAGTAGTGGAAATCGCAAGTCATCCCAAGTCGTTGATTGGATCAGGGTCCCTATCAAGGCATTTTCAAATTATCTGCATCAGAGGCCCTGACCAAACCCTATTACTGAGATCTGTTTTTGGTGCACTGTAATTTCCTCTGTGAGCCATGTTTTGCAGAACCAATTTTATAAAGTCACAGCCATCTTCTTTATTATTTTGGTAAAACAAGCCAAACCTTTCAAAATAATGTAAGTATTCTTACGTTTTACAATTACCTAATTCTAAAGCAGATCATCTGCTACATATTATTTTGAAGCTAGTTTTCAAAAATAGAGTGAATTTTAGCTTTAATATGGTATCAGATTGGATCTTGATATACATACATACAGTTTGAATTTAATTATCTCGGACACAAAAAATCCTGATCTAGTCATCCAAAACAGATAACAAAATCACAAAGATCTTCCTTCTTGATATTACACAATTAAATTATTCTGTGGATAATGATTTATCAATGTAAACTTTTTGTTGTCTGAAAGAAAGGCATCTCACACCCTAAAGCACCGTTTTACCATGCCAATGAGGCAGTACAAATGATTATTCTTTTTTCTATTTGTTTGTTTGTTTGTTTATTTTGCTAAGATGAGTTAAAGAGCCAGTTTGAGGGAAGAACCTCAAAGAAAACAGTTAGAAAATCTGGCCTCCTTTTATCTTTGACCCTTGTGTAAATGAGCAGAAACAAAAGATTTCCTAGAGATAAGAGGTGATTTAATCTCTTTAGCTTTTGTTTGTTGTCTGTCTCTGTTACTATCTGTCTTTTAAGTGTCAGTCTCATAATCAATTGTTTAAAAAAAAAAACTGTTTTTAAACTCTTCAGGAAAAATGTATTAATTTCAAATACAATTCACTGTCGTCTGCTAATACTTTTTATATATAATTTTTATTTCAGGAAAAAAACTGGAATGAACTTCTGATGTGTTATTAAAATTATTTTCAACATTTAGTAGCCTGATAAATTTTTTTCATTGCATTTATATAGATGTCAGACTTATATTCACTTTGGCTTAGACATAAGCCCACATTCTATAAGAAAAACATCAACATTTTTATTTTATTTGAGCTATTTTATCCTGAAACTATTTGTCACCTTTCTAATCTTACAAAACACACGTTTTATGTTCCTTTGTTTGTGTTGTGTTTCTAAGAGTGTATTTGATGTATTGATCCTTTGGATACAAACAAAGTTTTTTAACAAAAAAGACTAATATTTTCTTACATATTTTGCAAATAGATTTTTAGGTCATTTTGTTGTATTTAATGCATACTGAAGCTTTTAAAAAATTATTGTTTGTACATTTCAAAAATATTTTAGAAAGCGATATGTGATAATCTATGACTGTCATAAAGTCTTTTCAGACTATATGAAATTCTTTACATTCTTTCATTGATAGCTTAATTTCTTCTCTTCAAGCTTTTACAATTTTTTTCAGTTTTTGAAACTGGGGAAATGAAGCTGCAGCTCAAAGTAAGTAAACACATTTATTGGCATAAATAGCAGTGCACTAAAATTTGAATCAAATTAAAAACACTGATTTTATCATCATTATCTTGATGGCATTTAGTTACATGAGCTGTGTGACTGAAATACCTTGGATTTGTGATTGTAAAACTCAGCTGTGAAATGTGTTAGCACCATTAATGGATTTGCACATATCTTTATGTACAGGGAAATGCCCAATCCAGTCATCACACTTTGGAACTTGTACTAACATGGTCTAACATTGAATGTGAAGAAATAACAGTCCTCCCATAAAACCCTATCCTGTCTGATCATATTTTGATATTTCATAAATAAAATTAATTCAATTAAAAATAAAATCATTGGCATCCTTCCAAACAGGATTACTTCTTCCGCAGTAACTGAGGCAGCATCAGAGGTAACTGTTGAACCTCATTTGTGTTTGGACCGTTTTGATTCAGTTGAGTTTTGGGAATTTTCAAAAATATTACCCTAATCTAAACCTTCAACTTGCAAAGGGCCCAGGACTCTAATTTGACCCAATCCCAACCAAATTATTTAAGGACGTGTTCCCTTTGGTTACTGGCCCCATTTTAGATATGATGAATCTATCCTTAGTAAATGGATACGTACCACAGGAATTTAAGGTTGCTGTAATTAAACCTTTAAACTTTCTCAAGATCGAGATGACTTAGTTAATTTCAGACCTATATCGAATCTTTCTTTCTCATCTAAAATCCTTTGAGAAAATAGTTGCTAATCAAATGTGTGAGCCTCTAAACAGTAACAACCTTTTTAAAGAGTTTCAGTCAGGTTTAAGAGCTCATCATAACACTGAAACAGCACTGGTGAAGGTTACTAATGATATTCTCACGACCTCTGATGATGGACCTGTGTCTGTTCTGGTTTTGTTAAATGTCTGTGCTGATTTTGAAACAGTTAATCATAATATTCTCCTAGAAAGCCTTGAACATGTTTCAGGGATAAAATGAACGTATAGGCAGGGATTTATTCCCATAGGAACAGCGCTAGGCTGGTTTAAATCATATTTGTCTGTCAGTTTGTTCATGTAAAAGATAAATCTTTTTCATACTCAATGGTTATTTGTGGAATGCCACAATGTTCTGTGCCTGGACTTTCTTGGGATCACCAAGTTCCCATGAACACATGTATTGTATAATCTTTGTACACATTTTACCAGATGTACACAATTTTTCATCTGCTTTATTCAATTGAGTAATTTTTTTCTGCAGTGCTCTCATCTGCTTTTTTCCCAACTTAAAAAAAGAAATTAATTAATTTGTTAAACTTTTGCCATCTTAACAATATATTCCCATGAGCATTGTGAGACTTTCTTATGCCTCAACAAACACTACAAAGTCAAAAAAAGGATTTCAGGCAGAGGATGTCTGGTGTTTTCCCCAATACAATTCTGGAGAAAATAAGGAATCCAAACACATACTCAGAGACACAGTTGGCTATGTCCTGAGCACTCTGCCTTGTGGATTAGTTGTGCGGTTGGTTTACCTTATTGCTTGCCCCTTTGGCTTCCAATAAAGGAAACTTTAAACCAAAGTAGAAATTTATGGAAGCATATGTGTAACATAAATAAAATTAAAATGCATTTGCAGAAATGCTTTTTCATTTTCTAAATCTAGCTGCTATTTTTGACTCATAAATAAAATTAAAAATAAATAACCCAAACTGCTTTTTCATTTTACAATTCAACATTGCTCATTCTGTAACTTAATTAAAATGAAATAGAAAAGGACATTTAAGATTTAATTTTCAAATTGCACCCCAGCAAAACAGTAACAAAATTCAATTTGAAATGTCAAAGTTGAAAATGAAAATGCATTAGCAGAAATGCATTTTCATTTTCTAAATACAAATGCCCCTTTTGACTCATAAATAAAATTAAAAAGAAATCATCCAAACTGCTTTTTCATTTTACAAGTCAACATTGCTCGTTCTGTAACTTAATTAAAACGATAAAGAAAATTATATTGCTTTTTCGTTTTCAAACTTCCCTCCGCAAAAAGTGTAACATATTTCAAAGTGGATTCGCAATCCCACACGGCGCAGGAGAATGACGTCAGGGCATTGCGAGAAGATTTCTGTTCCAGCAACAATGGCGGATGAAGCTGGAGACGGAGCAAGCGAAGAGTACAGTTTTAAATGTAAGTTTATTAAAATCTGGCGGTACAAAAATGTTAAACTTAACGCGGTTGTGTTATTTGGCTTTTGTTGTTAGTATAGACATGTATTATAATACAATATTATTATTATTTGTAAACTATCGCCCATAAACGAGCTCCTATGTTGGTCTAATGGTTCTCCGTCTATTGCCCCGCTTATGTACAGCTTATTTTGGGTTTTGCAAAAGGGAAAAAAACGACTTCTTTTAGGGGAAATTATTACCTCTTTACCGGGGCAAAAATGGGCCACGGTGGCATGGAGGTAGAAGAATAAATCCAATTACACACCTAATGCTTAGAGGAGTCTTATTAAGCCTCAAAAACCTCATAACCTGTATTCTTAGTATGTGATCTCTTGTGTTCTGGTGTAAAAACGATAGTTTTGAATTCACAAATAACACAGTTGCCATGTTCCTCATCTGCACTTATTTTCTATCTATTTCATAAATACAATTATGGTAAATCTGGAGGGGAATGTCACCCATTGTTGGCCAAAAACAAATGAGATTATTTTTGTAATGAAAAAGTACTGTATGTGCATGTGCAGCAGTGCATCAATACATAACTTATGACTGATCATGTTAATAAATAGAGATTTGCTACAAGTTTTTGTGTAGCTTTTTTTGTAAACTGTGTATTGATTTCTTGTTTAGGACATGAGGAATCAAAGGGAGGCAGAGGAGAGGAGAGGAAGGACCGGATGGATCACTGTTTTCTGTTTGTCAATTTATGTTTTTGTCACTTTGGTTATTTAGTTGTTCCATGGTTGTTATAAATTGATTAAAACAAATCTGAAATATAATTGTCATTTTACTAACAGTTGCATTGAATTTTTAAAGGTATAAACATTGAGCTTACTTTGAACAAGTTAAAATGACTATTGAAATGAAATAACAAAAATTGATATTAGGATAAATTATTGTGTAGTTATTTATAGTTACTCATGCAGAATTAACCTGAATGAGCTCTTCCTGGGCCGTTCTTTAAGCTTTATTAGGCAAGGCAAAGCAAGGCAATTTTATTTGTATAGCACACTTTCAACAACAGGGTAATTCAAGGTGCTTTACATGATTTGGTGATTTAAAAGAAACACATAAAAGAAACACACATTACACATGATACACAATAAAGCAAGAGAAAAAATTTAAAAAAGCAAGAGAGCATGAACACATTTCATACATATGACATCAAGCATTTACTCAAAGGCAATTCTAAACAGATGGGTTTTTGGTCTCGATTTAAAGCAGTTCAGAGTTTCAGCAGCTCTACACTCGTCAGGAAGTCTGTTCCAGATAAGGGGAGCATAAAAAGTGAAAGCTGCTTCTCCATGTTTAGTTCTGAGTCTAGGGATGTTTAGTAGGCTAGAGTTGGAGGATCTGAATGGTCTTGGTGGTTGGTACCATGACAACAGGTCTTCAACATATTTTGGTGCTAAGCCATGTAATGATTTATAAACTAGTAAAAGTATTTTAAAGTCTATTCTCTGAGCTACAGGGAGCCAGTGTAAGGACTTTAGAACTGGGGTGGTGTGCTCTACTTTCCTGGTTCTAGTGAGGACGCGAGCGGCAGCATTCTGGATCAGCTGCAGCTGTCTGATTGACTTTTTAGGCAGACCTGTGAAGATGCTGTTGCAGTAATCAATCCGACTAAAGATAAACGCATGGATGAGTTTTTCTAGGTCGTGTTGCAAAATCAGTCCTTTAATCCTAGAGATGTTCTTCAGGTGATAGAACGCTGACCTTGTTATTGCCTTTATGTGACCCTGGAGGTTCAATAAACAGGCTGAATAAAACTCAGATGTGGATGGAGTTATCCAGCTGAAACCTGTGGGCGGTATGTTTTGGTTGACGAGGGGAACATCATTTAGGTTGGTCTGCAGAGAAGGCTTCAGGTAGCTTCTTTGCACTGTTCTTTGCGCTGCGTCGTCCAGGGCTGGCTTAATAGACTGCTGCCACATCACTAAGACGTGTTCAGAAGACAGTTCGTCCCACCGGAGAACACCACTGAGTTCTCCAA
The DNA here is from genome assembly GCA_963556495.2 of Valencia hispanica. NCBI lineage: Eukaryota > Metazoa > Chordata > Actinopteri > Cyprinodontiformes > Valenciidae > Valencia > Valencia hispanica. The sequence goes on from OY747703.1 coordinate 34,042,965, forward strand.
ACCAGCCTCATCCTCTGCTACATCATCTTCAAGCTCATCCCCAGGTGCCACAATGTCACCAGCACTGAGGCAGATGCAGAGAAGAGCTCATGCTGTTATGACCTGCAATGGTGTTAAAAACATAAAAAGTTATTGTTGCACTGGTTGTTTAAAAAAATCTATTCATTCTATTTATTCAGAAAGTGCCGATTAGCAAGACATCACATAGTAAGAAAAAAACTATATATTCAATTCAATTTGGCACACAATTTTGTTTTTAAATCAACTGAATATTAGAAACATTTTATGTAATATTTAATTATTTATATAACTATTAAATAACTATATATATATAGTTTTGTAATATTTAGTTATGTAAAGTGTACAGACCCCTTTAAATTTGTCACTCTGTTTCATTGCAGCCATTTTCTAAAATCAAAAAAGATCATTTTATTTCTCATTAATGTACAATCAGCACCCCATCTTGACAGAAGAAAAACAAATGTAGAAATTTTTGTGAATTTATTAAAAAAGAAAAACTGAAATGTAATATTACTATAAACGGCTGGCTTGACGGCATATTTCCAAGTGTCGCCTCACTTGAAGGTGGTCTAACATGCGGTGGTCCACCTGGTCTACGAATGACCCAACGTCCTTCTTAGACCAGGGAGGACGGGTCCTTAGAAGGATGCAGCCCCTGAATTTGGACCACACAGCATTTATATATGTGTATGCGCCCACTCTCATACTTTTCCACTTGCCTTCTTGTTACTTTTCCTCTCTTTCACCAGCATCAACTATACACAAACGCCCCCTAACATTTTGATTGCCAAGCACGGTCAGGCTGGGGACTGAAGAAGAAGAAGGAGCCCTGACGTCATTCTCCTGCGCCGTGAGGGATTGCCAATTCGATTTGAATTATGTTACACCTTTTGCAGGGGTAGGGATGAAAACGAAAAAGCAATAAATTTTCTTTATCTTTTTAATTAGGTCACGGAACGAGCTACGCTGAATTGCAAAATGAAAAAGCAGTTTGGATAATTTATTTTTCATTTTATTTATGAGTCAAAAGGGCATTTGTATTCTGAAAATGAAAATGCATTTCTGCAAATGCATTTTCAACTTTGACATTTCAAATTGAATTTTGTAACTATTTTGCTGGGATGCAATTTGAAAATTAAATCTTAAAAGCCCTTTTCTATTTAATTTTAATTAAGTTACAGAATGAGCACTGTTGAATTGTAAAATGAAAAAGCAGTTAGGATGATTCGTTTTTAATTTTATTTATGAGTCAAAAATGGCATTTGTATTCAGAATATGAAAAAGCATTTCTGCCAATGCATTTTATTTTTCAACTTTGACATTTCAAATTGAATTTTGTAACTATTTTGCTGGGATGCAATTTGAAAATTAAATCTTAAATGTCCTTTTCTATTTAATTTTAATTAAGTTACAGAATGAGCAATGTTGAATTGTAAAATGAAAAAGTAGTTTGGATAATTTCTTTTTAATTTTATTTATGAGTCAAAAATAGCAGCTAGATTTTGAAAATGAAAAAGCATTTGTGCTAATCCATTTTAATTTGATTTATGTTACACATACGCTTCCATAGAAATTGCAGTAATTTCAATCAGACTGATTCAATACAAAAGACCTGCAAACTTGATCAGACTTAAAATAATTACCTTTCTATTTGGGGTTATGCAAATGAAACTAGAGGATTATCTTTAATTGTCAGTACTTCAGGGATCATTTGATGACAACCAATTAAATCTGAAGAAAATGCAAAACAAAAGATAATTTTCTAGAAATGCACTCTGATGTCACTGCTCCCACCATATTAAGGAACTGAAACTCTTGCATTTATTACAGTATATATAGTAGAGGTGTGGTGACACATCCGCCTTATGAAAAGAGATGATACACTATAGTTGGTTCAGAATAAGACAAGATTACATTTTAGCACTATTAATGATATTTAGTTTTTTTTTTCTGAATAGAATGAAACTTTAATACATCGCAACCTATCAAATTAAAATTTGACCAGTCAATGTATTTTAGATTTTCAACTAAATGCAGTTTAGACACAATTACAAATTCTAAAACAGCCCTTCAGTTTAGAAGCAGTATTCTCACAGTGCTTGCATATGGTGTGTAGCTTTTCTGATACCTTTTCTTTTTTCCCAGAGTAGACAACAAATTGCTACACAAATGATTTCAAAGGGGTAGAGGCTTCTTCAGTGCTTTTGCAATCAGTTGTGGTTAGGCATATCAATGGAATCTTGATCTATCAACAGAACAGGGAGCTTACTCAAGAACCACTTCCTTTTATATTACAAAATGAATCTCTAACACAGGTAGGAGGTGTCACACCTACCTTTATGCCTGTGGCTGAAATTGTTAACTCTTATTTACTTCATTAGATGAAGTGACATGATTACAAGAGCTTAGTAGCGTCTACTGAGACAATCTTCACTTTGACAAGAAATATTACTATGTTTCATCTCAAGATATTGTGCTATTGAGGGTAACAATAGAGTCTGTGCCGTATTACCATGACTCACATTATATCAGTCATACAGCTTCAAAACCATAATTTGCTAGGTACCCTTGGGTCCCTGCATTCACTAATGTTAACAGCTCAAAGAGCTGTCACAGGCCCCTCTCACTGGCAGCACCATTCTCTGGAACACCTCAGGAACAAAGAGCCCACAACAAACTTCAAAAATTCTTTAAACTCCCCTTAGTATGATCCAAAAATGGTTCACATCATAACCCACAGGATATAAAAGATGCACAAAAAAGTGGTAGCCTAATTGGAGGTCAAAGTTGTTCTTCTTCCAAGCGGAAGTTGTTCTTCTTCATGGGGTAGAAAAAAGTTCCTCTTCATGTATATTTTGTTTAGCAGGAGATGACTGAGAAAGAGAGATGGCATAAAGAATATAATAAGAATAAGAATGTAATAATATTCAAATATGTGAAAGAAATTTTTTTGAAACTGTAACGTAATATCCCTAGCTGGCCATTTAGTAATGGTAAAGTAGTAGATCTCTTCTTGCGGAGCCACTCCTTGGTTATCCTGGCTGTGTACTCTGTGATGGGGGTAAGCCATATTGCGTCATTTCTTGTTGTCACTGTTGTGCTCCGTGGAGGTGTTTGGTGTCAGACTCTCTTGAATTTATCTTGTTTTCTCTGTGCTGAGGCCTCTTTAAGTTATTTTAACACACAAGCACACTAAAACACACGTTTTGTGGTGGTGTACTTTACGTTTTGGGAACTCCTTGTGTTTCACACAGTTTTTCTTGGGGTAGTAAGGTCTCGCTAGCTCAGTCAGCTTAGCTTCATTGCAGCTATGGCTACTCTTCTCTCTCCTGTCTCTAACTCTTCTCTCTTGCTCTCTCTGTCAGATGTTTAGTTACTTTCCTGCCTCCTTTAGTGATAATGGTAACTGTAATAAATGTAATATTTTTGTAGCTTTTGAGGCGAGGGTATCAGAATTAGAAGCATGGCTCCGCGCTGTTGAAAAACCAGCAGATAGCCGAAGCCCATTAGCCAGCAAGGAGCCAACAAGGGTAGAACCCCCTAGACGTCCTCCGGTAGAGCCCGCACAGCCGGGACCTCAGGCCGGCTGGGTGACTGTACGTAGGAAGCATAGTTCTAGGACCCAGCCTACGGGCCACCACCAACCTGTCCACGTTTCTAACAGATTTTCTCCGCTCAGCGACACACCCGCTGAGAAGCCGACCCTGGTAATTGGCAGCTCCATAGTCAGAAACGTGGCATTAGACGACATGTTTAGCCGGATGCTGTCATTCCATCAATGGTTGTGTAATGAAAAGTGTCAGGTGATGCCAGTGAAGGAGAGTGAGGAAGAGCAGGAGTGCTGGGGTGGATCTGGAGATAACCTGAGTGGCAGCACCTGTGAGGTGAGTGAGCAGCAGAGGTAACAAAAGAGCTCAGGGAGTGTCTGATAGGTGAGACGGAGAGCGGAGCTTGGTCACTGTTACAGGGTTATAGCCCAGCCAGGCAACTCGTGTTGTGCTCAGTGGATTTTGGGGGGCGGTGGCCGATCGCAGCTGTTTAGGGCTGGCGGTGGCGAAGATAGTCAGGGGTCGGTAGGGCAAGGTTGGCGAGTAGGCAGGGAGCAGCAAAGCCAGAGGGGGCACCATAGGAGCACCCTATCCGCTCCTCAGTCAGGGAGGAGGGGTTTCCTGCTGTTTGTGGAGACGCCTCGCGGCGCGGGACTCTGTCGGCCTCAGCGACAAAGACACCAGTTGGGCCGACCCGCGCTAAAGCTCAGTCCCCAGGGGAGGGTCTCAGCCATCGGGAAAGTTAAGTGGTTTTTTTTAATTGTTAGACATTGTGTGCTTGAGTGTGTTTGTGTATGTGATCCTAGGATTTTAGATTGCAGTTGATGTTGAAGTCTGGTATGGGGACAGAAAGTGAGTAAATATTAGATTAGGGGTGAAGTGCTGTGCTCTGCTTGCCTTATGGTGACAGTTGGGGATGGGTTTGGGTTAGTTGGTTCTGTCTGCAATGTTTGAGTTTGCTGTGAGTTCTGGTGGGGATTTTTAAGTGCAGTGCCATGTGTGTGCAGTGCTTTTGGTGGGTGCATGATTTTGCCTTGTGGCTCCTCCCATCACTACGTTCATTAAATGCAGCAAGTTTCTGGCGCCATTGCTGACTTAATCTAACTTGGACTGGTTCCCTTACAGATCGGATACAGACTGCCTTATCAATTATAATTTAATAAAAGTTGTTGTTTCTACGCTACCATTCTCTGCCTCCTTATTTGCACTAAAAAGCGACTCTGCATAATAATTATTACACTTGTCTAGGTGGTGTCCTACAAACGATGTGGGTTACATTGATAACTGGCGAACATTTTGGGGAAAACCTGGTCTGATCCGGAGAGACAGCATCCATCCCACTTTGGATGGAGCAGCTCTTCTTTCTTGGAATATGGCCGAATATATTAGTCCTCCAAAACACTGACAACCCAGGGTCCAGACCAGGAAGCAGAGTCGTAGTTTAACCCACCTCTCTGCTGCTTCTGTACTGTTACCCACCCATTACCCTATAAAAACAGTGTCTTGCCCACGGCCAAAATTAAATGGTTTAAAAGTTAAGCCAACAAAAGCAAATTATGGAAATCTCATAAAGATAAATACGACTTTGACTGAACAGAAAAATAAATCTATTAAATGTGGTTTATTAAACATAAGATATCTCTCCTCAAAGACTTTGTTAGTAAATTACTTGATTTGTGATAATCACATTGATTTGCTTTGTCTCACAGAAACCTGGTTGCAGCAGGAGGATTATGTCAGTATACATGCGTTAACTCCTTCCAGTCATTTAAATTTTCCCATTCCTAGAAATACTGGGCGAGAAGGAGGAGTTGCAACCATTTTTCGTTCTGATTTACTAATTAGTCCCAGACCAATTGATAGCTACAGTTCTTTTGAACATCTAACCCTTAATTTTCCTCATCCAAGTTGTAAAACATTAAGACCATTTTTGCTTGTGGTTTTGTATCGTCCACCAGGCCCTTACTTTCAATTCTTGGATCAGATCTCATATTTTTTATCTGATTTAGTATTAAATACTGATAGGGTCATTATAGTGGGGGACTTCAATATTCATGTGGATACTGAAAGTGATAGCCTAAATGCAGCCTTAAGTGCTATTTTAGACTCAATTGGCTTTACTCAAAAAGTACAGCGATCGACCCACTCGGGCAAACACACTTTGGACCTTGTACTGACATACGGTATTGAGTGTGAGGAAATAACAGTCCACCCACATAACCCGGTCCTGTCTGACCACTTCTTAATAACTTTTGAATTTACTTTAACTGACCATCCTAAATCTGAAAGAAAATTTCATTATAGTAGAGCTTTATCAGACAATGCTTTAACAATTTTTAAAGAATCTGTTCCATTCTTACTTTCCTCAGTGTCTCAGAGCAACACAGTGGATGGCAGCAATTCTATCTCTAACCCTTCAGAAATTGATGGTCTGGTTCACAGCATTACGTCCTCATTGCGTTTGGCATTAGATAGTGTAGCCCCCTTAAAAAAGAAAGTGGCTAGCCATAGGAGGCTGACTCCTTGGTTTAACGCAGAGTTGCATACTTTAAAGCAGAATACTAGGAAGTTGGAGAGAAAATGGTACTCTACACATCTAGAGGATTCCTATTTAACCTGGAATAACAGTCTACTGCTGTATAAAAAGACCCTTCGACAAGCTAGAACAACGTATTTTTCATCATTAATAGAGGCGAATAAGAACAATCCTAGGTTTTTTTTTAGTACAGTTGCCAAACTTACACAGAGTCATAGCTCTGTTGAGCCAACTATTCCCCGAGCTCTTAGCAGTGATGATTTTATGGGATTCTTCATAAATAAAATTAATTCTATTAAAAATAAAATCATTGGCATCCTCCCAAACATGATTACTTCTTCCTCAGTAAATGAGGCAGCATCGGAAAGAACTGTAGAACCTCATTTGTGTTTGTACTATTTTGATTCAGTCGAGCTTTCGGAATTATCAAAAATATTAGCCTCATCTAAATCTTCAACTTGTATGTTGGACCCAATCCCAACCAAATTATTTAAAGAAGTGTTCCATTTGGTTCCTGGCCCCATTTTGGATATGATGAATCTATCCTTAGTAAACGGATACGTACCACAATAATTTAAAATAGCTGTAATTAAACCTTTACTCAAGAAACCTTCCCTTGATCAAGATGACTTAGTGAATTACAGACCTATATCTAACCTTCCTTTCTTATCCAAAATCCTTGAGACAATTGTTGCTAATCAAGTCTGTGAGCATCTAAACAGTAACGAGCTGTTTGAAGAGTTTCAGTCAGGTTTTAGAGGTCATCATAGCACTGAAACAGCACTGGTGAAGGTTACTAATGATATTCTCATGGCCTCAGATAATGGACTGGTGTCTGTTCGGGTTTTGTTAGATCTCAGTGCTGCTTTTGACACAGTCAATCATAATATTCTCTTGGAAAGGCTTGAACATGTTGCAGGGATCAAAGGAACAGCACTAGGCTGGTTTAAATCATATCTGTCTGACAGATTCCAGTTTGTTCATCTAAATGATCAATCTTCTTCACTCTCAAGGGTTACTTGTGGAGTTCCACAGGGTTCTTTGCTTTGACCAATTCTTTTCACCATATATATGCTTCCAATTGGTAGAATCATTAGACAGCATGGGATAAATTTCCACAGCTATGCAGATGATACACAACTATATTTATCCATAAATCCTGATGAACCCAGTCAGTTAGGTAGATTACAGGCATGTCTGGAAGATATAAAAACATGGATGAATCTAAACTTTTTTCTTTTAAATTCTGACAAGACAGAAGTTGCTGTCTTTGGACCAGAAGTTCTAAAACAGAAACTGATTAGTCAATCACTTCATCTGGATGGCATTAAATTGGCCCCCAGTAATAACGTAAAGAACCTCGGTGTTATTTTTGACCAAGACTTGACATTTAAATCCCATATTAAACAGGTTTCTAGGATTTCCTTCTTTCACCTCCGGAGTATTGCTAAAATTAGAAACATCCTGTCCAGGAGTGATGCTGAGAAACTAGTCCATGCATTTGTTACCTCAAGGCTGGACTACTGTAATTCTTTACTATCAGGTAGTCCACAAAACGCCCTTAAAAGCCTTCAGTTGATCCAAAATGCGGCAGCAAGAGTTCTGCTGAATATTAAAAAGAGAGATCACATTTCTCCTGTTTTAGCTTCCCTTCATTGGCTCCCTGTTAAATCCAGAATAGAATTTAAGATCCTTCTTCTTACATACAAAGCCCTTAATAATCAAGCTCCATCATACATCAGAGATCTAATTGTTTCATATGTTCCCAACAGAGCACTTCGCTCTCAGACTGCAGGTTTACTTGTAGTTCCTGGGATTTCTAAAAGTAGAATGGGAGGCAGATCTTTTAGTTATCAGGCTCCTCTCCTGTGGAACCAGCTCCCAGTTTTAGTCCGTGAGGCAAACACTCTGTTTACTTTTAAGGCCAGGCTTAAAACTTTCCTTTTTGATAAAGCTTATAGTTAGAGTGGCTTAGGTCATCCTGAGCTATCTCTGTAGCTATGCTGCTATAGGCTTAGACTGCTGGAGGACAGACTTACCAATTTTCTTAACTCTGCTACTTCCTTTTCTACTACTACTCTCCAGTTGTATTACAGTACATTTTGCTATTTCGACTGTTAACTTTGTTTTCTCTCAGTGTTTTTCTCTCCATAGAAGATATACCTGGTCTGGTATCCTGCTTGGCTGCAATGTCCTGTTGGACGGGGGGCATCGACTGGGATGGTGCTCCCAGTGGCTTAACATCCACTGTGTCCTGTTATCAACTTTTTACTTTCTGTAACATAGAGAGTACTCTTATATCAGATCTTCTGTTTGTTCTGTGTCTCTGCTCTGTCTTCTCAAACCCCCAGACGGTCGTGGCAGATGGCCGCTCCTACTGAGCCTGGTTCTGTTGGAGGTTTCTTCCTGTTAACGGGGAGTTTTTCCTCTCCACCGTCGCTACATGCTTGCTCAGTATGAGCGATTGCTGAAGGATTGCATGGCTTAGCACCAAAATATGTTGAAGACCTGTTGTCATGGTACCAACCACCAAGACCACTCAGGTCGTCCAACTATAGCCTACTAAACATCCCTAGACTCAGAACTAAACATGGAGAAGCAGCTTTCAGTTTCTATGCTCCCCTTATCTGGAACAGACTTCCTGACGAGTGTAGAGCTGCTAAAACTCTGAACTGCTTTAAATCGAGACTAAAAACCATCTGTTAAGAATTGCCTTCGAGTAAATGATTGATGTCATATGTATGAAATGTGTTCATGCTCTCTTGCTTTATTGATCTTTCTCTTGCTTTATTGTGTGTCATGTGTTATTGTGCATCATGTGTAATGTGTGTTTCATGCTAATTTGCTACTTTAATTTTAATTTCCAATGCTATATTCCATGTTTGTTTGTTTGTTTTGTTGTTGTTTTTAAATCACCATATCATGTAAAGCACCTTGAATTGCCCGGTTGTTGAAAGTCTGCTATTCAAATAAAATTGCCTTGCCTTGCCTTATTGGGTTTAGGTACTAGTGTAATCAAGCCTTGACAAAATGTTGGGGGGAGCTTACTTATTTCTATAGCCTCTTTAAAGACATTTAATAAGAAATCAGCAATATGATCCTGAAATACCTTATAAAACTCACCAGTAAGTCCATCATTACCTGGAGATTTTTTTATTTTATTTACTGATACATTGAATTCTTCAACGTTCAGAATGCGATCACATGACTCCTCATGATTTCTGTCAATTTGTGTCCTATTTAAGATTAAGGAGAATAATGGATGATTATTACAGTCAGTTCTCTTTAAGTATAATTCCTGGTAAAAATTCTGTCATCACATAATACGTTATTGACTTTTAGTTTGTGTTGTGTGATTTATTTTCTCCAGATTATAAAAATATTTGGGATTCTTCTCACCATGCTGCAACCATGTACGCCAAGATCGAAGAAAAGGACCCTTAGCCTGGTTCTGATAAATATGATCTAACTAGCTAATATATTAATTTCAGTCTGAGATGGTACATCGTTTTCTAGGATAGCAATTATTTCATTTTATTATATTTTATCTTGTTTTTCTCTTTTTTCTTTGGCTAATTCCTTCTTAATTGCAGCATTTCAAATTTGAAATTTTGTATTATCCCAATGCTTACCAAAATTATTTACATCTAAAGCTTTGTTCCAATTGTATCTAATAATTTCTATAACATCATTCTTCAGAATAGCATCATTTAAAAGCTATTAGTGAGCTTCCAGTAATTCACATTCGTTTTATTGAGTGGGTAACCAAATGAAGGTTAAGAGAAATAGTCTTATGATCTGAGACAATTGATGGTTTAATGTCAACATTAACTACTTTGTCTACTAGCTCATTCGATATGAGCCAAAAATCAATTCTAGATCTCTTTGACAAATTCCTAGTGAATTGTATTTGATTAGAATGTTGGGTTCTCCATACATCACAACAGTTTAGCTGTGAGTATAAATTATGTAATACAGGATGACTGACGCAATCTGCTGGGATTCCTTAAATAGGAAACTCTTTAACTGGTTGGAATGTTTGTATAAATGTATTGAAATGACTTCTTGTTAAGTGCCTTGAGATGACATCTGTTGTGAATCGGCGCTATATAAATAAAACTGAATTGAATTAAATCTGGTAATTTTCTTTGAGGAAAACAGTCCAAATTGAGGTCATAAATGCAATTCCAATCTCCTCCTAAGATTAACTTTGCATTAGAAAAAGGTTTTAATACAGACAAAACCTCTTCTATGAATTCCTGAAATAAATTCTTTTTTAATTGATTATTATTATAGCCATATATGTTACCTATTACAAAAAAACATCAATATTTCAGCAACTAAAATAATCCATCTTACATTACTGTGCGTAATAGTCTTCAGTACCTTTCCTTGAAAAGATCCTTTCAGTATGGCAGTTCCAGCTGATTTTTTATTTGCATAAGTCAACCAAATAGTATCTCCCCATTGAGCTTTCCATAAATTTAAGTCTGAAGCCACAGCATGTTTCTTTTAAGAAATAAAAGTCCGCCTTAAGGTTTTTGCAAAGTAAAAAAACTGCCTTCCTCTTTAACTGATCACGAAATACCCCTTACATTCAATGAATATGATAACGACAATATGAACTATTGAAGAAAAAAAACATTCACTTGATGAATTGAAGTGTGATGAATGTGTAGAAGGATTTTTATCACCTAACAACTATGTCAAAATTGAACAAACCAAACTAAATAAAGGAACATCCTAAAGGAAGCAGAATTACCTTTTGTAATTTAACACTGAAACAAACAAAAAGAAAAGAAATTTGCAATGTACCATGAATTTATATGATCCTTAAAAGGACATTACTCAACCGATTTTATTTCTTTCCCATCAATGAAGGCTCTGGTACCAATGAAGTAGGCTGGCTTCCCTTGTTTACATGCCTCTTCAATTTGTAGCCACATCTTGTTGCATAGCTCCTTATCCTTGGAAGTTAAGTCTTCTCCAAACTTCGATTTTTCCATCTTAAGGAACTCTGAGCCCTTTGCAGATCTCCACACACGATCACTGCCTGATCTTGAGATGAATCTTATCACTGGTCGATTCTTGTTGGCTTGGATCTTGACCAGAGTCCGATGTGATCGCTTTGCAGACTTCCATGATACGTTGTTTTACATCCTCTCCTTCCTGTTCAAGCAGTCCATACAAACGAAGGTTCCATCTTCTGTTGTATCACTTCATCTCATTCACCTTGTCATTAAGAGCCGTTATAGCTTTCTGCTGATCAGTATTAGAGGCTTTGATGCTGGCTACTCTATTATTCGTGTCTTGGACTTCTCTGAACAGGAACTCTGAAGTTTCCTTTAGCTCTTCGATGGTGTCTGCATTTTTTTTTATCATAACAGCAAGGTTTTCATCACTTTCTTAAATCGTTTCGGCAACAAGTCGCACTATGTTATCTTGTAGCTCAGAAGGCGTTAGCTCTACTTTCCCTTTCTTAGACACGGGTGTACACAGGGCTGATTCTGGAGACGGAATATTGTCTGAACCCGAATCAGCATATGTATGCATCTCAGTCACTGTTACAATATTCAAACTGGTATTGGGAGACTCATCTTCTTTGGATACAAAGGGAAGCGATTTATGTATTTTTTTTACCTTGTTCACTTGGTCTTTTATCAGTCATATTATCTTTTCCTGTTGTTCCAATCTGTGCTAATATGGTAGGTCAAACCTCTCGTCACAGTCAAAAAGCACTACCAAACGTTCAAAACTGAGAACTTTGCATTCCTGACAGCATTATACTGCTTGGTTCTGGATATGGAGGTTTGTTTAAGAAGAAGGTGTGAAAATCCTTTTGATGCGCTAACCACGAACTCTACCGACTTTCCCGGTTGCCATCTTGGTCCGGATCTCTTGTCCACCATCTTGTCAAACAGCGGTTCCCTCTGCTTCATGTCTCCCCCTATCCAGCATGCAGCAGTTATATTCCTGCTGCAGAAATAAATAAAAACATGTGGCAAAAAAATTGTTTGGTTTGCTGTTATTCACTTATGTGGAAACACTTAAATTCTTTGAACAAATTAAATCAGTTGAATTCGTCCCTAACATTCTCCATGCATTATCACCCCCAAAATTCTATCATTTATTTCTTTGCAAATTTCTAACATTTCCTGAAAGTTTAATTCAAATCCCTCCATTAATTTTGAGTTATTTTGCTAAAAGACGTACAGACGCCAACAAGAGCTCCCTGGCGGCGGTGATAAACTGATGAGATAAATATTCAGTCAAAGTAAAACTGTTTCAGTGTTGCAGTCCCCCCCGCTCTACCACTAGATGCTGATCTTATATTTAGAAAAATGTCTACCCACAAGTACAAGATGGTAAATACCTCACAATAAAATTGTTCCTACGCACGAAATAGGCACAGATCTGTGCGTGAGTACGGTTGATAAATAAGGGCCCAGCCATCCAAGACTGACACAAAGTTATAGAAACAGATCCAATTTGTCAATGAAAAACTGAAGGCCTGGGAATTTGAAATGGTGTTACTTTGATCTGAATTATAAATGAGGACAAAATGTGCTTTCATAAACCACCATGTCCTCCCTTTTTTGTCAAATATTTAGTCAGTGAAAATAATATCTCAACTATTTCACGCTGAGGAATTTATCCAAAATATTGATATTGTATAATTTACCTCGACATTTTCATTAAGGAACAAGTTTAACAGAAAACAGAAACATGCGGAGAAAGGTGACTGTTGAGATGATATAACTCAAGTGTTCTATATGTAACATTTTATCTCACAAATATTGGCGCATCCAGACATTTCTAACACATTTGTTTTAGTAAGTAGATAAAATATCTGAGACATGCAAAATTGTCATTATATTGCACCAGTAAAGGTAGATCTTGACCAACTCATTTGGAAACTTAAAACTGCTTTCAAATGAGATCTAGTGAAATATTATTAAAATTTGTTGTAAAATTTATTTGCTCTCGCATAGATTTAATCAGTTTTATGTAATATGGCAATGTTTCAGCTCATCAAACAGATTTAAACATCAAAGATAAACTGAGTAAATACAAAATGTGTTCTTCAAAAGATTCGAATGAATGCAAAAGTCATGCCCCATCTTAAACCTAATAATTGCTTGAGTAACTTGTAACAGCTGCCATTATATCTTTGCAATAGCTGGCAATTAGTCTTTTATGTGGCTGTGGATAATAGATTTAGATAGATTAGATCTAGATTTATTGTCATTGTCACACAGAACATCAAAATTAAGTTTGGAGCTGCAACACTACATAGTTCCTGTAACCCAAGTACACATTCACATATAACACCAGTGCATCAATCACAAGGATACATAGAAATAGGTGAGTATATTTCCTATCCATATCCATGGGGAGCTGTGATCCAGTAGATATGTATATTATCCATGGAGGGAAGGCGGAGAAGGGAGGGGGGTGTCGCTCAGTAACCTCACAGCCTGAGGATACAGGCTGTTGGAAAATCTTGCTGTGGGGGTCGTATGGACCAATCTTGGAGAGATTGGTCAGCAATCAATTGGTCAGTGACCAAAATCTCCACGCATTTGGATAAATTCACCACACAATTGTTTTGATTCAGTCCAGTTATGGAGTTTGAGCAAAAACAGACTTTTTAAAATTATGCCATAGCATCTGTACTAGATTTAAATCCAATTTTTGACCAGTGGACTTCAAAACCCTACATTTGTTTTTCTTGACCCATTCAGAGATTTACTTTCTGATGTGCTTTGGATCATTGACCTGTTGTATAATCCAAGTGTGTTTGAGCTCAAGATCACAAACTAGTGGTCTCTAAAGTTTTGCTATAGAGCAAAATTAATTGTTCCATCATTTACAGCAAACTGCCCAACTCCTGAAACACCAAAGCAGCCCAACCCAATCGCTCTATCAACACGTTTGACTTTCAGCATGATGTTTCCTTGCTGAAATGCTGTGTTACTTGCACACCAGATGTAACGAACCAACAACTTACACAATATCACAACTTCACATTGTCATAGACACATCAGTCTGCAAAATATTTGAATATTTGTTTTGAATTGCCTTGGAGTTTAATCCACTGGATGTTGGGTTCCTTGGGTTTTGGGTTTGAGTTTTTTTTCCCTTCCACTGGGTTTTTGTCTACCTCTGGTGGTCTTGTGTTTGGTTGCCCTTGTCTGTGTTAATCTCTATTTTCCCAAGTTCCTATTAATACTTATCCTTTATTAGTCCCAGTTAGTTTTGTTACATTTAATTCCTCTTTAGTATTCACCTCTGTCTATGTCCACCTTCTCATTTGTGTTTCCTTAGTTTATCTCTTTATTTAATTTTTCCTTCTGTTCTCCAGCGTTTCCTTAAGTTTCCCTTGGAATTCTCCTTAGTCTAATCTTTAGATAGTTTCTAGTTTCTTAAGAGTTTTCTGTTTTCCTAATCTTTCTTGTCTCCCTGCCACTCTGCTCCTTATCCAGTTTCACTCATTGCCCTCACCTGCATCTGCTTTCACTAGTTGGTCTCCGGCTCCTTCTCTGTTCACTTCCTCACTCTCCCCTCAGTATATATTCGGTTCTCACTCAGTCACAACTCACTGGTTCGTCGTATTTCCCTGCCTGGTTCCCGTCTTCCCTGTTGCACGTCTGGTTCCTGTTCCCCGTTTGCTGCCTTTTACCCTCCTGAGTTCTGTAAGTTCCTTGTTTTCATTAAATAATTTTGTTTGAACCGTGCTGCATTTGGGTCCTCAATACCAAAACATGACACTGGATGCCATTTTTGCCCAGTCTCTGAGAGTTATCAAAAATACCTGAAAGAAGCATTTAAATCAAAGTTTATTGCAAAACTTTCACAATTCTTTTTAATGTGAAAAACTAACTCATTTCACATCTGAATGCAAAAGTCAGGTTCTCCAGTTAGATGGAATTAGAGATTAATTGTATTAATGTGTGCATCAGGTTTTAAATTTTAATGTAAAAGAGCTTCTGGGCAGTTCCTGATTAATGCTGATGTGCATATTTCGCTTATGAGGCAGAGCTTTTTATGGCAGCTATTAATTACATAGGTTGCACTAAGTTTCTGTAAGCCGCAGTGCTTTTCTGCATCATTGAGTTCCCCCCTAAGTCAAAATCATTGCTCTGGCATGCATGTGTGCCCAGTGCAATCTACCCAAAAGAAAACTACACCAATCACACAGTAAACCTGTATGAAAAGGTCGAGACAAAAAAACAACTAGAATGAAACTAAAAGGCTCTGAAGTAATTCCTAAAATATGCTGCATATTAAAATTTTGTTTGAAAGACACAGCCTATAATTTTTTTTATCACTCTTCAGAAAACATCAATCGTTTCGGCTAAAATCTTTAATTAGACAGCTAAAACAGCTTAAAGACGTGTTCAATCTGCAGCCAGAAAAAACACAAATAAATGCCAAAAACCTAGCTGTAGAAGCCAGATGTACTTGGACTGATTTAAACAAACCCAGGACATCAATGTTTAGACTTTTTGTGTCCTGACTCCTTTCAGCATATTTTAGCATCTCATCTCCTTGCCTTACCCCCCCCCAAAACAAAGAACAAAATAAACAGTCAGATTCCCACTTACCTAGATGTAACGGAACCTCTGGCTTCAGTGATGGGCCACGGAATCTCATTTACATTTCTTTGAATGTAAAACACTGATTTGCAGAAGACAGATTACTTCCCTAAAGTCATGTTTATTTTGACCTGCAATTAAGCAGAACAAAACAGATTTTCTTTTATTCCGAGTGGTATGAGTGCGTGTATGCCCAATAGAGCAAGAAAGACTTTCAAGTGATGATTTCAAAAGACAGCATGGATGTCCAAGGGGTTTGCTCTGCTCAATTACCTTTTGGATCAGGAATTGTCTCCCAGGTCTCCATCTTTGTCCCTGATCCAACAAGGACAGTCATCAAAGGAACAGTTCAAATAGCCAGACTATGAGAAGAGGAACACATTTTATACAAAGTGAAAGAATCACACACATACGTATACTCTTGCACAAAGCTTAAATTGTGGGGCTTGGCGCTCTAACTATGTAATTGTGGACAAGAACATCTTTTTTTCAAAATAGACCAGTTTGTGAAGAAAAAGATAGGCATGATACTAAAGTGACATGAAACCATTTTTATTTCTGTTTTTTTTTTTTTTCATTGTCCTTACAGTAGTTTCAGATCGCCCTCCCTCCCCAAAGACGGAAGTGATTTAACCACAGAGAAAACTTCTGATTTTCTGGTAGGCGGCTCCGACACTGCACAAAGTGTAAGGTCTGCTACAGGCTGGGAGAAAAAAAACAAATTAACCAGCCTCACTTAGTTCCCCTGCCTCTGTGCTGAAGATATGAATTTATTTGATCTTTCCACTTTATAAATCTAAATTATTACATAATGTACTTTAAAACACTTGTTTAAACATCTACCAGCTCTCCTATGGTCTTTTCAATGTTACAGTCTTAGATCAACACAGCCTGGTAGCAGTGTACTTTTGCTTTGCATGGTCCCCATCTGATGATGTGAATTTATTATGTTGCAATTCCATATTAGATTCTTGATGAACATCGGTTCTTGTTATTCATGATGGTATACTCTAAGTTATGTTGTTGTAAGCCATTTTAAAATCTTGCTCAATGTGCCTCTTTTGAACTTTGAGCACTTGCCCTTTAAAGCTCTCTGCCCGGCCCTGTCAGGGGGACATATGGAATAACAAGGACCTTAATCATGGTGGATCACTTATTTATATATATATATATATATATATATATATATATATATATATATATATATATATATATATATATATATATATATATATATATATAGTGGCTTGCAAAAGTATTCGGCCCCCTTGAACTTTTCCACATTTTGTCACATTACAGCCACAAACATGAATAAATTTTATTGGAATTCCACGTGAAAGACCGATACAAAGTGGTGTACACATGAGAAGTGGAAAGAAAATCATACATGATTCCAAACAGTTTTTACAAATATATAACTGAAAAGTGGGGTGTGCGTAATTATTCAGCCCCCTTTGGTCTGAGTGCAGTCAGTTGCCCATAGACATTGTCTGATGAGTGCTAATGACTAAATAGAGTGCACCTGTGTGAAATCTAATGTCAGTACAAATACAGCTGCCCTGTGACAGCCTCAGAGGTTGTCTAAGAGAATGTTGGGAGCAACAACACCATGAAGTCCAAAGAACACACCAGACAAGTCAGGGATAAAGTTATTGAGAAATTTAAAGCAGGCTTAGGCTACAAAAAGATTTCCCAAGCCTTGAACATCCCACGGAGCACTGTTCAAGCGATCATTCAGAAATGGAAGAAGAATGGCACAACTGTAAACCTACCAAGACAAGGCCGTCCACCTAAACTCACAGGCCGAACAAGGAGAGCGCTGATCAGAAATGCAGCCAAGAGGCCCATGGTGACTCTGGACGAGCTGCAGAGATCTACAGCTCAGGTGGGGGAATCTGTCCATAGGACAACTATTAGTGGTGCACTGCACAAAGTTGGCCTTTACGGAAGAGTGGCAAGAAGAAAGCCATTGTTAAAGGAAAACCATAAGAAGTCCCGTTTGCAGTTTGCCACCAGCCATGTGGGGGACACAGCAAACATGTGGAAGAAGGTGCTCTGGTCAGATGAGACCAAAATGGAACATTTTGGCCAAAATGCAAAACGCTATGTGTGGAGGAAAACTAACACTGCACATCACTCTGAACACACCATCCCCACTGTCAAATATGGTGGTGGCAGCATCATGCTCTGGGGGTGCTTCTCTTCAGCAGGGACAGGGAAGCTGGTCAGAGTTGATGGGAAGCTGGATGGAGCCAAATACAGGGCAATCTTGGAAGAAAACCTCTTGGAGTCCGCAAAAGACTTGAGACTGGGGCGGAGGTTCACCTTCCAGCAGGACAACGACCCTAAACATAAAGCCAGGGCAACAATGGAATGGTTTAAAACAAAACATATCCATGTATTAGAATGGCCCAGTCAAAGTCCAGATCTAAATCCAATCGAGAATCTGTGGCAAGATCTGAAAGCTGCTGTTCACAAACGCTGTCCATCTAATCTGACGGAGCTGGAGCTGTTTTGCAAAGAAGAATGGGCAAGAATTTCAGTCTCTAGATGTGCAAAGCTGGTAGAGACATACCCTAAAAGACTGGCAGCTGGAACTGCAGCAAAAGGTGGTTCTACAAAGTATTGACTCAGGGGGCTGAATAATTACGGACACCCCACTTTTCAGTTATTTATTTGTAAAAAATGTTGGGAATCATGTATGATTTTCGTTCCACTTCTCAAGTGATCCACCATGATTAAGAACAAACTCCAAAACAAGTCATTAAATCTAATACATTCTTAGACCCCCACCAGAGTGTACCCTACCTCTCACCCACTGATTGTTGGAGATGGGCACCAGACCCCCCACAGCCCTGCACACATAAGTGGATTAAGATGAATAAGTGGACATAAGATTAATGATGGATGGACAAGAATTGTCACCAAGCAATAATTATTTTGCTTGCTAACAGTAAGTCACATAGTACAAACATTTTAAAAAGGTCTGTCTTTTCATAAAGCTTTCCACTGATATTAAGTGAAATTCTTGCTTTACACTCTTGCTTTATGTAAAGTGTGGAGCTCATTTTGGCAGTGTATTCTGGACTGTGAGCCATCATTTACACCCATATAGCCAGATGCCAGGTGTCACATCTTATCAAAACACAGCCGGTCACTCTTATACCCTAACCTCTACAAGCAGAACTGCAGGAGTTGAATGTCAGTTTCATTCTGTCCACAGACCTATTTGACTCCTATATGATGATATGTTACTAGTTGCGTCTAGGTCTGAGTTACTCATTTTCAAGATTGGTGTCAAGAAAAGTGTTGTGAGGGTCCGATGGCCAAGGGACTGGGAATAGCTAAGGCTTTAGATAAAGGATTAACAGATGTGCTCATTCAGTGTTATCAGTGTTCATGACTTTATGACTTTATGACATTGCACAACAAAGGACTTTACAAGGATGAAGCAATATCATGGTTCAGTGCCATCACACCTAGGGCTAGGCAAAGCAAAAGTACACAGATGCTTGAAGCAGAACACCAAAGAAAACATGTTGGAACACCAGAGATTAAACATGAATCATAAAAGGAAAAATGATGAGGGTTCATCTGATGCAAAACCTGAGTGAATGTTTCTACTGTTCAATCACTCTATTAGCACACCATTAAACGGTCTGTAACCTCTACCATAGAGGTCAAATTGAAGAGATATTCTAGGCAAAGCAGTGTTTGAAAAGGCTGCAGAAAAATAACCTTTGAGGATTAACAGTTATATTTATTAATAACTGTTTTAGGAATGTGGGAAATTATTAGAAGTTACATGCAAATGTTAAAACACACTCGGGGAGATCTGAGTTTAGTTTAGGAGCAGTAACTTGCACACAGAAGTAAAGTATGTCTCTACCATTTTCTAAAAGTACAGATGGAAAATGTAGCACATTCTTCTTTGCAAATTTCCTCAAACTCCATCATATTAGATAAATACTGTCCATAAACATTGTTTGATGTCTCACCACAGATAAAAAAATTTTTTTTATATATATCTGGAATTTACCTGGGCTATTCCAACACAATGTATTTTGCCCTAAACCATTCTATGTAGCTCTGGCTGTTTATTTAGGCTCAACATCCTCCTGGAAGGTGAACCACAACCTTAGATATTCTTCCAGGATTGCCCTGTATTTTACTCCATCCATCTCTGACCAGCTTTCCTTTTCTTGCTAAAGAATGGTATGCCGACATTATGCTGTGGGCATACTTTTCACAAAAGGCCAAAAAACTATCTGACCAGAGCAGCTTCCTTCACACATTTGCTGTATCCCCTACATGGCTTTTGGGAAACAGCACACAGGACTCTGCTCTGAGACAAAAGCTTGTTTTGTACCCTAGTATCTGCTTTTAGCCTATCCCACAGCTTTTCTGTGACCCATCTGACAAGTTGGTTTATCTGATGCTATTTGTTCACATATGTTCTCTGAATTGGTGGACTTTCACATATAGGAAGATTGGCAACTGCCCTAAATGTCAACAACTTGAAAATACACTTTCTTTCTATAAAACGATGGACTTCAAATGGCTTAAGACAGATTAATGACCCTTTCCAGATTAAAATAAACTGTTTCTTTTCCAATGCTAGTGCTGATGTACCTTCTTCTTGAAATTGTGTTAACACACCTTTATGCAAAAGTGGTCACAGTTGTTACTGGTGATGATGAGGAGGATTTGATTAGCAACATCTGGCTGTTACTTTTCCTCTTACACCCTACAAAAGTGGCAACAGTCTATTTAGTTTTTCACATCACTAATGAAAAAGCACAGAAATAGCTTGGTATTCCTGCAGAACAAAATGTTTAGGAATCAAATACTAGATTAACAGATATACTGATTACAAAGTTGCACATTTATTTCCTCATATTATTGTGGATTGCATTTATATAGTGCTTTTAAAGACCCTCAAATAGTTGTATTACTGTAGTTGAATTACTTTACAACTCCATTATTCATTCACTCACTGGTGGAAGCAAACTAGTATTGTAGCCACAGCTGCCCTGGGGCTGACTGACAGAACAGGGGCTGCCATATCGCACCATTGGCCCCTCTGGCCAACACCAGTAGGGAAGGTAGGTGAAGTCTCTTGCCCAAGGACACAACGACATGTAGCAGGAGGAAGCAGGAATCAAACTCACAATTTCCTGGTCGCAGGCCAACAACTCTACCTCTGAGCCACAGCCGCCTTCAATGTGAACAATGAAGACAATTACTACAGCCATTTTCAGACAGAAGTTCTGGAATATTTGCCGACAATTCCATCCGGTCTTTAATCGGAGTTGTGTTTTCAAACACGTCACTTTTTCCCGGAACATTGCCTTTCGGCTGCTTTCACACAGCAAGAAATGTACCGGAGGATCCTGATGAATATCTGTGAGGTGGGGGGTGCGGGGGAGTAGGGGGGTTCTAGGTGGATATTACGTAAACTTAGTGTGGTGGGCATACGTCATTTACCCAAACAAATGCATTATTGCAAAGATGGTAGACGAAACTGCAGATCTACTCGCAGCGCTTGTCTTTGCGATGTGTACAATTTTGCGCACATGGAAACGCTTAAGAGAAATCGATGAAGAAGCTGAAAGGAAAATAATGACATTTATACGTCATCAATGTGTGCGCTCACAGCGTTCCCTGCCCCTCTCCCCTTTTCCCCACCGCCCCACACCCCTCCAGCTTTCGCGGAACATTACCTGACTGTCTGAATGCAAACCCCTTACCGCGAAAAGTCCGCTCGTTACTAGGTCTTCAGCCGTAAAATTACCGGTAAAGGGTTTCCGGACAAAGTCCGGAAGATTGCTTTCAGACACAAAAGGAAAAAAGATGAAGTCCGGAAAATTACCATTTTTCATGGCCTGTTTGAAAGGGGTATTATATTTCTACAGGATACAAAGTCAATCATTCTGGCTGATCTTCCGGAAATTGCAGAAACAGAAAAAATTCAACATAAAACTATAGCTAGGCATTTGTACCTTCAGAGTTGATCAGATACAAATATCTTTTGAATAGCATGTTTTCAAGCAGCATGTTGAACTGAGGTCCCAAATGACTTAAAATAAATTACTGAGACAAAAAATAAAGGGGAAGAAAGAAAGAGGATGAAGAATAGAGGTAGGAAACTAAAAGTCAAGAGAGAGGGTGAGTTGAAAATACAAGAGAGGAAGGGGAACAAAGAAAACACAGGGAACTATCTAAGTCTGCCTCCATACCCACAGGACGGCAGAGAGAGGGGAAAAAAACTAACAAAACAAAAAAGGAACATCGACAAAACAAAACAAACATTGTGAACTAAGAATTACACAACCACATCTCACAAAAATGGATATAGAAATACAACAACAACGTCACTGAAAGCTCATGGTACCAATTAATTAAGCTCTACTAATGATAATCTCAGCCCAAGAATATATCTGTTAACACTGGAGACCTCACACCTATGTGTGTGTGTGTGAGCATGCTGGTACATACAAGGTTTCTCCATAAGAGTGTTCAATAGCTGGTGTAAGCAGCCAAAAACAGATTTTTTTGCTTTTATCATTTAGCTTAAATTATACTTTAGACAACAGTCAACACTCATTTAAAAAAGAATAGTGATTCACTTAGATTGATTTTTCTAATGATTGAGTAATTAATCATTAGACGAAGTGTTTTCTAACCTATTTCCGAGTATACCTTCACTTGTACAGTGGACCATACCAGGGGAAGACGGGAACCAAATAGGAGACCACAAGATTGGAAAAGGTGAAGATGAGGGGTTAACACCAGAGTGTTGCCCTTTTGCCTCTTTGTGTTTGTGCTTACATTTTCTTAAGTTAGTTGTTATGTTCTTTTCTTTCTTTTAATCCCTGGATCTCTACTTTGTTCATATTTTTTACCTTTCCTCAGCCTACCATCTGTTTTACATGTCTTGATTGCTCCCTGCTTTCCCTCTCCTAGGTGTTCGACTTATGTCAAATGTGCTCTCTCTGGTTCTCCCTGTCATTTTCCCCTCCCTCCTCGGTATTTAAACTGTCTTTCTTCAGTCTCACCTTGCTGGATCCTCCACCTATTTCCCCCCTCTCGTCATATTTCTCAGTGTGTTCCTCATATTCCAATGTAAGCTCCCTGTGTATTTTTCTCCTCATTAAACTTTTCTATTTCTCTGCTAGTTTGCTGCATTTGGGTCCACCTTTTCCAAAACACATGAAACACAGAAACCAGCCAGGAATGAGAGTAAGATAATAAGAAAGCAGAGTATTTGAGAATGTGGTAAATTTGTTAATTTATGCACTGACCGATTGATTTATCAACATTTGGATATTAATGATCTCAATGATGTCTCATTTTTTGTTTTGTGCCATGGAATATATTTTTGTCAATTTTTAAAAATGTATGGTGTAGACATAACTGGCTGAGCTATTAATGGGCACTTTTTTATTGCTCTGGAACATTAGAAAACGGTAAACATGCTGGCATGTTCGCTAATAAATTAAACAATATATGGATGTTATTTTATCATTTTCACATAATATAATTCATCTGTTTGTTGAATACACATTTTAGAGTCAAATGACATGCTGTCCACTATGTGAAAAACCCTAAACACAGTTTAAGAAAAAATAAGCTCAAAAGTTTATATTTACATAAATGTAATTGAAAACACGATGAAGAAAAGTGCTGAATTTGTTACAATTTATATATGAAAAAGTGCCTTTATACATTAGTACAAAAGTACATATACAACAAATTCATCTATTGTCTATATTACCTTGTCTGTCCAGGGTCCATCAGTCCATTATAGGGCATCAGTGTACATTTTTATTTGTGTATGTAACAACCATGCATACACACTCATAGGTCAGGGCAATTTTGGAGTAACCACTTAACTTAACAGACATGTTTTTGGACTGTGGGAGTAAGCCAGAGCACCCAGAGAGAACCTACACATGCTTAGGGAAAACATGCAAATTCCTTGCAGAAAGACCAAAGGCATGGACTTAAACCCACAACCTTCTTAATGTAAGGCAACGATGCTAAACAAATAACAACAAATACTGTGTTGTTTAATCAGCACTTTGGCCTTATCTTTGTAAAATATCTAGCCACAAAAATTTGTCTTAGTCATACAGATTTACAAACTTTTGTACACAAATATTAAAAAAAATCAACCAAAAACCACAGAGAAGCAAGACAGTTTCTTGTTCCAGCATTACATTTGAGAGTCAGTTAATAAAATATTCCATCAATGTATGTAACAAATGGGTAAAAAATAAACTATTTTATCTTGTTAGTACAGGTGAAACTCGATAAATTTTAATATCGTGCAACTGTTCATTCAGTAATTCATCTTAAAAGGTGAAACTAATAAATGATATAGACTCACTACATGCAAAGCGAGATATTTCAAGCCTTTATTTGTTATAATTTTGATTTATTATCGCTTAAAGTTCATGAAAACCAAAAATTCAAAATCTCAGAAAATTCTGCATTGTTCAATCTCTTGTCTCTCATCTTTCTCTTGACCCATAGATTCTCTATGGGGTTCGGGTGAGTTTGCTGGCCAATCAAGCACAGTAATCCCACGGTCATTGAACCAGGTTATATATATATATGTTTTATATACATATAAAATTTGCTGATTTTTTTTTTCTTTCTGTAGCCCAGGCAAGATCCATCTGACGTTTGTTTGTTTAGGACAGGCTTGAAATGAGGAATACAACATTTGATGTGCGTGTCCAGGATCCGTTTGTGCGTGGTGCCTCTTGATGCACTAACTCCAGCCTCAGTCCACTCCTTGTGAAGGTCCAGAACACTTTTGAATGGTCTTTTTCTGAAAATTCTCTCCAGGCTGTGGTCATCCCTGCTGCTTGTGCACCTTTTTCTTCCAGACATTACCCTTCCACATAACTTTCTATTAATGTGCTTTGATACAGCACTTTGGTAACATCCAACTTCTTTTGCAATCACCTTTTGAGGCTTTCCCTCCTTATGGAGGGTCTCAATGATGGTTTTCAGAACAACTCTCAGGTCAGCAGTCTTCCCAAAGATTGTGATTCCTACTGAACCAGACTGAGAGACCATTTAAAGGCTCAGTAACCCTAGGTGTTTAAGATTAATTAACTGATTAGAGTGTGACACTTTGAGCCTAAAATACTGAACCCCTTTACAATATTCTAATTTTGAGATTTTGAATTTGGAGTTTTGATAAACCATAATCATCAAAATGTTTAGAAATAAAGGCTTGAAATATCTCGCTTTTTATGTAATGATTATCTCATATATTAAGTTTCACCTTTTAAATTGATTCACTGAAATAAATGAACTTTTGCATGATAATTAAATTTCAAGTTTCAAGTATGGTGGTTCAACACAGAGAGCTGTTTGGTGGAGGAACATTTTTAAGATTTCATTTGCTAAAAGGCCCTCATAAATACTGACAATGAATGCACGCAAGTTACCTTTTAAATGTCAGTAAAGGTTAAATGTTACATTTTTACATCAAGGTAACTGCAAACAGTGAGTGGACTCATTTCTTTGCTATAAATGTTAATACTGCTGTGGTGCACTGAGATTTGAATAGCATTAAAGCACAATTGATCTTTTTCTGTCTTTTTGACATTTGGCTTTGAGCAGCACCACTAAAAACGTCTCATAGATTTCAGATAAACTTATATATAGAAATAATTCAATGATGAGCATATAAACTCCTTAAGCAGGAATTCACAAGATCTTGATGGATAACATTCATTAATATCTGACTTGGGGAACAAGATGAGCTACATTTGTTTCACTCATCTGCTACTGGGATAGATCTTAGAAAGTCCCTACTTGAGGGACAGAGTTTAATCATGATGGAGCTCACACACAAGAGGTGATACAACTTACTTTGTCTCACAATTCATCATTTGATTAAACACTTAGGTCATTTCTGTCTCAGTCTTGACTTTGGTATTGAGTTATACGATCTCAAAAAACTGTGAAATGTTTTTTTTATGTTAATTGATGAACATGTATATAGAAATACACACACGTGGTATACCCATGTATATAGAAATACAGACATGTGTATACCCATGTATATAGAAATACAGACATGTGTATACCCATGTATATAGAAATACAGACATGTGTATACCCATGTATATGGAAATACAGACCTTTATTTACAAATACACAAATGTTTCGTGACATGTTGCATTATCCTCCTAGAAATAGCCATAAAACGATGGTGTGGAAATAAAGGGATAGCCATGTTCAACTACAATACTCAGGCAGACTGTGGCTTTCAAATGTTCAATTGATCAATGTTTTCATGTTGTTTCTGTCAAATTCTGTGTATTAGAATGTTGCAGCAGAAATCAAGAATAATTGGGCCAGGCAAAGTTTTTCCAATCTGTTATTGTACAATTATGTGGAACCAGTGTGAATTGAAGCCTCAGTTTCCTGTTCATAACTGACAGGAGTTGCCAACAGGGCATTTATATATCACAAACTGATGCAAAATTACTTTGGGATTATTTTTAAACATCTGAATTATGTGTGTTTTGTGACCACTGGACCATGCTACTAAAATGTATATGTAGACTTCCTTATCGTTCAAAGGCTGCTTAACCTGTTCTGCCAACAACTTTCCCACAAACAATAAGTAGAATCAGAACCTTCTCCAAAAGACAATTTGTTGGAACTTATAAAATGTATTGTTTTACACTATATTAGCTTGTTTGTTAGCCAAGGAGGCTTACCTGATGTGAAGTGGTCGCTGAACATTGTTGCATGTTTAATCATCTGCTCTTTCCAATCGCTTCTTCTGATACCTGGCAACCAAATAAGTCTTTTGTTTTCCTTGAAAGGGGTCTGAGTTGATATAAACTTTCAGATTTTTATGTTTTTATCAAAGCGATTTGTGCAACCATCAACACAAGACATGAGCATGTCTCTTTCTGCAGACAACACGCGCAGTAGAGCAGGGAGTGACGTAGACTGATAATCCCTCTATTTGGCCTGCAACTGAAAAGAGACATGGAACCGTGGAAGCATTTTGGGTCCCCCATGCTGTTTACGTGACTAACACTGAAAGCAGCACAGGTTGAATTATCTGATAAACAGAGCGGGTAATTCTGTGCATCTGTTTTTTTACGCATGTGCAATGCATAAAAAAAATGTTTTAAAAAATCAATCCTGTTAATTCTAAAAATTAATCGACCTGCATTAACATGTTAATTTTGACAGTCCTTGTAAACACAGTGAGGCAAAAAAAGTAAGTTGCAAGTTGCCCCAGATAAAGAGATGAGGTCTGTAAACTTGCACAATGGGTGGTTGCCAATTTTGTTTTGCCCCACTGTATGGACATTTATTGATATAAAACCCAGTATTTGCTGAAGATCTGCAGAAATGCTCCAATCTAATGATTTCACAACCTACCTGCTGCCAATGATGAGCAAGCTCTGCACTGATGGAACTAAAGTGGCACTTGCGTGTTTTGCTGCTCTTCTTGTTGCAAGTCAAAAAGCCTTACTGTATATGCAAATGCATGCACATCTACCAGCTCCCAGTGTTGGACAAGCTCTGCACCCAAGGGAGAAAGTCCTAGTGATTGTTCAGCTCTTTTAGACATCCAGAAACCTTCTTTACTATAATTGAGATTTTCAACTTGAACTTCCTAATGATGTAGAAAACTACTCTACAGAGCAGCAGCATATTATATGCAAGATGATTTTGGTGCAAAGCATTATCAACATTTTTGGTTAAACCTTTGTTTTATAGCTGTCATTTTGTCTAAGCACTATACAAGAAAAGTCATTTCAATACAATAATACAAACATTCCAATCTGTTTTAAAGTTTTCTATTTAAGGACTCCCAGCAGATTTCGAGTCATTAATTTGAGGTTGAGCCTCATTCATCTTGATGCAGACTCCAACCACAGCAATCTCTCAGCAACCCCCCATACTGAGCAAGCAATGTAGCAACACGGAGAGGAAAAACTCCCCTTTAACAGGAATGAACCTCCAGTAGAACCAGGCTCAGCACAAACGACCATCTCCCACAACCGTCTGTGGTTCGAGAAGACAGAGCAGAGACAGAAAAAAAAGAACTGATGTAAGAGGACAGGACACAGAGGATGTTCAGTTACTGGGAGCATCATCCCAGTCTATGCCCCCCGTCCAAAATGGCATTGCAGCTCAGCAGGATATCAGACCAGGTGTAGCTTCTATGGAGAGAAAAAAAACAGAGAAAACAAAGTTAACAGTGGAAACAACAGCAACAAAATACAACTGTAGAGTAGAAGAAGAGCCAATACGGAGACACTGATGCATGCTTTTATCTCCAGTAGAATTGATTACTGTAATGCCCTGCTTTCTGGTCTTCCCAAAAAGAGTATATCAGGTTTACAACTACTACAAAATTCAGCAGCACATGTCCTGACGAAGACCAGGAGGCGGGAGCACATTACACCGGTCTTAAAATCATTGCATTGGCTCCCCATATATTTCGATCGACTTTAAGGTTATTTTAATGGTTTTTAAGTGTCTTAATGCTCTTGGGCCTTCTTATCTCTCTGAACTGCTTTTACCATATAAACCTTCGCGGTCTATGCGCTCCTCTGGCAGCCGTCTCCTTGTCACCCCAAAAGTCAGGACACACACGCATGGCGAGGCGTCTTAACAGTTTTATGGCCCTCACCTCTGGAACAGGCTGCCAGAGGACCTCAGGGCTGCAGAGAACGTTCATGTTTTTAAGAGCAGGCTCAAGACTCACCTTTTTAGCCTATGTTTTAACTGATTATTATTTATTATTGTCTGTTTAATTGGTCTGCATGTTTTATATTATATTTCTTATCAGTTTTACTATTTAATCTTAGCACATTAATTTACTGTTTATTTTTATACTTTAATTTATCTTAATCCCCGTTCCAGTGTTTCCTCTGTGGGAGCCCTCTGCCCCGGGAGCGGTGGTCGGCTGTGGCTGCTCTCCAGGTGGAGCTTGGGTGGAGGTGGGGGTCTTGGCCTTGCCTCCACTGGGTGCCCTGTGGATCTACCGCTGCCGGGGCAGATGGCTCCTCTGATGGCGTTTCCTTGCATGGTTCATCTACACTCGGCCCAAAGTCCTTTTTTACTTTTTCTTTTAACTGTGTGTGCGCATGGGAGTTGGGTTGGGGGGAGGGGGGTATAACTGTGACCATGCTTTTAAATCTGTGGGGGAGGGAAGGGAAGGTGGTTTTATGTGGGGTCATTTTAATCTGTAAAGCACTTTGTGATGAAACTTCTTGTATGAAAAGCGCTTTATAAATAAAGTTTGATTTGATTTGATAAGAAGCAGAGTGAAGTAGCAGAATGAAGAAAAGTGGTCAGTCTGTCTTCCAGCAGTTTAAGCCTATAGCAGCATAACTACAGAGACAGCTCAGGATGACCTAAGCCAATCTAACTATAAGCTTTACCCAAAAGTATTGTCTTAGAAGTAGATAGAGTGTCTGCCTCACAGACTAAAGCTGGGAGCTGGTTCCACAGGAGAGGAACCTGATAACTAAAAGATCTGACTCCAATTCTGCTTTTAGAAATCCTAGGAACTACAAGTAAACCTGCAGTCTGAGAGCAAAGTGCTCTGTTAGGAACATATGGAACAATCAGATCTCTGATGTATGATGGAGCTTGATTATTAAGGGCTTTGTATGTAAGAAGAAGGATCTTAAATTCTATTCTGGATTTAACAGGGAGCCAGTGAAGGGAAGCTAAAACAGGGGAAAAGTGATCACTCTTTTCAATATTCATCAGAACTCTTGCTGCAGCATTTTGGATCAACTGATCAATTGCATTTTGTGGACTTCCTGATAGTAACAAATTTCAATAGTCCAGCCTTGAAGTAACAAATGCATGGACTAATTTCTCAGCATCACTCCTGGACAGGGATTTCAATGTCATGTCTTGGTCAAAAATAACACTAAGGTTTTTTACAATATTAGAGCTTCTGGTCCAAAGACGGCAACTTCTGTCTTGTTAGAAACTAAAAGCAGAAAGTTTAGAGTCATCCATGTTTTTTATGTCTGCCAGTCATGCCTGTAATCTACCTAACTGATTGAATTCATCAGGATTTATGGATAAATATAATTGTGCATATATATATATTAAAAATAATTGGTCGAATCACAGAACCCTGTGGTACTCCACAAGTAACCCTTGAGTGTGAAGATTTATCAGTTACATGAA
Source organism: Valencia hispanica (assembly GCA_963556495.2). Lineage (NCBI taxonomy): Eukaryota > Metazoa > Chordata > Actinopteri > Cyprinodontiformes > Valenciidae > Valencia > Valencia hispanica. Next base: position 34,072,880 of record OY747703.1, read on the forward strand.
CGAACTTGAATCTGTCGGATAAATATGATTTAAACCAGCCTAGTGCTGTTCTTTTGATCACTGTAACATGTTCAAGCCTTTCTAAGAGAGTATTGTGATCAGACTCCAACCTCCACCATGGCCAAGACCAGAGAGTTGTCCAAGGACACCAGGGACAAGATTGTTCACCTGCACAAGACTGGAATGAGCAAATCTACAATAGGCAAGCAGCTTGGTGAGACTAGAACAACTGCTGTAGCAATTATAAGAAAATGGATCACTGACAGTACACCTGATCTTGAGAATGACAAGTAAACAGTCCAGAAAGCAGCACTGAGATCTAACAAGACCAGAACAGTCACGAGTCCATTATCTGAGGCCATGAGAATATCAGTAACTTTCACCAGTGCTGTTACAGTGCTATGATGACCTCTAAAACCTGACTGAAACTCTTCAAACAGGTCGTTACTGTTTAGGTGCTAAGAATCTTGATTAGCAACAATTTTCTCAAGGATTTTGGCTAAGAAAGGAAAGGTAGATACAGTGGGGCAAAAAAGTATCTGGCAGCCACCGACTTGTGGCTTGTGCAAGTTGTCTCACTTAAAAAGATGAAAAAGGTCTATAATTTTCATCATAGGTACACTTCAACTGTGAGAGACAGAAAATAAAAATAAAAAATTCCAGGAAATCACATTGCATGATTTAAAAAAAATTAACTTTAAGAATGTATATGTATAATGGTGCAGAATGTAAGTCTTTGGCCAATAAGAAAAGTTCACTTCAATCCTTAACCTTAAAGTAACCTTGGTTGGCATTGACAGAGGTCAAACGTTTCCTGTAGGTCTTCACCAGGTTTGCACACACTGTAGCTGGTATTTTTGGCCCATTCTTTCATGCAGATCTTCTCTAGAGCTGTGATGTTTTGGGGCTGTCGCTGGGCAGCATAGACTTTCAACTCCCTCCAAGGATGCTCTATTGGATTGAGGTCTGAAGACTAACTAGGCCATTCCAAGACCTTGAAATGCTTTTCACAAAGCCACTCCTTTGTTACCCGGGCAGTGTGTTTGGGATCATTGTAATGCTGGAAGATCCAGCCACGTTTCATCTTCAATGCTCTCACTGATGGAAGGAGGTTTTTGCCTAAAATCTCAAGATACATGGCCCCATTCATTCTTTCCTTAATACGGATCAGTCGTCCTGTCCCCTTTGCAGAAAAGTAGCTCCAACGCATAATGTTTCCACCCCCACGCTTCACTGTGAAGGCAAATATGGATTCTACTGATTGGACTTTAGTAAACACTGTTATGGGTATAATGAGTGTAACAGGGGCGCAGATACCTGTCCAATTTCTGGGTAAGATTGAACTCAAAGTTTTGGTTCCACACCACCACCAAACATCTGCTCTAGCTACGTTAGGAACAAAAGTTACATCTTTGAGTGATAAACAGTAAGAGATATTGATGTTACCCATAAATTTATTTGGAGATCCAGAACTGTTAAAGCAAGTGAAGTTATTTAGAGCTACATCTGCATTAAAAAACTGTGGAGATGCCTGTCTGTCAGTGATTGGAAACGGAACTTCCCAAGATTTACAATCTGCGGATGGGTTTGTTTGAGTGAGAAGGGATTGTAAGCAGGTATCATTCAAATCCTGAGGGGGAGGTACAAAACGTAGGAGGGGTCTGGGACCCATGGACACTATACAATCTGCTTGAATACTTTCCCCAGTTTGCTGTACCATTAGAAGCCAATTATTAGTCTGCCCAGAAATAGCTGTAATCAGTTCATAATAATCATCAGTAGAGGGGTCTAAAACAGTTGTTACTCCTAGAAAAGATGACGTTTACTTTGTACAGGTGTTAGTGTTACACTTGATGCTTCTTGACACACAATAATAGAAAAATGCAAATCTTTACCCTTTTTCCAAACCCAGAGCATGAACATATGACAATATTGTCCTTTAGAGTCTACAAACGGTGGGAATAAATTGTCTCTAGTGAGATTGAACGAGAGCATCAGTACATGTCTTGTTGTAGTAAAACCAATGAGAGGACGTTGGTGCTGTGGTGTGCACTTGTGTCACCACACCGGGTGACACAAGTGCACACAGTGTGGTGACACCGTGTGCACTTCGTGTGCATTTCGTGTGACACAAGTGCACACGAAATGCCCCCTCTGCCAACTGGCAGAGGGGGCATTTCTTCTCTTTCGGAGTGAGAGGGAAGGGGTAGAAGTGTTGAAGGGACTGGATGTAGGCGTTGTTGGATCCTCAGGGGAAATGGGCCAGAGAAGGATTGGGAGTGTGATTATCAGGCTGATAACAAGAAATGTACACATGGAACCGCGCAGTGACCATCCATGTATGTGAAAAGGGTGCCAAGGGCCTGGTCTCTCCATGGTGAGGCGGGTAGGTAGCTTGGCACGCTACTTGTTGCAGTAAAGGCACCAGTTCCCTTACCGATCTTGCTTGAGTGCGCTGATTGGCTCGTCAGAGGGGGCTGGAACTTTCCTGCAGTGTGACGTGTGAATCCAGGTGGCTCGTTCAGCAACTTTTACAGCCGTTTGGGTTGTCAGAAGGATCTGGTAGGGTCCAGTCCAGCGCTCGTGGTTCCACCTCTTCCTTCTGAAGTTTTTAAATCAGGACGAAGTCTCCAGGCTGAAGTCTGTGGAACTGGCCTACTGCTGGGCGGGGAAGAGCTGCTGCAACCTGAGAATGAATATCTGATAACTTTTTGGTTAGGGACACACAATATCTGAGCACGCTGTCCTCAAACATCGTGGTGTCTGCGAGGAGCTGCCCTGGAGGGTGCAAACCTTTGTTAGGAGGGATAGCAAAAATAATTTCAAAGGGACTTAAGTTTGCTCTGCCTCTTTTCCTCCTCCTCATGTACATTAATACAATGGGGAGGGCTTTTGTCCAATTAAGACCTGTTTTGGCACAACATTTAACTAATTTGTTTTTTAAAGTGCCATTTTCTCTTTCCACAGCTCCTCCACTAGCTGGGTGATAAGCACAACGCTTTCTTAAGTCAATGCTGAGGGAGAGAGAGAGCTGTGTAATTGCTTCATTTGCAAAATGAGGTCCGTGATCACTGGAGATTTTCTCTGGAATTCCACATCTGGGAATTATATCACTCAGGAGGGCTTTGGCCACTGCTGACGCATCCGCCTTAGATGAAGGAAAAGCCTTCACCCATTTTGACCACATGTCAACCATTATTAGGCAATATTTTTTCCCTTCTGCAGGCGAAAGTTCAATGAAGTCTATCATTAAATGTTCGAATGGTCTGGTGGGAGGTGGATGTGCTGCCTGCTGTGTGTTTTGTGTCATTTTTCCTACATTATTGGCTGCACAAATCATGAATGCTTGACAAAATTGTGGGGCATAAATTGTGAATCCTTTTGTGAACCAATGTTCAGAAATAGCATTTAGCATTCCTCCCTTTGACACATGATCCAATCCATGCGTCAATTTAGCATAATGTGGAAAAAGAGCAGATGGGAGACAGGGTTTTTTGTCAGGACTAAACCATCCAAGCAGGGGTTTTAACACATCCTGCTGTTTTCCATAAATTATGATCAGCTGGAGTAGCCAGGGATTGCACAGCAGAAAGAGAAAATTAAGTTGGGGTAGCTGATGCGGGGGAGTCAGAAGCAGAGCTCAGAGAAGTCAGACACGTGTGTGTGTTCTGCTGCATTTTTGGCCGCGGCGTCAGCTCGAGTGTTCCCTGTGGAAACTGGATCAGTTAAGTTAGTGTGAGCTGTACATTTACAAACAGAAATGGATGTAGGTAATAAAATGGCATCCAGGAGCTGTGAAATTAAGTTATGATGAAGAACAGGTTTATCATCAGATTTCAGAAAACCTCTGTGGCGCCAAAGCGCTCCAAAGTCATGTACAACACCAAATGCGTATCTAGAATCAGTGTAGATTGTGACACTTTTACCTGAGGCCAAAATGCAAGCTTGAGTCAAAGCGACAAGTTCTGCAGCCTGGGCGGAGTAATGAGATGGTAGAGATCCAGATTCAAGAATAGAATGATCAGTACATATAGCATAACCAAGCTGGTACAATCCAGAGGGGGTACGTGATGCAGAGCCATCCACATAGAGAACAAGTTCAGGATTAGGTAGGGGTGTGTCTGTCAAGTCTGGTCTGGGGGTACATGTCAGTGAGAGTTCAGCAACACAGTCATGTGGTTCACCTTCCTCCTCGTTTGGCAAAAGGGTTGCCGGGTTTAACACTCCACATTTTTTAACAGTCACATTTGGTAACCCAAGCAGGCAAGTGTGATAACGTAAAAAGCGAGGCAAGGTGAAATGAGATGTTTTATGTTCAGACAGAATCATAGAGACTTCATGTGGAACCAAGAGAGTCAGCCAGGTGAGGGAGAAGAGCTATAGTGTCCTCCAAGTACGCTTCCCTGTTGGGGCTGCAGAGTAGAAGGTCGTCAACATACTGCAAAAGGGCTGAACCGGATGGAGGTTGGAACGAAGACAGGGAAGATGCAAGAGAACGATTATAAACGGTGGGAGATTCACAATACCCCTGGGGCATGTGGGTAAAGGTGTATCCTTTCCCCTCAAATTGAAAAGCGAACCAGTACTGAGAGTCAGGGTGCACTGGGATAGAGAAAAACGCATTGGACAGATCTAAAACAGTGAACCAGTTGGACCCTGAAGGAACATTACCTAGTAAAGTATAGGGATTTGGGAGCGATGGCGCCCTCGAGTGGACGGCGGCATTAACTGATGATAAATCTTGCACTAATCGCCACTCTTGGGGTGCTGATGGGGCACGGTATTTTCTTACAGGTAAAATTGGGGTATTGACAGGAGAGTCATCACAGGGAATGATTATTCCTGCTGCTAGAAATGACAAACACTGGACGAATTCCCGCAATGGCTTCAGGTTTTAATGGGTATTGCGCTCGACGGGGGCGAAAATGAGATTTAGGGGTAACCACGAGGGGTTCACAATTTTTTATCAGCCCTACATCATATTTATGTTTGGCCCACACTTCAGATGGAACTGTGGCCAGTACCGGAGGTTCCATAGGCGCAGCTGCTGACACACATTGTGGAATTTTGATTGATTTCTGGTCTAAAGAATAAACTGAACGTAAGGCTGAAAGTAAAAGTATGTGTGTCTTGGTATACACGCTCAGTGATGGAGAGAAAAAGACGCCCAAGTCATCAGTGGGTTGCCAATCTGTGACCTGAGTGCACTGTGCAGTCCATGGACCCAAATCACGCCACTGGTCAACACGAGACTTGACCAGGGAAACATATGGTACACTATTCTCAACCTGAAAAAACTTTTCCTGATTTTTAGTCAGAGTAGCAGAAAGAGCACATCTAGTTGCAGACCAATACAAATCACAGGTGGTAATGACATCATTCAAATCCTTAAAGAAATCATTTTCATATTCAGTTTCATGCATGGAGGTAACACGAGATGTGCAGTGTAAGTGAGCAGGTTTCATAAAATCCAACATAGGAGACATCAGCTGACCTGCAAGATCTACAAGGGGTACGACCTGGTTGTGATTTATCCACCATTGATAGATTAGTATGTTGGATGGATCCTTTAATAAATGGAATGTAAGATCAGAATTTGGATTGAGACCACCATGCCTTCGGATGTGGACTTTGAACCCAAACCCAAAGTAAGCATGAGGTCTCGTCCCAGTAAATTAAAGGGGCAACAGTTGGAATAGAGAAATTAGTGTTTTAGAGGTGGCATTCCAGGAGGTGAGCAGGAGATGGGAACAGTGAACGATTCTTTCACCTCATTTCCGCTCGCTCCAACAGAAAAAAGATACCTTCCACTAAGTTTTTGATCTGGAAGATCAGCTGCGCGAATGACAGAATAAGTGGCACCAGAATCAACAATAAATGAAATCATTTTTCCATTAACTGTGATGTTCATCATAGGCAGTCTTTGTATAGTTTCAGTAGAAGGAAAATAAAACAGTGTGTGTGTAGAGTGTGTGTGCATAACCTCGTTGGAAGGACCGGTGGAACCTCCTGCTTCTCCCCCCTCTGGATCTCCACCGCGCCGTGCCATTCAGTCAGCCTGCTGATTGTTGGAGTGATGGTGACCTCGCCCTCTGCTGAAATCACGACTGGGATTCCCTCTGCCGCGGCCACTTTCTCGTCCTCCTCCCCTGCGTTGGATGGCCCTCATGGGACAAGAACGGAACCAGTGGGTGAAACTCCCACAGTAGAAACAGGTGTCGGAGTCAGTTTGTTTTTGAGAAGCGGGACGGTGTGGAGCTGCAGCAGCAGCAGCACATTGCAGGAGAGCAATTTGTGCCTTGTGGGCTGTGGTTTTCTGCTTTGTGTTGGCTTCCTCAGTCATTTCAGCTTGTCTGTGCTGAGCGTGTCTAGCATGACGCAGGATGTCAGCCAGGCGTACAGAGGCGTCTGACCACATGATGCAGGAGGTCTTTACAGCGATGGCCAGGGCTGGCAACATGCCATCTAGGAACGCATTCTTTAAAAGGGATTCATATGGGGTCATGTCGGGGCCTGGAAAAGGATCTGGTTGTTGAACTCCGCTGAAGTCGTTAAAAATGGTGGTTAGTCGTTCCAGGTAATCCTCCACTGTCTCAGCAGGATGCTGAGTGCATTTGCTGACTCGGGTTAGGTTGCACTGGGTGGGGAACGCTGTTCTCAATCTGGCACACAGCACAGCGACCCAGTCACGATACGCAGCGTTTGTCCCGTTGTTATAATTTGCTTCAGCCCACTGAGGTGTGGAAGGCTGATGGTTTGTCAAAAGGTCACGCAGGAGACCAATTTGGGCCAGTGTCATTCGTGTTGCCAGAACGCGTGCCACTTCGGCTACAGTGGGGGAAAAGTCTCTGATAAAATCACTGACAGCTTTTACCAAGGCTTCGCCGCCTTTCTCAGAGCTGGTCAGCTGTTTTCCCATTTTAACAATTTCCTCGGAAGTCCAAGTTCTAAACACGTAGGCTGGTCCTTGCTGTCCCCATAACTTGTACCATAGGGAGCTGTGTCACAGAACTCTCATGCGTTGGGCCATATCTTTTGCCAATTCTTGTTGCGAGAGGTGAAAAGCCTTCTGCTCCCTCGTAGGCTTGCGTTGTTGAGCTGTCAGGCAGAGGCGTTCTTTTTTCTGGAGAGGAGGCTGGAGGTTGATCAGCTGGTGGCGGCGGCTGGCGCTGTTGCTAGGGATCTGGTGGGGGAATCGCGGCGAGACCCTGGGTGGGCGGTGCAGTAGGTGGTGGGGCGTAGGCTGGCGGGGCGCTGTCCAGAGAGGGTTCACAGAGGCCCCCCAGGTTCCTTGCAAGGAAGGGTAAAGCACAGCAGTATCAGATTTCTTCATAGAATATTTTTCAGCTTCATCACACGTATCAGAGTCCTTTTTCTTTTTTCCAACCTTCAGAGCTTTAAGAGCCTGTTGGCATGTCCGTCTATTTTTTCTCTCACTTTCTTCTTCCCATTTCTTTAAACAATTATCCATCTCTTCGAGGTCCTTGCACTTCACCTTTTTCCCTTTTAACATTGCTTGTCTAGTACCTTCTAAATTTTCTCTTAGCTTTTTTAACTGAGTCTGACTAAGAGACCCACCTTCAGGAAAACCATGTTTTTCATTCCAGTATGACATACATTTACACACAGTGTCACCACATTAGTTTCAGGACCCGTGAAGGAACCATCCTTTGCATTTACATTCCCCATGTTTATTTCTGGTCTTGCTCATCAGCTCACAGCTCACGGTTCTCAGTTACCCGCGGTCTCGAATAATCCCAATTATAACAACACTGCTCTTGCTTACGAGCTCACAGAATTATTTGTATTATGCTCACAGTTCTGAGTTACCTGGTCTTGCACATACTATTGCGCGTTTTAATTTTTTGCCCTCAAAAACAAATAGATGGTTCCTCCAACACTTATTATGAAAGCAGCTGACCATGGAAAACAGGAAGATATAATTTCCTGTGTTATTATCAGTTGGATCTTTAATATCACTATTATTTAGAATGTTGGACTCCAATGTGGTGCTTTAACTAATTTATTAAAGAATACATTTTTCTCACCCGACTTTTTCCTCAGAGAACTCGTAAATCCCAGTGCAGTCGATCGAAGAACGCTGACCACAGTCCCCGTCACTCTGAAATCTAAGCGAGGTTTGGAGATGGGTTAGAGAGGCCCAGGTTAATCAGACCCTCCGGTCAGGTCTCCGACGGACCTACGCGGGATCCTGTTCCGTGACGCCAAGATTGTGGTGGAAATTCTGAGGAGTCCTGATGAGATTAAAACGATCAGCTGGTTTCAACAAAGTTTATTACTTGCAGCAAGGAGAAGTCAAAAGAGACTCTAGAGTTATTACAAAGACATGAGTATATATCTGTAAGTCATACACCTGAACCACCCCCTCCCATCCTCACGAACCGATTAACCCTGGTTCCTCAGTTAGTGTCTTATGAGAAAACAACTCCTTATTAGGGTTTTCCGTACAGCTGCAGGAGCTGAACATCTCCAAGGTCAGAAGATAACGCTCAATTGATTAAAAACAGTTTCGGTTGCAGGAGCTGAGAAATCAGCACACATGTAACTCTGAAATATATGTCTTTAACTGAATAAACACATTTTAAAGAAATTAAACAAATCAGTGAAACAATAAGAATAAACAAAGAAATTTCTTTCACAGTGTCTTTTATACAGATAACGAGTTCAAACGGGTGCCACTGATATAGGTAACCAGAGGATAGAAGAACTTCTTAAAGAAGAAGTAACAGGTCTGTGAGGGCCAGAATTCTTATTCTGCTCTATTAATGATGAAAAATATGCTGTTCTAGCTTGTCGAAGGGTCTTTTTATACAGCAGTAGACTATTTTCCCAGGTTAAATTGGAATCCTCTAGGTGTGTAGAGCACAATTTTCTCTCCAATTTTCTAGTATTCTCCTTTAAAGTATGCATCTCTACATTAAACCAGGGAGCCAACCTCCTATTGCTAATTACTTTCTTATTTAAGGGGGCTACACTATCTAATGCCAGATGCAATGAGGAAGTAACTCTATGAACCAGACCATCAACTTCTGAAGGATTGGAGATTGAATTGCTGCCCTCCACTGTGTTACGCTGAGACACTGAGGAAAGTAAGAATGACACAGATTCTTTAAAACTTGTTACAGCATTGTCTGATAAAGCTCTACTATAATGACATTTTCTTTCAGGTTTGGAATGGTCAGTTAAAGTAAAATCAAAAGTTATCCAAAAATGATCAGACATGACCAGGTTATGTGGGAGGACTGTTATTTCCTCACACTCAATGCCATATGCCAGTACAAGGTCCAAAGTGTGTTTACCCGAGTGGGTCGATCCCTGTACTTTTTGAGTAAAGCCAATTGAGTCTAAGATAGCATTAAAGGCTGCATTTAGGCTATCACTTTCAGTGTCCACATGAATATTGAAATTCCCCACTATAATGACCTTATCAGTATTTAATACTAAATCAGATAGTGGGCAAGACACAATCTTATTTGGGTAATGGGTGGGTAACAGTACAGAAGCTGCAGGGAGGTGGGTTAAACTATGACTCCTGGTCTAGACCCTGGGAGGACTAATAAATCCGGCAAAATTCCTATAAGGAAGAGCTGCTCCATCCAAAGTGGGATGGATGCAGGCTCTCCGGATCAGACCAGGTTTTCCCCAAAATGTTTGCCATGTTATCAATGTAGCCCACATTGTTTTCAGGACACCACCCTGACAGCCATTGGTGGAATGATAGCATGAATCTAAACATCTCATCACTGGTCAATCGGGCAGGGGACCAGAAAAGATTACAGAGTCCGACACCGTTTTGGATAACTTACACACCAAAGCAACACTCATTTTAGTGACCTCCGACTGGCATAACCGGGTGTCATTACCGCCAGCGTGAATAACAATCCTACTTTATTCACACCTATCCTAAACCAGCAGTTTTAGGTAGTATTTGATGTTGCCCTTACTGGCCCCTGGCAAACATTTGACTATAATCAATGGTGTCTTTAATTTCACGTTTCTGACTATGGAGCTGCCAATTACCAAGGTCGGCTTCGTAGTGGGTGTGTTAGTGAGTAAGGAAAATCTGTTAGAAATGCAGGTTGTTGGTGATCCGTGGGCTGGGTTCTGGAAGTGCACTTCTGTTGGAGGTCAGCTAGGGGGTTCCGTCCATGTTGCCTCCGCCCTGGCTAATGGGCCTCGGCTATCACAGGCTTTCGAATTCCAGCACCCTCGCCTCCAAAGCAACAAAAATGCTACATTTATTGTGGTTACCATTATCACTAAAGGAGACAGGGAAGTGACTAAACATCTGACACAAAGCAAGAGAGAGGAAAAGATTTAGGCAGAGATTGAGAGATAGGAGAGAGAATAGAAGTAGCCATAACCGCAATGAAGCTAAGCTAATTAAGCTAGCAAGACCTTACCATGGCAAGAAAAAACGTGTGTAACACACAGAGTTCCCAAAACGTAAAGTAAACCAACAGAAAATGTGTTTTAGCATGCTTGTGTGTTAAAATAACTTAAAAAGGCATCAGCACAAAGAAAACTAGATCAATTCAAAAAAATCTGAACACCAAACAGCTCCACAGAGTAGAACAGCGACAACAGGAGATGATGAAATACGGCTTACCTTACCTTGTCACTACAAAGTAATTCATCCATTCAGGCCCCGTTTACACGAAGGAAAGACGCAGATATTTCCCTGCGGCTTGGCCTCTCATTTACACGAAAACCCCGTTTTTAATCACAGAAAACGATTATTTCTAAAAACTCCGGCCAAAGTGGAGATTTACGTTTTCTCCGTTTTAAGCGTTCGCGTGTGGACAGAAATAACCGGAGTTTTCGGCTCCGCAACGTCACTTTCCGCGACAAAAATCCTCCGACATCCCTTGTGCGACTTGTGTTTACACTCAGAGATGTGCTGTTATCATCGATTGTCCAAGCGCTTTTTGCTTGCTTGTTTTTACAAGGTCAATTACTGCTATGTAGAAGTTAGAGCATATAAAGTGACTCTGAGTGGATAGGATTTGGGGGAACTACTGCCCCCTACAGGTCTGGCATGTCTATGAATGTGATTAACAACACACTTATGCGGTTAGGTGTGGACAGAGTTTTTTTTTTAAAAAGAGGTGGTGAAGATATTCGCTTTTAAAAAGCCCCAGCTAGGTGTGCACATGGCCTCAGTCACATGTTGATGGTCATGATGTTGATCAGTACATTGTTGCCACAGACAGAAGCAAGGCTGCCATTCACAGGTGCCACCAGCCCCTCTGACCACCACCAGGAGGCAAGGCTGGTGAACTGTCTTGCCCAAGGTTTCGAACCTGCAACCCACCAGTTACTGGACGAACATCAGAGCCACGGTCGCCGATTAACAGAGTGATCTCACCTGTGTGTATAACTATACATATATGTAGGGGTGGAAAACAAGTAAAGTCATATTTAAGCACTAACCAATGTACAAAGACGGAAAATAGGTTTGGTTCGTCGGTGCAGTTCCACATGCGCATGTTGCGCTGTAGGCACAGAGTAGGTCTATGGGAACACAGAAGAATAAATATCTGTGTTGTAAGCTGAAATGTCAGTAAATTTGTATTTTAATGCATATGTGGTTGATTATCAGTAGCTGAACTGGTTTTTTAATCGGTTGTCAACTAAGGAGTCAATCGATGCGGTTTCTGATGAGTGTTTTGTGGAAAACCGGACTGTTTACTAACTAATAACTAATGCTAATTCTATCGGACATGGGCCATATGATTTGAGTTAGCTGAGGGACAGCCAAATGACTGCTGAAATCACTTTGAAATACAATTCCATTTAAATGAAATCGTTTGGCCTTTGTTTGTGGCAGATGGACATTTATTCCATTGTTTGTTGCAAAATCACAAATACTATAAGGTAATAAGATTTAGTGTGTCAGTAATGGCGGACAGGTATAAAGCTTAGTAGAGACATGCCATTAAAGAACCATTGCTCTATTTTTCAGTTGTTTTGTAGTTAAAGAGTAGAGTTCGTTGTGTAAAGAGGTGTTATTTTGTTAAAACAATACAGTTGCAGGTTAAACTGCTTCGGTATACAGATACATTTCATGTGTAGAATAAATCTGTAAGACACTGTTTAAAAAATGGTCTTAGAGAGAAGTTATATAACTCAAATTCTTTTTAAAATGCTATTTAATGATTTATAGAGCAAAAGCCATCTGAGAAGATTTTGTTTGTTAAATTGTGCATGTTTAAACACTCTGTGCTGTTTAAAGGGATACTATGACTAATTTTGTCAATGTGACATAATCTAAAGGATTTCTTTTGGTTATTTTGTAATACTTGACGTATTGAATAGGAAGTATCATATAGGAAAAGTGTGCCCTTAGGTATGCTGAAAAGAAGAATACATCTTCTTGTTGTATGCTGTAATATGCTCAATGTGTCTGTCTCATGTTTCCATCCCACAGTTTCACACATTGAGGGGACAATTAAATTACCCTCAGCCATCCCAGGTAGACCGGTAATGTATACACCTGGTAAGTGTTTCAGGAATGAAATAGTGTTTTTGTTCTACACTGAAATGGGTCTGGCAACTCTGCAATAACCCAAAAAAAGGTATTTCTCATGACAAAGTCATAAGGTTTGGCGGTAAACTTTTGGCAATGACTCTAGGTTGTAGCTTGTTTCTGTTTTTCATGCATCCAGAGGTGAACATGATTTTTGAGATTTTCTTTCCACTAAACAAGCACTAGGCTTTGGTTAAAAATGGCCGTGGGAAAAGTTAGTCTAGTTTTTAGTGGATGTATCAGAAACCACGAAAAGCTCAGAATAAAAATCCTTAGATTAATGTACTTAGTTGAACATCCAATAGAACATGTTCAACATTTAAAGATATGTTTTACTTAATTCCCTCTTTTAAACATTCAATTTTAAAGCAGGGGTAAAAACATTAAATATCAGATTAAGGTACTAAGCACATAGATAATCATTAAACTCTCATTATCATGGTAAAGGAGTCGTGTGCAAGGCCTCCATCAGCTCTCATCGGAATTGCGCCGCTCAAGGTGGCAGCACGTTGGAGTAGCTCTGTTACTTTCTTTCGGATTTTTTTCTTTTTAAAAACTTTTATTCCTCCATTTCTGGTAGAAACATTATTTTTGTGGACAACTGTTCTTTCTGGTTTTCATGCTGTGCAGCTGGAAGGATTTTTGCTGATACTTTTTACTTTTGGACATTTGTTATGATGCATAACCATGGCAACACGGTGGTTTACAACTGGCAGCAGCTGATTAACATCACAAAAGCTCAAATAATACCTCAACTACAGCCACAAAACCCTGATGAGTTGAAAAGAAGACGCCATAGATCCAGAGCATCCTCTACATCAGACTGTCATACAACTACAGAGGGTCTTCAGTCAGAGGCTTTTTCAGATCTGCAGAGCGCTACAAGAGATCATCCCTACCCACAGCCATCAGCATCTACAACAAATCTTTGAAAAAACTTGCATAATGAGTTACAACATTTAATTTCCCTTTGGGATTAATACAGTAATTTTTTAATTGAATTTGAATTTAATTAAATACTGAAATACCAACCAATTCCAATCAACATTCATATAGGAATTTACATAACATATAAATCACACCAACTTATGGCATTGTACAGAGTATGTACACACGAATACATTTACAAATATACCATTCTGCTCATGAATCATTGCTTGTAACAAATACATTTAATGTAACGAATACATTAAAAAGAAAATAGTTGTGAGTGTCCAAAATCCTTTGCTTGTTTTAAACACTTCAAGTATCTGAAGAGAGGTTTGAGCTGTAGGGGGCATCAGACAAAAGTAGGGTGGAGACGGTGCTGAAAAGCAAAATTATAATTGATTTAAAAAAAAGAAAAAGAAACCCAGCACTGTTCCAGGTTATGCAGTATTATCCACAGCAATAAGTTATATCAAAAACTAGAATTTTTCACAGGCTTTTCTTTAGATATCTGAACTTGTTCTTACAGGGCAAAAATATTTAGACCATATTCTCACAGGTGAACAAGATTTTCCACATTTATTTAATGATGAAAGGGAAGAATGAAGTGGTTGAGCTTTATTGAAATGGATATTTTCTAGGTGCAAATTGTAAATGAAGTATAAGATCTGCTTGCAAAAACACTAAGCTATTTCTAATTGGAGACACAACATTTTACAGTCTAGTGTGGCACATTCCATGTATTAAATGTGGTATGTTTATTGTTCACAACAAGCATAAAAATCATGTATATCTCCAAGGTAACAATAAAAGCTGAAAACACGCGTGACAGCACTTATGTCAGCATATGCTTTAGATTTTTTGTTAAGAAGGCAAATAAACCTGAAAAACATATACAACAGTCTTCCAAGAATAGCAAAAGCATGTTTTAAAGGTGGTGACATTTTTTGCCTTTTGTTTAGGTGGGGATAGGTCCATTTGAGTACTAATGGACAGTCAGTATCTCATTTGCAGGAAACAACACTGTGAGATTTCAGTTTGGTGAACTTGCGAGAAATTCTTATTGGACTGAAACAGCTACTCAGAACTGAAATAAGTTCAAATAAAAATGTATTATTTGCTATTTACATTAACTACTATTTAAATTTTCTTTTACAGTGGTTCCATTGTTACCACCTTTGCATACCTGTTTTTTTATATTGAAGACTCCATATACCAGAGTGCAATACTATCTTTCAAAATATCACACAAAGGGATGAAGAATATAGGTCTGCAAAACACCATTAACCTAAACCACAAAAAACTATTTTAGGAGCACTCCATAAACTTAAAAAATGAACTGTCCCTTTAACCTGCCTGTTTTAAATTTATCAAGGACCCAAACAGCCACTAATCAATAAATATAAAATTTGCTAAATACTTTTATATGTGATAGTTTTAGGGAAGCTGTAATAAATATATTAAAGACATATGAATGCAAATATATTTATCATTTAAATGTCAATAATTTATATAAAAAAACATGATTAAATGTAGAAATAATTAACACTTCAATTAATAGTATGTGAAAATCGAATTCTAGTTTTAATTCTTAAATATTTGTTGTGCTACAGTCCATCTTTACATCTGATGGTTAAACAACCAAGCTGCAGATCAATCCCTGTTTGTACATACACATTAGCTCTGGCGAATTTCCTTTAATGGGTTAGGCCCTAACAGATCAGAGTCAGTCAATTCATGATGTGCTGCAAAACACAACTTTTAAACAAGTAAATGAATAATAAAATATTTCTATTACTGTTTTTAACATATAATAAATTCAATTTTTAATTAATTATTTCAACATTCAATTATGTATTGAAAAAATTATTGACTATATATTTAAAGATATTATTAATTATCCTGTGCGATGGACTGGCGACCTGTCCAGGGGGTACTCTGCCTCTCACCTGCTGGAGATCGGCACCAGCTCCCCCCGCAACCCTGCAAAGGATAGACGGTATAGATAATCAATGAACGGATGGATTAAATATCCTTAAATACATATATTTATTTATTCAGTGTATTAATTATACTAGAATTACTGTTAATCATATTTATATAATTTATCACATATATAAATATTTATTTGACAACTCAGTAATGCATTAAAATATGACAAAGTATTAGGACCATTGTAGACAAAAGAAAAATGATATGGTAAACGGCCACGGAAAAGAACATTTATACCAGAAAACTCAGAAATTCAGAGATTAATTTAACATTTTTGCAAGAAAAAAACATGCTTTTTGTCTCTTGTCAAAAGCTGTCATTTTGCAAGAAGAAAATTACGCTTCTCCATGATTAAAGACCTAAATTTACAATATTTAGACAAAGATATTTTCTGACATTATCAAGTCAAAGAATGGATGTAAAAGAACACCCCCCCCCCCCCCCCCCAAAAAAACCTTGCAAATAAAATAATAGTAAAAAAAGAAGACAGGAAAAGAACCTGGATTTCCCCCTTAGACTTCGAAAAATATCCAAATGAACATCTCCTGAAATTACTATCTCAATCTAGGAGGACTTCTGGCAGGTTTTGTTGCAAATGTCTGACTTCATAATCTCAGGAAATCTCAGAGATTTTTCTGAAAAACATAAATGTTTTTTTTCCTACAAATTTCTGACTTTAAATTTTCAGAGATTATTTTAGTTTTAATAGCACAAATTTATGCCATTAATTATGGAAATTTTTTATTTATTTCTTGCAAATGTACAATATTTCAAACTCAGAGAAATATTTTTTTCTTGTAAATACATGAAAATAATCTAAAAATTTCAGAGTTGTTTGGCAGAAATATACTGTATCTTTGTGTTGAATTTTAGAACTGTGACCTCCAATATTAATCCAGGAATTACATCCATTTAGAAAAATTATATTGTAAAATCTAATTATGGCAATTATGACATGTCCTAAAAATACAAAAGCACCAAGGTTAATATTGTTCTTGATTAAAAACAGAAACTAACTGCATTTCTGGTTGTATGTTTCACCAGCAAGTGAATTAAAATATATACCAGTAGATTGTGTTTACAATATTTGGACAAAACAAAGATGCAAAGCAAAGAAACACCTTTCTCTAGAAAAAAAAACAATGAATTGATGCATCTACCTGGTGAGGCTGAAGAATGTCAGAGCTATATGAAATGTAGTACATTTCCATAATACATCAGTACATGCACATTTCAGAGAACTGAAATTGTGGGTTGAGAGAACCGGAAAGTGCTGCCAAAATATTCCCATGAGATTCGACTAAATTCTTCTTGTTCATGGATAGATGAATAGGAGAAAACCTCCTGTAACACTAAACGGCATATGCATAATTTTTTGATACCAATCACAGTAGGGCTGTGGGGATGACAAGAAAAAGTAAGGATCAGAGCAGAATAAGGATGTGTTGCAACAGAGTCTATTCTCTTTAGGAAGATTTTCCTTCTCGTCCTTGTTGTCTACCCTTCACTTTTCTTTCAGTCAGAGTCTCCTTAGATTGTGCTCCTCTGTGCAGGAGCCTTTCCTCAAGGTGATATCATCCACAGCAATCTCTCCACTTCTGCCTCTCCCACGTTCCCCCTTCAAGATAACCTGTTGAACAGAAGGAAAATGAACACAGGTACTTCTACTATGAAAAGGTAATCACAATCTGTTTTCTGATAAAAGAGGTCACCATTAAAGCTCTTACAGTATCTGTAATGCCATGTGCTAAATTTAAAGGGCAAAGTCTGTCCCATTTTAGAGACACGAAAAATGATAAATCTGTACAATATGCAGCATAAATCAACAATCAGCTCTTTTGTTCTTTTTAAGGCAGACAACCAATTTTAAAACATTTTTAACACCAAATGAGCCTTTAGAGCAAGGCCTCTCCAAAGCAGAATGACCAAGAATAGGTGTAGGTGATGAGTGTGACTGCCAGTTATTTTAAACAGAAAACAGTTTTCTTGACCAAACAAGGCCTTTTAAATGAGAATTTGTCAAATCTGTGTGGTTGCTAACTGGCAACACAGAAAAGAATGGAGGAGGCATTTGTATTACTCCTCAAAGATTCAGCTAACCAAAAGAGGGTAAAGATCTGTGAATGTGGCGAGGTGAAGCAAACGTCATTATTTTGACTAACTAAAAATGTCTTTTTTGTTTAAAACACATTTTGCCCCAAGATTATGAAACTATTGTTTAGCTTCAAGGAAAGAAACAATCTAAGGCTGGAAGACGAGGTACGAAAATGTGTATTTTACTATTGCTTTTTTATGTTTTGTGTCTTCTGTCAGTCTAAAACATCTACTGACATCTACTGATCCACTTTGTTGACAAAAACTACAACCACTTTTCTCTAAATGTTTCTTCCCCCTGCATGTTTATTTATGATAATTAGCTGCTGCTGCAACATCTTTTTTCTTCTTCATGCCTTCGCCAAATAAGGGACAGATTATATATCAGTATTTTGACTTCCCTTCTAATCACCACACAATCATACATGTACAATCATACCATCATGCTGAACTTGCTGTGACCTTTTTAGGGCTAAACAAAAACAGTAAATGGATATTTATAGTTTGAGTGGTGTGACAATGTCTTCAGAATAAAATTCTTACAGATACATTACCTGAGTGTATCTAAATCCTTATGAGTAAAACAAACTAGGTGTGGAACAGGGATACTCCTTTATACATTTCTTTTTTATATATATTTCAGAGATAGAACTGAATTTGTCTGTCTTAAGCTAAAATCCCCAATAAAACAATGTAGAAGAAAAGTTGTAAAAAGGATGTTAATTTCCCTTTATTATGCAAACTAGGTAATAAAGTGGGAATTTTTATAACTTTACTTACACTTTCCAGACCTGTGCCCCATAAAGTGATTTGGGTGTGCCTCCAGCCGTTGCCCCCCGTTCGGCCCCACACTGCAGGACTGTACTGCTTTCCCTTTTTCACAAACACTTGAAGCATTCCCACATGGTGGCCTGCCAGTTTGTGCCGGAATGACAGGCACAAATTGCCGTCATTCCAAGGGGGGGTGAGAGGAAGTACTAGCCGGGCCCCTCTTCCTGTCCTCTTATTTCCTGTTTCTGGGATAGTGAGATACCTTCCACCTGTGCGAGCAAATGGATGATGTAAATTAATAAAATCACACTGACAAAATATTTTCAGTTGGGAAGGGAAAAATTTATTTACATGTTTGATATTTTGCACTGGTTCTTGCACTCTATGACAGAAAAGAACATGTTTGGATATTTTTTCCTTCCCACAAAAGAGTAAAGAAAAAAAAAATGTGATTCTTGTACAAATATGCTTTCTTTGTCATTCTTGTTTTTTTTAGCAATATATTTTCTTTAGAGTGAAAGCTAATATTTAGCAGAAAAACTGCAAGGAGGGAAGCTTGTCTAAAACGTTGGTGTCAGCAACTCTGCCGTGTTGATGTCACAATTTAGAAATAGTGTTTTTTGAGGGCAATACATTTTAACTTGACTTTTTTAGGTGTGCAAGGGTACATCATATCAAAAACTTTCAGTATTGGCCTTTATGTTCAACGCATATACATACCAAACAAATGCAGCATTGTTTTAAACCTGTTCTGTATATGCATCTTTGCATCTATGTTCTGCATGTGGAACATGGGTTCCAGTTTATGAGCTAAACTCTGTTTCACTATGCCATTACATAAAAAGGAAAGTTTTATGCCAACTGGCTAATCATTTAATCCAATAATGCACTTTAAGTAAAATCACCGTAATGTAAACATAACTGGTTTGAAGAGAAAGAAAAAAAGCTAAAGGCAATGTTAATCGTGAATATAAGAGAAGTGTTAATTTTGTACAATTCTTTTTTGAGATATTCCAATCTGTGTCCATAAATAAATGGCATTGGGAGTCTCTGACAAAAGTAATCTCCTGATATCTCCTTTGTTTCTTCTGTCTGAGATAATGAAATATGTTACAAGCCAAATGATCAAAAGGTAAACTCAAAAAAGAGGAAACATGCAGTTGAGCTAAGGCACTAAAGCAAATGGCCGTACATGAAAACAGGAAATTCGACTTACTTATTCTGTCCCACAACTTTTTGCTTTTATATTTAACAATTGAATTTAAATTATTTTTGCATTATTTGCATCTGTTGAGTTTGCTGTTTTTGCAAACAAAAAAACCCCAAGAAATCATTTCACACTTTGATCTGAAACTGAGTTATTCAGTTGCCAGGCCAATTAGAGATTCATTTTATTAATGTATGCATCAGAGCAATTTAAATGTGAAGTGCTCCTGGGTAAAAGCTGATAAATGCTGATGTATGTGTATTTTGCTTCTCTGGTGGAGCCATTTTACGGCTGTAGTTATTTTCTGAGGTTGCAGTAAGTATCTGTTTTAGGCTTTCTACATACGTTAGAAGTTCCATCAAAGTCAGAAGTATTCATCTGAGATTCATGTTTGCCCTTGGGGTCAAAAGGAAGGAAGGGGATAAAAAACACTCCTACATGCGTTACAGCATCAAGTAAATAGCATTCAGCATCAACCTGCTGCTCATTGAAATGTTGCTTCTTAATTATTCTATGTTAGCACTTAAATAATAATATAATATATTATATATAATTTGATGAAAACACCCAGAAAAGAAACTCAAAGAAACCAACTGGATAAATAAGATGTAGATCTAAGATGTAGACTAGAACACTAATTCCGGTCTACTCAACTCATCCCCAGAATAATAACCAAACATGGAGAAGCAGCTTTCAGTTTTTATGCTGCTTCCAGAAAACTGCAAAGCTGCTGAAACCCATCCATCCATTTTCTATACCAGTCCATCCTAATGCAGGGTTGCGGGGGGGGGGGGGGGGGGCTGGTGCCTATCTCCAGCGGTCAAGGGGCGAGAGGCGAGTTACACCCTGGACAGGTCGCCAGTCCATCGCAGGGCTGAAACACTGAGTTAATTTAAATCACAACTAAAAACGTATCTGTTTAGAGCTGCCTTTGAGTAATGCTTTGATGTATCATGATTTGTGTATGCTTCTTGCTTTATTGCTGCTTTTAGTTTATATGCTTTGTCTGTTTTATTGCTATTTTTATTTTACCCCTTAATCATGTAAAGCACCTTGAATTACCTTGTTGTTGAAAGTGAGCTATATAAATACAATTTTCTTGCTTTGCCTTGATACTTGAGACTTAAGAGACATTGTGCTTTTAAGACCTATTGTGTTCTCTCAACATAATTTACAATGTCTTTTTTATGTATCCATTCAAAAAGAAAATCTGTGGTATATTTACGGCTACAGTGATGGGCTACGTAATCAACTTATGATTTAACTTTCTTTGTGGAGCAAAGCACTGATCTTCAGGGGACAAATTACTTCCCTCAAGTCATTTTCATCTTGACCTGTAATTGAGCAGAATTAAACAGATTTTCTTTGAATGGATGCATGTTGCACGCACATGCATGCATGTTAATAAAGGAACAAAGCCCTTCTAAAATCCATGTATAAACAAACTTTATTCTTTGAGTACGTGAACCTTTGTAGGATTGACTCCACTCTTCAGTTACCTGTTGGATCAAGTGTTGTCTCCCAGTGCAGGTCTCCATCTTTGTCTCTGATCCAACCACAAAGACCGTCATCAAAGGAGCAGCTCAAATACCCCGAGTCTGAGAAACAGAACAAAAAAGATCAATCTCCCTCTGACGGAAATTAAGTGAGCTTGTAATTCATGAGAACATGTAATTCCTCCAGAAAAATAATAATAATAATATATATATATATATCTATATATATAGATATATATCTATATATATATATATATATAGGTATATATATATAGATATATTTATCTATATTTTTCCCTTAGCAGTAATAAATCACATCAAGCTGACATGACTTCACAAAAGCTTACTAATGATATTGGGTACACTTGTGCATTGAGTCTTGCTTAATGTAGAGGTCTGGAGCAGAAAACTAATGTGCTTCAAATCAATTCATCATTTAAGCAGCAAGACAAGCAGAGTATGAGAAGCAGAACATTTTGGCAGCGTTTTGTATGGGTCTGAGCCACTGTTTAAACGGACACATCCAGATGCCAGGTGTCACTTCCTATTAAAACACACCTGGTCACTGTAATAACTTCACCTCAGCAAGAAAAATTGCAGGAGTTTGTTTTTATTTAGACTTTGTCCCAAAGCTCCTGTTTGTCATTTTCTGAACCCTGTGTGAAACGCTGTTGCCAGCTGTGTTTGTCATACATGTCATGCTTACCTGGGTCATCCTGGGGTTCATCTGCTGTGTTGCCAAGCTCAATATCAAAGTCTGGGTCGAGAACAGTGTTGTGGCCGTGATTCCTAGGGACTGAGGAAAGAGGCATGAGTTTAGATAAAGGATTAACAAAGATATATTAATTCAATGTTCTCTGCTTGGAGCCATTGCATGACTTTGTTACAATGCACAGCAACGTACTTTACAGGGATGAATCAATGTAACAGATTAATGTTTAAAAAATAGTTACATAAAAGTTCCAAGATAGTTTGATAAAATGTTTTCAGTAGATTCAGACTACTGGAGTGAAAGTTCTAATGGCAGCTGTGAAAATGAGCCACATATCTCCTTTGTTATCATCAAAACTGAGTAAAAAAATATTTCTGGTGACATACAAAACAGCCTAGCACTGCTGTGCTTTAATAGGATTACTCTCTGTCTATCACCCCACAACAGCACTCCACTCTGAAGATGTAGGCTTAGTTGTCAACCCTAGAAGATCCAAGGCAAGAGTAGAAGGCCAAGCTTTTAGTTTTCAGGTCCCTTTGCTCTGGAATTAGTTTCTTCTTCGGTAGAAAACATTGACATACTCCAAGCTTTAAAAAAAAAAACAGCTGGAAACCTATTATCGTATTTATTTACTTATTTGTATTGCATATTTAATTAAGACTGCTTTCATTTAGCACTATGTTTTGCTTTATGTATTTTAACCTTTTGTTTGTTGTTCTTAATCTATCATATACTTATATATGTCCATGCTTTGCAAATGATTAATTTTATGACCTATCCCTAAAGTGCTTTGAAGCTTGATGAAAACAAAATGTTTTTTGTAGTTTTCTTTCTGTTGTCCGCTATATGCTGTGGGTTTGCTTGTTCAGTGCTTTGAGTTTCACTTGTGGTTAAAATTGCTTTATAAACAGAGATGAATTAAATTAAACTGAGTTAATTGTTATGATTTCTTAGGAAAATAAGATTGAGAGGCAGTTTTGACCATTTGAAGGGTATTCAGTTCTTCCGTAAAAGAAGCCCGCAAAAGTCATTCTCTCTGAAAAAAATGGTAGAATGTTGAGTGCAATCGTTCATATTTGCTCCTTCATTCACAAATTAAAGAAAACATAAAATACACTTTGTGTTGATTATTTTGCTTTTTCTACAACACACAGGAACAATCTTTCCCCACTGAGGTCAAACTGCACAAGGCCAAGCTATTTTTAAAGGTCAACTGTTTTTTTGCCTTCAGTAGCAAAACAAAAGATTTCTTAAAACAGAACATTTATGAAATTGAGTGTATTTATAATCTATAATTTTATAATGTTAAATTTCAAGTCATCAGAACAGGTTCTTTGCATATATTAATCTATGACTTGACTGTATACTAAACAATTAATCCTTTGAATTCCTTAGCACTAGCACTGAATCAGTCTGTCCACTTGTATGTTCACGACCACCTGGCAGAGTTCAGATGTCGGTCAGCCAAAGAAATCTGAGAGTTGGAGAGGTCATGCATACATCAGGCTCTCCAGCAATCCTTGGCATCCCAATCTATCTGTGTGTGTGTGTGCGTGTGTGTGTGTGCGCTCCTGTCTAGAATTTAAACTGAGTACCATTTTTCATCGTTTCAAGTTTTTCACCTATAAAGTGAGGACCATTTAATACAAAGTGAGGACATTTTCCCTGGTCCTCACTTTCTGACCGTGTTACTAAGCTCTACGGGTTGATTTTAGAGGTATGGTGTGAATTAAGTGTTAGTTAAGGTTAGGGTTAGGAAAAATGAATGGAAGTCAATGAAGGCCCTCACTACTACTAACAAGAGTGTGGGTGCGTGTGCGTGTGTGAGCATCTGGGTTTCAGTATCTGGATTAAGCCCCCATCTAGTTCTCAGAGTAAGTGTACTGGACACTAAATAGCTCTGGTGACAAAGTTTTGTGATATCATAATCACTCCAACAGCTTTCTTTAGTTTGTGCTTTTTGTCACACTTAGAGCAACACTTAAAGGGATATTCCACCCAAAGTGAAATGTTTGTCTGTTGCCATATTCTCCAGTTACATCAGTGAGAAAAAGCATTTTGTAACCAGCCCAGTCATTCTCCTAATCTGGCAGCAGTCCTTTTGCTTAAGCTTCACATAAGTAATGTATGTGAATCAAGTAGTTATACTGCTATAGGCTTAAAACTTTCCTTTTTGATAAAGCTTATAGTTAGAGTGGCTTAGGTCATCCTGAGCTATCTCTGTAGTTATGCTGCTATAGGCTTAGACTGCTGGAGAACAGACTTAACAATTTTCTTAACTCTGCTACTTCCTTTTCTACTACTACTCTCCAGTTGTATTACAGTACATTCTGTTATTTTGACTGTTAACTTTGTTTTCTCTCAGTGTTTTTCTCTCCATAGCAGATATACCTGGTCTGGTATCCTGCTTGGCTGCAATGTCCTGTTGGACGGGGGGCATCGACTGGGATGATCCTCCCAGTAACTGAACATCCACTGTGTCCTGTTATTAACTTTTTACTTTCTGTAACATAGAAAGTTCTCTTATATCAGATCTTCTGTTCCTTCTGTGTCTCTGCTCTGTCTTCTCAAACCCCCAGACGGTCGTAGCAGATGGCCACTCCTACTGAGTCTGGTTCTGTTAGAGGTTTCTTCCTGTTAAAGGGGAGTTTTTCCTCTCCACCGTTGCTACATGCTTGCTCAGTATGAGGGATTGCTGAAGGTTTGCTGTGATTGGAAAGTCTGCATCAACGGGGCCCAACCTCATGGCAAATGAGTGACGCAATCTGCTGGGATTCCATAAATAGGAAATTCTTTAACTGATTGGAATGTTTGTATAAATATATTGAAATGACTTCTTGTTAAGTGCCTTGAGATGACATCTGTTGTGAATTGGCACTATATAAATAAAACTGAACTGAATTGAATTGAATGAAAACAGCTTTCATTTCGTGTGCAAAGGTCATGAAAATTACCCAACAATGATCCTAATTATTGTAGGTGACCTCAAAAATCATATCAATTGCAAATGAAAATAATAAGTAACACAAAGGAATTTCAGGGGCCGATTTAGTCTTGGGACTACATTGTGACAAAACATTGCTTTAAGCCGCCACTTCAAGGCGCAAAGACATGAAACAGTGCCTTCAAAAGCCACCTAAAAGTTTACAAAACTGTCATCAGACAAGACGGTGTATTTTGCATGTTTTTATGAATGTATGATTATTGGTAGTTAAAAAACAAAGACAAAAATTAGGACTTTGCTTGCTACTTTTTTAGATGGTTTGAAACTGTAAAAATGAACTGACAGAGCAATAATAGCTAGTTCGATTCAAACACGGATGAACTCCCAAAACTTATGGTTTAGCATGTAATAGCCATTTGCATTGTCTATAGTGATAAACTTGGAGCCTTTTGTTGTGCAGAGACAGATGAAAACGTTTTTGTGGATGCATTGCTACATTATTATGTAGGAATATTTTTATCTCTATCTCTGTAATAGTTGTGTATTTGAGAGGCCATACGGTAACCGCAGTAAAGCTCCTAGTTTGTGCCATCTTGGCAAATAAAATACCATTAAAATTATTAGTGACATAATGGTCAAAGTTTATTTAGTATTCTGACTGTTGCTCCACCTAACAGCTGTTGCCGTAAAGCAGGTATAGACCTCCCACTACCAAACCACCAAAGTTATTCTGTGTAGTTTCTGGCCAACAAAGGGCTGCTGAGGGCTGTCCTATGTGAAGCTGCTCAACTTTCTGGCTCAAGAACCACTAAAACCAGTTTGAAAGCAATAGCTTAAAGGGTTAAAAATCTTTAGTGTTTCTATAACACAAATCTGAATAACAAAATGTTGTTAAAGGAGCATGGGGCAGAATGAAGAAACGAAGGTCACGAGCGATGCGGCCGGCGCTGCAAGTAACTGCAGCCAGCCGCACGGGAGCGCGCACAAACGCTTCACTAAAAAAACATACCTCTTCACAGTGAGATACTTCTTTTTCTCAGTGCCACTTTTTAGTGGGCTGCGAGTCATCCTTGGTCGTTTCCCAGTTGCAGAAGAATCCATTCTCACAATTGAATCCATTCTCACAATTGAATCAATGGAGGTCTGCGACCATTTTTCTTCCTCTTTTAAAGCTGTCGAGAACGCACACGCAGTGTCAATTGACGTCACACCCGTAGGACAGCGCAGGAAATTCCGGCCCCGAACTGCAGCACATTTTGCAGCACACAGCCAGTTTAAGAAAATGGAACGATACGTGAGTGGGCTCATTCTTTTTGGTTTATAATGCTTCATCACCCAACAGCATTAAAAACCGGACATGGATGTTTACTTTATTTACAAATCCTGCCCCATGTTCCTTTAATCAGAGGTAACTTGAAATGAAAAGGTTTGTTTTTAGAGTATTTTCAAGTGATTTGCCCTAATTATAATAATACAAAGTGGTGGCACAAGACAGGTGTTTTGACAGAGGAAATGCCATAAAAAGAGAAATGACTGAGAAGCAATAAGGAAAAGAGCAACAAACTACATTTTATGAATACAAAAGCAAAGAATTATATTCATTTCCTGGCTTTTATTTTATTAAATTAATGTACAACAGATATTACTGATTTCTTAAGAAATTATTACTTCTTCCAATTAATGTTTTTTCTTCACTTCTGCTTTTCATTGTGAATTGGTGGTTTGAAAACAAACCAAAAGGTGCTAATTAGTTTTAAACTAACCACCATTAGTTTAAAACTAATTTTGCTTCATTACCAAAACTCTTCAATACAAGTCTTGGTCTCTGAGCAAAAATATTCATACTGAACTGTGATATCACTATCAATTTATTGGTTATTGTTTCTACTTCTACTTGTTTGTTATTTCACATACATGTGTAGTAACTTGCTGTTCAAAGAACGCCAAGAACTTATTGTTTCATCTATTGTTTAATTATCACAGCCTTATCAGGCAGGTAATCAAAAACATAAATTGAGACTGAACAATTTGGCTATTGATATTCCTGGATTCCAGGTGGTGCCCCAAACTTGGTAATTTTGACATAAAATTATTAATCTTATCAATAATTGCTCTAAGCAATTATTCATAATTATTCATTGCCAAATCCTACCTATCTGAGTCACAACAATGGACTTTAAATCTGAACATAAAGACAGAATTTCATGCACACAGATCATATCAACAGTAAAATTATAAAAATTTGGCAACCACATCAGTTTCCCAAAAGAGGTTCTTCAAGTTGAGACTTTTAGCAAAGACGAAACTCAAAATGTATCTCTCCACTTAGCTAAGAAAAAGTTATTTATATTTTTTGTCCCTCTGTACAGGACTACTGCAAATTCTTACATATGACATAGATATGTCTTACATTCGTACTTATTTTTTGATACAGGAAAGATTTTACAAGGCTCTACCGACATCTCAACTCAGAAACTGAGTTGAAAGTGCATCGACAGTAGCTGGCCCCATTCTGTGGAACCTTTTACTGATCTAGATAGAACATTTCTCAGAAATTAAACTCCTTAAAGAACTTCTGATCTTCCTCCTATTTCTAATGAAATTACCTACTAGGGAACAGTAACATCCCACACCCCTAGCTTTTAAATAGTCTGACTAACATTTTATGCTCTTTATCTTTTTAGTTTTTTTGTGAAATGTTTTTGATTTATTTAATTTCATCCAACATGATTTAAATAAATTGTGGTTTGTAAATAAAATGACATTGGCACTACTAAATGCTGCTTCATTTTATAATTAAATGTTTAGTCTTTCCACAGGGTCCAAACTTTTGAAAAGGGATTTGTTGTTAGGATCTGATATGCTTTTTCTAAATGTGGACCCAACAGTTTCAGTGGAATGCATGTAAAATAGCCAACTTTAATTAAAGCTTGCACCCCTGAATAACAGTTTTTATAGAGTTTAAATAAACAGTTTTGCTTTTAGCCAAATGTAGGGGACTTTTATTTATTTTTTAACAGAACAGAGGGTGTTAAAAGGGTTTTAACCGTCACACAGGATTGAGGATTTCTTATCCTTGAGGGAGTTTATACACTTTTAAAGAAGGTGCATTTGGGAAATTGGCTTGTTTGTTGTTTTGCAGAGTGCTTTGATACTAATCTTGTGTCTATGCATATAGAAAATGCAGTAGGAAGAAGTAAATAAGGAAGGAACAAGGGAGTAAGAAGAAGAGCAAAGTAAATACAAACAAAATCCTTAAAATAGAGAAATACACAATGAAAGGAGAATAATTATGTATTACTGTATGTGAAGGGCTTAACGAGGGTTGAGAATTTCCTCAAGGGTAAAGGTTATTTCTCATTGGGCTGTTTACATGAAACTCACACCAGATGATGGTAACAAACCAAGTAATCCATACATACAAAGAGATAAAAACAAATAAGTCTTTTTTCCTTTTTTTCTTACATGTGTCCTGTCTGGCAGTGTGGAGCTCAGAATTGGTGTCTGAGTACCAAGTAGAAGCCCGCTAGATTTACTATCACAAGTGGAGCACAACAGCTTTTGCTATAGTACTCCGCTTGATACACATGTGTAGGAAATCTTTATTAGAAATTACTGTGGGTTTGTTTTTGTTTTTTGATGCGCCAGGGACACAGAAACGGAAAACAAAGGGGAAGAAAGAAAGTAGATGAAGAGAGGCAGGGAAAAAAGGTTAAGAGGAAGAGGGTAAGCTGAAGATAAATGAAAGGAAGGGGAACAAACAAAACACAAGAAAACATCACAGTCTCCCTCCACACCAGCAGGACGGCAGAGAGAGAGAATAAAAACGACAAAACAAATCAAACAATGCATACTGAGAACTACACAACCACAACCCACAAGATATATAAATACAATAACAGCGTCACTGAAAAGCTCATGGTACTGATTATTACAAGATTTAGTAATGGTAACCTAAGCCCAAGAATGTATCTGTAAACACTGGAATCCTTACACCTGTGTGTGTGTGTGTGTGTGTGTGTGTGTGTGTGTGTGTGTGTGTGTGTGTGTGTGTGTGTGTGTGTGTGTGCGTGTATGACAATGCTGGTGCGTATTAGGTTTCTCCATATGAGTGTTCAATAGCTGGTGTGAGGAGCCACCGATCCGCCTTCCAGGAATCGACGTAGGCACAAAGGAGATCGGACCCATAGAAACCCAAAGAAGCCCCAGAGCACAGGAGCTCCAGTCAACGAAGGGCTGACCACACCCCCAAGAGAGGAGCAGAGGAGAGTCTTGGGGGAAGATCCAGGAGTTACAATGCAGGGGCCCGGGGGGGCCGCAGTGACGAGCCCTCAGGCTCCACTGGCAAACAGCTATGCCAGGGTGGATCCTGCAATGGCTCCGGAGGGGCCCCAGCCCCCAGCAGGGACCCGAAAAGGGACTGGCTGATGAAGGCTGCCAGGACGCAGGGGCGATGGCCAGTCAATGGCCGAAATGCGCCGCCGCCACCCCAGGCCAATCCCCACAGCCTACATCTCAATGGCCTCCCCGCCCTGTGCCAATCGCCCCAGCGGACGGACGGCATCTCCAGGCCAAGACCAGCCAGCAACTGGACACCGGGCTCAACCAGCTCCTGAATCTCACTCCCGCACCCCGCAGAGCACCAAACATGCAACCAAGGTCAACCAAACCCACCAACGAACCGACCAAGCACAAAGCACAGAACCAAGTGGAGACGCTGGACTCTGAGCTGAGCCACCTGACAGCTACCACCAAACAATCCCCAAACCGGCCCCTCCCAAAGCGGAGCCAGTTTGTCGTGGCAGCCGACCAACACCCTGGTCCACACAGGCAGGCACCAGGGATGAATCGGCATGCTACCCGAGCACCAAGCCCCGAACCCAGAGAGCCATCTACGCACTGGCGGGTAGAGGCATCGGTCACCAACAGGGAGTGAGAGAGGGGATTAGGCCCTTCATTTGGTGGGGGGCCTGGGATGGGCCAGGCCAGAAGGAAGCCAAAGACCCAACCTGACAGACACACAGGAACACACAGGCACAGTCATGCGTTCTCTCACTCTTACACACATACATTCTCATCTGCACACCAGAACACACAAAAAAGGACGACAAGAAACCGGGCTAAATCTGTCATTATTTATAAAGCAATCCTTCACTGTAGCCTGTGTAAAACAATACCAGCTTGTTTAGACCTCATAGCAGCCTATCAAGAAGTTTGTCATTAGGTATGGTATCACACAAGAAGCATCTCGATATGAGTGAAAGCAAAGACTTCTCTTAAGGCCTTTGTAACCTTATTGTATAAACCAGCCTCAGCCAGGTGCTCCTTGTGAAATTTATGATAGAGGACTCAAAAAATAGCCAGAAGAGTTGTCCAAAAGCCACTGACCACTGGTTGAAAGACTTGGAATTAGCAAGTACAGTGATTTTAAAGAAAACCCTGATTATTGCACTCAACCTCCATGAGCATTATGCAAGATGGTGGCTTAAGACTCCCCTGCTATAGAAAAAGTACATTAAAAATTGTTTGCTGCAGAGGGGCGCTAGGTGGCTCTGTTGGTAGAGTAGGCGCACAATGTACAGAGGCTATAGTCCTCAACGCAGTTGTCTTGGCTTTGATTCTTGGTCTCATAATGACACAAATGACACGGGCAGATTTATTTATTTATGTATTTATTGCTGGTTTCAGAGAAAGAAAGAAAAAGCTGCTGAACAGCCAAGTCAATCACCTAACTTGAATCCAGTTGAACAACTATGGAAAGAGCTGAAGATCAGGGTACAGAGAGGACAGTTCCAGAACCTTTGAGATTTGAAGACAGTTCGTGTTGAAGAATGGACTAAAATCATTCACTCATCACATATTTTCTGAAGCTTTCAATACTAAAGTTTCCTACTAAGCATGAAATACATTTCGGTCAGAGTTTTTATCATGTATTTCCTGTGTCATTTCCCTTTATTATACATAATTCATGGACTAATTAGTGTTGATTCCTTTGTATATGTGGATTCGGTTGTTACTGACATCTGTAAATTTCATTTCAACATCCTTATTAGAAAGATATGTATCGCAACATTTATTTTCCAAGCTGTATATGAAAAATTCGAAGAAATATAAGGCAAAAACATGACTATGTGTCGTTTTATGAATTACATAAGATCAAAAATGCACTTGCATAGCCAGCTTGAAAACACCTGTTGACATGCACAAAGAGACACTCATTTTAATTCTCATTCCTGACTAATTATTTTAATAATTACTCTGGTAAATAACCTACCTCCCCTTCCCATCCTCCATTCTTCATTTAATCTTTAGGAAGCTCTACTTTCATGTATTACTCCACCGGGGTGAAAACTATTAGACTTGATGTCTCCCTCAAGCCGAGCAGACAGGTGCTAATGCAATCTTCTTTCCCTTTTCAGTTTTCTAATTATGAGATGCCATCTGGCAAGATGAGTGGCAACCAGAGTGTCTATCCTCTTTTTTGTATTTAACTGTTTCATCTCACCAGACGACCAGTGTAACATCTGAGTTTTAGGTTAATCACTCTTTATATAAGCAAGCAAAATTCCTTCTTGTAGGTCACATGCTATGAGGCCTTCCAGGAATTTTTGTGCAACATTAAAGGCTGACAGCAATCTAGTAATTTTTCAATGTTTGTAGCTGTCAGCGATTCCTTAAGAAAGAAAATATGTCAGCACATTGTTCTATGTGTAAATATATTTTGTCAAAATTTCACTAAACTTGGAGTTCATTTATGTTTATACACTACTTTTCAAAAGTAATCATACCAGCTGAACTTTTTACCTTTTCTAACATTACAACAACAACCATCAATGTATTTTTATTGTGATGTTAGATGAGAAAATAACACAAAACAGTGCACAAATGCGAGGAGGAATAAAAACTGATACAAAATCCTATTAACATAAAAATATGAAATGGATTGCATTTGTAATCAGTAACTTTAGCTCAGTACTGTAGAATGACAAGAGGTGGGTAGTAACTAGCTACATTTACTCCGCTACATTTACTTGAGTAACTTTTTTGGAAAAAAAGGAATTTTAAGAGTAGTTTTACTACACTTTACGTTTTACTTTTACTTGAGTAATATTTGTGTGAAGTATTGCTACACTTGAGTAATATTTCTCTATACTCTACCTACTGCGTGTAAATTAAATGAAGAAAGAGCAAACATGTTTTAATAAAAATACAACCAACAGACGCACACCTTCTTAAAGGAGACAACCTGTTTCTACATGAGCTTTGTTTTTCTAATGTAATTTTCTATCTGTTAAGCTTGTTGCATTATGAGGTCAGGTGAATATATGGTAGAAACTATAAATTGTCACTGGAAGTACCATTTCCCTTGTTCTAAGATAGATAGATAGATAGATAGATAGATAGATAGATAGATAGATAGATAGATAGATAGATAGATAGATAGATAGATAGATAGATAGATAGATAGATAGATAGATAGATAGATAGATAGATAGATAGATAGATAGATAGATAGATAGATAGATAGATAGATAGATAGATAGATAGATAGATAGATAGATAGATAGATAGATAGATAGATAGATAGATAGATAGATAGATAGATAGATAGAAAAAAGACTTAGGAAAGTGTTTCTTCTGCTTAATGTTTTTATTTTGTAATATTTTTATTTGTATCAGTGTTTTTCAGTTTAGTCTTTAAAATACCAGAATTTTCCCATAAATGTATATGTTTGTCTGTCTGATGAAATAATGCTAAAGATATTAAATCAGATGTTAGTCAGTACTCAAGTAGCCTTTTTACATAATACTTTTTTACTCTAACTCAAGTCATTTTTGGACAGCTACTTTTTTTTTACATTTTGGTGTAAACTTGTTTAATTCTACACTTTTTGGTCTAAAAAAGTCTTAGTGCTGCCCCCTTAGGGTTGAACTGTGGCTACTGCATTTGAATTTTGTGATTGGTGAAGAGCGGTACATATTTACGTCAGAGGCATCGACTGTGTCACAGGCATGGTCTCACAGACACGCCCCGTGGGTTTGGGTATAAAACCATCTCTCAGACACGCAAGTTTGGAGTTGGATTGCGTTTTTCAGGTTACCATTATTATCACATTAGCACTTAGTTAGCATAGCTAGCATACTGTTTTGAATGTTAGCCTATGTTAGCATTACCACTCAGAGACTGGACCAATCCTGTCTCACTCTGCCTCAGCAGCACCGGGATCGGGCAGCGGTGACTCAGCGCCCTGAGCCAGCGGCTCGAATTGATACGGCTCGCGGCCGCTGGGCTCCATAAAGCCTCCCTCTACCCCTCTACCTCCGGTGACGACGGAGGAGATCCGCTGGCTCAGGGCGCTGAGTCAGCGCTTCATGAGGCCGGTGTTCCGACTATCTGTGCTACCCCTCAATCCATGCAGATCATCAGAACACCGGCACTGCTGGTGCTGCTGAGGTAGAGTGAGACGGGATGGGTCCAGTCTCTGAGTGGTAATGCTAACATAGGCTAATGTTTAAAACAGATGAACGTTGATCAGATCGATCAGTTGCAAAACTGCCAACGTCGCTTTGGTCACTGTCCATGTTTCCTTGTCAGATTAAGCGAG
The DNA here is from genome assembly GCA_963556495.2 of Valencia hispanica. NCBI lineage: Eukaryota > Metazoa > Chordata > Actinopteri > Cyprinodontiformes > Valenciidae > Valencia > Valencia hispanica. The sequence continues at coordinate 34,106,179 of OY747703.1, forward strand.
CTGTCACTGTCCTCCTGAACACACCCCCACGTTCTCCCCTCCGCTCATCCTCCACACTTGGCCATAGCCCTCCGTGCTTCCTGGCACCGCCCACTTTGTAGAGTTTTTCAAATGTCTGGGAGCGGGGTTATGATTTTTCATGGGGTTACACTTTAAGTAAAAAATGTTGGTACTCTACCCACCTCTGAGAATGACCTTTGCCCTAATTACAGCAGCAAGTCAATACAGTTGGGGCGGTGTGTACAGGGTGTTGTGCAGTGTTTCCCACCACCCTTAGAGTTGTGCAAGACAGAAAGTTAAATTGGGATCTCACCTGATCAGAACACCTTTTTGTAGACGTCTACTGTGTATGACTTGTGGCAACCAGGACTTCTTATGGCTTTCTTTCATCAACATGTCAAGGAGTATGAATACTTTTGTTTATGTATGTTTTTGGACAACTATAGAGCTTATGGTAACAATTAATAATAATGAACGACTTAAGGCACACAGCCAATAGTTTTTAGTTGTGACAGCCTTATCCTGTCATTACTGGTGTGTTTGTACATAAAATAATAATAATAATGTGAGCCTACAAAATAAATACTGAATTCAGCCTTGGATATGTTTTGTTTGCTTGGTCATATGTGAATATAACACATCAGAGGAAAATGCAATTTCCACCTACTTAACAATTTGAAAGCAGCAAAAGATTAATGCTGCTTTTATATTCTACTTTTCACAAAAAGATTCAATTTCAGCCCTCTCTCCATTATTTAAAACTACTTAGTTTAATGGTTTTAATTACAAATGTCAACCAAAACCAAAGAACGGCAACATACTTTTTATTAAATAAGTGTCAATGATTCATGCTTGGCTGCCATTGCAGTGTGGCACATAGATAAGCCAACAATAACGGAAGATCAGCACTAAATCCAAAAACATAATTGCCTTAAGTCGTAAATGTTACCTCAACTGTCTCATTACTGAGACTGATTTCAGATTACAAACAATAGAAGCTGCCCAAATATGAAAAAAGTAGTATAATAGAGTACAAAATATGTTTTTTCTGTCTACCAAATTTTGAAATATGTTTTGACCAAATATAGAAATTTTTAGATATTAAACACTGAATTCAGATTATGGAATAAAATTAAATAATTAAATATCTGGAAAATAGGGAAATCTTTACAATCTTTGTACTGCTTTTGAAGACTGGTAATGCAGTTTTGTTTTTTAAATATAAAACAGACACATCACAAGCATTTTCTATTTATCAGGTAAATGTTATAGTGTTTTTAAAAACATAGCTCCGAAAAAAATAGCTGCACAACCAGATCAGTTTTCAGGGGAAATACTTTTTTCACCTCGGGCCAGGTTAGTTAGGGTAACTCTATTTTTCGACGATATCTTTTCTCTTAGAAATGTTTTACAAAGCAAGGACGCTTAGCTTTAAAATAAAACAAGTGTTAAACCTGAGACTTTTTCTATAGCAATCAAATGAGTTTATGTTTTACTATTAAAGCTGTATCTGGGTAGCAAATTTTTATATGTTGTAAACTGACTGTTGACTGCAAAGGTTAGAGTTTAATATTACAGCCTGAACACAAAAAAGGTATGATGACAGAAAAAAAATCAACAACAAAATTTAGAAAAAAGATTTTCTGCCATAAAGGCTCATTAGTATATTGGTAATAAAACTTCACATTCAAATACATGGATGAATGGAGCCTAGGTTTTTGCTGGTAGTCTGTATGAAATATGCAAGCTAGTGTGTGTGTGTAATCTGAAAAGATCTGGAGTGTCTCTTAGTTTTATCGAGTGTTTTACCTCATTGCTTTTTTTAACAGCCTGGAGCTTTTCTGTTCTGTTCAGCGTTGCTGATTTAGTTATTTGTCAAACACACAAGAGCTGATCTCAGGAAAAAAACAAAAAAACCTGTAGATGGTTAATGTGAACTACCTATTCTGCACCAGAAGGTGGCTCGAAATGCTCATCGAGTTATCAATAAATACACTTGCTCATATAATTGTCAAGATAAAATAAGATTTTGGCTCTTACTGTGCACATCTCCTCTTTGTTTGGTTACCTCCCTCTGGATGGTGTTGTCCACAGGTGTAACGGGTGGAGGGGTTAGAATTGGGGGTTTTCTTGTTGGAGCCACAGGCCTTGGCGGGATGTAGGGTTTACGTGTGGGTGTTGATGGCTTTCGAGTAGGGATGAAGGGCTTTTGAGCGGGAACTGCTGGGTTGCGTAGAGGTGGGGTGATCCTCCTGGGGGTCGGTGGTGATTTAGTTGTAGTTGTGGCCGGTGATTTTGGAACAATGATGAAGGTTTTCTTTGGAGTCACTGGTGGGCGGACTGTGGTAATCCTTTTGTGATCCAAGCCTGGGATGTGGTTGTGATGATTGGGAGGCAGTTTGCCTGGTCTCGGGGGGTCAATAACCACCTTTGGAATGGCTGAAATGATAAGAGAATGCAGATGGAGGGCTGAAAGATGAGCACTTAGGAGGTAATGAGGCACAGAATTGCAGACTAACTGCTGTGATTAGCCTGACTTTTGCATTCAGAGCTTTATTCCATCCTCTGAGACCTCTTCATGATATCTATTAACTAAATATAAGCAGACTGAAACAACCTGGTTGCCTCATGTCTGGCTGAAGCAGAAGCCTGCAGTTAAAGAGAGGAGTAAGTTTAAATTCACTCTCAGTTAAACATCTGAACAAATTCATAGAAAAACAAGACAGATGATTACAATACAGATTTTCAAAGGACAAATTTGATCATATTTTACATTAGAAAACGCTAAAGTTCACAATCAACATTCAATTGCTTTGAGAGCAGTAAAGTAAATCAAAAAAAATTTTGACAAAAAAACTCATTGGAGAGTGCATATCTTACTTGAATCAAAGTTATAATATATGGATATTGATGTATGTTTTTTAAATGTAATGTATGCTTTTTGTATGTATGATGTTGCGTTTGTGACAGCAGAAAACAAGTTTTTTTTACAAGTTAGACCTTTCTAATGGGAAATTTGTGTGTGCCTTGAAAGAACCTTTGTTATCGGCTCAATTTACTCTTATTTCTGTTCAGAATTGGAACAGAAATCATAATGTCTACCCAAATGCTACCATAGAAGCCTTGCCATTACACACTTAACTCTCCAAGCAACGGCTTTCAGCAGCCTCTTCTTCTGACTTCTTCCTCACAGGATAAACATTCTCTTTGCTTCATGAAGTCACATTGCAAACACAGCTATAATTACTTTTGTCTTTGTTGGTCATGCTTGGCTCCTCTATACCTGGCTTCTTTCTTTGAAGCTTTTATACCCATTTCTTTTGTGAGCTGTAAGACCAAACTCAATTGAAAAGGAAAAGGGTCCAAATGATGATATATGTCCTTTACATATGCTCATTAAAACCATAACTAATAATAATAAAATAAAACAACTTCACATCAATATGAGTATGTTCCTTTTCTAATGAGTTAAAATTACTCTGTTCTTTCTGTTATTCTTTTTTATCAGGGGTTTAGAGTTAGTGACTCTTAAAGGTTTTAGGTTGCAGACTGCATTGAAATAGGATAAACTAAAGGAAAATTTCAACTTAGCTCCCTGTCTTCTCACTGTCCTGCAAACTTTAGTTAGGGGACATGGTAAAGTGTTTGCAAAATGCATCTTCTATATATACCGAAACATTAGCTGTGTACGTTCGATGGTTAAATAATAGTAAAGAATGAATGACTTAATTTGCACTGCACTGGTACAAGCTAATGAACTTCATGTTAGTGAGTAAAAAGAGAAAAATCATTTACATTTGATGATGACTCCCCCTTTTGGCTGACTAAAATTGCCACATAACAAAAACAGAGTCGCTCTGTGAAAATGAGATAAGGCAAGCAGTCATTTAAGCACTGACTGACAGCCATGACAAAGAAAGGAATTTCAGCACCAACTCTTGGCTTTCATGATGATTCCTCCCTCTTTCTTTCTTACCTAACTTTTTTAAGAAACAGTCAAAGAAAACAAAACAAAATGGGAAAATGGGGGGCCCCACTGGCCCTTCTGCAGTGATGAACATCGGCCAAGCATTTTTTGTTCCCAGGCATTACTTACATATACAGTCGTGCCCCATCCCCCTGTAGCCGTCTCTGCATTTGCACTTGTATGAGCCTGGCGTGTTGTAGCAGGTGGCGAAGTTGCTGCAGTGGCTCAGGCCTAAAGAGCACTCATCCACATCTGAAAGATAATAGAAACATGAAAACATTCAGCGACAGGGTGCAAGTGAGGAAGCCCTTCAGACATAACAGCAGAATATCAAAGGCTAATTGCTCAATGTGCACATGAGGGGAAACTCAAAGTTTATTTAACAGAAGCACTTTATGTTTTCATGAATGCCTGAGCAAAGTCATTATGAGGACTGTTTGGGAAAAATGCAGAGACAGGGGGGACACAGCAAGGTCATTTAAGCATCCTCTGAGCAGTGAAACAGTTTATCTATGATTGGTAAGGCTTTTTAAAAGATTTGCTCAAAATGCTCAATAAACCAGATAGATGGCTATTAAATAAAGATAACTGAAATCAGTGTGATGAATGCTTGTCAGAGTGGGCTGTTGAGAGAGCAGCTGAATGCTCTGCTACATTACAGAGATTTAGTTTTCTCTAGGATTCTCAAGTATTTTCAGCACTTGATCATCATAAGATTTTCTGCTGAAATTCTTAATTTGTGTCTCTTTCTTTATGACAGTAAAATGCTTTTATTCATCCAGCATTTTTGCTAAATATGTCATCTCTAATTCCTATACATTTTCTTATGCTCAATTATCAAAAGTCAAAACTTTTTTTCAAACTGGTTCTATCCATTTAATTAACATGAAAATAAAATTTGTGTTTAATTTCAGAAAAAATACGTTTTTTTATTCTAAATGCTATGATTTGGTATCTCTAGAGTATTTCTTTAAAACAATGGCACGCTCCCACTTTCTCAAAATGCAGAACAGATGCATTTTATAAAGTGGTATATCACAAAAAAAGTATATTTATTCCAGTAGTACAAGTAAAAAAGTAAAACTTAAATAGGTTTATTACACTTAAAGGACCATGGGGCAGAATGAAGAAATGAAGCTCACGAGCGATGCGGCCGGCGCTGGAAGTAACTGCAGCCAGCCACACGGGAGCGCGCACAAACGCTTCACAAAAAACATACCTCTTCACAGTGACATACTTCTTTTTCTTAGTGCCACTTTTTAGTGGGCTGTGAGCTGTGAGTCGTCCTTGGTCGTTTCCCAGTTTCAGAAGAATCCATTCTCACAATTGAATCAATGGAGGTCTGTGACCATTTTTCTTCCTCTTTTAAAGCTGTCGAGAACGCGCAAGCAGTGTCAATTAACGTCACACGCTTAGGACAGCGCGGGAAATTCGGGCCCCGAACTGCAGCACATTTTGCAGCACACAGCCAGTTTAAGAAAATGGAACGATACGCGAGTGGGCTCATTCTTTTTGGTTTATAACGCTTCATCACCCAACAGCAAAATCCTCACTGACTGTGGAAGGGCCATACTGAGCCTCAAAGAAACTTGGTTTCTTTGCTTCTCTACTCTTCTTCCAGACTCTTGGACCTTGATTTCCAGAGGAAATGTAAATGTTAGCAGTCTTTCCCATTATTGCGTAGGACAGAATATGACCAGATATAGCATTTCTGTATTAAAAATATGTTTTATGATTTTATGTAATATTCAAATTTTCTGAAACATGAAATTCAGGTTTCCAAAGGTTTTAAGCCCAATACATCTAACCTAATTGAATACAATTAAATACACCACTCTATATGTAATGAAACTGTTTAATATATAAGATTCTCTCTAATCTCTCTAAAAATAATTGGACTTTTTAATTACATTTGAATTCCTTATAAGGCACCTGTAGTAAACTTTTTTTTATCAGTGACTTAGAACTGCTAGCTTAAAATTAAGTAAATAAATCTGTTTCATGTAGCTGGACACAGGGACCAGCCCCCTGGGGCCCTGCAAGGATAAGGGGAACAGACAATTCTTGAATGAAAGGATGTTTTAATGTAGTTTACTGCTGGTAGTTGTTTCTTTGAGATAAAACAAAAAAAAATGGATCTGAACTTTTAACAGTGGCATGAAAGGATGGAAAGTTGTTCCCAGTCTTTTTTAGGTAGTAAAAACGTTTAAAACGACAGCTACTGGTTGGCACAAAAACTTAAAAACAAACTTCAAAAACTATATTTTGTTTTGATGAAATGTCCACATCGGTTCACAAATCACTGTTAATGCGGTTTGAGTGTACATGAAAGCACCGTTAAATTACTTTGTGTCTCTATAAAACAGCATTGTGACCTTACCTAAGCACTGGTATTTCCCATTGATGTATTGTAGGTCAAACCCTTCATGGCACTTGCAGATGTAGCTACCAAAGGTATTGATACATTTCCTGAATCTAGGACACACTGCTATCCCTGCTGCACATTCATCCACATCTGCAGGAGAAAAAAATGTTTATAGGTTATTACAAAACAGAAAATATTCTTACAAATTAACCCGACTCTTCCCCCACCACCTCTGAAACTTTCTCATATGTTGGTTTAGAAACAATAATACCTGTGGCTATAATGAAATCAGGCAATGCAAATCTTCAGTATAAAAGCTGTGAGTTAAATCTATGCTGAACACCATTATTCATAGCAGCAGATTGCTTCACCTTCTCTGCTTAACATTCAGTTATGAACAAAGCATTTTCATCTGTGTGCACAGCACAATACATGCTACCTTAATTCATAATTTAAAGCTCCATTTCAAGTGGTGCTTCTGCTCACCTTAGCAGAAATGTGAGCATTAATATTAAGAGCCTTGCGCTGACTTAAAAAATCATTTGGTGCACATTTCAGCTGAGAACATTATTTCTTTAAACAATTTTTCAATAAGGTGAAATGTTGTTTCGACACACATCTTTGAATAATTTAAAGCGATTTACTGGCTATATAAGTTTTAAATTAGTGTGGAGTTAATTTGACTTGGTCAGTTTTCTGGCATCCACCCAGCTTTTTATGATGTTCCCATCATTACAAGGGTGGGACCATCATGTTTACTCGTTCTAACATACATCTTCTTGTGAAATAACAACTCAGTTATTGTCTTGTCTGAACATAATCTTTTTCTCCAGACGTTTTTTGACTTGGCCTTTGGTTGCCAGTCTCTCAGCTCGTAGTGAGGCTAAACTTGCCTGACTATTGAGAGAATTATTTGTGTTCAGGGAGTTCCTTGCATGCTTGAATGATGGTTGTTTCTGGGTTGTGTGTGAACATCTTAACCAACTGGGTCAAATTTTTTATATTCTTCCAGTGCTTGGCAAAGTAATGACACATCTGAATAACTTGTACTTGAGTACAATTGTTTAAAACGATTATCCTCAAAGCTACAGTTGTTTAGAAATGGCTCCAAAACCCTTCCTAAATAATGGAAAGCTGCACTTCACCTTCTTGGATCTCCACTCAGTTCCTTAGACTTACCCATTGGTCTCAGTATTCGTCCTTATATTGAGTGCGTTGAAAAATTATCATTTTTTTTGCTAGCAAAGGCCAATTATGCCAAAGTCAATTACAATTACTAATAATATGTAATAAACCTTGGCCTTGACACGTTAAAAACATTCTAGAACATTTAGCAACACGTATCAGAAGATTAAGGTGAATATATGCGCATATTCAAGTCTGTATGTAACATTTTAATCCTGTGTGGATTAGATGAAATTAAGAATAAATTCAAACTCTTTCATCAAAGTTTTCCTTTTAAAAATTATTAAAATTGTTTGTTTCCAGTCAGTCCACTTTGGCCAAAATAACATTCAAAGAAATGTTTTAAACCCCCAACATTTATATGACATCTATGCCCATAGATCAGTGTGTATACCTTTTGATTGGAGCGATACATTTACAGTACATCCGTTATATGTAATGACTAATAGAGTAACAATGTAGGATAGCTATACCTTCTAGCTAATTGACTATCCCCATTTTCATAACACAACAGATCAATCATAAGAGCTCACGTATTAACATGATTAAAGTCAATGAAATTCACTTTTTTTTTATCAGAAAACTCAAATATTAAATAGAGATGCAACAATAAATGCACAGATCATGAGAGACAACCTAAAAGTCATTTCTTTCCACATCATCTTTTTCAACAAATAAAGTTTTAGAGTTTCCTTTCTGTTGACAAGTGTTAGATAGTAATGCATAATTTACTGACTTTTATTGTTTTCTTCACATAAAGAGAAAATTATGGAAATGAACACACTGACAGAAAAAAGTCACAGAATATAAATAAAAAAGGGTCTTGTCTTGAGCAAATAAATATCTATGAAACTTTTGTAAACAACCCTTAATCTATTTTGGCCAGGCATGTGTTCTCTTCACCGTCACCAAACATGTGCCTGATAATCTTGTAAAAGGCTGTCCTAAAATTAGTTCATGAATCTATTAGGGTGGAAAACTTGACACTAAAGTGGGGATCTGATTTGACGCTTCAAATTTAGCATTTCTGTAAGCTGCAAAATAAGAAGCTACAAAATGCACTCCAACTTCAGCTCATAAGGACAACAGGGCCCACTTGCTCGCAGGGCCCATTGGCTCAACTGTAACTTTAAGCAAAAGTCAAGTTTTACCCTTTTGACAATTTACAGACCGTAATTAGGAACCTTTAAGGATAAGATGAAAATAGGAATTAATTTTAAAGTTCTTTTATCGACTTACAGCTGTGTGTGTCCCGCATTAGTAAGAAGGCTCATTTGTCAGAATATTTGGTTGGCAGGTAAAGTAAAGTTAGTCAGAGTTAGTACTTGTCATGATGTTAGGTGTTGGCAGAGGTGTCAAAAGTATTCACATTCAATACTCAAGTAGAAGTATAGATACTAGGGTTTAAAAACACTTCTGTAGAAGTTAAAGTATCAAGTCAAGTTTTTTGCTCAAGTAAAAGTAAAAAAGTACTGGATTCAAAACTACTTAAAGTATAAAAGTAAAAGTAATGCAATTAAAAAAAATTACATTAAAGAATAAAGCTTAAGCCAAACCTCCCCCCAAAAAGAAAGGGCATAATTATTATAATGTTACATAAAAATGTTAATTTTGAAACATTTGGGATACACTAGGCTACCTGTTTCAGCTGCATATATGTCCATTAAAATGTATTCACTTTAGTGCAATGCAATTACATTAAAGAACCATATGTGGAATACTGAGCATTAATAAGTGTTTCCCGTGACGTTTGGGCCCTTTTTAGTCACACTCTATGTACCTTAATACTGTATCAAAGGATAGTTAGCCGTAGCTCAGCCTTGTTGTAGAATTGCAGCCCCTGCTAGGTGGCCCTTCTTTTAGCTTTAGCACAGAACGAGCGAGTTTTGGTGGGCGGGGCCCTAGCCATGCGCCTCTATTGTCCATTGAGTCTCTAACGTCCGCATCTGATAAAACATTGACAGACATGCATTTGCGCACCACAAATTGCCCAAATTCCAATATTATGTATGACATTTATTTAGGTTTAGGCCTAATTATATTGTGTGTTGAACAATAATCTGTTTACAAATTACAGGCCTAACAAAATATTTGATCATCCATCCGTCCTCATTACATCTCTTGCTTCACCACGACAGTAATGGCTCAGTTATCGGCTACTATAACTATGTAATGGCGTTTCAATTTGATCCGGAATCTGATCCGGACGGCGAGGCACCTGAGGAGGAACCAGAAAGGTAGAGGACGTCTTCCACAGGTGATCCAGACAGACGTGCTGTACACGGAGGGAAGGGGCTGTGTGTAAACGTGTATGGGTGTGTGTGTGTGGGTGTGTGTGTGTGTGTGTGTGTGTGTGTGTGTGTGTGTGTGTGTGTGTGTGTGTGTGTGTGTGTGTGTGTGTGTGCGTGCGTGCGTGTGTGCGTGTGTGTGTGCGTGTGTGAGTGTGCGAGAGACGCGTGAGTGACAGAGACGAAGAAAGAGCAGGGAACGAATACGCTGCGTGTTTTAAATAACGTAAAAAAGAAAAACGAAACGCAATATCTGACGGTCAGTGTTGATTCTTTTGGGGGGGTTTTTGGGTCGGTGTTGAATCTGTGGCGGTCGGAGTTTAATCTGTGGCGCACCGCAACAGATTCGTCTATATGTGTGGGAAACACTGGTATATCACAGCTGAAGGACATTATTGCGGAAATATAGGCTACTTACCTGTATAGGCATATTTGCTGGTTTACAGAGAGTTTGTATTGATCCTGGAAAAATTTTATGACAATCTGTGAATCCACTGCTGTATTGTCCCAAGTTAATAAAACATTAATCAGAGAAATGTTTGCCACAAACGACCATGAGCTTTGGGAGTCGGTCAGGTACATTCCCTGCATAAATAAAGTCCATCCACAAGCTTTTCAGTGGCTCGGAAGTGGGGAGGACAGTGTCAATACTGTCTGGACTCCATGCTGTCGGTTAGTTGTTTGCCTTTTACCGTAGATCTCGTTGTTTAGGCTGTAATATGCACCGCGGGGGGAGGGACTTGGAGAGAGTAGTTCAGAGAAGGGGGTAATTGGCTGGAACTCAGTGACGACATATGCCGAAACGTGTCGTCATATGCCGAACTGCAAAACAGCCCGTTTCTGTGTGCTAATTTCACTATGTAGGCAGACATACCCGGGGACAAAGGAAACACTAATCAGTCATTTTAACCCCTTAGGGGACATAGGCAGGCTGGGGAAACTAAAAAATATGACCAAAAAACTCAAAAAAATGCAAATTTCATGCCAGGGGCACTTTAATAGAGTGGAAGATATGACTAGTTGCCTATATATATTGTAATACTGCATTTGCCTGAGTCTCTACCACCGACATGTTGAACTCAGCAACATATGTCTGCGTTGTCCTGGCTGGACTGTGAAGTGGATTGTGTGTATATATATATATATATATATATATATTAAGAATAGTGTCGCCAAAAGTCTTACAACCTCAGCACAGACGAGATTGTGCAGACCCCTGCAATCTCTAATGACCCCCTTGGGGCACACGAACCTCATGCTGGGAACCACTGTTCTAGAGGTTGAATCCGCGCTGACGCACTGGAGACTGGAACTGAAAGCTCCACTTCAGCCAAAGTTTTGAAATTTGGGAACATTTCTCTGATTCAAGTGATCAGAGGTCCGAAAGACTCTCTGAACCCAGCCTCATATCGCTTCAGCAGCAGAAAATGTCTGAGCATGCGTTCTTTCTCACGGCTGGTTGGCACGACACCGGGCTCTTTGAAGTGTGTCTTTAACCAGCCGCACCAGTAACAGTCACGTTCCAAAGCCTCCCGGTCTGAGATGCTCAGATGGCTTAATGGGAATCTTATTATCAATTTATTGATTCAGTTACTTGTACTCCGCGCTTTAACTCCAACCCAAAAATGTCTGCACGTCTGCACCAAATGGTCAGGGGTGTGAATTATAATCTGTCAAAATGACAAGTGGCCTTCGGATTTTCCGTCACTGTTGTAAAAAAAGAACGGACTAATATGGAAAATATTCGGTTAACAGGACCCCTGTGTGCACAGTACGCAATGGATCGCATACAAGCGGGGTGTCAGAATGGTAGATGTTTAAAATTATGATCAAACCGCTGTCAAATTCTATCCAGTTGGCGCAGTTTTAGATTTTTTTTTGCTTCTTCTTAATAAAAGACTTAATGAAACAGGAGTAACGAGGCTATTTTTAAAATGTAAGGAGTAGAAAGTACAGATAATTGCATGAAAATGTAAGGAGTAGAAGTAAAAAGTAGGTCCATAGATAATTACTTCAGTAAAGTATAAATACCCAAAATGTCTACTTAAGTAAGGTAACAAAGTATTTGTACTTCGTTACTTGACACCTTTGGGTGTTGGTGTTTCTTACAAAGTGCATTTCCTTATTTTCCCTTCAGTTCTGTTTAACTTTATTAGGATGGTTTTCTTATTTCCCTCTCCTTTCAGTATTTATTCCCTTCTGTCATGTTCTCTTCCTCATTCACCAGTGTACTTATTTAGGATTTCTCTGTCTTGTCTTTCTTTGTTTCTCTCTGTTTCCTCCTTGCCATTCCTCCTCTCAGCTGCTGTTTGATTCCACCTGTGCCTTCCCTCTCACCTGCAACCGCTAATTAGTCCCTGGTCTTCTCCTAGTCACTTTCCACTTCTCCTCAGTATATTTAAGCCCTTCTCTGTCAGTCACTACTCGCTGGTTTGTTGTCTAACATCCCTGTCTTTGGTTCCTGTTCCCTGGCACTACATTTTCTGGTCTTCCTGAGTTATATAAGTTCCTTGATCCATTAAAGCATTGTGTTTTACTTTGCAGCGTTTGGGTCCTCAATCCACTAAACATGACAGTACTCCCACTTTAGGGAGAACTGAACTACTAAAATACTTCTCAAAACGTATTTTTAATTAACCTAATGTAAATATAGTAATACAGGTAAATACATACACATATTTCAAACCCTAACTTGATATCTTTATCTTATTTTGGAGACTTCAAAGAAGATGAAATTTGTGGGGACAACACCCCCCTTCCCTTTATGCAATGCTTTAAGGTGTAATCTCTGGACATTTGTTGGTAAACTGGTATTGAAAATTCAAGCTTTTTAAAGGCTTTCAGTATAATGCTGCACCAAAAATACTGACATTTCGAGTTAGTTTAGTAAAAACCGTTATCACTTCCAATAGGCATATGGAATCATACTGATCCCAAAATATTCCTTTGAAGTTCTGTAACACCTGTGGCAAGCAACCTTTCTTTCCCCTCGTCCATCATTCCTTCTAAATTGATGTCTGCCCGGCCACCCGTTATCTAACCAGCAGTTAAACACAGTATTGAAGGAACACACTGGAGCAGCCTAGGCATCAATACTGACACAGGTTAACAGCTTTAACCTTCCTCTACACCTTATGTTATGTGTTAAGTTACCCATCTGAGCTGCAGTACCAAAACATCCCTGTAATGAATGGAGGACAAGGCTCCTTTAGTTTTGAAATAGGTGGAGTGTAAGAGTAGTGGAGTCTAACTGTGGGCAGGAGCATTGATAGATTTATGGTATCCTCAACAAGTGGAAGAAAAAATAACACATTATATATATATATATATATATATATATATATATATATATATATATATATATATATATATATATATATATATATATATATATATATAGTTCGTCAAAGGGATTGTTCACAATTTTTAAAGCAAGTTCTGCTACAAAGTTATGAGAAGTCATTATCTTAACTGCAGTGGATAACTCCCATAGCTCATACATTTAGTGTAACTTCAGACTGTGGTGTATGGGGCTGAAATGGCTAGTCTAAGAGAGATCAAGACCAAAGTGGACTTCTATCATCTTTTAACAACTCTAATATCAAAAATGTCACAAAAAATGTCTAATCAATTTTATCAAGTGCAGTTGTATGAACATTTAAATAATTGGCATGATTGCATTGGGACCTGTTGATTATTTACACAGGACATTTAAACAAAGGGGTGTGAAAAAACAAAACAAACATTTAAATTTTGCTGAATTACATGTTTGGAGTTACAAGATGATGACTGAATGTGGAAACATTGTTGGTCCTGAGATAACTACTATGGCAACATAACAGTTATTCCCAACATAACTTACTGTTATTTTTGATATATCGGTAGGGCTGACAAGAGTCTATTTGATGTGCAAAGAGAACATTTTTGGATATAGCTAGTTAAATACAAGCAGTTGCTTTATCTTAGCAACCTGGTTGCTAATATCCATAATGCAAAGTTGGAACCATCCACACATCCAATGCTTATCAGACAGAAATGTACTACAGGGTTACCTCCTTAGGAATCCAGACTGGTTCCATGTCAGTTAAAACAGCAATGTGTTAGAGCACAATTGAGGCTTTCTCTCTTTTCTAAAGTGATGACTGTCTGGTCCTGATAAACTTAACTAAATAAAAAGGTGGTCCAAACTTTCAGTTTTAACTTTTTTCTCTAAAGTTAAGAATTATAATTCAGAGTATGGTTTTCGTTTCAGCTTTTCAGAAAGCAGTAAGCTTCCTGTGATTTGCATACGTATTAGGGCTGTCAAAATTAACGTGTTTACGCAGGTGGATTAATTTGTAGAATTAGAGCGATTAACTTTTTTAACGCTATCAACACGTGCTCCTACTGTATGCGTAAAACAGCATGGCAGACCCAAACTGCATTACCGCATGCACAGGATGACTTGACCTGTTTATCCTACAATTCAGTCCACGCTGCGTTCAGTGCTCCTCACGTAAACAGCATGGCAGATCCGAACTGTATCCACGGTTCCATTTATATATAATATTACACACACATACAGTACTGTATGGAGATGCAGATTTCATCTTCCGGCAGGACCTGGCCCCTGCCCATACTGCCAGATGCCCATGCCATTACAGTGCTTGACTGGCAAGCCAATTCGATGGACCTAAACTGCATTGAGAATCTGTAGGGTATTATCAAGCGGAAAATGACAGCAAGCATCAAGGAAACCTGGGCTTCCATACCTCCCAGGCAATGCCACAGGCTGATTGCCCTAATGCCACTACGCATTGAGGCAGTGATTTAGGCAAAGGGATTCCCTACCAAGTATTGAAGAGTGACGTATTGTTTTGTAAGTACTATATTTTGATTGATTTGATGTGATCCTAATTTCTTTTTTTTCTGCAAACACTGAGAAGTAAATGGTGATTTCTTCACAGTATTCAAATTCTAATTCCTGTTTTTGTGGGTTTTATGAGCTGGAAGCCCACATTACAAATAAACAACGAAATACTTGAAATCGATTAAAATTTGGGTCCTCAATCTCTAATCTATGAAAGTTTAACATTTTGAATGGAATTATGGAAATAAATAAGCTTTTCCATAATATTCAAATTCTTTGAAAAGGGTCTGTGTATATATATATATATATGTACACACTCACTGGCCCCTTTATTAGGTACACCTTGCTAGTAACGGGTTGGACCCCCTTTTGCCTTCAGAACTGCCTTAATCCTTCGTGGCATAGATTCAAAAGGTACTGGACTTTGGTCCATATTGACATGATAGCATCAAGCAGTTGCTGCAGATTTGTCGGCTGCACATCCATGATGCAAATCTCCCGTTCCACCACATCCCAAAGGTGCTCTATTTGATTGAGATCTGGTGACCGTGGAGGCCATTTGAGTACAGTGAACTCATTGTCATGTTTAAGAAACCAGTCTGAGATGATTCGAGCTTTATGACATGGACCCTGCTGGAAGATCGTCTTTACCATGTCTACATGCCTAAATGCATTGAGTTGCCGCCATGTGATTGGCAGATTAGAAATTTGCGTTAACGAGCAGTTGGACAGGTGTGCCTAATAAAGTGGCCAGTGTGTGTTTGTGTGTATGTATGCATATATACATATACATATATATATATGTGTGTGTGTGTGTGTTGCTAAACATTTCCTATATATACAATCATCAGCTTTTGTGTGAATAATCACCCAAGGCAAATGTAACAGGGATTTAAACGGCACAATAGCTTTTGCCTGACCCACTCTGATGCTTTTGATACTGCAGTAGTTAAGATATTGGAGTTAAGATGATTGAAGTCCACTTTGGTCTTGGACAGTCTAGGGCTAGCCAACTAACTATTCTGGATTTATACTGAACAAACAAGCTAATATCTACTGCAGGTAAGATATTAATGTGAAATGTTTACCACAGCTTACCTTCAAAAATTCTCAACTGTCTCTCTAATACAGATACTGACAGATTCATATTAATTTTACAAGGACCTTGCTGCTTCTACTTTTCAGTCAGATGATTTAGAGGCTCAGAAAAACCCACTCAATTTTATACCAGCTGCTCATAGATGGGAGTGGTCGTGTACATCTCAGTTTTCAGGCCAGAGGATATATTAAGACTGGGACGCACCCACACAGGTTCTTCCATCTGGAGCCAGCTGCAAGCCTGGTGATGGACAGTGACATCGGACCTCTCCTTTCAGCACCTCGCAGCCATACTGGCAGTTGGCCATGGCACAATTGCGAGCGTCTGATGAAAAAAAGAAGCACACCACATATTAACTCAAGCATGTGCCACAAGGGAGTTCAAAGAGGAACAGTTTATTCTGCTCTCTCATATCCACACATACACACATATTTCCTTTATCCTCTGGCCAATTTGTTAGAGCAGGGCCACTCGTCTGCCTTTTCTGATATTTGCCAGCTTGACCCCGAGTGCAGCCAAGAGAACAACACAAGCACTGCCATTATTAGATTCCTCTGGTGAGCAGTTGCTGTGTGCTCACACCTCAGCTCAAA
This sequence comes from Valencia hispanica, assembly GCA_963556495.2. Classification (NCBI taxonomy): domain Eukaryota; kingdom Metazoa; phylum Chordata; class Actinopteri; order Cyprinodontiformes; family Valenciidae; genus Valencia; species Valencia hispanica. Next base: position 34,122,525 of record OY747703.1, read on the forward strand.
GCTCCCTCCATCAAGCCGTTTGATCATTTCTTAGACTGAGAGTCTGATTATCCATCTCCGCCATATTGTTGTGGCAGTGTACGGCCCCATTTCCTTTTGATTCACACAGAGGAGACCAAGACCCTCCAAAATAGTAATATAATAAAGCAGAAATGGTTCGGGCTCTCCTGATAAATTCATGTCCTAAAAAGGAAATTAAAAGCAGGGTTCGTGCTGCTGCAGTGACTTTGGCTGCTTTCAGGCTCCCTGGAGTACAGTTTGATGACAGAGGCAGTCTGGGCTGATTAAATGCCACTGTGATCCATTGATCAAAGCCCCAGCAGGGGGAGAAAAGAGGAGAAGCAAGGTAGTTAACACCATCACACTATCATTATAAAAACAACACCTAGACTAATTTCATAGCCTCAAGTGGAAAACAATTCAGACTTTATAAAGGGGAATAATTAATTATCTTTTTTTATTTAAAAAAAGAGCTAATTAAAAATATGTAGAAGCAGTCACATAATCTTGAACTGGAAATGTGTGGAGAAATAGTAATAAGGCGGGAAACTGAACTTACAGGGAGACATGTACAGGCAGCGGCTCATATTATAAGGGAAAATCTCAGGGTGTCCAATAAAAAACTGTACATTCACTTGGGGGTTGAAAGATTTTCTTTTATATTTTTCATTTTAGCGCTGTAAGGGCTCTTTGCAGGAGGCTTTCCGAGAAAGGAGCTGCTATAATGAAGCAGATCAACATGGAGCTTTAATCAAAACAGTCTATCAAAGGACTGCAAGGCTGCTGTCAGGGGCCCTTACACAAGCAGAAAAATACATTTTTATCACTAAGGGCAAAAAGTCTCCAAGAACTATGCGCACATTTACAGTGCCAGGCAAAAGTTAACATACACTCAAAATGAGGACGAACATCATGTTGATGTTGGACTTTTAATGATGCATTTGAAAATGTTTTTACCCATGATGGAATAATAATATAACATTAAACATAGATACTTTTCAAAACAAGAATTGAATGCACTAGTTGGAGATTATTGTGGACTTTCAATATACATATACGCCATAAATATTTGGATGAAAGTTGCAGAGAAACCACACAGTTTTGTAATCAACCAACCATTAAGAGCTGCAGACATCATTTTTATTGACTATTTTTCCACCTTCTTATCAGAATTGGTCATCATTTAAAATGGTTGGTATCCAGGCAGAGAAAACAAAAAATAAAATGTCTTGAGTCTAGCTGTTTCTTTAATGATTTTAACCAAAACATCTATCAAAAACATTTGAGTAGCATGCTAATGGAGTAGTGGTATCATGTATCAAAAATGTCCGTAGATCACAAATTTAGCCTGCTTTATCCATTCAGAGTTTTGATGTGTTTAGGACCATTGCCCTGTTGGAAAATTTAACTGGGTCCATACTTTCAGTCATCTGACAAAACCAGTCTCCTTTAGAGAAGAAGAAATTACATATGGTGTTCAAGAACAATCCAGGTTTCAGGGATTTGGGGTCGTTGTGTTTGTGTGACGTTTTCTCTGTCCTTGGAGCTGCATTTTTCCACCAGAGGGCAGGGCTGAGCAGTGTGCTCCTCACACCTGTGATTCCTCAGCAATCAGCAGGATGAGAAGAGCTGGCTGCCGGCGTGCCGTTTAAAGCGGTACATCTAGCCCCATGAGTTTCCCTGTGTTATTTACATGTACTCCCAAGCTGCTTCTGGATTTCTTGTTGAAATATCATCATCCAATAATCTCCTGGGACTACAATCACTATGCTCGGCAACCTCAAGGCGTCTCGCTGTCATCATCCTCCAATCGAATCTGCCCTTCCTTCTACGCTCCACCTGCTCCAAGCAACAACACAGACCAAAACCTCAGAGTTTACTTCCTCCTCCACCCACAACATGTAAGAACATCCTCTCACCTTCTCCACAATATTTACTATAACCTTATACTTCGCACACCTCTCACCTCAGTGTTCCAGTCCCAGAATCCGAGGGATCTCCTGGACCAAAACAACCATACAATTCATTGTTCTCTGTTCACAATAAACCTGTAAAGCGTTTACTCTCGTCTCCTGAGAGTTATCTTGCATGTTGGTCAGAACTTTGCCTAAAATCATGATACCAGGAATCATCAAGACGTGAAACCTATCATAAACTGAAAGATACTGGAACAGCTGGATGACCACAGTGAAGAAAGTTTTCATTGTGGGCTAAAAGGGTTCCAAACCAATAAAGGGGCAGTTGCTACAAAACTGATACAAAAAGTTGCAGCCTGGTACATGAACAAGATTGCTTGTCAGACAAGATAAAGATTGAATTATTTGGCAACACTGACAAGAAGTATGTTTGGAAGAGTCAAAATGAGGCTTTTAAACCTAAAAACGGAACTGTCGACATGGTGGTGGCAACATTAAGATGAGGTTCTGTTTTGCTGATGATGATCCTGGTGCAATGGACAAAATGGATGGAGTAATGAATAAGGTGGACAAGCTCTGAACTCTTCAGTTTTGCTCTAAACAACAGTTGAATGGTTGAAATCTGGACACAGTTGGGTGTCCCAATAGGACAATGATTGTAAAATGAATTAAACTGGTTTCAGAAAAGTGGAAGCAGGTAACACCAGTCTTCTGAAATGGCTCTGATATGAACTGAAAATTTAAGGAAACAACAAACTTAAATGAGTTGAACCATTTTTGAAAAGAAGAGTGGTGAAATAGAAATACTCCAGGACCCTACTGGCAGCTACAAAAAGTGTGTGGCTTCTCTGCACCCTGACAATGGGTATTCATGCAAGTACTAGTGAGGGTGTACGTATATATTTGAACCAGTATGTATAAGGTTAAACCAGTGTGGATTAGAGAAAAAGTACGACAGCACTGCACCCAGTGGTTTTTCCTTTAGTTATTTAAGCCATCTGTATTGTTATCATTTCACCCTGAATAATGATTGGCATAAGTAATTCAAAGCCAAAAATGAAAATGTCATTCATGCCCGTGATAAGTGTGTGTGAACGTCTGACGGGCCTGATATATGGAATATCACATAATTGTGCACAAAAGTTGGAAAAGAAAGAGGGGAGATTGTGCAAAGGGAAAAAAACAAATATCCATAGCAATATCAACAAAATGTAAAATAAAATGTGTGTGCATATGAGAGACTCACTTCCACAGGTCCCATCAGGCATCAGCATGTAGCCATTTAGGCAGTAGCACTTGTAGCTCCCGTATGTGTTCATGCACCTGTGTTTGCAGGGCCTCGGCTTCAGCCCACACTCATTTAGGTCTGCAGACGGACATGCAGAGAGAGACAGAGACAATGTAAGTGGACTAGAGGATACAAAGAAAGGCCCTCCCAAACAAGACTGAAATTAGGCAAGGGGCAAAGGTGATGGGGTCAACTATGTCAAACCCTCCCCTGCATTTATGTGTGGGTTAGACAATGTCTTTTTTCTGTCTGCATGTGTGTTAATGTGTGTGCTTTAGAAGTGGGCGCTATCTTAAAGGCAGTAAAGGTGTTACCATGTTCCAACAAGCCCTGAACTTCTCTCTTTGATGATTTACCAGAAAGTCAGTGTCGACTGTCAGGAATCCCACCACCTGCATTACACCCTCTGACTTACCATGACTTCAGGAAGCAGAAGCTATACCATCCGCCACTCTTTGACAGATACAGTGGCTTGCAAAAGTATTCGGTCCCCTTGAACTTTTCCACATTTTGTCACATTACAGCCACAAACATTAATCTATTTTATTGGAATTCCACGTGAAAGACCAAAACAAAGTGGTGTACATGTGAGAAGTGGAACGAAAATCATATGTGATTCCAAACATTTTTTACAAATAAATAACTGAAAAGTGGGGTGTGCGTAATTATTCAGCCCCCTGAGTCAATACTTTGTAGAACCACCTTTTGCTGCAATTACACCTGCCAGTCTTTTAGGGTATGTCTCTACCAGCTTTGCACATCTACAGACTGAAATTCTTGCCCATTCTTCATTGCAAAACAGCTCCAGCTCAGTCAGATTAGATGGACAGCGTTTGTGAACAGCAGTTTTCAGATCTTGCCACAGATTCTCGATTGGATTTAGATCTGGACTTTGACTGGGCCATTCTAACACATGGATATGTTTGTTTTAAACCATTCCATTGTTACCCTGGCTTTATGTTTAGGGTCGTTGTCCTGCTGGAAGGTGAACCTTCGCCCCAGTCTCAAGGCTTTTGCAGACTCCAAGAGGTTTTCTTCCAAGATTGCCCTGTATTTGGCTCCATCCATCTTCCCATCAACTCTGACCAGCTTCCCTGTCCCTGCTGAAGAGAAGCACCCCCAGAGCATGATGCTGCCACCACCATATTTGACAGTGGGGATGGTGTGTTCAGAGTGATGTGCAGTGTTAGTTTTCCGCCACACATAGCGTTTTGCATTTTGGCCCAAAAAGTTCCATTTTGGTCTCATCTGACCAGAGCACCTTCTTCCACATGTTTGCTGTGTCCCACATGGCTTGTGGCAAACTGCAAACGGGACTTCTTATGGTTTTCCTTTAACAATGGCTTTCTTCTTGCCATAAAGGCCAACTTTGTGCAGTGCACCACTAATAGTTGTCCTATGGACAGATTCCCCCACCTGAGCTGTAGATCTCTGCAGCTCATCCAGAGTCACCATGGGCCTCTTGGCTGCATTTCTGATCAGCGCTCTCCTTGTTCGGCCTGTGAGTTTAGGTGGACTGACTTGTCTTGGTAGGTTTACAGTTGTGCCATACTCCTTCCATTTCTGAATGATCGCTTGAACAGCGCTCCGTGGGATGTTCAAGGCTTGGGAAATCTTTTTGTAGCCTAAGCCTGCTTTAAATTTCTCAATAACTTTATCCCTGACCTGTCTGGTGTGTTCTTTGGACTTCATGGTGTTGTTGCTCCCAACATTCTCTTAGAAAACCTCTGAGGCCGTCACAGGGCAGCTTTATTTGTACTGACATTAGATTACACAGACGTGCACTCTATTTAGTCATTAGCACTCATCAGGCAATGTCTATGGGCAACTGACTGCACTCAGACCAAAGGGGGCTGAATAATTACGCACACCCCACTTTTCAGTTATTTGTAAAAAATGTTTGGAATCATGTATGATTTTCGTTCCACTTCTCAGGTGTACACCACTTTGTATTGGTCTTTCACGTGGAATTCCAATAAAATTGATTCATGTTTGTGGCTGTAATGTGACAAAATTTGGAAAAGTTCAAGGGGGCCGAATACTTTTGCAAGCCACTGTTTGTACAGGTCCACTGTCTTCTGCAGATATGCAAGTCTGCAGAAGACAGTGGACCAACAGCCTGCAGAAATCAGATAAGGGAGATATGCTGACAGTTTTTCTCACGGGAGAAAGAAATAGACTCTGACAGCAACACCTGTCAAATGCTCACCCTTTTTCTAGCTGTTGTATTTTTCTCAGAGTAGACATTTTCACTTGTCAGCCACAGATAATTAAGTAATAAAGAACATTAGAATTGTCTGCTTTTGCTTATATGTTTAGACCCAGGGTGTTGCTGTTGTGTATGCTACCTCACTTGGGTTATATAAAGGTATTAGTGACACTTTTGTTCTTTCTGCCCAGTCAATGTGTTGTTAATATAAAGGGTTTTATAGAGTTTCCCACTACTATAGATCCCACTGAAATCTTGTATTCTAAAAATATGATGTCTGGTTGTCAGTTTTACTGATGCATTGCAGTGAATAAAACAAAGAAGAAGGACTAACTTCAAATTCAGCTCAAATCAACAGCAAGTATATTACAATTTGGACCCAAGTCCCAAACCCTCATCAAGAGTGCTAGGGAAGCAAGTAAGAAGGCAAACAAAACATTTTGAGCTGTAGACCTGTAAAAACCACAAATGTGCCAGAAGCTTATCGATGGCTGAAAAATTGTGAGGTACAGTTTGCTAAGGGACATTTAACCACATTGGTGGGGTTGCATGTCCACATACTAGAGTTTATACATAGTTTTGACCCTGTGTGGATTAGGTTGAATAAAACAATAAATGTAAACTACAGTTTGCTTTAAAATTCATTAAAATCGTTCCTTAAAACATATTTTATTGACATTAACAATTAAAACAAATATTTTAAAAGTCCCAAACTAATGGCTTCCATGCCTGTTGTTAGTCTATGTAGTTCAAATTATTAAAAATTTCCTATTCTAAACTAAAGAGCCAAAATAAGCTAGTTCATGTTTATTCCCTAAAAAAAGGTTCACTGTTGGTATCTTAATTAATGCAATAATAAACAATGTAATAAATTGTGCCAAAATAGCATTTGTTCAGACAACACAGTTAACATTTTTATTTTGTTAATGCTTAAATGCATAGAAGAAAAAAAGATTAAAAACCCCAAATATCTTATAGCTGGCATTTATGCTACAGTCTAACTCACAGCAAAGCTGTTCTATTTGACCTTTCTGAAATATTTTCCTTCGAATCATACATACTGTAAATTTACCATGTTTTTAATTAGTTCCACCGTAGTAACGTAGATCACTGTTTCAGAAAAAGAAATGTTTCTCAATAACCCTACAGTCAATATCTACTGTAGTGTACAGCATTACTATTATTTACACCAACACTTATTGGTCAAATATTCGATGTGGCACAGCGTGCTCTAGCTCTTTAGGTCATGGTAGGAGGTAGCTAATTATTCCTCTAGCTGTGAATTAAATGTGGTGTGGTGTGCGTTTGGACAGTCTAAATGCAATCAATATTTCATAAATACATGTCTTGAATCTTTCCTCACTATTAAAAAACAGATGGAGTAAAGAATAACCTGCAGGTTTAGAAGTGTATAAGATACAGGCAGAGGAAGTTTTCATTTCTATGTTTTCCCTGAAGCGCTTTTTAAAATTAAGTTTTCTTATGGAGGATATAGTGTCACTATTGTTGGAGGTTATCACAGAATTAAGGGAGGGACTAGATGGTGGAACATGTTCATACTGAACCACAAAATCCTTTTTATGACCCCAGGACTCGCTTGCCAGTTTTAAAAAGGAAGCTGAAGTAATCTTTTATTTTGTATGTATCGTTATTATTTTCAGTTACTCTGGATTCCTCCCACAATCCAAAAACTTACATGTTAGGATAATTGGCCAAAGTAAATTGCCATTAGGGTCGAGTGTGTGTGTGTATGGTTTTTCGCATGATTTTCAGCATCAGAAATCCAATATTTTCCACTCAGTAAACTCACCATATCAAAATTCTACCAGGTCAAGCCAACAATGATGGCCTTTGATGTGGAGGTTATTACTGAAGAGGATTCAATGTTACAAATAAAATTAAGATTGAGGACCCCAGGGGTCAGCAAGCGGAGGAGTTAGTTTCTTAGCACCTGTTACACAAGCGATGGTGGAATGGAGCAGGAGATGGATAGGGGACTCATCCTCAGTTAAGCAGGCACTGCTTTGGTCAGCTGTAGCAAAGACAGGGCTGAACCAAAAAGTAAAGCTCCTGATTTACAAGTCCGTATGTTTATATATCTTTAGCCTTTAACTATGGCCAATAAAGATTTATAAAGTCAGAACAAAAGGATCTTTTACACAAGTGAATTAAATGGGCTTTCTTCGTAAGGCAGCTTGGAACAGTCTTACCCCTCCTTTCCACCAGAGGCGTAAGCAGCACGTTACAGGAGCAGCACGTCACACGCAGCTGATAGCCACCATTGTAGTCAATAGAACCCTTTCCACCAGAGGCGAAAGCAGCACGAGTCTGCTGCGTCTGAGGAGCGACATGTCGCAGCACTTTTCTAAATATACGCGGCAGTCCTATTTTCTACGCAGTACGCCTCTGAAACACGTAAATTTCTACATTTTGATTAAGGGAGACAGGAAATTTACGGCTCGGCACCGGAAATTTTCAAAATAAAAGAAATGTGCTGCTTTGCGGTTGCTTTACTTAAAAAAAAGGTCACTACCTGTGCAGCCGGTGAGAAGTCAGTACCTCGCGGGAAGGTCTCATTTCTGTGTCATCACACAAATGAGCGATTTTGGATATTCCCTGACATAACATAAACTTATTGGCGAATATATAACGGACATAACATAAAACACCAACCTTTTGGAGCCATGTTGTTGTCTTTTCCTGGTTATTATTGTCATAGACGTTTATATATGTCTATGGTTGTTGTGTTTACTGACAAAACCACCCGTGATTTTGCTAATCTCGCGTGATTTTCGTGCTCTCTCGGTGACAGCTGCTTCCCTGCTGCTATGCGCCTCATACGCACCCGGTGGAAAGGGCCAAGCAGCAGAATACACAAGTGAAACGTGCTGCTCCTGTAACGTGCCGCTTACGCGTCCGGTGGAAAGGAGGGGTTAGAGGTCAGTGGAGGATTCTCAGGCTTCTAGGTTTCTCCATTTAAGATGTCCTTCTGGGAATACATCTCGGGAAAGACCCAACAAACTGGAGGTAATACATATTTCTTCTGGTGTGAGAACACTTTGGATACCCCAGAATAAATCAGTGATTATTGATGAGTTGACGAATGTTTGGGTTTCCATTCTGGACCTGTCACCTCTGTGACCTGATCAAGGATTAGCTGTATAGACAATCGGTATATAGGACCACAAAAGCTTTAAACAACTTTTTAAAAGAGAACATAATTTTCCACAGAGGCATACACACTCCTTTCATATATAACCTTTTTGGGCACCAAAAAAGGTTATCAACAACATGGCATCAATTGGTAGCCACCTTGGGTGCTTTTTGTTGCATTGTTGAAGGATCCAATTGTCCCAGAGCAACTTTAGTAGATTCCAGAAAGAATTCATGTGTTATAGCGAAGTTGTTATATTGTTCTGAGCGTTCAACTGCTTCCTCTTTTGGAACATGCTGTTTTGGGAAATGTTTCCATTTTTTGGGAAATCTTGGAGTAATGAACTACATTCCTTAGGATCTCTAGAAATAACTGTATGAGACAATCTAGTCTCACCAAGAAATTAGTGTTTATATTTAGTAATTGCAATCATCCTAATCATTGTAACTGCTAATTCTATGAAGACTCTAAGGGGACTTTAAAATGTCAACTCCAAATTGTTTTGTTTTGCTTTAAATCTGAAAAACACTGATTTACAGTGACTGCTCTTACATACATGGGACATTGGCCTTTTGTCCAAACATAAATAATTTATGACAACTTATTGCACAAAGACTATAAATAAATATCTTAAATGTTGTTTTTGAAGATCTAAAAAAGAATTTACAACTGGCAGGGAAAATGTACAATTTCCAGATATAAAAAATCAGCCAGGAATCTCTGTTCAATGATCTCTATTGGAAAAAGGCATTAAAACACCTATTAAAAGTTAAATATATTAATAGTTGTAAAATATATTATTCTAATAACTGTGTCATTGCTTTATGTACATAATTTCTGCAGTAAAATGAAAAATAAGAAGCACAACAGGTTTGTTTAAATCTATTTACTTAAGCATTTACTTACTTAAGCAAACATTTAAGCTACATAAGCATAACATAAAGGCTTTATTGGAGGGTCAATGCTGAGTTAAGAGTAACTGGAGTCATTTCAGTTAACTTTTAACTTTATACAAGCATTAATGATATTAAGAATGCCTCTTATTTTCCAATATCTTGTCCAGAATCCTTCCAATAGTTGTGAAGATAGAGCTGAAAGAATGTTGTATGAAGTACACTTTGACGTTTGAATGAAATACTTTTTTCCCCATTTGCATTGTTCTGTTAATAGTATTTAAACTTTTTGTTTTGAGATGTCTAACTCCAGTGCTCATGGGGGGGTATACTGGAACTTGGAGATGTGTCCCTGGTCCAACACACCTGAACCAAATGGCTGAATTCCCCTATCAGCAGGTTTAGTTTTTATTGTTCAACCCACCCTTGCACCACTTCTTGTTTAAATAAGGTCAGTTTAGTCAAGTTATCTGCCTCTGAGCGTTCTCCTGTCTAGGTTTTCTGGCAAGTCATGCTCTAAGAAACACAAACATCTCTCCCCACTTTGTGACTTTTACCCTTTGTTTCTAAGATACAGCAGAATTATCACAAATAGATTTCCTTCGACGTCAGAAGTGGGTCCTCCCTGGCTTAGCAACACTATATATGGCCCCATGTTTAGCTCTGTGAACACATGGCAGGGTTAGCTGCATACCTTCACCATTTAAAAGACACCACAGGTTTAATCTGGATGAATGATGAAGCAGATGCACCATTTCTATGATCTACCCACAGACCCCTCCTATTCTATTAATAGAGGTTCCTGATCTACTAACACCGCACTGGCTGAGTGATCCGTGGATGTAACAAGGCTTTGGAACGCTTGCCTGTTTAAACCTACAAAGTGCCAGCAGGCTTAAAGCACCATTTCATCACTGGGAATACTTGGAGATATACAGCTCAGGGGTCAGTTTGTTAACACTTGTTACAACAGAGCCACTATTTGAAAATTGAAAAGCTTTACTTTCAATTACTTTATAAGTGAGGATAACAATAAGCAAAAATAAAACTGAGAGGAGATACAGAGTATGACATTTATATTTGTCATGGCAAACAAGGGAAACAACATTGGTTACAAGCTTTATTATTGTAACAGTGAACAGATGATCCTAAATGATTGTCTTTAAAATTCAAACATAAGCTATATAAATACTAAAATATGGCTCTGTGTTTTATGTGACGCAAATCCCACTATGTATACATCTCATGGGTACATGTTAAAAATCAAATCTTGATTTGTTTAATGTGTTTTTCTTTTGACAGACCAACACAAAGTAGTGATGATTGTTAAGTGGAAGAAAAAGAAAACATATTTTTCAAAATCTTTAAAACAAAAAAAACAAACATTTGCCATATATTTCTATTTAGCCACTGAGTCAATCGTTTTTTTCATTGTGATTAAACTATAATGAAATGCAATTTCAATAAACCAAAATTGTATTATTTGCAAATTGCTCAAACTCCAGCCAGAATTTATGTCAGTATTAATTTCCACATCATACCACAAATTTCTAATTGGATTTAGGCACTAACTCGGACTTTGCCATTCTCTGTGCCATATGACTATGCTCTGATCTCAACCATTTAATTGTAGCTCTGAATTTATGTTTAGGGTCAATATACTGTTGAACCTCCACCTTAGTCTTAAGGTCTAAAGTCTTAATATAAATATATGCATTTCAGATTTTTATTTAGAAAGAATGTTGATAACGATGTATAAATTTAATTTCACAAATTTGCACAATTTTGTGTTGCCCTATCACATAAAATCTCAATTTAATAGTTAGATTTGTGGTTGTGTTGTGTTAAAAGCGTGTAAGGCCTGGTTCACAACGGATGCGGAAGCGACGTGGAACGGAGACCGCTTCCATTCGGCGCCCTTGTTAACCTATGGTGTAGTTCACACCAGACACGAAGCGAGCGGCCCGCAGAGTGAAGCGATCGTTTTGGCGTCTGGTCTATTTTTTTGCGTGAGCGATCCGCGTCAATTCTGGCAGGAGGTCACACAAAGACACACCAGACAATCCGGTCAATTTTCAAAATAAAAACAATTTTTCAAAATAAAATACCACGATTGACAAATGCGATCATATTTGTGTATTTAGACGGCCTATAGAGACGAAAATAAACAGACACACTTTATGAGGTTTTTTACTTACCCATGATGAAAAATATAGCTCTGAATAAACAACAGCTGACCAGAAGTGCTCATCGACTGTGGCGGAGAAATTCTCGTGTGGTATGAACAAGGGGCAGCAGATCGCGCGTGATTTTGGAGAGCGCGCTGCTTCGCAGCGCTTCCACGGCCAATGTGAACCAGCTTCTTCCGCATTTAATCATTTTTGCTCCTTAATATTTTCAACAGTTATTTTGGACCCTCATTAATGCATTTACAGAGACCCCATAGCAACAGGCCAACATCCGCATGGTAAAGAAACAGGTCTCCACTTGCCTGTTGGACTGAAAAAACATATTAGAAATGTAAATGAGGTATTACTGAAACAGTTGCATTCTCAAATAGTGGAAGATCAGTGAGCATGAGCATGAGCATAAGCCAAAGACCAGCGCCGACATTACCTCTATGAAGAGAATATTAAACAAAAAAATACATAGACGAAAAAGAGAGAGGGGAGTCAGCACAGTGAAGACATAGATGGATGGAAAAACTGAGAGATAATAGATGGATATTAACAGCAGCTTAAGTTAGGAAATTTGCACCAGGTGGAAAGCAACCTATACTACCACAGAGTTGGAAAGTCTCTTTGGTTTGTTCACTGAATGGTAAAAGAACTGCTGAGACACATCTGAAGAGATGCAGGGTGGATTGATTTATTGGGTCAAGCCCCACAGAGGTGTGCCATGCTGCATTCCTGACATGCCTCTACCCCTGGCGGGGGGATTAGCAGGAAGCTCTTTCCTGGGGATTCACTTGTCTTTAAAGCAGGTAACACCAGGTAAAACAGCCCATGTTTGAGCTGCTCTGGTGAAGTCATTAGGGCTTACACCAAACTGATGATGTCTAGAAAGTGAGAAAGAAGCTTTATTCTGGGGGCAGAAAAACACAGGATGGTGGTTGGTTTTTTATGCTGAATGCTTTCTTTAGGTTTAAGAAGAAAATATATAGTCGTAAGAAACTGTGACATGCTCTGTGATCATGCTGGCATTTCAGCTCAATAGCAACTCTTGGGTGGTGCCTCATCTGTCATGGACTAAAGTAAGTAGCAAGAAAACAGCAGAAAGTGACATTCACGCCCCCTCAGGTGGCTGCTCCATGCATGTTGCCGGGAGGCAGCAGAGAATCTGCTGAGAAGAGGTTTAATCAAAGAATCTCACCCTCCGTCACTACTCCCACTGGCTGATGGTCCACAGGAAGAAAGACGGGAAGGTGGTCTCCCCACACCAGGGGGGTTAAATGGTCCAGCATTTCTTCTTTGTGTATAAGAAAAGAGGTTAGAGTGGAGAGAAGGGAAATACGATGGATAAGGGTGTTGTCATTTGATTGACATAAAGGGGTGAAGGAGGAAAGAAAGAGACAGTGATAAAGAATGAAAAGCTTTAACCAATGGATTAGAAGGCCTCTAACAACATCAAATTCCTGGAAAGTAAAGAGGAACATTATTCAGATAAGACAATTACAGATGTGGGAACTGGATATGAGAGAAACAGCAGGTGTACTGAAGTTTCTCTCATCTGCATTCCTTTTTTGTGGTAAGTGTGAAATAGGATCTGAGAGGATAACTGTATCTTACAAATTCAGAAGATCTATTGTTGGTGTGTGACTGGACTTTTAAAAAGAGACTAGAGTTTCCATGTAAAGAGGGAAATCAGTGGTGGATTACAAACACTTGAGGCTCAGGAATGACAGCCTCTCCCTTCTTGTGGGACAGTCGCACCATCCGTCAGTCAAGGATCGTTTCCTCCGGCAGTAAACTAACAACAGCTTTTGTTGGGTGACAGGGAGATGATACTAGCCCTTTTGACTAGTCTGCACACTCATTCAAGTGGTTCCCTACTGAAAGATAAGATAACCTATCAGAATAACTTTGCAACCTTTAAGTAACACTTGTCATGTTTGAGTTATTTAACAATTTGTCACTTTACAATTACAAACTGTGATATTTTTATATTTTATTGAGATTTTATATGGTAGACCAACACAAGGTAGTGCATTTAGAGTTGAAGCAAAATTAAATATTTCAAGTTTAAAAAGAGAACATAAAAAGTAAAAAAGATAAATTAATATACACAGATTGTATTGATTGTTAACACTGCACTTTGTAGTCATGCCACAGGGATAAAATGTGAAAAGGAGCAATAGTGAAATGAGCATGTAACAGTGAGAATGTAAAGTGTTCTTGGCCGGTTGCAAAAAGTTTCTAGTAGTCTTCAAGGTCCAGTGAATGGGTGGGATCATGAGTGCAGGGGGTCCATGAGCCTGTGTGAGTGTGCCTGCAGGGGGGAGAGCAGACGGGAGGGGGGTGAACGAATGGCTTTCACAGTTCTTGGGTAAAAAGCTGTCCCTCAGCCTCGTGGTTGTGGACTTTATATACCTGTACCGTTTCCCTAGAAAGCAGCGGTATTAATAGTTTGTGTCTCTGGTGGGTGGCATCAGCAGCAAAATGACTGGCCTTTAATGACAGTCCCCCAACATACACTGAGTCCAGATCTGGTAGAGAAGTCCAGACAATCTGCCAGGCAGGTGTCACCACCCAGGCCAAGTCCTTGTTGTCCTGGACTGTGCAGCTGGCATGTCACACATGTCACATGTCATATTGAAGCAGAGGATGTTATTAATCACAACTCTGGCGACGTTTCCGAGCAGCTGAAGGAAGAGTGCCGTCCTCTACAATTTCCTGGGGAAGAAGAGTCATTGTAGGACCTTCCTCACCATAAGAGATGTTCAGTGACCAGACCAGGTCTGGGGTGATGTTGATGTTCAGAATCATGTTTGAGGAAGTTGTGGGTGCACAGTGTGAAAAGAGCCAGAAAGAGCACAGAGCCCTGCAGTGTGCCTATGCTCAGGACCAGGGTGGATGAAGTTCGGTCCCTAGGAAAGTCCCTGATCCAGATGCAAATTGATGTTGAAAGTCTGAGGAGCTTCACTATCAGCTTGTCCTGAAGGAATGCCAAACTGAAGTCCAAGAATGGCATCCGAAAATAGGTGTCAGAATGCTGCAGGTGTATCAGGGCTGTGTGCAGTGCAATTATAGTGCCTGCTGAGGAAAACCATCCTCATTGCATGATATAGCGGGGGATAGTGTGTTGAGGGATGATCAGTAGTGCTAGGGTTCTGTGAAGCAGAGTTATTGCATCCATACCAAAAAGCTAAATTTTGGTCACATACTGTATGATCAGAGTAGTGGGTGGCAATATAAAAGGTATAAGGCAGAAATTATATAAATTTAGCCAACGATAGAGATTTTGACTCTAGCAGCCTACCGCGATTGTGCATTTTGATGGTCATCAAGCTGTCATCAAGGAGGATAAATACTGATGTTTAGTGTTCGTCTGTACATAATGCAAGTTTAAAATTTGTTGTTTTCCATTTAATAGAAAAAAAATTCTGTTGAACTTGAAGAATTTTTAATTCAAATATGTGCAGGTTTATTTTTGTGTGATATTAAATAAGTAACCAGAAAAGCGGACAATTTTGAACTTTGTGTTTTTTTAATACCATTTAGCTTTTAATTTATTTAAAATGTATTCATCTTTATGTTGTGAGAATTTTTGTGTTCCATTTTTTGGAAAAAAGATTTGAATATTTTTTTTATGCATTTTGCACAATACGTGTTCTTTGAATGACATTCCAAACTTTTTTTAATATTTGTTCTGCTGCATGTATCTGGAAAGTGATTTTGACATTTATAAAGAAAAGAAAATATATTGCAATAGATATCAGTACCGCACATGCTTTAGATTATATCGCAATATAGATTTGAGGCCATATCGCCCAGACCTAATTCAGAGCAGATACATTTTACCTTGTCTCCTAAATGGCTTGCAGCAAACTGCAATTAGGATTTTATGTGGCTTTACTTAAACAAAAGCTTTCTTCTTACCAAAATTTCAAAGAGACAAAATTTATGCACTGCACAAGTAGTTGTCCAGTCAACAGATTATACCACCATTTTCAGATAGTTATTTGTAAAAGAAATGTTGAAAGGCCTTCATTATGTTCCTCTCACAGTACAATTATGTACCACTGTATGTTGGTCAATCACATAAAATTCCAAAAGAAATTTAAGTTTGTGTTTGTAGTCACACAATATGAAAAGGTTCAAGGGATATGAATACATTTTCAATATAGTGCATTTTTGATTCTGTATAATGAAATAATAGAAAATTAAATCACTCCAGTACCTCAATTTCGAAGATAACGGTGATACCTCATTAGGTTGTTGATGTTGCGTTTTGTTGCTAATATATGGTTTAAACAACTAAATTATAGTGAGTGTCTTTCAATTTGAATTTAACAGTGCATACTGTAAGATGTAGAAAATGTATATTGTTAGGATACAAATGTTACTTTACATGAAATAGGGAAACAAAGCAGCTTCATTGGAACATACTCCACTGAACAGATTATGTAGGATTATTTGATAATATCTGGACAAATACTTCCAGACAAAGGAATCCCCTTAAGTTAACTGCAAAATGCTGATCGGATCAATGAGCAATCCCTTACCAGCAACCTGAAGGCTCATGCTCTTTATCAGTGTGATACCATCCTGTCCTACTCCATGACTTTAATGGCTTGTACTCTACATAATGTGTGTTCTAGGAAAATACAGCCCATATTCACATGAGAGGCACCTGGCTGCAGACCTCCACTGTCAGGTCGCTTCCGGTGCAGGCTCCACTGTCAGAACGACCTCCACTGTCAGGACGGTCAAGGGCGGAAGTCCAGACTTTTTTCCCCACCAGCCTTAATCTGACGGAGACCAGCTAATGTCCCGAGTAGCGGTGAGTTGCTGATTTTGTTAAGAACTTATCCACATAAAGTAAATGCATGGTTTTATGTGATTTTTTTTTGTCAATATAGATGCCGTGAAAATGTCAACGTTAAAGAAGTTATTAATACGTGATGCAAATTACAGAATGTTACATGTCGGGTTGGGTTGTCCATTTGAAGCCAAGTTAGTTAATGTCAAAGTCAACTTTCACCAATTAAATGGCGGTTAGCATCAACACCTTAAGTTTGGGCAGTGTTTCTCAAACTATGGGGCGAGCCCCACTAGTGGGGCGCAGAGGTATTGCAGGTGGGGCGTGACATCAATGGGATTTAAATAATTTCCCCCCTAGATTCTGTCATTGTGAATGTTTCACTGGACTGTAAATTAAATCAACCAGCTCCCCCCTCTCACAAAATTAAACACTCAAATAAATTAGCAATTGTGATCATCATTGTAAACAGAACCAGGACCTGGAACATCGGGCTGGGAGTTTGACGTTGGAATATATCGCAGCAGAACAAAACAAGCTGAAGTTGCCGCATTATCAGAGATTCCATCTACAAAATGTACAAATATCTAAAAAGATCAGGGAACGTTTCAGAGTCAGAGAAGTCACACGGTCAACCACGGAGGAAATACGGGATGAGTATCTTGCTCCTTATTTATTTAATTTTTTTCATTTCATTTTGTATTTTTGAAAGCTTTGCATTTGTGATTAAACTACAACTTTTATTTTCTCCAACTGTGAGCTGAAGTTCTACATGTAGCAACTACTGACAGCATAGACTTAAAAACTTGTAGACCAACTCGGCTATTTAAATAAATAAAACACTTTAAAAACCAGGCGTGGTCACCATTCTGTTGGGGCGATAAAAGTAGGGAGGGCTTGTGTATGCTCCTTTGTCCAAAGTGGGGAATGATAAAAAAAAGTTTGAGAAACACTGACTTAGGGGGAGTTAGGACTCTTGTCCTGTTTTGCCTGGACATGTCCACGATTTTGGCCATAAAATTATGTCAGTGGGGACTTTGCAAAATATCAGAAAATATCCGGATTAACCTCATTTTGTTTCATTGACTGTCATTCAACACTTTAAATGCAGCCACTGCCCGCTGGGATTATTCTGAGGTACCCGTCTGGATGACGTGAAAGAACACAAATAAAAAAAATGAAACAAAGCAAACGAGGAGCTGCACCGCATGCGTTGTATGTGCCACTAAAATACCCAAACGTAAGTGTAGTTTCACAGACGGACTGCAGAAAAAAATACCCAATGTTCAGTCGGAGAAGCTAATTCCTGCTTTGTTTGAGAAGAACGGTGAGCAGCACATCTTAGCTAATACAGTCTGAGCTGCTACAGCAGTTTAGGATTCATTTCGGGACAACACAGATTAATTATTATACGAAGTTCATAAAATCTATCACCGACAATCATTTGACTCTGAGACGTCGCGGTAAAAACAGTCCGACTTTGTATCGACAGTTCATCCCTTCCCCAGTAATCAATCAGGGCATATTTATTATCAGTGGATTGCTCAGGATCTCAGCATTATAAAGATGCTACTGTCATCGCTCTATCTGAAAGACTGAACATAACAGATCTAAAAAACTGATCTTGGGTAAAAATAGATCAAATAAAACAGAGAATATTCCAATTTTAAGGCAAAATGAATAATGGAAAACTCAGAGTCTGATTATTATGATCTACTGTTGGTGCATATGAGTCAGAGTTAAAAAAAAAACTATATTATCTTAAGTTCTCTGTCAGACAGCAGGTAAAACACTAAACATGACTCAGTTATTTAATGGAGAAAAAAATTCCTACATCATTTAAAAAAACAAATTTGCTCGAACACATTTCCAACAACCATTAATAATAATATTTTTTTTGCAAATATGAATATTCTTTAGTCTATTTGATTTATTATGCTGGTTTTTCAAAGCAAACCTTCAATTTTACGTGAGAGATGAAAATGACATCTGACTGCATTTACCTCAACAATCTGATGTTAGATTAAGTATGTTGTAACTTGAATCCATATTAATTTAGATTTGATCTGATTTTAAAGTCTTATTTGTTTCACTTTTGGTTGAGAACACACTAAGAGGAGGATAATTTTTATAAAAAAATCTAATACAACCATATTGTTCTGATTATATTTATTTGTAATGACTTGGTGTTTCAGCAGCAGTAACAACCGTATTACTGTTCTCTGTCACAGTGGACCTGCCTGATGTGTTGTTCATGGAGGAGAACCAGGCTGAGGCTGTTCTGCAGTTGAGGTTGAGAGAAGATAAAGCGGATGATGATGAGGAGGAATCAATCCTGGAGCCCTTCAAATTCAGATTTTCCAGCATAGAAGATATGTGGAAATTCTGCGAGGAAATAATGGACAACCGAAACTATGTAGCCTACTGTGAATGTCACACAGATGACTAACTTTTAGAATAAAGGCCTGTCTCTACAGAACATTGGATAATGTTGTGGCTTGTGTGTTTTTCTCATTGATCACTTAATAATTCACTTGTATAATATTGTAGATGTGAAGAGTTAGCGTTGTGTCTAGCTGTACTTAGATGTTTCAGCAGCACAAAAACATGATTAGCATAGACATAAAACCAAAAATGAAATTTGTGGTAATAAATAAGTGCAATAAATTATTGCACTTTTCGAGATCTTTAGCTTTAATGATTGATTGATTTTTTATTATCCCCGAGGGGCAATTTGTTCCACAGCAGCCATTGGCACAGCCAACACATAAATAGAGTAAAAGATACAATAAAATGAACAATAAGTTGTTCAAAGAAAGAAAAAGAAATAATTAACCCATAGATGTCATCCTGGAAAAAGTTACAAATTGCAATGTTTAGAGCTGGTTCAAGTATTTAACAGCTATTGGTACAAATTATCTTATGTATCGATCTAATACCGTTGTGGATAGCATTTTATCCCAGATTTGGACAGAATATATCATAATGACCATGTTGAGACTCATGTGCAACATTAAAGGAAAACAGAAAA
Source organism: Valencia hispanica (assembly GCA_963556495.2). Lineage (NCBI taxonomy): Eukaryota > Metazoa > Chordata > Actinopteri > Cyprinodontiformes > Valenciidae > Valencia > Valencia hispanica. The sequence goes on from OY747703.1 coordinate 34,141,997, forward strand.
AAAATGACAAAACAAAAGTTTATTATATAAATGAAAACTATAGAGAAACTATAGAGAAAGAATTGATAGATTTTACGTAATATTAAATTAATGCATTTGTGAGGTGAGCGATTCAACCGGAACTGATTTCGTGATTTTATTTTGAAATATAACAACCGGAAGTACGTTTGCCGTTTTATTTTGAAATGTATCCCGTGCATTTCCCGTTCTGACAGTGGAGTCTGCACCAGAAGCGACCTGACAGTGGAGGTCTGCAGCCAGGTGCTCTTGATTCACATCTACCTTATTAAATTGTGAGAAAAAACAACCCCACATTAGATTTATTTTTTCATTTATTATTTTTTACAAAATCACCATTGGCACAATTATTGCCACCCTAACAATTTTTTTTAGAATAAATGTAACTGAAGTATATTGTAATTAATACCATGCTTTTTAAAATTTGTCAGAATACCTGTTAAGTTTTAACTAGTAATCCATTACTTCTTGTTTCCCTGAGGTATAAACATGATTTGGCAAAGAGGACATAAACAATCTTCAAAATCACCCTGAACACTCAACCTCTTGGTAAAACAAGTTGGTGACAGCATCATGCTGTGGGAATTATTTCCTTCAGTGGGGACAGGGAAACTGGAAGGGAAGATGGAAACGCTTAACACAAGGCAATCCAGGAAAGAAAAAAGAGAATATGTATATAGAGGCTGCAAAAGTTTAAGATTACATTCAATACAAAGCCAGTACTTCAAAAGAAGGATTGGATAAAACAAATGTAAATATCTTATAATGACCCAGTCAAAGTCTAAGATAAGTCTAAGTCCAAATAAGAATCTGAAGCAAGAATTTAACATTTCTGGTCGCAAATGCTCTCTATCCAGTCTGACTGAGCTTTAGCAGTAAAGAATGGGCGGTTGTAAATGTTCAAAACTGGTAGACATACCACAAAGGATTTGCAGCTAATACCACAGCAAAAGGTGGATCCATAAAGTATTGATCCAGGGGGTCTGAATTCAAATGCATTTTTTCTTATCTGTAAACAATCTTGAAGGAAGTATATTTTCTTTCCACTTCATACTGTACTATGTGTTGTCCAATGATATTATTTCCTAGTAAAATGCAGAGAAGTCTGAAATTCTAATGTGGCAACATATGCAAAGGTTTAAGGGGTATGCATATGCATGTTAGGTACTCTACATTTGTTGAACTAGGAAAGGAAACACTTGTGCTCATTTATCTTCATATGTTGGGTATTTAAAGACTGCATTTAATCACCTAAAGCAGTTGAAGCAGTTTAATTTACCTTAAATTAATGAGCTACTCTGCACACAGAAAGTTTCATGTTTCAGACATGTCTAAAAATAGTTTCTGTGTATTGTGATTCTACACACAGTGCTGCATAATGGCTGTCAGCACTGGAGAAAGATGGATGAAGAAAAATATTAGGCTCCCTCGAATGAAAACCTTCATCAGAGTGCTCAGAATCTCGTGTTGGGTTGACGGTTTTAAAATTCAGTGAAACAATCTGCAGGAATAATTAATGAGAACTGTACCTAAATAGTAATGAAAACATACTTTCTGCGATAGGACACTAATAATAATCAGATGATTAGCGTAACTGATGAGGGATTGCTTATCCAGGTGCAAAATCTTTTCTCCTCTGGGCCTCAGCATACAAACAGTAAAACACAAGGCTTTGATAGTCTTGGGTAACACAGTCAGAGTCTGCACCTCCTATCCTGGTATCACCTCTGAAAAAACAAGAAACTGAGCATGTTTTGACCTCCTATCCGACTTGGTACTTTTTTAATATTTCTGCCGAGAAGAATGTAAAAAACTTCAAAGGGAAACAGACATCAAGCTGACGAGATCATGACCGTAGACACTTGAGACTGCTACTTTAACCAAGTATGAATAATTATGTAAATATTTGTAGTGTTCTATCTTTCATACGTCTGCAGAAGACAGAATCTTACCGTGGCACGTTGTGTGTAGAATAATGAGAAAGAACCAAAAGCAATCTTGATGCAAGTCCAAAATCCAAGGCTCTTTTGTATATTTGAATAATAATTTATATTATTTATAACTTGCAATTAGTGAAAACATCCAAAAAAGATTAGATATATGCAGAAATGTTGGCCTACTGAAAGATATGTCCATGTACTGTCCAGTAAATTTACTCGATCCTTGGTTGTGACCCCTTTTGCATGGATTTCTGCATCAATGCAGTGTGGGGTGAAGGCAGATCAGGCCATGGCAATGCAAAAATTATAGCTCATTTCCTGGACACACCTGTGTGTCGGCTCTTGAAGCTCGGAGTCCAGCTGCATTGCATGGCTTGAAAATCTCCCAGAAACTCTTGAGTGTACTTTGCTTTACAATTCTCAGTGTTTTCTTCCACTCCCTTATACTGAGAATATGGATACAGCACTGTGAACAATCAGTTACTTTAGCTGAAATACATTTTGGCTTTATCTTCTTGAGCAAAGTGTTAATGACTCTCTGCTAAACAACTTTTGACAGCAGTATTTCCCATAACTGTGTAGTCAGTGCATGGTTCTACTATAATATTTCTGTATTAAAAATCAGCTTTTAATGTGCTTCAATAATATTCACATTTTCTGAGACACAGGATTTTTAGGTTTTCATTTGCTAGGAGCCACAATCATCAGAATCACCAGAACTTTAAATATAGCACTTTGTGTGTAATGAATATATAGTATGTATTACATATAGTTTGACATTTTGGAATACATTTTTGGGTAAAATAACCCTTCTGTTATATTCTAATCCATTGAGATGAACCTGTAAAGTCAAATGCAGCCTGATGTGACCATCATGAACTTGTGTGACTACAAAGCCCAAATAAATTAATCTTTGAACAAGTGGGAGATTGCATGCATGCAATCTCTAAACACTTCCAGCTGTAACCAGCGGATGACCAGGAAGACAAACAGTAACACAGAGGGATCAGTTCCTAAACCAACAAAGTCTTTTGATGAATAAAGCACTGAGAAATCCAGATATCAGGTCAAATTCCTAAAACAAATACAGAAAACAATTTGAACATGTAAACCACACTGGTAATCTAACATGCGTGAAGAAGCATTAATCACCTATCTGGCTGATGGGCGAGATGTAAGAGAAGAACAGTATCTGGAGGCATCACTCCTCCAGCAAAATTGTTCAATTGTGTCAAAACAGCAGGTCAGCTCCAGCTAATTAAATCCACCTGGATGCAATAATCATCTTATTAAAAAGCTGAGATAGGCGGTGGAGGAGTGCCGTCAAACTGTTGCAGAGATTATCCTATAATGAGTTTATTTGTGCAGCAGGAGCACAGCCGTATATCCTCACGAAAGTGTTCGACAGGAGCAATTCTCCTGCTCTGTGCAGGAGGGATGAAGTCCCTTCTTATAAGAATGATAGGGTTTTAGTGAGCAGTGGGTATTATTCCTGACAGCAGAGTGGTTGATAATTTAAGAATGAACATAATGACATTTATGTAAATATAATTCTTCAAAGGATTGGATTTTTAAATCCCATTTAGTCCTTTAAAAGTGTATAACAAATCCCTCAGAACTTGACTCTGAAAGAAATTAATATTAATAGCATAAGGCTTGTTTTTAGTCTCAACAGCAATAAATCCTCATGTGGTTTGCACCTGCCTAACATAAGCAAGACTCCAGAGGTGTTTGACATGCTTGTTAATCAGAAAGCCTGGAGCATGATGCATCTGTCCACACTTCTCACTTAAACCTCCAAGAATGTGTGTTGAGCAAAGCATCTTTATGTAGCTACAAATTTATGTACACAGATTCCCCTTTATGACAACTATATACCCTCCTATTTCTCTACTGAAAACTTCAGTCTCTTGTATCATCGGGTATTTGAATAAAACCCACATGGAATGACCTTTTCAGCTGAACAGCTGCAAAATTGGTGGAAAATGTGGGGGAGGACAAAAGACTCAAAGGGCTTTGTAATTACTGGCTTTTAAAGAGATCATAAAATGTGAAATAATGTACTGGCTTAATATTTTGAAAAAAAATAATGGTTTTTTTTCCATTAATTCCTATGTTCTTTTTAAAATAAACTAGATTGAAGCACAATTAGGGAAGTAAAAGGCACAGTGTATTCTCTTGTGTGGTGAAGTAGAGGTACACATTTTTAAATCAGGCAGAGTTACAGGTATCAAGGTGTACAAAGGTTTTGCAAAGTAGTAGTTTTTAAACCAATTAAAGATTTTACATCTTACTTTTCACATGGTTTAAAATCCTTTAAATGAGATGGCAGAGAAACTGTGCTGCAGAGTAGCACAGTTGGTAGAACTCTTGCCTTGCAGCAAGAAGGTCCTGGGTTCAAATTCCGGCCTGGGGTCTTTCTGCATGGAGTTTGCTTGTTCTCCCTGTGCATGTATGGGTTCCCTCTGGGTACTCCGGCTTCCTCCCACAGTCCAAAAACATGTTAGGTTAACTGGTCTCTCTTAATGCCCATGCAGAGGCCATTGCCAACACACTAGACATGGATAAAACTGGTGACCTGCAAAAACACGGCTGCCCACCTAAACTAACGGGCTGAGCAAGAAGAGTATTATTCAGGTAAGCAGTCAATATGCCCACAGTAACTCTGAGTTAGCTGGAAGAATCGGTTGACAGAACAACCATTAGTTATGTATTTCACAAAAATGTAAATGTAAAAAGAAACCATTTAATTTTGAAAGCTAGCCAAAAGAAGCTCCATTTGCAGTTGCCCACAAGTCAGGTAAGGGAAAGTTTATGCAAAAGAAGGTAGCCTACTGTGGTCAGAGGAGACCAACACTGCAGGAGATTCCCCGTCCAGTAACACAACAACCCTGAAAATACATCCAGAGAACATGCAAACTCCATGCAGGGAGATCCCAGGCCAGGATTGGAACCCAGGAACTTTTTGCTGCAAGGCAACAATGCAAACAACGGGTGTGTAGTGATACCCTAGGTTTATTGCAGCAAAAGGATGTGCCAAAAGATGTCAGGAGGTTTGAATAAATGTGCATAACACAGTTTTCAGATTTTATTTGTAACACAAAAGAGACCCCCCATAAATCTAAAATTAATGTAAGATTTCCGTCAACTTCATCCTTTGGTCGATCACATAAAATCCCAATGAAACATTGATTTTTGAGATTGTAATGTCAGAAAATGAGTAAAGGTTCAAACGGTATCAATCTTGCTTTGGAAACAGGCTGAATTTAGGAATGTTGGCAGAGTTTTGGAAATCTCAGAGTTAAAGTAAGAATCTAGATTATTTAGGTAATACACACAGACATGACAATTTTTATAAAGCAAGACACTAACTGCTCCAATCAGTAAAATAGGATGCTGAAGACAGTTTCCCATTTTAACTCTGTAATCATGTCTTTGTAGTAAGAGTAGTATAATCTTCTGCTTTTGCTACTGCTTTCTCACACGCTCTGTTGCCTCCTATCCTTACATTAGTAATTTAGAATTGATTGTTGCAGAACAGCTAGAGAAAAAAGTATTGTTCAATTTAAAATTATAATAAAAAATTAATCCTTATGGGTCAACATTTACCATGAAGATTGATACTTATATATTTAATATTTGTTCATTTTACAAAACTTCAACACTGGTTCTGCTTGCAGTTATTAAGTAACCTTCTTCATGTCTACAGAAACAGAATTACAACTAATAAACTGATTTGAAACTATTTTATAAACAAAGTACTATAAATCTGACCTATACCAGCATCATGGTCAGAGAAGTAGAACCGTGATTTCTTTTTCCTTCAACAGTCATCACTTAATGCAATAAAAACTGGGATATTACAGGGCTTCTAAATATTGTCCACTTGGCTCATCAAAAGTGAAGTCTAAATCTGTACCTGCAGAGGCTGCAACGTAATGAGAAAATGCAATCTCTAAAGTCTGAGTAAGGATATTAGCTACAATAAAATGGCACCAAATTAAACAGAAACCACTTCCATTATTACCTGTTCAGACTGAAAAGTCAAGTCTGCCACTTCAATTAGGGTCAGTCTTTACATCTAAATCTCTGACAATTTCTGCAGCTAAGTGGAAAATAGAGAAACCCTGCAGATGCTTAAAGGGATAGTTCGCATCTTTAGACATGAAGTTGTATCCCATCCTCACCATAGTGCATACACACTGACCCATATCTGTGGTCACCTCCTGGTCAGAGCTCTGGCCGTTAGAAGTCTTTCAAGAAAGTAGTCCCGGCTAGTTTCGGGGGCCAACAAACTTTGTCGTTTTGCTTCAGAAAACTATATGCGTTTGAAAACATGATTAATTTGCATAACACACAAAATGCCGGCCAAAATTCACAACTCACTTTTACTCTGCACTATCCAATCAATCCGCGCTCCGGTTCATAAAGGTATCCCTTTGGCATTGTGCTAAAAAAAGTTTCTTCTTCATCCGATCCATCTGGCATTGTGCTAAAATTAGTTTCATCATCAGATGTTTCGTAATCAGACATGGTGTCAGCATTCAACAGGGGAACGGCTGTCGGGAGGAGCGCGAGAGTTTTTTTTTGTGATGCACATGAATCATGTTTTCAAACGCATATAGTTTTCTGAAGCAAAACGGCACAGTTTGTTGGCCCCCGAAACTAGCCGGGACTACTTTCTTGAAAGACTTCTAACAGCCAGAGCTCTGACCAGGAAGGGACCACAGATATGGGTCAGTGTGTATGCACTATGCTGATGGTGAGGATGGTATACAACTTCATGTCTAAAAATGCGAACTATCCCTTTAAATCTACTGTTTCATCCTTGAATGTCCTTGGATCGCATTTGTAAGATAACATCCTCTAAATGATTGCAAACAATGTCTATTGTAGCAGAATATTGGATGTGGATCCTTTTTCCCCTTCCCTTTTGTTCCAGATTAGGACAAAGTAGAGCCGTCTTGGCCAGCAGACAGGAGCCGCCAATAGCCTAGAAATGCAGGATGAGTCATTTGGAACATTCCGGAAAGGATTTTCAACAAGCCCTCCTCCTCCTTCCTTGTTTTTAATTACACACTATCCTATTCCTGTCTCAGGGCGTGAATTCCACAGGTAATTTAAAGCTGCCTGGACGTCAAAGAACAGCTAACTGAGGAGCTTCAATGCTTTAAAACAAGTCCAAACTGCCAAACCCAACCCCCCCGCCACATACACACACACACACCAGGAAAGACACTTAAGTAGCATCTGTTGTACTTAGTTAGGCCAAGTTATCACACATCAGTAATTGAGATATTATCTTCACAGGGTAGGATGCATTCACCATGGCCCGCTCTCATTTCCGTTTAAGCTGAATCAGCACTCTTTCTGCTCCTCCTCCCCTGTGATTAAAGCTCCTCACTCCTGTCAACTAAAGGAAAACCAGCTTGGGCTCCCGCTCTGGCCACAAAACACAATGATTACGCTGCTGTTTCTCTGAGGCCGGGTTTGTCCTTCACTTTTGCACCTTGTGAAAAATGTACATGTCAATAGGGTTGTACAGAGCCTCGCAGAAATATTTAGACCCAGAGTAATTTCCTCATTTTGTCTATTTTGAATTTTTTGGGTATTTAAAAAATATATTTTATGAAAACACAAAGTATAAAGGAAATCATTCATGTCTTTCAGTTTATTTTTTACAAATAGTGTAACGTTTACTTTTTTTGGGGTATATCTTGACTAACTTTGCGTATCTAAAGAGCCCATTCTCCTTAACTCAGACTCAGTCAGATTAGATGGATAGCATCTGTGGTCAGGAATTTTTATGTTTGACTGCAGATACTGAATTGGATTTATTTAAGGATTTTGACTGGAAACTTATAACAAATTAAGATTCTTTGATCTAAACCATTTCACTGACACTGTATGTTTTGGGTCGTTGTCTTGGGGGAAGGTGAACCACCATCATTTGCATGTTAGTGAAATTAACCTCTAAAAATTGAATTTACCTCAAATTTTGCTTTTAACTTGATTTATTTTATTTTATTTGAGCTCAGACTTTTTACCCTGAAAGTATCTCTGGGTGATTTTCTAAAGATTGGATAAATCAGTCTCAGACATTTTTCGGCAAGAAAGTTTAACTACTTCTCCATGAGCCTCTTGGCTGCTACCCGCTGCATGCTTTCTTAGCATGAGGGGTGGCTGTAAAGTTAACGACTCAATGTAATCAACAGTCCATTGTCTACATGCTCATCCAGGATGAATCAGTGACTTGATGCCATAGGCTGGGTTTTCTTAGATAACTTTTTTTAACTAATATGAGTAATAGACAACTTGACTGATGTTTGATAAGCAGGATCAAATTGGAATTCATGTAACGGACTTAGAATCTGCCTTTATGACTCGACTGAAATGGCTTGTTTTGTAAAGTGCCTCAACACAATATTTCTTGACACAATAATTGCTGCTATATATATATATATATATATATATACATACTGAAACAAATTGAATTACATTCTCAGATTAATTAATAGGTAAAAAGCAATACTCCTATTTCTGGACAATAGATTGCAATTTATATACTAATTAGGTGACTTCTAATGACTTCTAAATGCATTTGTTTACACCGCATTTTATTTAGGGGTTTTGCAGTAAAAGGAATAGAACAATGCATCTCACAATTTTCAGATTTTTTAAGGTATCTTTTTGCCTCCACTTTGTGTTCATCGTTCACATAAAAGATGAACATTAAATCCTAATAAAATACGTTGGCAATTGTGGTTGTAATGCGACAAAATGTGAAAAAGTTCAACGGTTAAAAATCCTTTTGTGGAAGAACACCTTTGCTATTAACTTCGAGGTGTAAATTTCCCTTTCAATGCCCTGTTAGGAATAAAACAATTAGCACGGGATTCGTCATAGCAACCTGTGACAACTCACCTTGATTGCAGGTCTTGCCGGTGAAACCTGGATGACACTTGCACTTGTTAGGTCCCACGCACTCGCCATGCTTACAGCCAGGCTGGCACACAGCTGTTTAGAGAGGATTCAGAGAAGACGAGAAAGATCAGTGCAGTCCCGACAGATAATTTGTTCCAGATAAGGTTGGAAAAGCACATAGTCCCTCTGCTTTTCAACTTCCACAACCCGTCCAACTTTTAATGATCTGTTTACACCACATTGCATCTATAATAAAGCAGCACCATGCCTTATTCATAGAGGAAATGTGCTTGATTGGTTTCTTTTTGTGTGATGATGATGTTATAATTTTACCGATTGGAATGGGGAAATCATTTTCATTCTAATTAAAAGTACATGCTAGATTTTCTAGCTGTACATGATCTTGAAAAAATAAATTATCTCTCGCTGCAGTTGATAAGCGAGAAGTTTGACCTTTTAACACCAAATAACATATTAATTTGTTTATTTATAACCCATCACTGATATTTACACTGCCAAAGAGCTAACAATAAATCACATAGGAGGATATTTGAATATGAGACTGAAGCTGAAACAATGAAAGCAGCCAAATAGAAGCTTTTAATTAGTTCCTCGGTAAAGAGCTGCCCTCCAAATTTTACACTGTGCGTGGAAGTTGATAATTTGAGTCTGAACAAAGATGAAGCCTTACAGCTTCACTGATTCAGTGTTCGATCTTAGGGAGCTGGAGGCCTGCCCTGCTTATCTGTCTGGACTCAGCATTTGCTGCTGAGCACGTCTGATAGAGCCAAGTGGTACTAATTTTCATTAAAAAGCTCCATTAATTATGTCATAAAAGGCAGCAATGAGAGGATTTAATTGTCCCTGTTGTAAAAGAGTCCGTACATATTAATGTGAGTGAGAGAGGAAGAAACTGTGGTGAAATCGGTTGGACTTTCTGTGTTTCAATGCAGCAACAGAATTTCCTGCTGATGCTCTTCAATATCACAAGCAGGTGTTAAAATCAATGTGGTACATGCATATTTTATGTTTTGTATCTTTTTTCTTGTGTGCATCAGGAGGACCTTCAGGGTTGCACCACTTAGAAATTTCCATTCAGCTGAAGCAGATGCTCAGAATTCAGAGTGCCATGTTTAAAACGATCAATGGCTTTTGTTGATGTGTTTTACTTCAGGGGGAACAACCACACCAATTAAACAAAATGTTTTTTTAACTCTTTGTAAAGCTCCACGACTGACATTTCTGAAAAATAACATTTATAAACAGAACTTCAACAGACTATGAAGTAAAAGCAGCAGTTTATGAGCTTTTTTTGCTTTAATCTTTTCAACCCTGCGATGGACTGGCGACCTGTCCAGGGTGTACCCCGCCTCTCGCCCCGTGACTGCTGGAGATAGCCACCAGCCCCCCCGCAACCCTGCATAGGATGGACGGGTACAGATAAAGGATGAATGGATGGAATCTTTTCAACCAATTTGTTTGAAAAACTGAATTAACTTAAGAGACTAAAAGCATTTTTAATTTGAGGGTGTAAATCATTTAAATTATACATAAATTGTCATTTAAACAAAAGCGATCAACAGGGACTGACTGCAAGCAGCAGCAGCAACAGCAGCTTTGGATTTCCCATTTCAGTCACTTTTGATCTTTACTGGTTGGTGTCTAGTTTAAGAGGAAACAAAAACAAAAAAAATTCACTGTTTTGCGAAATTCAGAAAACTTTATTTATCCTACATGGGGCAATTCAGTTTGTTAATCTCAACCCCAATAATAAATTATAAAAACAATAAAAGTTCAATCACTCACAATCCTACACACACACACATAAAAAACATATGCCATTGTAGCAGCATGTAATAATAATAATAATAAACTTTATTACAGACTCACAGGTCCAAATAAGAAACAAGACAGTACACACAATACAATAAATATATGTATTATCACTATGTGTAAAAATATTTCCTTTCATGTAGTGGTGGGCGATATAAAAAGTATAGGTAGAAATGATATAAATTTAGCCAAAGGTAGAGATTTTGACCATACCGGCCTACCGCGATTGCGCATTTTGCAGGTTTATTTTTGTGTGGTATTAAATTTATAAAAAAGTAACCAGGAAAGCGGGCAATTTTGTACTTTGTGTGTGTGTGTGTGGGGGGGGGGTTGAAACAACATTTAGCTTTTAATTTATTTAAAATATCTTAATCTTTATGTTGTGATAATTTTTGTGCTGCACTTCTTGGAAAAAAGATTTAAAATTTTTTTTTTAACTTTTTTGAAGTTGTTTTGCTGTAATGTAAGTGAGAATGTTCATAAACATTTTGACATATATAAACAAAAGTATATATCGCAATAGATATTGTTACCGCACCTGCTTTAGATTATATCGCAATATAGATTTGAGGCTATATCGCCCAGCCCTACTGTCATGCTTATTTTAAGGTAGCGTAAGATTCAGAACAGTTGTATCGTATAATTTTTTTTTACATATTGGTACTGGTCCAATAAGTAAAAGGATATTAATGGTCAATGTTTATTTCCATCTGGTTGCTGTTTGTGTATATGTTTCGTGAAGAGGAGGGGTAGGAGGTAGAAAGGGTAGGGAAATGGACCAGAACCTTCTAAAAACAACATGTGAAGTCAAGTCCGATGCTAGAACCGGACTCTGTAAGAAAAAGAACAGTCATAAGCATGTTTGCTTTTCCACAGCAAACAGAACCCCCATGGAGGCATGTCACTTTCTTAAATTGTTTTTTTTTTTTCACTCTTCCACTATGGAAAGTTTATATACAAAATTCACAGCATTTGTCAGTTCCAGTTTAATTTGTGTCTTCATCAATTTCGTACTTATACAGAACAGTTTTGTTCAAATCTACAAACCTGCAAACATATCATTGTGTTTCCATGTATTTAACCATTGCTTATTATTTTACTAATCCCACTGCTGGATTATTAATCAACAAACTAGGTATGACAATTTGTTTGTAGTAGACTATAATGGAATATAGAAAATTACTTACATCTATGGGTAAAAGGGATACACAGAAACATTTGGTGGTAGACAGCTCCTTTTTTATACTTTTTCAAAAACAACACATTGAAGCTGATGGATGGGAACACACCACAGTTCACACAACAGCTATGATAAATAACTCTAATGAAGTCAACATCGAGATCGTTGAGGTTGGCATGGGTGTTGTTTGTTAGCATAAAGTTTCTCTGGTACAATATATCATGGAAGCTATTAGCATCTGTTTCTCTATTTGGTGGAAGCGGTTCTCCATTTAGCCACAAACAAAACAGATGCAGAATTAGATGAAAAAATTATTTAATAAATTTTTTCTTTTTATTATGTTAATAATTTTTTTTAATCATTACTTGGTTGTTTTTTTAAATCATTTTTGCAAATTAAGTAATTTGGCCAAGTTGTGTATTTTGGGGTGAATGTCTCTTTTTCATCAAATCTTTCATATGCTTTTTAAGCTAAACATCAGTGACCCCTCTGTATTTTTTTAATGTACTGTAAATTTACTAGTTTTTATATATGGGATAGTAAAGGTCTTTTGTGAAAAAAAACGAGAGACTATAGTAGCTAAAACTAACATTTAGGAGTTAAAATTCAGAAAATACCTGACTGGTTTTGAAGTATACTAAACATATGATTTTATAGGAGTCCTAACACATTTTTTTGTTTCCAGGGGGACCTGGATGGAGCACAAATTGAAGAGACCATCAACACATTGTAAAAAAAATTGTTGGACCAAAAAGTTGAACAAACCTAAAAAATTAAGGCAACCAGCTGCAAAGCTTTTATGAGTAAACCCAACGAAGGGTTCTGGTGTTGTGTGAACCATAATTAAGAAATTAACTCAAAGATTAATCCAAAGCTGAACAAATTTAAAATAGCTTTTCAGTTCTACTTCTTTCTTTGAGTTAAAACAACCCATGTTAAGTTGAAAATACCTATGGAGAAGTTGAGCTAACCTATGTACATATTTTTCTTCAACTCACTGGAATGTGTAAATGCAATCCAAAGTCTTAGGTTTACCCAGCTGGTTTCTCAACTGGTCAGTTAGACATAGTTGAATGGTAAATGGACTGAACTTGGAGTTAACTGCCTTGCCCAGGGGTACATCAACATGTGGCAGGTGGAAGCTGGAATCGAACCTACAACCTTTAAGTCAACTACTCTACCCACTGAGCCACAATAGCACAAAGAATAAACAAAAGATTTTGTTCTTTGTTTGTGTGACCTAAAGTCTTTTGTTTTTCCTTCATTTATGTTCATATTTGCAATTTTAAATTGACATTTGTTATCGCTGTAATTGTATACAAAATGGATCAGGGTGTGTTTGCAAATGTATTGCGAAGCAACACAAAAATATTGAGTTAATTGCGAGATAACAGAATAAGAAAAAAATCTACAAAGTTCCCTATAATTGTGGTTTGGTAGGTAGAGTAGTTGGCTTGTAATCACAGGATTGTTGATGTGACAGGCATCATTTGAGAGTGTGAATGGGTGGATGCAGCTCCGCTGTAAAGCAATTTAAGTGGTCAGTATGACTAGAAAAGCTATATAAATTCAGTCATTTACCATTCAAGCTTGTCCAACTGACCAGTTGACAAACCAGCTGGACAAACTTAAGACTTTAGGTCACATTTACTCATACCATTGTATGTATGTGTCTCCCTAGGTATTTTCAAGGATACATGGGTTGTTTCAACTCAGAAAAAGGAGTAGAACTGAATACGTATTTTAAATTTGTTCAGCTTTGGATTAATCTTCGAGTTAACTTCTTAATTATGGTTCCCACAACACCAGAACCCTGCGTTGGACTGGTGACCTGTCCAGGGAGTACCCCGTCTCTCACCCGATGATAGACAAATGCTCTTTAATTCTTACAACAGTGATTGAGCCACCTCATACGTCTAACTAGCCCAACCCCCTGCACCCCACCGCTCCCTGGAGATGAAATAGGGCAATTCTTCATGGCACCTCACACATGGGGCTTAATATGGAAGTGAATGAATGAAATCCCTTCCAGGATTCCTTTGTTTAGAATCTTTTCATTGAATTCAGTACGTAAGGCATCTATTGAAATGTTCCACAATCATAAGTTTGTATGCTGAATTAAGGTGAATTAATTGAAGTAAAAATGAAGCAGAATAATTTTACACTCAGTTTAGAATATCTATCTTAATAGAAAAACTGCTTAGTAGAAAAAAAACCTTAAATGCACAGGTGTGGTATTAAACTTCAATAAACACATTGTGTCAAAACATTAACCTTATGGAATCATTACATTGGCACAATCAAACTTAACCTTAAAGCAACTGATATAATAGTATGGTTGGGAAGTATTATTGTTGAATATGGCTTATATGACTGTCGAGCCTGTATCCCTTCTGTCATCATGACGCTTCAGCATTTCATCCACAAGTGTCTAAAATAGTATGGGCATCGAGGGTAGTGAGGGTTCATCTAATGACCAAAGTTATTATTAGCATGACTCCAGATGGAAATAAATAGGACAGTATTTACTCTCAATGAAACAGTCCTTTGCAGTGTACATTTTGAAGTTTTTAAAATGTGCACAAAGATAATGTAATGATAAAATATCAATACAATTAAAATTGTTGCCAGAGCCTTCACTAAGCCGTTTGTATTTACAATTTTTAAATTCAAAACATACAGTCACAATACATTTTCCTTTGCCATTTTAAATGTTTACCAAAGCAAATTCACAATATCTCAACCTTAATTTCTATAAATTGCCATTCAGTGCTTGATATGTAAAGCCCCCTTTTAGCACTCACAGACACACACTTACATTATTAGAACTGAGAAAGAAGCATTGTATGATTGTTAAAACCAAATTCAAAGGCCCAAGGGGATGAGAAGAGTACTTAAACTGGAGTAGATAACATCTTTAGACTCATTCAACTTTACTGAGCAATGTAATCAAATAGAATGAAGGCATTGTTAAGTCACTTTGAGAGGTTAGTGGAAAAAGCCTGGATGTCTACACACTGTGCATTAAGAGCCTACAGTTACAAATTAAAAACGGACTAATTTTCAGACACAAATGAAAAGAGCTTTCTGTAGGAAACATTAGTTTGTCCGACCTTGGCTTGGTTCAAACATAACAGCAAAGAAGCAACTGATGTTTTAGTTAGACTACTACCCTGTGAAGTACTTTTGGCTAATTTTGACTTGCCTACATGGTGGAAGGATTTGATTAAACATCAACAGGCTTTACTTCAGAAGGCATTTTCTAGCCTCTGTTCTGCCAGATAGCTCAGGGAAATGTCCAGTGCTTCTTAACCACAGTAAAGGATGAGAAGCACTAAAAATGGTCATGCCAGCAGAAAGATCAAACGCAGCAAGTGGGACCCCAGTTTCTTGAACATGCTTATAACATTTGGGCTGAAAACTCCCTCTTCATCAGATTTTCACTTGAACAAACAAGATAATAACACCAGTATTAATCAAGACTCAGATTTAAATGGTTTGTTCCTGATTTCTTCATGATAAAACATGAATTTGTTGGAAGAGACTGATCATGTGTTGTGTTCATGATACGAGACATGATTTCTTCAACATATGATAGGAATTCTTACAGTGAAGATTAAAAGTCTACAAACAAGATTGCAGGTTTTTTGTTTAAAAAAAGAGAGAAGAATGTGAATCATTTCAGACTTTTTTTTACCATTAAGGGTGGTCTTTATCTGCAATAGTCTGGTTGCATAGGTGTGCACACCTTCTTATTCCTGGGGATATGACTGGGTTAAACTTTTTTATCATTTTGTCACATTAAAAGCTATGGTCCACAGAGAACTTTCTCAGAGCTTGAATGTAAACATAATAAAAGATAACTGTAGATTTCAGGAGAAACATGGTTAGATCAAATACTGTTTCCATCATGAGAGAAGATGTGGAGCTGGTGGAAGAGAATAAATACCTCTGTCTCTTCACCAGGACAACAGACTGGACTAGAGACTCAACAGTGAAGCCATCTACAAGAAGCGACAGAGCAGATTGCACTTCTTGAGGAAGCTTAGATCCTTCAAGGTTTGCAGCAAGATGCTGTGGATCTTCTACAAGTCTGTTGTGAAAAGTTTAATCTCTTTGGCCATCATATGTTGGGGTAGCAGCATCACAGGCAGGGACTTCAAAGGCTCAAAAACCTGCTAAAGAAGCCAGTTGTATTCCGGGGACTACTCTCAAAGATCTGGAGAATACTGTGTAAAGAAGGATTCTTCATAAAATTAAGAAAATTACGGGCAATCCTGAACATCCTCTTCATGAGACTATTATACAGCGTCATCAGTCAGAGACTTCTTCACACTTGCTGTAATACAGACCACTAGAGGAGATCATTCCTACCCATAGACATCAGCATCTAGAACAACCCTTGGAAGAAAATTGTACAAAAGGTACAAAAACATTATTTTCCCTCTGGTATTATTAAAGTACTTTTGAATTAAATTTAATTGAGTTGAATTTAGCTTTTAAGGAATCTTAGTGTCAAAAGATATCAGTCAGTAGGAAGGTACAAAATAATTTTCCAGCCAATGCTGACGTAAAACCTTCAGGCTTCTGCTAGAAAGCTCAAGACACAGAGGTACTTCATCTTTTTATATGACATCGATAAAAAAAAAAAAATTCTACATCAAAGATATTTAGACATTAAGACATTTTTATAGCTACGATGATTATAACTTTTCAGTATAATCATGTAAAGTAAACTAAAAATTAAAATTATAAAATGTGAGACACTGGAAGCAATAATCTTTTTCACTTAATACAGTTTAAAACTGTTCAAACTTTTAACTTATATTCTTGTCATGCAAAAGCTAGTATGATCAGCACCATTCTTTAATATATGCTGCATGAATACAGTAATTATACACATCATGGTTTATGCTTTTAGGGTCGGGTTTAAATCCCAACAGGCTGACCAGATGAACAATTAAACATTAATAGGTCCCTTAAAAACAGTCATAATTTATGCTAGACAGGTTTTAAGTGAAATGTGACCTGCATAGTTTAATTTATTTGCATAGATCTGAGGCCAAAGAGATGTTGGCTGCTGCCAAGAGGAGTGAGGTGTTGCTTGGTGCTGCAAGGGGGGGAGTGGCGGGCTATAAATAAATGAGCAAGTGCATGATTCAGAGGATGTGTCCCCAGCATTGCATGTCTAGTTAGGTTATTGCAAAAAAAAAAATGTGTGAAGCTAACCTTGGGGCTGGCACCTTATCCCGACTACTCTGTGAGTTAAGGCGAAGAGAGCTGCAAAACAGGTAGCCATACACAGAAAAATGGGGGGTATGGTTTAGTCCTTGGGAACACACAACAAACAAGCAAACACAACGTTAAGAGAGCACATTCTGTTCCATTTATGCATAAGCAAACATGCCTGGGAAAATAAACACACATGCATAGTTTGGAGTTCTGGAGTCACACATATCCCATGTTGTACCTCAAAAGGGGTCATTTAAAAACTAATAATCAAAGAGTTGATTAGGATTAGTGCTCAAAATGTCTGAACATTTCAATGACAGACGAAATAAATGAAAGCCGATGCAAAGCTGCTTTTTTTAGATGTTTGGGTGTAATATTATTCTGTGCACAAATTATTGCTCTTAAAGGTATCACCCTGGCCAAACCTAACATTTTTTCCAGTGATAATCTTTTTTTATGCCAAAACTCTGTTTTTAGAGTTTTTTGTTTGCTTGCTTTAAACTGGGCATAATAAAAACAAAGCTAACTCCAATGAACCCCTACAACACTGCAGCAAACACATCTAACACTGAAGGTAGAATTTTGTCTGTTAAATGCTACTTTCAAATAAGTTTGTTACAAACAATATATATTCTCAAAACAGAGTGAGGAAAACTACCTACTTATTTTGGTCAGAGAACTATGATTGTTGAGTAGTTTAAAAATTTGGATTATGTATAAACACTAAAAAAAAAAGAGTTATCTTATAAGGTGAAGTTTTACATAGCAAATAAATTCTCATAAAATGTATAGGTTATAGTTCTATTGTCCTATGTTAAGTTACATTAATATTAAAAACAATTTTGTAAATAAACCTATAAAACCTATAACAGATCTATTATATTTAGGTTTTTGTGTGGCATGCTCACTGTTTTTAAAATCTTCATTTGTAGCCAGTATTTGCTGAACTAGAATACTGCCAAAATCATTAGATGTGTTAAATTAACTGCACTTTTTTTCAGAGGCTTATTGTGGGTAAAGCAATTGTGACAGTTTCACTGTATGTGGATGACACAATTGCTTTTTTCCTGCAATAAACCCAAATAAAGAGACTTTTATTAATTTTACAGATCTAATGGTAATTTAAGAGCTTTAACAAAAATCTGTTTCAATGTTTCCTATCTTGCCAGAACAGTTTAAGTATCCATCAATGTAGTACATTTTCCTGAATGCCTTTTAAACCATTTTTTGTTTTTGTTGAAAACGTTTTTTTTATAGAACCTGATTTTACCTCTTGATTTGTTTCTGTATCTATGGAGTGGATTGATGTTTCTCATAAAATATTTTTAATAGTCTTTTAGTCTAACTTAGAGAAATTACTAAAAAGGAAGTAAATGTTTTCACTTGTTTAAGTGTAATGAGTGTTTTAAAAGGTGAAAGTTTAACAACAATGAATGATGTTTAAGTAGGATCATAATGCTTTATATAACTCAAGTATTATCACATAGCTGTTTTGATTTAATATTGTTTTCACCTATTTAATTCAATAACACCGATACTTCTGCAGTGCATGCTGTGTGCTTTCATTCACTGTATCTATTTCATTTTAGTGTTAACTATCTAACGCTTAGCAGAGACTTTTACAGCCCAGTAATAATAAAGCTAAAGAGCAAAGAGAAAGAAACCACTCAGAGAAAACCACAATTAAAGAATTAATCTGAGGTCTCACTTTACTCCTTTCATTGCTCACTTGTTAGCTCACATTACCAATTCAAAAGTCTTGCTGTAATCCGGCCCACAGCATCCAAAGAAACAAAGCCTGCACTCAATCAAACTAAGTCCTGGTCCTCTGGGATTTGTAAAATCCACCAGGACCTCTGGGGAAATTATAAGGTCTGATGTATTTAATATGGAGATATTAAATCCAGTTCCCTCACACAGTAAAGGAAATGAATGCAGATTTTACCTTTATACTAGTGTGGGAAGATCCAAGGTAATAAAGAAAAAGTTGAGGTGAAGTTAACTTCGAATGGTGGCAAATACATATACTGGCAAAAGTAATACAAACAACTACATTATATACCAGATGTTAATCACCATATTCATATTTTTCGGTTCTATCAATATAGTCTGACAATAAACTGAAATGAGTGAATTCCGTAAAAAAGTATTTTTGTTATTAATATTATATAATTTCATTTTCGATACCGAGTAAAAATAAAACTTGATTGTTTCATGCTATGTTACTGTGCAAGTATGTTTATTTTAAGCGGGAAGGGACTAGAAGGGACATTATAATGCTGTGTAAAATCCTAGACTAGATGTTAGGGTAACTTGGATGACTTTGACCTACATCATTCTTCCTTTAAATCTGTTCCTAACAAACCCCAGAACCTTGTGAGAAATTACTTCAGTAATAATATTTCTGTTTACAATATCTCTGAATGCATTGATGCTCTTGGCTCATGGAGGAAAGTACAATGGTTTATTTAATAATAGTCCTGAGTGGTAAGGCAATTAGAATTTGCTCAAAACTCCAACATTTTACAGACCAGATCATTTATATATCATACTTAGAAATAAATATAGCACAAGTCATGTAAGGGATAATACAAGTGAAAATACATATACTTATCAAAGGGGGATGGATGATATTGCAGGGGACTCAATACATTTTACCCATGCACTGTTTTTAATTTTTAATTTTCAATTTTAACTTTTCTTTGCTAAAGCCCATTGCTCCCTACAGTGACACTAAATGGTGAAACTGGAACTAATCACTATGAATGATGCATTATTATGCAAAAATGTGTGCATAATTAATATTTCTTTCCTTGTTAAGATTAAGCTTGATAAAAGCTTTTCATCTTATCTACAGTATTACTGATTAAATTATATTAAAACCAGTAGCACACCATACCTGACCCCAAAGAAAAATAAGAAACTTAATAAAATTTAAATTTCATGATGTTAGCAGAAAATATATTCAACTAATAGAAATCTGAAAAGGTTATTTCTAGCCTGTTTTTCACACAAATAAAGGTTATTGTGGATTTTAATTAGCTACTTTTTTGTGATCGTCTAATGGCAGGGGAATATTTTGGGTATCTGAATCTACTTAATAAAGGATCCAGTACATTCATATTCATATCGAGTATTTGATATAGGGTTGATTATAGGATGATATAGGATATGATTTATTACTTTATGTTATCACTCTATGATGCTTTTTTAAAGCA
The DNA here is from genome assembly GCA_963556495.2 of Valencia hispanica. NCBI lineage: Eukaryota > Metazoa > Chordata > Actinopteri > Cyprinodontiformes > Valenciidae > Valencia > Valencia hispanica. The sequence goes on from OY747703.1 coordinate 34,162,342, forward strand.
GATAAATTGGTGTGTAGCCCAGGGGATGTCATCAACAAGCTGTTCAAAAAGCCCACACTTCATCTGTTAATTCTATAGAAATCTTCACAGATGAACAACAAAAGGTTTAATGAAGACATGTTTACAGTAATGCAGCGCCATCTCTGTGTGTAAAAGGTTTAGGTTTTATTAGAAATTGAGACTTAATTATGCAAATAGTCAAATACTTGCTGTGAGAGTAAAATGTGACGACATTTGGTTAGAAGAGAGCTTCAACTGTGGCTTATCCTCACTGATGGTCTGTCAGAATGTCATGAATGCAGCTTTAGTCTTTGCTAAATCTGAGTGCTCCATGTTCGCTCTCTCTATCTCTCTCTCGTTCTCTCTCTCTCTCTCTCCATCTGCCTGATTTTCTATTTGTCTCCATTTCCAGACATTGTTCCCCTACTACAGCAGCAATCTTCTCTCAACTTCTTAACTATTTCCCCTTACACCAAAGGTTTTTCTTTTTTACTTCAAGTTCTCTCTACCCACTACTCTTTTAGCTCTTAGAGCTAAGGAGGAAAAAAAATCATCTTTGATTCATTAAGTTTTTTATTCTTTAAGAACAGTTGCCTAAAACCGATTCCTGGGCTCTCTGGCTGAAAGCCACAATCCCATTGCTCCAATCTAATCTCTTTCATCTCCACAAAAACCTACCAAGACCTGAAATCTGTGATGACTGCATCCTCTCACACACATCCAGGCAAACACACAGGTTGCTGATTACACTCGCTTTCTTTCTAATACCTTCCAGCTCACCCGTCTAAGGTTTAAATCAGCACCTTGCTGACTTGATGGAATGCTGATTGTGAGTCAATGGATTTGAGCTCTCCCTGACGAGGAGCATTTGGAAGCATTAAGGCAAGCACTCACCCAGTGATTGGACACAAAGGGGGTGGAGGGGCGAAAGCAGAATATCTGTGGTTAAGTTAGAAATCTGCTATTTTCTGCTCACAACAGAACACGTGGGACTCCAGAAGAACCAAGAAAACATGCACACATACTGCTGTTTGGGCTAAATGTACCAGAACTTTTTTAGTGCACCTGAGTATCCAAGACATATCACCTCTGGTGGATTAAATGTGACAATACTTTCTAGAAACAAAACAACTAGAACAATTATCATTTATTAAATATGAAAACATAACTCCTTTCTCATCCCCCTGATCTAAGCATTTCCAATGATAAATACATATCCATCTTGCCTTTTTAGCCAAGGCAAATAATGCATCTATTCTACTGTGAATTTTCTAAACATGAGAAGCTGTGAAGGCAAAGAGCCCAGTGCATATCACTGGGAGGCACTGGGCACTGAGATGACTGCCTCGAGCCAGGTTTACTGTTGAGTCTGGCCCAAACAGTGCTGCTTTCCCCCATGATATTTTAGCACAGAATTTTTAGTTTAACAGTCAAGACCCTTAGATGAGAAACCAGGTCATGTTAAAAAATCTCTTACCCTCAAGCTATGAAATGAGGCTCATAGTAAAAACTATTAACATTATAAGTTGGCTCCAGTTGTTGGAGTAAGAAAAATATAATTTTTTTTTTGCTCTAATAGACCCGAGACATGCAATGAGAAATGCCTCACTGGTTAATCTGGCTGAAAGAAAAACACAACTCTGGGGCCATGAACTCAAACGTTATTTGTATTTTCATTAACAATATGATGATGAAACAATTAACTCCAAGATTAAGTAAAAAATGGCACTTTTACATGAAAATGGACCAACTGCATCCAACAGTTACAGCATCTGCTAAAACCAAACAAGCAGTGCAATATCTTTTCCAGAAAAAAGGAAGAAATTAAAAAAAGAATCATGTATTTAATGAACATGTATGACAGTGAAACAAAATGCAAGCATTCGGGAAAAAAAGGAAACAGAGTGACCCATCAGTCTAAGAGCCCATAAATGTATCATGCAGGCAGAATCAACATGCAAAGATATGAACCATTAAGGCCTTTTCCATAGCAGGAAATCAAAAACTAGAAGTTGTAAGTGCTCTGCTCCATCACCCTCTTGTGTTTTACAAAGCAGATCTTTCTATGTCTTTGAAAATGAGACACCACTTCGAAAAGATGAGTGCCTACCACAAAGTAGAGCATTAAATTAGGCTTTTTTTCTTAGTTAGTGTAAATCAAAACAATGTCAAGATCAATAGATGCATGAAGTCCAGAGTTACTTCCATATAAATAAAATTGCATTAAAAACCTCCGGAATGCTGTTTTGCTTTAATTGAGCAGCTTGTGTCATCAGTCAAAATGAACTCTTCTGAGTCTGGGTTTTGGAGGTTGTACTGCTTTTGGTTTAGTATCAAAACTTAAAGAGTAACTAAACGCCAAAACAACTTTTTTTTTGCTTCTAAACTGTATAAATGGGTCTTTACCAATGCAGTCTTTCAGTTTCTGGGGATTTTTTTACATTTTGGTGTAAACTTGTTTAATTCTACACTTTTTGGTCTAAAAACGTCTTAGTGCTGCCCCCTTAGGGTTGAACTGTGGCTACTGCATTTGAATTTTGTGATTAGTGGAGAGCGGTACATCTCTACGTCACAGGCATCGACTGTGTCACAGCAGCCATGGTCTCACAGACACGCACCGTGGGTTTGGGTATAAAACTATCAGACATACCGGCCCCGTGGCGAGTTTGGAGTTGGATTGGGTTTTTCAGGTTACCATTATTATCACATTAGCACTTAGTTAGCATAGCTAACATACTGTTTTGAACGTTAGCCTATGTTAGCATTACCACTCAGAGACTGGACCCATCCTGTCTCTCTCTCCCTCAGCAGCAGCGCCAGCCTCTGGCAGCGCTGACTCAGAGCCCCGAGCCAGCGGCTCGAATTGATACGGCTCCGGCCGCTGGGCTCCATAAAGCCTCCCTCTACTCTTCTATCTCCGGTGACGACGGAGGAGATCTCCTGGTTCAGGGCACCGAGCCAGCGCCGCCCAAGCTCGGTGCTGCTGAGGCAGAGGAAGACAGGAGGAGTCCAGTCTCTGAGTGGTGATGCTAACATAGCCTAACGTTCAAAACAGATGAATGTTGATCAGATCGATCAGTCGCAAAACTGCCAACGTCGCTTTGGTCACTGTCCATGTTTTAGTGTCACATTAAGCGAGCTGTCACTGTCCTCTGGAACACACCCCCACATCCCCCCCTCCGCTTTTCCTCAAAACTTGGCCATACCCCTCCATTCTTCCTGGCACCGCCCACTTAGTAGAATCTTTTAAATGTTATCTGGGGGCGGGATTATGATTTTTCAGGGGGTTCAGTTACACTTTAAGCTTACATCCTTCTTGAATTGGTACTATGTTTTAAACTCAGATAATTCACAAGTTTGGGTTTCACAAAGTTTTTCTGTGCATCTGCTAACCTATGATGACACGTGCCACAAAGCTGGGGGAAAATTTGCTTTTGGGAACTTTAGATGCGCTGCAGTTACCTTGTTGATGGAGTCTGTGTGTTTACCAGCATTTTGGTATAACAAGATTTTTATTGATTCTAAGAGTGTCTCTTAGTAGACAAAACATATAAGTGCTTGTTGCTAGCTCAACAGTTATTTTTCAGTTGTGTCTGACTTAGATGTAGTTTCTGTCTTCGTCTGTTTAATATCTTGTCTTTATAATCTTGTCAGATTATTTGACTCAGGGGTTCTGAGTGCGGTGTCAATCTCCACTAATGACCTACAAAATGGCACATAATCATAAGGTTTTTTTTTTTAAAGGTCTCAATCTACCATTTTACCATCTCCTTAAGCACTTTCACTTTTTTTATACCCTTTTGTATGCATGAAAACGATGATATTTGATAAATGACTTTATTTGAGCATTTACCGTATGATAAGAAGATGTTCAGATGCTCTCATGGGGATCTTTTCTTTAAGTGATTTAGTTACCTGGACTCTGTGCATAAAGTTGAAAATATCTGCACATTTGCACCTAGTGGTAAGAGATGTGAATACTAATCTGCCAAAATGACAGACAGTCTTCAGATTTTTCCAGCACTGTTCTAAAAAAAATAAATGGTGAAATACGGAAAATATTCTGTTAACTCTAGCCCTGGTGGTAGCTAACAGCAACCGACGCTAACCAAAGTGGGTAACCAGTTAACATGAAAATGTGTCATTCTCTAATACCCTGAAGCCAACGTGTTCCCAAACTGGGGGCTTTGACAGCGGAAGCATGCATTCAAGCTCCTGCTCTCAATTAAAAGAGTCGCTGGTCAAAACTTCTGCTAGAAGAAGGCTGAGCTGCTCTGTATTAGTTTAAAGAGTCACATCTGTTGCTGACTGAATGAAAAGGATGTTGTTATCCAATTGTATCCAGTGCAATAACCCTGTCAGTAAAACACAGAAACACTGAGTCAGGAGTACTTTCTATGAGATAGAAAAAGCAAAGGCAATTTTAATGGCAGCAAATGCTCTGTCAGTAATTCCTCAATGAAGTCCATGACGGAGCTGTTGCTGGCCTAACTATGCTATGTTTTTACGTTGCTACGATAGAAGAGTCTAAACTGAGTTGTAGCTTAAAGTGTAACTGAACCCCCTGAAAAATCATAATCCTGCCTCCAGATAACATTTAAAAGATTCTACTAAGTGGGCGGTGCCAGGAAGAATGGAGGGGTATGGCCAAGTGTTGAGGAAAAGCGGAGGGGGGGATGTGGGGGTGTGTTCCAGAGGACAGTGACAGCTCGCTTAATGTGACACTAAAACATGGACAGTGACCAAAGCTACGTTGGCAGTTTTGCGACTGATCGATCTGATCAACATTCATCTGTTTTGAACATTAGGCTATGTTAGCATCACCACTCAGAGACTGGACTCCTCCTGTCTCCCTCTGCCTCAGCAGCACCGAGCTCGGGCGGCGCTGGCTCGCTGCCCTGAACCAGGAGATCTCCTCCGTCGTCACCGAAGATAGAAGAGTAGAGGGAGGCTTTATCGAGCCCAGCGGCCGCGAGCCGTATCAATTCGAGCCGCTGGCTCGGGGCGCTGAGTCAGCGCTGTCCGAGCCTGGCGCTGCTGCTGAGGCAGAGGGAGACAGGATGGGTCCGGTCTCTGAGTGGTAATGCTAACATAGGCTAACGTTCAAAACAGTATGTTAGCTATGCTAACTAAGTGCTAATGTGATAATAATGGTAACCTGAAAAACGCAATCCAACTCCAAACTCGCCACGAGGCCGGTATGTCTGATAGTTTTATACCCAAACCAACGGGGCGTGTCTGTGAGACCATGGCTGCTGTGACACAGTCGATGCCTGTGACGTAGAGATGTACCGCTCTCCACCAATCACAAAATTCAAATGCAGTAGCCACAGTTCAACCCTAAGGGGGCAGCACTAAGACGTTTTTAGACCAAAAAGTGTAGAATTAAACAAGTTTACCCCAAAATGTAAAAAATCCCCACAAACTGAAAGACTGCATTGGTAAAGACCCATTTATACAGTTTAGAAGCAAAAAAAAGTTGTTTTGGGGTTTAGTTACTCTTTAAACCATTCCCGTCAATTTGCATGTGTGAGCGGGGAGTAAACATGAAAAAAAAAAGTCTTAATGTTCTAACCTGAATCCGTGCATGGTCTGCAGCCTTTAAAATGTGGAAGAACCTCACTAAATACAAACTTTCTAAAGCATTTATGGGGATTATTACTGCCAATTTTAAATTTATTTGGTTCAAATAATTTCCTGCATATTATGGAAAACAGTGGGTTTTCATTATCTTTAATCCTTTGAAATGGGGTGTGTTAACTGAAAGTTTACCCATGTTGTTAAATCTAAGTTAAACACCTATTGGCTCTAGCCTGCAGCTACACATAAAACTGACAAAGGTAGTCATTTCTAGTTCACATCTAACAAAATAATAATTTAAAAAAACGTTTTTGCTTATCTGTTTCTCATGATATACAGTTTGGTAATCTCCCACAGTGGAATAGACATGTTAATGTATATCAGTGCCCACATTCTTTATTAAATGTCCACAGCAAAGCAGCAAAAACTCCAGGCATCAAGCCATGCAAAGGAATAGAGATTTGTGAGTCAATCATGCAAATGTGGAACCCGCTAATGCATTGACACCTTCCTGGGTAACGATATGGGAAAGCAGAGGGTATTTGCAGTGTGTGTATATGGGAAAAACATGAGGCTAAAACACTAGACAAACCTGTGGCATGGCAGTCGTATATAGAAAAACAATGTGGATCCTCTGAATCCTCTAAGCTGTCGCTCAATATTCTGATGAATAAAGGTATGTAGATCTCACCAAACCATGGATTGAGTTAACACCAGTGGTGCGGTTTTTCTTCTCCTAGTGCTACAAAAGGGTTTTTGTTCTGTTCCAATATAAAAACAGATCCTGTTTACCTATAAATGTGTCCACCTGTAGAGATGTTGACTCCCACATACAGCAAAAACAAACCTATAATTCAAAGCAGCCATTACCATCACTCTTTTCAGAAAGACGGCACCAGGCAGGGAAGTCTATCAGCTTTGTGTGCTTTGACAGTGTAGATGTGTATATAAACTCAGCAAAAAAAGAAACGTCCTCTGACTTTCAACTATTTTTACTTTCAGTAAACTTAATGTGTGTAAATATTTGTATGAACACTAAAAGAGTCAACACCATAAGACACAAACATAAAAATGTTTCACAGACATGTGACTAATAGAAATAGAATAATGTGTCCTTGAATGAAGGGAGGCTCAAAATCAAAAGTACCAGTCAGTATCTGGTGTGGCCACCAGCTGCTTGAAGTACTGCAGTCCATCTCCTCCTCATGGACTCGACCAGATTTGTCAGTTCTTGCTGTGAGATATTACCCCACTCTACCACCAAGGCACTTGAAAGTTCCTGGACATTTCTGGGGGGAATGGCTCTAGCCCTCACCCTGCGATCCAACAGGTCCCAAACGTGCTCAATGGGATTGAGATTCGGGCTCTTCGCTCGCCATGGCAGAACACTGACATTGCTGTCATGCAGAAACTCACGCACAGAACGAGCAGTATGGCTGGTGGTATTGTCCTGCTGGAGGATCATGTCCGGATGAGCATGCATAAAGGGTACCCCACATGAGGGAGGAGGATGTCTTCCCTGTACCGCAAGGCATTGAGATTGCCTGCAATGACAACAAGCTCAGTCCGATGGTGATGTGATATACCGCCCCAGACCATGACGGACTCCCCACCTCCAAATCGATCCCGCTCCAGGGTAAAGGCCTCCGTGTAACGCTCATTCCTTCGACCATAAACACGAATCCGTCCATCACCCCTGGTGAGACAAAACCGTGACTCATCAGTGAAGAGCACTTTTTGCCACTCCTGTCTGGTCCAGCGAAGGTGGGTTTGTGCCCATAGGCGGCGTTGTTGCTGGTGATGTCTGGTAAGGACCTGCCATACAACAGGCCTACAAGCCCTCAGTCCAGCCTCTCTCAGCCTATTGCGGACAGTCTGAGCACTGATGGAGGGATTGTGTGTTCCTGGTGTGACTCGGGCAGTTGTTGTGGCCATCCTGTACCTGTCACGCAGGTGTGATATTCGGATGTACCGATCCTGTGCAGGTGTTGTTACACTTGGTCTTCCACTGCGAGGATGATCAGCTGTCCTTCCTGTCTCCCTGTAGCGCTGTCTTAGGCGTCTCACAGTGCGGACATGGCAATTTATTACCCTAGCCACATCAGCAGTCCTCATGCCTCCCTGCAGCATGCCTAATGCACGTTCACGCAGATGAGCAGGGACCCTGGGCATCTTTCTTTGGGTGTTTTTCACAGTCGGTAGACAAGTCTCTTTAGTGTCCTGCGTTTTTAGAACTGTGACCTTAAATGCCTACTTTCTATAAGCTGTTAAGGTCTTAACGACCATTCCACAGGTGCATGTTAATTAATTGATTATGGTTAATTGAACATGCATGGAAAACATTGTTTGAACCCTTTATAATGAAGATCTGTAAAGTCATTTGGATTTTTACAACATTATTGTTGAAATACACAGTCCTAAAAAAGGGACGTTTCTTTTTTTGCTGAGTTTATGTCTGTGTGTGTGTGTGTTTGTGCTCCACTACAGCACGTCTCGCGTTTAATAGCATATTTCCCCCAGCTTGAAACATAGCAACCTCGTTAGTCCCATTAGCCCCCAGCAGCACCAGCAGACATGTTGGCACTCACGCTGGCAATGACCCCACGAGCGGCGCGTCCATCCCCAGCAGCAGTCCACCCTGGCCCCGTAGCGACACAGACCACTGGATGATGCCATCTGCCGAGGCCACCTGTGAGTGGATGACACAATCAGTTCTCAGCAAGTTATGAAAAGGAACTATCTAGCTATTATTCACTTTTCACAAAGACTTCAGAGCTTCCATAAAAACCTATGCTGTTTCCCTGCAACAGCAGAAAAAATGGTTAAGAATAGTTTATATTGAATATAGTTGAAATATACAAAATTTTATGAAACCTCTGATGAGTTCTTTTATTGGCCTTGTACAAAAGATCGATCCTTTTTGGTTGGAGAACTGGAGGAGATTGCACTGCTCTGTAAATTTTATCTTGGGGTAAAATAATAATAATAATAATAATAATAATAATAATAATAATAATAATAAAAATTATTTATAAGCCCCTTTCAGGACACCCAAGGACACATTACAATAAAACAAGCAGCAGACACAGACAATAGAGAAACAATAAAACCACTAATAGATTAAGCAATGAAGTTACAGAGAGTAGGCTATCCTGAACAGGTGAGTTTTGAGTCTAGTTTTAAAGAGGGGAGGGGAGTCAGTATTTCGGATGTCAGATGGTAGGGAGTTCCAAAGTTTGGGAGCAGAGCAGCTGAAAGCTCAACTTCCCATAGTGCTGAGGCAGAAAGGGGGCACCGTGAGATGGATGGAAGAGGAGGACCTGAGGGAACGAGGAGGAGGAAACAATTAAAAAAAGATCTGACAGACAGAGAGGGGCCAGATTATGAATGGCCCTAAACGTATACAGAAGAAGTTTGAAGATAATTCTGAATTTCACTGGGAGTCAGTGAAGTTGATTAAAGACAGGGGTAATGCTGAAAGGCGGGGGTACTAGTTATAATGTGTGCAGCTGAATTCTGGACCAGTTGGAGTTTATGGAGGGATTTTTGAGGGAGACCAAAGAGAAGAGAATTACAGTAGTCTAGATGGGAGATAACAAGATTGTGAACCAGAATGGATGTGGAGTGATGGGAAAGGGACGGACGAAGGTGATTTATATTGCGTACATGAAAATAAGCCAACCAAGTGAGGTTATTGATATGTGATTTGAATTATAATGAGCTGTCACGGATAACACTGAAACTTTTGACCTGAGAAAAAGGGTGCACAAGAGCGTTGTTGATTTTTTGTGAAAACTGATCCACTGTGGATAATATGGTTTTTGTACCGATGAGGAAAATTTTGAAAGTTTGAGGAGAACCAGGATTTAACTTCAGTTAGGCATTTGATAAGAGATGGAGGTGGGAGGGTGGAGTTGGGTTTACTGGACAGATAAAGCTGGGTGTCATCTGCAAAGCAGTGGAAATGGATATTGAATTTACGGATGATATTACCAAGAGGCAAGATGTAGATGATAAAGAGAACGGGTCCCAGGACAGAGCCCTGTGGCACACCGGTGGTGAGAGGGGAGGGCTGGGATCTGAATGACTTAAGTTGAATAAATTGGGTGTGGCTAGAGAGATATAAATAAAACCAGGCTAGATATATTAATGGAGGATAATCTGTTGAGGCAGATGGAATGAGAAATAGTGTCAAAAGCTGCACTTAGTCAAGAAGGATGAGAATTGAAAGAAGACCAGAATCAGCAGCCAGCAGAAGGTCGTTAGTGAATTTTAATAGAAATGTTTCTGTACTATGACGAGGTCGAAAGCCAGACTGAAACCTGCCGTATAGACTATTAAGGGCTAACTGAGAATGGAGCTGGATAGCAACAATTTTCTCCAAAATTTTGGATATGAAAGGTAGATTTGAGATTGGATGGAGGTTATTAAAATCATTGAAATCAAAACCACACTTTTTCAATATAGGGGTTATAGATGCAGTTTTGAAGCCTGTGGGAACAGTTCCAGAGGTAAGTGAGGAATGAATAATGGCAGATATGAGAGGGAGCAGAGATGGAAGACAGAATTTTATGAAGTGATGTGAGAAAAGGGTCAAGTTGACATGTGGAGGGTTTGGATTTATGAATGAGGGCAGAGATGTCTGAAGCAGTGGGAAGACCAAAACAGGTAAATGACTGGGACTGTGAGAAAAGATCAGTGAAAGTGGAGATTTGATGTTTGAAGCTGAGTTGTTGGTGAATATTTTGGACCTTCGTGTTAAAAACAACATCAAAGAGTTGCAAGTGTCAGAGGAATAGAGACGAGGTGGAATGACATCAGGAGGTTGAACAAGTTTCTTAAAAGTTGATAAGACAAACCTGGTATTGCCTTCATTAGAATGAAAAACATCGGAGTAATATTTGCATTTGGCAAGAGCGATTTTGTGCTTATATATATATATATATATAAAATTTCAACATGAATAGTGAGACCAGTCTTTTTGTAGAGTCGCTCAAGTTGTCGGCCCTTGGCTTTCATAGTTCTGAGTTCATAAGTACACCATGGTGCAGTACGTACAAAGCGGGTCTTCAAGGAGCCAAAGAGTCAAGGATCTTGATTAAACTGCTGTTATAGTGAACAACCAGGTCATCAAGAGTGGAGGAGAGGTTCAGAACCAGAGTGTTGTTAACACTGGCAAAGAGCAAGTCCATATCAATGTCTTTGATGTTCCGAAAAAGGATCAGGCGAGATGGCTTGGTTAGGGAAAGACTGAGGGTAATTTTAAATGAAAGAAGGAAGTGATCCGTTATGGGGAAGATTAACCACTGTGCAGTTTAGGGGAATGAGACCGGAACAAGTAGAAAATGCTTAGTAAATGCAATACCATTTACATAAAATCTGAGGAAAAACGTACATTTTTAGTATTAAAAAATATTTTTAACAATGTCAGTTACCAAATCTACAAAATTTTAAAGGACAATTATATAAAAGATGTATTTCAATCACTATAAAAAGGTTGTCAAACCACATTTCCACAGCTTGAATATGGCAAATTATCTTTGCTCCCTGTCAGCAGATGTTTTAGTACATCAAATCATGTGGGTTTGTTTGACACCAGACTGGAGATGTGTTCTGAAAGCCTGCCAGACTCGATTGGAATTTAGCTGCACCACCAAGACTCGAATACGTGAAGCACATCACTGTAGAGATCTAGATTATGAGCTATTCTGACTGCCCTTGAAAATGCAATATTTTCTTCCATTGCCCTTTTCATGACAGCTGAGGATATCTTTCATGCCACAGAGAGGATGTGCTGGAGTTAGTTTATAAAGAAATAGGTGATTTCCTATTTCTCTAGGAGTTATGATGGCTGGATTTTCTTTTGTTACTGCATACTCTGTCCAGCTCAGAGTAGGAAAATAGCTTCCTGGCAGATACTACAAGTGGATTACCATTTTATCTACACCCTGAAGAGACAAAGAAATGTGTCCTTTTAAGGATATTGAAGAAATTCCAAGCCTCTTATTTTGAGAGCTGGTATGGGATTTTAGTAGAATCATGCTAAAAATGAGAAGAATAGGTCATTTCTTTCCAAATAAGGACATACCAATTAACTTTTATTAAAGCATGGAGCTTTTTTGTAAATGTTTAAGAACAAATAAAATGAAAACAAACAATATCTGGTTTAATTCTTAAGAAAATATAAGAATTTGCTAAGCACAGAAGAATCTTTAAGTACACCACTGTGTGAACGCTTGGGGTTTTAGTCAGAATTCTAGGCACATCCTTTGCTGCTATCCTTGCCCGTTAGTGCCTCTATGCCAAGATGAGGAAATGCTAATGCTTGTTCCTGCTGCCAGTCACGTCAGAAGAGTAAAAAAACAGATGGATGCTAAGTGAGAGTGGCATATACAGCGAAAATGTTTGCCCACTGCCTGGCAGAAAGGAAGGCAGCCAGTCAAACCGACTGGGGACAGGAGCACATAAAAGAAGAAAATGAAATAAGAGAAAGGTAAGCAAATAAAAATAAATATTAAATAGTATGCATGTATGAAGATACAAAATGAGAGAAAATTAACAAAACAAAAGGACAAAATTTATCAGTACAGTAAAAAAAAAACCAAGAGGGAAATTGAGTAAATGCTGTTTGATTTGGTTTTGGTATGCAAACTGAAGGCTAACGGTCATCTAATGTGTTTGAAATGTCTCATGTATTCATTCATGGGTGTAAATGAGCTTAATACCAATTATAATACGCTCACATATCAGGTGTAAAGATATATTGCTTTTTGGATGCACTTCTTCCTGGATAAGCTGCTCTTCAATTATGTAATTGTTGTTCTTTTCATCTGTATTGTGTTAAAATATATCAATATTGCTTGGTGTGTGTGGTTCCCCAGTGCTGGCTTATGCTTTGTCTGGAAACTAGGTACTCCGTATTCCACCCACAGTACAAAAAATCTACGTTAGGTCGATTGGCTATGCTAAATTGCCTTTAGATATGATTGTTTGTGTAATTTTAAATCCAAAGCAGGGAAATAATACCAATAGAGTTGCACATAAATATTTATTTCGGAAGCACACGCAAGTTACCAGTATCAAGAATACCAAGGTTTTAAAAAGTTACAGTTATAAAACTGCTAAAGTTATTTTTCATACCATTTTTCACAGTTAAAAGTACTTTTGAGAAGATGCCAGAAAAAGGGCGGCAGTCATCAGAATTTTCTCCAGCTGTTTAAAACAAAGTAGAACTACGCTACTCTTCTCCCACTTGTTGCTGTGCATAGCCAATCAGCTTGCTGAAAGAGGACTGTTATACTTTTACGTTGATTCCAACAAAAGCAAATTCAAGTTTTTAGAAGCTAAAGGAGTTGCACGCATTTCTCTTAACGCTTTACACTGATTTAATTGTACAGTTACCATTCTAAGAGTGGCATGTCTGTAAAGAAGCCCAGTGTTACTCAATAAGAAGAAAACACAAAAGAAAGCATAATATTCTGCAAAATAAGCCTGTTTACTTTGTAAAGGATCTATGCCGTATTTTCTCAGACTTTTGACATTTATCCAAAATACAGCATATTTTTAAAACAATCTACTGTTTCAACAGACACTAAACTTAATTGACTTCTTACTACTTGCAAATGAAGCAGATTTTGATTTTCAAAACATCTTCAGCTGAAAGAAATTCAATGGCCAATCTTTCCCATGACTACATGACATAGCTGACTGTATACAGTGTGAAAGCACTCAACCATTGTTTTCTCACTGTCATTATGTGTGCCTGTGTATTAAAATCAGAATACATTTTTTTTTACAAGTTTATAAGGCTATTATAACTGTAAAAATCACAGCAGTTGGAATAATTGCTTCATGTTTTAATTAACACGGATTACATCATGTTATAATTTATTCTATGTGTTTAAACTCTGAAACCATGTTATTTTTTAAATCAACATTGTCATACTATTAAAGTCTTATATTGCACAGTGCTTTTCATTTTGTCTGATTCAAAATACTGTACGGTATACAACTGAATCAATTCAAATTTGAGATGTTGGTCTAAAAAAAACCATTAACGTAAACTTTGTCTTGGGTTTTTATAAAATTCTGATATTTTCTCAAGCCATAAAAAACTAAAACACTGATGAAGGAAACCATTCACTCATTTGCATCTGACTATAAAGGAATACTGAGGTCACTTACTTCAATGTAAAATTGAGAAGACAATAAAAAATAAAGCTGTAATTAAACAATGCAGATCAACTAAAAGAGCAGGCATGTCTAGAAGACATAAAAACATGGATGAGCCTAAACTTTTTGCCCTTAAATTCTGACGAGACAGAAGTTGCCATCTTTGGACCAAAATCTCCAAAAAAAAGAAACTGATTAGTCAATCACTTCATCTGGATGGTATTAAATTGACCTCCAGTAATAACGCAAAAGAACCTCTGCGTTATTTTTGACCGAGACATGACATTCAGATCCCATATTAAACAGCTTTCTAGAATGTCCTTCTTTCACCTTCAGAATATTGCTAAAATCCAGGAGTGATGCTGAGAAACTAGTCCATGCATTTGTTACCTCAAGGCTGGACTACTGTAATTCTTTACTATCAGGTAGTCCACAAAATGGCATTAAAAGCCTTCAGTTGATCCAAAATGCGGCAGCAAGAGTTCTGATGAATATTAAAAAGAGAGATCACATTTCTCCTGTTTTAGCTTCCCTTCATTGGCTCCCTGTTAAATCCAGAATAGAATAGAATAGAGCCTCCTTCTTACATACAAAGCCCTTAATAATCAAGCTCCATCATACATCAGAGATCTGATTGTTCCATATGTTCCTAACAGAGAACTTCACTCTCAGACTGCAGGTTTACTGGTGGTTCCTAGGATTTCTAAATGAAGAATGGGAGGCAGATCGTTTAGTTATCAGGCTCCTCTCCTGTGGAACCAGCTCTCAGTTTTAGTTCGTGAGGCAGAAACTCTGTTCACTTTTAAGACCAGGTTTAAAACGTTACTTTTTGATAAAGCTTGTGGTTAGAGCGGTTATCCTGAGCTATCTCTGTAGTTATGCTGCTATAGGCTCCTGGAGGACAGACAGAGCACCTTTCTTCACTCTGCTGCTTTCTTTTCTCCTACTCTCTAGTTGCGTCAACTGGGATATTGGTATCGGTGGCTGAACATCCTGTGTCCTGTTATCAGCTTTTTACTTTCTTTAATATAGAAAGTTCTCTTATATCAGATCTTCTCTTCTTTCTGTGTTTCTGCTCTGTCTTCTCAAACCACCAGTTGGTCGTGGCAGATGGCCGCTCTTACTGAGCCTGGTTCTGTTGGAGGTTTCTTCCTGTTAAAGGGGAGTTTTTCCTCTCCACTGCCGCTACATGCTTGCTCAGTATGAGGGATTGCTGAAGGTTTGCTGTGATTGGAAAGTCTGCATCAACGGGGCCCAACCTCATGGCAAATGAGTGATTCCATAAATAGGAAATTCTTTAACTGATTGGAATGTTTGTATAAATGTATTGAAATGACTTCTTGTTAAGTGCCTTGAGATGACATCTGTTGTGAATTGGCACTATATAAATAAAACTGAACTGAATTGAATTGAATGAAAACAGCTTTCATTTCGTGTGCAAAGGTCATGAAAATTACCCAACAATGATCCTAATTATTGTAGGTGACCTCAAAAATCATATCAATTGCAAATGAAAATAATAAGTAACACAAAGGAATTTCAGGGGCCGATTTAGTCTTGGGACTACATTGTGACAAAACATTGCTTTAAGCCGCCACTTCAAGGCGCAAAGACATGAAACAGTGCCTTCAAAAGCCACCTAAAAGTTTACAAAACTGTCATCAGACAAGACGGTGTATTTTGCTCAGTATGAGGGATTGCTGTGGTTGGAAGTCTGCATCAAAGGGACACAACCTCAAGTCAATGACTCGATGCAATCTGCTGGGATTCCTTAAATAGGAAACTAACTAAAACTTTAAAGTAATTGGAATGCTTGTATGAATGTATTAAAATTATTTTTATTGTAAAGTGCCTTGAGGTGACATCTGTTGTGAATCGGAACTATATAAATAAACTGGATTGAAATTATTAGGGCAGAGATGATATGTTGACATATGAAGAGTACAGGATTATTGAATCAAACGTCTAATGGTTCTCTAAAATCCTACTTCATTATCAATGAATATGGCATCCTGTTTCATGTTACCACGGCTACTTTGATAAACTGATGGCTTCATGCAATTCACTGGATTTTAGTTTTAGCAAATGAAACACCACCATGTCAAATGGGGTCCTTATTTGACCTTTTACAGATGAAAAGGTAAGAACTAATCAAAGTCAATAGTGGGAACCGTTAGTGGACACTGCACATTAAAGATGAACAGCTTGTCCTTTGTGATTTTCTACCGAATGAAAAACGGGAATATCAATTTGACGCTAGTATAATACCTACTTTTATTACTCTGAAGGCCTGAATAATGTTCCAAAATTGGACTAAAGCCTTGAGGGAACTCAAGCAGATAATTATTACCCTTCACGCATGATGCGTGACACCTCCTCTCAAGTACAGTCAAAAAGACAAGCTTCTTTCCTGAGAGCCTGATGATAATGTGGATACTATTGTAATTTCATTGTATTGCTAAGAAATACACAGCAGGCCAATCTTTCTTTTTAGACAGTAAAGAGTTGTCAATGCATCACCCACAGAAGAGAGATTAGCTTGATAATCACGACCATAAAAGTATACGGTCTGTATTCAGTGTAATGATGATCTAATCAATGTCTCATCCATCCATAGAATACCCCGAAGCATAAAAAGACCAGCTGGTTTGTTCTTGTGCACATCCATGAACATTACATGTCGCAGTTGTAGCGTCGCAACGTGGGAGACTTGTTTAAACCTGCCGAGCTCAGCTGAGGGCTTGCAGGAGTTGTTAATGTGTCACACAGTTTTTAATTAACCACCTGTGCTGAATGCCCCGCCAACTCTGCACACACACAGCCAAGACCACAAGACCATCACATTAACACGAAGCACCATGGGGCCGCACGACAATTATGGGGCAAAAGATTTATACTAAGGTGAGAAATACGATGGCTAATATAATGAATGTTCTGTAAAAGGGTGAATATTTGTTGAGTGAAAACCTGGCTGGGTAGTGCAACACTGTATTATAATGCTTTGTTGGCACTTTCGATGAAAAAAAAAAAGGTATTTGACTTCAATCCAGGGCTCGTTTTGAGGCTCATGCTGAAATAATGATAAAACAAATACCTTGCCATATTTCACCAACAGGAATTCCAATGAGTGCATCAAGAGTTAAATACTGACAACATCAAAGCCTAATGTCCAGGTTACAATTAAAGCCTGTTTGTTATGAAAACAAGTTCTAAGATGATGTGTTTTCGACTGTCTGAATCTTTTCACCAAAGCACCTCAAACATTTCTTACAGCTTGATCCTACCCTTGTATTCAGCTTTTTTTGTATACAATTACTGTGTAAACGAAGTTAAACCACAAAAAATATATTTGTCAAACTATACCTGCAATCACATGCTCTAATACAATCTAGGAAACTACTCTTAAACCATGATCTTTAACTGACATTAACTGTTTTCTCAAGGTTCCTTCAAAATGCCCTTGTAGAGCTTTAGATCTTGTCTAAATACTCTTATTCCATGCAGGTCTAGTCTCAAGGTGTCCAAATATAAGAAGCATCTGACTTTGCGAGTTGGTATGCTCAAAATGATTTGTCTGAAGATCTTCCATTACTTCCCAAAGTCCTTTTCGAGGTTCATGATCTTATTTTGCAATTTTAGAAAATCAGAAAGCTCTAAAATGACCCATATTTAGGGCTAATTTTAAACATAGATTATTGATGGTTTCAAACCTTAAACATGGACCTGTCCTTTAATGTGTAAATGGCCTTCATCGTGAGACAGTATTGGGACTAGAGTGATAGACTGATGACATTTTTTGTCCCTCTAAGCCTGAAGGAGGTGTTTTAAAAATAGTAGAATCAAATTCATTATAAAACGTAGCACTGAATTGACGAACTTTTTTTTTAATTTTTATATATCTCTTTATATAGGCCTAAAAATATATTTTTATTTATAAAAGTAGGATAAACCTTAATTTCGTAAACTGTACTTTCGTTGTTTTACTACACTAATACATTATAAGTTGTAATACGTTGTACGTTTCAACTTGTAATATATTTCACGCATTTATACAGTCAATGCACGTAATAAGAAAAAAAGAGACTGATGAACCGAGCTGTAAAGAACATGTTTTTTCGTGGTGGACCAGTCGCTGATGCCAGAAAGTAAAAAAAAAAAAAAAAAAATTTGACGTCTGGATTTTGTCCTCAATCACCCATCAGGAAGGTGGTCTTTGTATCAGGATCCACCTACTACTCCAGGTCGTTCTCCTTCCAGGTAACAGCCTGTGCGGCGGTCCTCGCTCGCTTCTCATAACAGAGGTGAAACGGTACTCACAGGCGAGGTAGCGCGAGGCTACCTGTCTGCCGCTCGCAGTTTTGTTAGTGACGTGTGCGCAAGTCATCGCTCACGGTGTTCCGGCCAGTGGGTTTTGCTGTCCTGCCTCAGCTCCTTTCATGTGCAGCCTAACAAAGCAGCGGATTGCTGCGCTCCTCCTCCCGACTCATCCAGACAAGTTCAGTTTTTCTCTTGGAGCTTCACAGAGGGAAAACAAATGCAAACAAAACACACCAAATCCACACAAACTAACCATGCAAAATAAATACAAAAATATACAAATATTTCCCACTGAGAAGCACATACGCATTAGTTAGCCTATATTCTCAATGTTTACAGAGCAGTCCCTGCAAAGATGTTAGTTAAACTATAGAAGAGGCTATAGGATTAGTGTGTGTCTGACAGGGTGGGGGGCGTGGCATCACGATGGTGGCTCTCCATTGTGATGTCGGTCAGCAATCACAACCTAGTGCATTCAAGGAACGTTCGAAATGTATGGTGACTTCAAAAACGTAGGACATTTAAAACTTATGACAAAAAACCCCACTGAAAATTATGACCAAAAAACCCCACTGAAAATTATGACCAAGAAACCCCACTGAAAATAATACCATAAGCAATTAACTTCTGTTTAATGGCAGTTGGCAAGAAACATTTGATGCATGCTAAGTATACCCTACCTATTTTTACAAAGTACTAAAAAACAAATAACTTTATTATCTGTACTAATTTTGCCTTCTTGATATATCTCAACAACAAAAATGTTCCCCAGAACTTTACATTTTGTTTAAAAGGTCTTTGATGTCCAGTTGCAATTTGATATCTTGTAAATGTACCAGGTTTCTCAACAGTATACTTCAGGCAAAGTAATATAACATGTTCCACTGTCTCTTCATGAAGACAGAAGTCACATTTACCTGTAGCATGTTTCTCCTGTTTAAATAATGTATTGTTTAACCCTTGTAATCCTAATCTAAATATCATTGTTTCCTCCTTTCTGTTTCATTCGTCATCACGTCTTGACATAATCATTATGCAAATTAGCGTATGACGTCATCTGGCGACATCTACCGACTTTCTGTGGTAACTTCAGCTACTTTCTGTCTGAGACAGTTGGCAACACTGGGTAGCAGGGCTCTATGGAGTTTGAAATGTGGGAAAGGGGAAAGGTGGACGGAATCGCAGAATTTAACAAACAAAATGGAATACACATTTAAACGCTGTTCCTGTAGTATTTTGGCGACTGCAACTTTTGTACCGGTTGCTACCTATTAGGCGAGGGTTGGGTCGGCCCTCCTCTCCACAGAATAAACCGGCCAGTCATGGCGCAAGACCTACTGAAACACAGACGTTCTCCAAATAATAGGAAAAAAAACTCGAAGCTTAGCGCAAGGGTCAGGGCTAACGGTGTTTATGAATTGGGAAAAGAACCCTTCTATAAATTCTGTCAGCTCACAGGCTGCAAGGTCTACAGCAACATGAGCTAAACACAAAAACACAGACAGTCATGTAGTTCATTGGAGTCTGGGACAGAGTTAGGAAATAAAAATGAACAAAGGTCCTGATCATTATAGAAGTGAGCACAAGGATTTACTGTTTCCAGGTGTCTTTATGAGACATGGTTTAATGCTGAGTTCAGCTCAAGTATTTTAAAATGGAGATTTTCTTTTATAAAATGTAGAAAAGATGAGATTCTTTGTTTTGCACGTTTTAGTTCTTTAAAAATGGGAATTGATGGGAATTGACCCCAGCACAGTTGTTTATGAAAATATTAGTGAATCACAGTAAATGTGGGTCTTCTTGGCTATTGATTTCTTAAATTACTTTCATTCATTACATAATTATACACTTATTGGTTAACTGAATTCAGAATAAAAAGGGAAAAAGTAGAATTTTGGAAAAATGAAACAGAATATGGAAAATAATCAAATGGATTTAATAATAAACAATAAATATATTTCTTTGAAAAGGAATAAGCTGATGAAGCTGATAAGTAAAAAATGTTTGCAGTTTAAAAAAGGTTTTGAATGTTACTTATTCTAAAAAGGCACATCCCAGTGAATCATTTGAACTTTTTCTCTTCTGATTTTCAGAGACTGAGCAGTGTTGATTAAATGTGACTATTTGAGTTAATAAACTTAACTTGGAAACAGTGTTACGACTTAAAACAATAGAATGAGCTGCAACAGCTTAAAATTGAAGTTGACAGAAAACTTTTGAGAACCACTGCTTTAATTGAAGAGTTGGGGTTATTGAACTGAACATCAAAAAAATTGAAGCAGAGTAGTGACGGAATAGCCAATGGGTGACTGAAATAATTTCTATTTCTATTGTGGCAGCTCTGGTACATAAACTAGTGGGTTCAGCCTGTTCTGAGACCTTGAATTCCCCTTCCATTTTTATTTTCCCTTCTTATATTAAAGTAGGTATTAGCAAATTTTAAGAATTCTCAGGAATAGACAAATTCTTTACTGTTATCATTTTGGACAATATTTTCAAGCCTTCTGGTAGTTATGCTTTTGCCAAATAAAACTATGATGAAAATATGTATGTGATAATTTTTGTATGCATCAAAAACTAAACACAAACTCATTTAGATTGATGATAACTATAACGTAAATAGTAGACAATTTTACTAGGGAATAAAAATCCATCCATTATCTATACTCACTTATCCATGCAAGGTCACAGGGACATGAGGGATGGGAAAGGCATGTTAGTGGCTATCAGTAGCAGGCATTCGGTGAAAGGCTAAATACACTGGACAAGCTGCCACTGAGACTTAGTTCTCCTGGGCACTAAGAAGTAAATAACTGTATACGCCCAGCAAAAGGTGGGGGTCTTCTGTCTCCAGTGAAGATTCTCTCCCACAGTATGCAGCGAGATGCTTATTGAATGCTTGCATATTGGACATATTGGAACATTTTTTCACAGCAGTTGGAACAATGGTAGGTAGCACAAACACAATAAAGTTGAAGAGACATTAGGAACCAGGCTGCCTTAGGATCAATGAACAGGTACAGAGGCAAAATTGCTTTAATATCATATCCTGAACTACTGTGAGATTTTAAACAGCTATGAACTGAAAGAATGGCTATGGTGTTAATGTTAGAGCAGTAGGTGTTATCTACCAGCAGCTCCTTTGTCTATTGAGCTACATGAGGCTGATCCCAATCGATCCAAACTGTATAAGGTCTAGTCTTCCCAGGACAATTGACCCTGGTTTTCTTTGGTAGCAAGTCCAGATGAATATGTTTTCTTTCACATTTTCAGTCAGCTTCCTGCACTTCAGCTGTCAGGAGAGTTCCAGGGAGCTGTCAGGTCCATGTAGCCTTCTAGTAGCAAACCAAGGAGGACAGGTGCACAGGATTACTCCTCACTGTGGTAAAGATGATTTTTTTTTATGAGCCAATAAATTAATTGTAAGGACATTTTATAAGGACAGCTCAGTTCACAGAGAAGATTCAAAGAATAGGATTACTTCATGGCAGCACTGTGGTGCAGTTGTTAGCACTGAGGCCTTGCAGCAAGGTAATCTTGGGTTTAGATCCAGGCTGGGCCTTTCTGTGGACAGATTAGATGAACTCCCAGTGCATGTGTGGGTTCAGCTAGTGAACTCAGACCTCCTCCCCAAAACATGCATGTTAGGTTAATTTCTGTGTTTAACTGTCTATGTGCACGTCTGTCTGTGCTATGTGTCTCTGTGTTGCCTTGTGATGGACTGTGACCTGTTCGTGGTTTAACCCACCAATCACCCTCCGAGGGCTGAAGATACAAATACAGTTGTCCTCTTCCCCATGCAAGCCTTTAAGGAAGAGGCAGATGTAAAAACAAATGCATAGGTGGATACTGTCCAATCTATTGGTTGTCATGATAGACAACACTGCACACAGTACAGTAAACAGATAAAACATCAATGCATCTTCAGCAAAACCTTAGAAAAACAGAAAATAAAGTCTTGTCAGAAAATAAATACCAGTCTGTTTTCTGCCAAGTGCAAAGACAATTCCCTAAACCTTGAAATGGATTTGACATAAACTTTAACAAACATGCCTGACCGGAGGTCATCCCTCCAGTGCAAAGACCTGTCATTATGAGCCTCTGTGTAGTCTTTTTTGAATAAAAAAGTAAAATAAACTCAATTTTTAGCTCATCTTTGTTAGACACGTATGCAAAAAATATATAATTTCTATATTCTATTTTATTGTGTCATACACCTTGACATACAGTCAGTTATTTTCAAAGCGAACCAAAAAACGAATAACTATGAGTTGGTGCGTAATGTGTTTTTGGCTCTCTGATAACTGCTCTTTCTACTTTCTTCTTACTTCTATGCCTGAAAGCCCAAATGTGGATCCGATATCCCTACATAACCTGGCACCCCTTCACAAGTTTTGGATTATGACAGAGGATATCTGGTATGCACCATTTGGCTGTGCGAGATTTAACAACTTAATGACATCAGTGGTGAAGAATATCCTCTACTGTACACGCTCCCTTTCACTTTCAGGAATTTTCTGTTATGACATGTAACTTGCTGGGTTTTAGTCCCTTCCCAGGAGCAACAGTGGCATGCTGTGGAAACGCTGTAGCAGGTATATTAAGCATATTATGTGCTGCTATGGGAGAGCAGAACTATCTCACCAACTATGCCTGCAAAGGACCCTTCAGGGCCAGATGGATAAGCCTGTTAGGAATGCTCTCTAAAAGGCAATAAGTGAGCAGGACTGGGTGATAAATGTTTTTCTTGCTCACACTCACTCCAGGGGATATTTTCTCAATGAATTAATATTGAAGTGAGGGACTCAAGTCTGAGCATGTTTATACCCATAAAAATTGGCAAATTATGAGCATGGTGACAAGCCACTCCATCAGCAGGAATGTTAATAATATACAATATGCTGCTGCGAAAGGTTGAAATAAATGATTATTTCACAAAGGCAGTGCGTGAAATAAAATCAGAGCCACATTCTCCTGATGAGCCATGTCAGACAGATATTAGCCCTGATGATTAGAAAGAAAAATAGCCTTGAGAAACATCTGTGATACACAGGTATGCACTGGCAAATGTTAACCCATGTCCTTGTTTTCTCCTTCATTCTCTCTCACACAGAAACACACATTTTCAAGCTGTCTGAAACCTTTGATCTCCTAACTGCTTATTCAGAAATATGTTTAGTTGAAACACAAACTGGGCTGGAGGACCTGAGCTTTGAAAACGTACCTACATACACACTTTCTCATGTCAAAAAAATGAATAGGTGGACTCAATGTCTGTCAGGGTTCTTTAAAGCCATTTAAATGAGAATGAGCTCAAATATTCTTCCAATTAAATTTCTGCTAATTTGCAAAACGCCAAAAACATGGGAGGATTCTGCGCTGGACATCAGTCTGCCTGACAGAGATACTGAGCCTTGAAAAATAATTAATATCCCTTGAACATTTTGTTTAACATTTTATTATAAGCAATGTAGGAAAAAAATCACGAAGAGAGTGCCCTGCAGATTAGATGGAAGTGAAATTTTTTAGCCTGCATCGAAAACACTTCGCCAGAGGAAAATTAACACTGCATATCACCCTAAACACACCCTGCCAACAGTGATAGGCTACATGGTGGTGAGAGCATCATGCTATTGGAATGCATTCCATGCATCTTTTGCTAATTGAAATTTGTCATCAGATATTAGTAAGGAGAAACAAAAGCAATTTATTAGATTTTTTTTTTAAAGAAAATACATAAAATTGAAAAATGGATGACCGGATATTTTAGGTTGGTTTTCTTTTCATTTTTAAAATCACATAAAAAACAACAGATATAATTGTGTGAAGAGAAACAAATAAAACTGACCTATATTTTTAAATTCCTCTTAAAAACACACAACTCCACCATATACTCTCATCCATGTAGGGCTCTTTCTTCTGTATACCTCACAGGTGCAGTCTCGCATTTTTTTTTCCAAAAAACAAACATACATGAACAAGAACCTTGCCAATGCTAACAAGAAGTTTGCCAATGACCATCTGGATGATCCAGAGGAGGCATGGGAGGAAGGAATGTGGTCAGATGAGACCAAAATAGAACTTTTTGGTCAAAACTTCACTTGCCATATTTGGAGGAAAAATAGGATGAGTTGCATCCCAAGAACACCATCCATACTGTGAAGCATGGAGGTGGAAACATCATGGTTTATGGGTGCTTTTCTGCAAACGCAACAGGTTGACTGCACTGTATTAAGGAGAGGATGAATGGGGTCATGTATTGTTATATTTTGAGCAACAACCTTCTTCCCTCAGTCAGAGCATTGAAGATGAGTTGTGGCTGGGTCTCCTAACATGACAATGACCCGAAGCACACAGCCAAGGTAACCAAGGAGTGGCTCTGTAAGAAACATATCAAGGTTCTGGAGTGGCCTTGCCAGTTTCCAGACCTAAATCAAATAGAAAATCTTTGGAGGAAGCTGAAACTCCGTGTTGCATAGCAACAGCCCCGAAACCTGAAAAATCAAGAGAAGATCTGTGTGGAGGAGTGGGCCAAAATCCCTGATGCAGTGAATAAACCTGCTCAAGTACTACAAGAAACATTTGACCTTCTGTACGCTTCTGTACCAAATATTAACACTGATTTTCTAAGGTGTTCAAATACTTATGTGCAGCAATAAAATACAAATAAATTCTTTAAAAATTAGACATTACGATTTCCTGAATTTCAGAAAAAATGCAGACTCTCACAATGGAAATGCATCTACGATGTAAGTTTCAGACCCCTCCATAATTTCTAAGTGGGAGAACTTGCAAAATTTCAGGGTGTTGAAATACTTATGTTCCTCACCATATTAGAAGCTTTCCATTTGAGTTGACTGAAGTTGAGCGATTTAGCAAAGAAGAAGCAAAAACGTCTGTATGTTGATGTGCAAACTAAGTAGAGGTATACCCCAAAACATTTGCAAAAATCCCAATAAAATAAACTGAAGTTTGTGGTTCAATGGGAATGAAAACTTGGGCAATGTACATGAAAGGAAAATAATCACTTGGTGACAGTATCTGTGGAAGATCGACGGCACTTGGCAAAGAGCGTTTTGTTTGTGTAACTTTCTCTCTGTTTGGGCGGATTTCAATCGGTCTTTGTCTGAGCTCCATAAAGCCATCTCAATATGGTTAGTGAGAATCGCTATGTTGTTCTGATTTTACAGTAGTAATTGCGGTTGTGTTGTTAAAAAACAAACGTGAACCTGGGATGATAACATGCCAATCAAAGCAGTTTCAGGACAGAAACGTGCACCGCATCTCGGTGCATTTGGGCATATTTGAAAAATAAAAAAAGCAATCAGTTTTAATTCAGAAGCACCTACAGGCAGATCGGAATCTCTAAAAGGTGCATTCTTTTGGCGTCTGGCGTCTTCTCTCACACACTTGGTGGAAATCGTGTTTGAACATGAACCTCCGGGTTGCGTTCTCTCACATCACTTCTTAAATCAGCCTCTGCACAAGGCAAGAGCCGCTTGACGTGACTTTTGCGAATGTAAACATTGCATTGGATCCCAGAAACAGTGTGCCATCCAAGACGCACAGACACGTTTGAATGGATTGGACTGCTGCTTTAGTTCGACCGCAACATGGATATTTTAGTTCAGAAATGATAAATTAATATTTTAGTTCGCAAGCCCCACAGAGACCGATGCTGACTATATTCAGGTGCGAAAAAAAACTGAAAAAATGTCGAACGTGTTATTTCACCAAAGCATCGTTGCATTAATGAGCTCCTACCTGCCATCGAAGTCAGCACTTGCCACAAACCAGCAACTATAAAACAACACCAACTTTATCCATAATTCCATGATTTCCAGAGTTACGCGTCCAGGGTGCTCTCTGTCCTCCGTAATCCAAACAAATGATTAAAAGCAGAGCGGATTGTGTGTTGGAGCATGAATGTACTCGGCTGGGAAAGGTTTGCCTGCGTTCGTTAAACTGTTCATCTGCGCTATCCAGCAGGAGCGGGGGAGACGACCCAGCTCAGTGTCTGGAAGCAGAGTGAGTCCCGTTAAGTGTGCGTGAGCGGGACGCACTCTGCCGGGAGAAGAGCGCATAGCCTTTCTCCCTCCCCTCTCTCTCTCTTCTCACAAGTTCAGGTAGCGGGCTCTCCAAATCCACAACAAACTCAGCAGGCTGACCCTCAACCCCCTTCATGTGTTAATCCAACACCTTGAAGGAAAATCCGCACAGGCACGCCACCTGTAGAGCCACGAGGAGAGGGCTGCACGTGCGACTCCGCGCGTGGGTTTTTTTAGAAGCGCTTTTATTAATTGCAAGCCTGTAGAGGCAAGCAGTTGCACGCGGCCACCCAGGTAGATGGTGCTCACACGAGGAAAGTAGACGCAGTGGAAAGTATAGGGGCATATGAGGGGGAAAATGACAGAGAGGCAAGTGTCTGAAAGGCTTTGCTGAGCTAGCCTGACCATTTAGCAAAAATGAAACCATCCGAAATTCGGTGTTGGATGGAAACGATTCTCCTGCAGGAGCGAACTGCTTGTCCATAGGGACCACGTGCGAAACCAAATTCCCATAGAACTGGATGGCAGATGCCCAAGATGTAGGCAAAACCAAGGTACAAAGAAGCGCTTTCTGTCTTTTAGAACGATATTTGAGGAAAACATTATTGAAGGATAATATATATTTTTTACATTAACGTCCTCAACATATTTGCTTTAAATGTATTGAATGTCCTCAATTCAAGCGGTTTCTCAGATTTTTACTCAACCGTTTTAACATTTTATTGTGATTGGACAAAAACATGTAGGGGTGAAGTGAACAATATATTTTGATCAAATTCTTTTAATCTATAACGAGTGTCATTTCCATAACTCAAAATTTAAACCAAAATTTGGAATCCTCGTTTCATTTTTTGCCATTTTCATTCATTTGTATTATTTTTCAATGCAGAAACGAAATAAATGGTCTTTTTTAAAATTAACCATGTGTTAATTCTATGAATAGATCTTATTTATTGATAAGCCATTGTACACATAGCCCTCATTTAGACAGATTTTACTTGAAGACCAAACAAAACAGCTTAACTGGTCTAGGTCTAAGCTTAGATGTAGGTTTGAAAATTCTAAGACCCACAAAAAGAATGCAAGAAAGCACATAGCAAAACCTAGGAATCTTTCTTTTTAATTCAGGATAAATAATTTCATCTTTGTTCAGATATATACAGTGAGGAACATAAGAATTTGAACACCCTGCGATTTCGCAAGTTCTCCCACTTAGAAATTATGGCTCCATAATGCACCTTGTAGGTGCATGTCCACTGTGAGTAACAGCATTTTTTTAAATTCAGGAAATCACATTGTCTGATTTCTAAAGAATTTATTTGTATTTTATTGCTGCACATAAGTGCTTGGACACATGGCAATCAGCAAGAATTCTGGCTCTCAAATACCTGTTACTCTGCCTTTAAAAAGTCCACCTCTACTCCCCTTTTTAATTTAAATTTACAGCACCTGTCTGAGCTCGTTAAAGACACCCGTCCACCCCTCTGTCAGTCGGACTCCAACTACTACCATGGGCAAGACCAAAGAGCTGACCAAATTGTAGACCTCAACAAGGCTGGAAAGGCCTATGGAGCAATTGGCAAGCAGCTTGATGAAAATAGATCAACTGTTGGAGCAATTGTTAGAAAATGGAAGAGGCTAAAGATGACTGTCAGTCTCCCTTGGACTGGGGCCCATGCAAGATCTCACCTCGAACTACAGGAAATGTTTGACCTCTGTAATTGCAAACAAAGGCTTCTGTACCAAATATTAACACTGATTTTCTCAGGTGTTCAAATATGTATGTGCAGCAATAAAATACAAATAAATTCTTTAAAATCAGACAATGTGATTTACTGAATTAAAAAAAAGCCGTTTCTCACAGTGGAAATGCATCTCCAATGTGAGTTTCAGTCTCCTCCATAATTTCTATGTGGGAGAACTTAAAAAATTGCAGGGTGTTCAAATACTTATGTTCCTCACTGTATTATAGTACTAATATCAATCACTGAAGAACTCAATATTAACATGACATAATCATACAGCAGAGAGCAGCTGACTGAATTCTGCACTCATACAAGTTTATGTCATGGTGTGACTTCCTGTGATTCCATGTCTGCGTCACTCACCCAGTGTTTGTATGATTATCGTCAGCTGTCTCTTGTCTTTCTTGATTACCTTCCTATTGTTGTCCCAGCCCTTTTAAACCCCAGTTTCCTTCTGTCTATTGTCAGGTCCTTCTCATTCACACCTCTTCCCTGCTGATCATCATTTCTCTCCCCTCTTCTTCATGTTTTCTTCCTGTCCAGTTGCAAGTTTGTTTTCTTTATTCACCTCCATCCAAGCTCCACCTGGAGATCACCCAGGCAGCTCCAGCCGACCACCACTCCCGGGGCAGAGGGCTCCCACAGAGGAAACACTAGAACAGGGATTAAGATAACAAATTAAAATATAAAAATAAACAGTAAATACATGTGATAAGATTAGATAGTCAAACACTGATAAAATATAAATTTTCATCACATCATTTAAAAATATTAAAATAAAAAGTAAATAAGTATGAGATTAAATAGTAAAACACTGATAAAATTTAGAAGCTTTTAGTGTAAAACATTGATAAAGTTTAATCAGGTAAAACATGCAGAGCAATTAAGCGGATACTAATAAATAATCAATTAAAAGCTAGGCTAAAAAGGAGAGTCTTGAGCCTGGTCTTGAAAACATGAACATTCTCTGCGGCCCTGAGGTCCTCCAGCAGCCTGTTCCAGAGGTGAGGACAAAACTGGAAAGACGCCTCGCCATGCGTGTGTGTCCTGACTTTTGGGATGACAAGGAGACAGTCCTGAAAGATAAGAAGGCCCAAGACCATTAAGACACTTAAAAACCATTAAAAGAACCTTAAAATCGAACCTAAGACACACGGGGAGCCAATGCAGTGATTTTAAGACCGGTGTAATGTGCTCCCGCCTCTGGTCTTCATCAGGACAGGTGCTGCTGAATTTAGGAGAAGTTGTAAACCTGATATACACTTTTTGGGAAGACCAGAAAGCAGGACATTACAGTAATCAATCCTACTGTAGATAAAAGCATGCATTCATTTCTCCGTATTGGCCCGAGAGAGAATGGGCCGGACTCTGGCAATGTTCTTTGGTTGACAAAAAAAACTATTTTAGTAATGTTTTTAATGTGAGGGATAAAAGTCACCTCAGAGTCAAAAATCACGCCCAAATTTTTCACTTGTAAAGAATGATTAAAAGACAGTGATTGTAGTTTTGCTAAAAGTTTCTCTCTCTGAGCCTCAGGACCGATGACTAAAAGTTCAGTTTTGTCCTGGTTGAACTGGAGAAGGTTTTCTGCCATCCAGGATTTGATGTCTAAAATGCAGTTAAAAGTGCATCCATTGGCCGTGTGTTATTAGGAGACACAGAGATGTACAACTGTGTATCGTCAGCATAACTGTGAAAGTTAACTCCATGTCTTCTGATGTCACCGCCAAGAGGGAGCATATACAGGTTAAAAAGCACTGGGCCTAAAATCGAACCCTGGGGCACACCACATGTAATCTTGTGAACCTTAGAGGAGCAGGTATCTAGACTTACCATAAAAGTCCTGTCTGAGAGATAGGATGTGAACCATTTGTGAACAGCACCAGAGAGGCCAATCTGTTTTAAACAGACTAAAAGAATAGTGTGGTCCATTGTATCGAAGGCAGCGCTTAGATCCAGTAGAACCAACATTGTCACCCTCTGTGCATCATAGTTTAATCTAAAATCATTCAAAATCTTCAAGAGGGCCGTCTCTGTGCTGTGGTTCACCCTAAAGCCAGACTGAAATTTCTGTAGGACATTATGAGCGTTAATAAAATTATTAAGTTGAATTAAAATAAGCTTTTCTAAAACTTTGCCTAAAAGTGGTAAGGTAGATACCGGTCGGTAATGGTTAAAATCATTAAAATCTAAATTGTTCTTTTTCAGCAGGGGCCTCACTACCGCCGGTTTAAAGGCAGCAGGAAAGACCCCCGTCTGAAGGGAGCAAGTCATTATGGTTAAAATCTCATCCCTAAAAGATCGATAAAATTGCTTAAAAAAGGAAGTGGGAATCGGGTCCAAAACACGTGTTGGGCCTCACTGAGGAGAAAACTTTATCAAGAGTCCCAGCTTCCACCAGAACAAAACTGTCCGCTGTTTCCTCTGGTAAAGACACATGATCAGATTTGTCTAAAACTATGTTACACTGAGAAGATAAAATCTTACATCTGATGGTGTCTACTTTCCCGCTGAAGTGGTCTGCGAACTCAGCACAAAGAGCATTTGAGGGGGTTTTCTGATATACATTAGCAGTACGGTTAAAAATGTTGATAGTGGAAAACAGAATTTTGGGATTATTTTTATGTTGTGAGATGATTCTGGAAAAGTATGTTTTTCTGGAATTTCTTACAGCGTTATATGCTTTGAGACATTCAATGTACATTTGATGATTTATTGTGATTTTATTTTTCTTTCATTTTCTCTCTGCCACCCTGCAGCTCCTTTTTAATCTCTTAAGGTCTTCGTTTCTCCATGGTGTTGTAAGTTTTGAGTATGTGTTTACAACTTTAAGTGGAGCCAGCAGGTCATGAGCGGATTGAAGCCTTCTGTTAAAATTATTGACAATAAAATCACAGGGGGCTAGGTAAAACAATAGGATTCTTTTGAAAAATTTCCAGAAAACCTGCAGCCACTTCAGGGGCTAGATTCCTGACAGTTCTCACAGAGGTCTCCTGCTGGATAGAACTGGTGATTTAAAAAAACACACAGTAATGGTCAGAGACAGCCAAGTCAACAACAGAGGACACACAGGTGGACAGGCCATATGTGATGACCAAGTCCAGGGTGTGTCCTTTGTTGTGAGTCGGCTGCGTGACATGTTGACTCAAATCCATATAATTCAAAATATTTTAAAATTCTGTTGATAAAGGATCTAAGATGTTATCCATATGTAGATTAAAATCACCAGCTAAAATCATTCTTTCATAAGAGTTTTGCAAAATTGATAAAAACTCATAATTCTTGAATAAAAAGTGCGCTCTTTTTAGGAGGCCTATAAACTGTGACGCACAAAATCTGAGGCGTGCTAAAAACAGTTGCAGTATATTCAAAAGTGCTAAAGTTATTTAATAAAACATGTTTGGCAGAAAGCGTTGATGAACTAATAAAAGCAGTTCCGCCTCCCATTTTGCTACTCCTCGTTGAATAAGTGAAGTTAAAATTTAGTTGGGGTGGCCTCTGTAAGAACAGCAGGGGCATCTGCACTCAGCCAAGTTTCCGTTACAAATAAACTATGAATATTATGGTCTAAAATTAGGTCATTTATTATAAAAGTTTTATTCAGCAGAGAGTGAACATTTAAAAGTGCCATATTAATAGTGGTTGGACATGGAGTCACTGTAGGATTTACTTGAGGTAGGACTTTTGGAAACTGTTTGAGATTACTAGAGTTGCATTTGCTAGGTTTTTTATTATTTTTCCGCTCACTGCATAAAACAAGTATGAGTGATTTAGGGCAAGGTCCAAGTCCGATATGTGAATTACTGTTAAAATCAGAACTGAGTTCATAGGAGCAGCATTATTAAAGATGTGTCGCAAGAATGCGAAATGTCTCTCTGCGCCTGGGTCCTACTTACAATCCATGACAGTTTATTCTTTAGTTAAAGATATTGTGGAGGATCTTTTTCTTCAGGGTGGATCACCTAGACTACTGGTCCACCTAGCTGTCAATCATTCTGGTGATATTAGTACACAAGGCCGCCGTACGTGCTCCTCCCTGGGATAGTTTTCACTTCCTGTGCATGCTACGCCTTCATCCATTCATTCTACCTCAACGTCTCACCGGGTTCTTTTGAAAATGGCTCAGAGTGGCAAGAGAAAAGGTGTTTTTAAAGTGTAAGAGAAGAAGAGAAAGGCCTCAGAAGAGAGAAACAAGACCAGAATGTTTTTAGGAGACTCTTTCCAACGATTGCGTAAGCTGAAAGCTAAGGATGGGCTCCCCACTGATGCCTTCGTAGCTAAGTTTCTACTCGACAGGTAAGCTAAAGTTCGGAATGCTATGTGGAAAAATGTATTTCAGATTACTGCTAGAAGTAGTTATCTACGTCTATATTGTAACTTTCCAGGGAAGATTTGTTTGATTCTGAGTTGATGATAAACCTAGTGGTTACAGTGAGCGTGTCCTGCGATGCCAACAGCAACGTGTAAACAAAGCGTGCACCAGGATAACTGGGCGTTCCCTCTCAGGAGCAGGTAGAGTGTTGCATATTTTCAAAGCGTGTTTAGGGCGGTTCTTTCCTGAAATTCAGAAAAATCCTCTACAATACCTTTAATAATGATATAACTTCAATGCATGTTGTAGAAGTTGTTGTAGCCCTATGAATAAGAAAGTTATCCGACTGAGCAGGTTGGCTCATTGATTTAACTCACAGCTGTCTACTTTAAAGCAGACCTCTAGGGAATTGGAGAAAACAATGGTGCTTTGCACAATAGAAGAGTCTTAGACAAATTACTCTTCACAAATCTACAACCGCATATTACTGATCATTCAAAGACGAGAATGACAATTATTTTAGTTTTTTTCAGTTAAGCAGTAAGACTAACACAGACTCTAAGCTAATTTCAGCCTTCGATTCCCTCAGATCGCAGTTGTGATGGCTTCATTGAATTTATTCAATACAAATTGATTCTACCAGACATGTAATTAGGGGCATCCTTCATAATGTGGGAACTATGTCATGAGTGAGTAAAACAGCCTTAGCAATACATGTAGCACCTGATTTCTGGAAAGGGTGTTAAGTCACAGACACCATCTTCATTTAAAGCTTCAGCTTGTATGTTATGCCTCATCTGAATAAAATGATTTAAGGTAATTTTTCCTTTGATTACAAGCCTCACTTTATAAATGATCAACCTATCCTTAGTAAACGGACATATACCTCGGGTTTTAAGTTTGATGCAATTCAATCTTTACTTAGGAAAACTGCTCTCCATCAAAATGCCCTAATCAATTACAAAACTATATGTAATCATCATTTCTTATTGTCTGTGCACATTTACACTGTAATGACCTGTTACAAGTTTCAGAGCTCAGCAAAGCACACAGAGAGTGAACTGCTGAAAGTCACGAATTATATACTCATGGCCTCAGAAAATGAACTTCTGTCTATATGTGTCCTATTAAATATCAGTGCATTTTATTCAGTTGATCACAATGTTCACGAAGAGGGACTTGAGTATTTAGCATCTACAAGACCTGTTACTTCTTTATAATAATAAAGTTTATTGTCATTGCAGTGTAATACAACGTATAGGATACATTAAAAAGCTACTTTAGCATGTAGTTGGGATTAAGGGAACAATACTCTGCAGGGTTAGATCATATTTGTCGGACAGATTCCAGTTTGTTTATGTTAATAGAAGTATCCTTTATTGTCCCTCAGTGGGGAAATTCTGGTGTACTAACAGCATAATAATAGATTTTTCTAACACACAAAGGTTATTTCTGGTGTAATACAAGGTTCAGTGCTTGACTAATTCTCTTTACTGTATTTAAGAGATGTATCTATATACGTTTGATCAGATGATTGCAATTTCTGTTTGGAAGCACATTTTTTGGGTCGATTGGATTGACAGCAGAGGGAAGTTAAAGAAATGGCAGTTTCAGAATTGGTGCAGCCCATTTTACACTTTAGAGTGGTCTGAAATCGTTATAAAAGATTATTCCACACTAGCTGACTGAAACTGTATGTAAATACATTAGCTAAAACCATTCTCTGTGGTAACTTGAATCAGGTGCCTGAACTTCTGATTAACTGCCTAAACACATATGGCTGGTTGCTATATTTGAGCTTCATGTCAAAGAGGCATATACATTTTTCCCTCTTTGCATATCTCTGTTTTAGTTATGGGTTATATTTCTCTAAACTGTGTCAACAGCATAAGAAAGTTGTTACCTGGGCTCAAAAATATTTAAATTCGGTTTTTGTTTAAAGAAAGGGGAAAAAATTAAGATCTTATATGATCACTTTCCCTCCACTCCATGTTATCTGGGTTCAAGACAACGTTATAAAAATACTACAGAAAACAAATTAGACAAAAAATGTAAGAAAAATTCTGACGTGTCATTTACCTAATAAATTACTTGAGCTGACTGAAAAAAAAACATTCATACAAATAATTCACAACTAGCTCACCAAGTAACTGCAAACTTTTTTTTTGTCGAAAGCATGCGCAAAAAGCAAGCACTGACAAATATTTCAACAGAGCTGTGGTGGCTGGGCTGAACCTGAAGTGGTTCCACAAATGAATTTCTGTTTAGCCTTATTCAGACTTGTTCTGGCTCAGTTTTCTAGCAGCCGATCAATTTGAACTGCTTTGCAAAGACTTGCAGTCCCCCAGTGATTACAGAACACTGGTTGAAAACTAGTTGTGCGTCACCAATTGTGCAGATAGTTTCCAGGAATAAGCAATTACTGTGACTAGCTTCAAACCAACTCATCAGCAGCACTGCATTTTCTAAAGTCTGTAGAAAAGAAGCATAGCAACAATCTCATTTTTAGCTTTGACAGCAATCTGCGTTTAACAAAATACCCTAAAATAACTTTGCAGATACATTATACACCATCCTGGAGAAGAGAAGATAAATTGGGAAGATGTTTTGATAGGATTAGCATACTGTTAGTTGATCAGAGTCTTTCCTGTCTTGATTTCTCTCATAGTTCATGTTGTTACGGCCCGTCACTTACTTTTGTGATAAATCTTTGAGTATGTGGTGGCACTGAGGTTTGACATGCAAAGGATCGGAGAAAAGTTGATTATGTGTAATTAGATGATCAATCATAAAGTGAAAGCAAGTCATATCATGATTTATTACATTAAAAACTTAGGAATGGGTTATGCAGATCGGCCAAATCATGCCTCATTACCAACAACACAGCCCTGAGGATAAATGTGGAGATTCTGAATGTGGGAATGCTAAAGGGCAAGTTTGCCCAAAACAACAACAAAAAGAAAACCATAAACACACATTTACACTGAATCCAACATATAAAAATGGTTTTACAGAAATCAATTGAATAAGTGAATACATTACTACAACAAACCTAGAGAAATGTATAAACATGGACTATTGTGGCAAGTGTTTTTATTTATTTTTGATT
The DNA here is from genome assembly GCA_963556495.2 of Valencia hispanica. Taxonomy (NCBI): domain Eukaryota; kingdom Metazoa; phylum Chordata; class Actinopteri; order Cyprinodontiformes; family Valenciidae; genus Valencia; species Valencia hispanica. Next base: position 34,197,625 of record OY747703.1, read on the forward strand.
TTGATTTGGTTATTTTCAGAGCTAAATGAAAACTGATTGGGGACATTTGGAATCTGACATCCAGTTTTACATAAACTCCTGACTCCAACTCCCCCACTGTTGTTATTCAGGCCCAGGTTGGATTCGGTGTCCTTCAGCATATTATATTTGTATTTATTATGCTCAAATTCATTATTCTTTTAACATGACATTTTCAGCTGTTTATGTGTGGTTTTAGTCATGTTGGAATTATAGTGAGAAATGTAAACTTTAAATATTTGTTTAATTAAATATTTTGTTTGTACACCTTTATTTACTGTTACTTTTACAGTTTCCAAATTGCTCAACTATGTGCCTTATTACTTATGTAACTGATATACATTTAGAACATATACCAGCCCTAGTCGTCTTTAAACCTTCATAAGAAGTTGGTGTATGTAACTGGGCTAGGTGAGTAGATAGAAAGCTTGTAATGTAAATTTTTTCTGCTGTACAGAAACATGGGAAGACATTATAGGAGATCATGTGTGAGACTGTTTAGCGAACTAAGGTTCTGGTAAACCTTTCAAAATGAGAGGACAGCATCTAGAACTTCGGATAGGAGAGCTTTAATTATTTTAGTGTTGAGATGAAACCTAAACAATTACACCATATGTGTTCCAGAGGGATTCTTTTTTATCTTTAAGTGAAGCTCTATGTTGTCCTTCTACAGAACAAAACTAATGTAGTGTTTTTTGGGGACATTCATATTATTCCATAATTCCACTATTTTTTCTCTTTTCTGTTTAAAGGGCATGGCAGTTAAAAATCTGAATACGATTGCTTCTTAAAAAATGTATAAACGAATGCTGAATACTGCCTATTTTAAACCCCAACAGGGAAATTTCACCCCTGCAGGACTATAAAGGACATCCAAATGAATAAGAGGTCTGTGAGAAAGGAAATAAAAACAGAAAATCGCTCAGTAAAAAAGCTAACGGTTATTCAGATTTGCATGGCTATAGGAATATGAAAATACACAAGTGCCCCAATATATACATGTAAGCATACACCATAGCAAGGTTGCATACATATTAATGAAGTTAGGGCTCTGTTCTAGTGAAGATGCAAAAAAAGTAAGTGGATGTATATTGAAGGGAATATAACAACTAGTCCACATAAGCTGTAAATTGTACATGGGGGACTTTGAACTATTGCACTATATCATGGTCTTCAGGGAGCAGTGCTGGTTGTAAAGTCTGACAGCTGCATAGAGGAAGGACTTCATATACTGCTCCTTTCCACATTTAGGGTGCAATAGTTTGTCACTGAAAGAGCTTTTCAGTGGTGGAACCGTATCATGAATAGGATACCTGCTGATATCAATTTTAGCTTTTTTTCTATTTATCTAAAAGAAATATGATGCAAGAAGTTAAATATCATTGAAACAAGTTAAAAATTATTGAAAATGTTTCTAGTCTTGCTTACCGTTGGTCATTTATATTAGTAGCAGAGTCAACAGAAAGGTACTATGAGAGCAATTGCTGTGAAACAAAGACAAAATTATGATGGAAATGAGGTTTAAAATTGTATTCGGCAAGTTACAATAGCAAAGTTATTTCGATTAGTGCTGCTAGAGTTGCAAAAGCAGCAGTCTCTGTGCATATATTATAGAAATGGTAGACCCTTGCCATAACTCTAGTTTCCAAAAGGCTCCCTATCTTTCTAAATCAAGCACGACTCAAATGGGTAAAACAGAGCAAGTTTGCCTTACTCAATCATTTCAACCTTATTGTTACCTGTTGGATCTCACTCTCTTGCAGCCTGAATAAAGGCAGACATGTCTAACATTTCTAGATTATTTTTAAAATAGCGTTCTACATCTCTGTGCGTTCTCTGAAAGCTAATACTTAATATAGCTGTATTAGGCTATTTTTTGCTCAGAAAAAACATATACTCAAAAGTGTTGTTAGTGACAGCTGTTCTTCCTTTAAGATAATGTGTTCACTGATTGGAAAACGACTGACCAGCTCATCACCAATCATGGTCAAGTGAGCTGAAAATTGTTCGATCCTGGTTACCAGATGATCCTCGGTGCATTTCCATTTGCACATACTGACCAAGACAAAAAAAAAAGAACATGAGCACAGAGATGGCAAGATTTAAGTGAATGTGAGTTTATAAGAAAACTATGCAAATCAAATAAAACAAAATCTACTAAAAATGTTGGAAATTCAGTATAAAAGTAAAATTGCAAAAACATAATAAAAAGCAGCACAGTTTCTTACATGTGTTTCAGATGGTTTTGTTTTGCATGTTTACTTCATTAACAAAGCAACATAAACAACATACATGTCAATTTGGAGAGCTCTTAACAGCTTAATCACAAAAACAGGGGCCTAAATATAGAAAAATGGACTGTTTGCAACACAGGGGTATTAGTGAAAAGAGAAAAGTAGGCTGGTCTGTAACAAACTGTTAGAACTTGAGCAGTTGAATTAGTTTGGTTGCAAAACCTTTTGAAAGCTAAATTATCTCATTATGGTGTTAACCTGAATAAATACTACTCACTGATTAAAGGGCTTTCTTCTTTGAAAACAATTTGCATCAAGTGTTAGTTTTCTTTTTCCTTCAGACAAAGCAAATGTTTCTGATTCAGCTTAGAAAATGGCTCTTTAAAAAAAAAGGTGATTGTTCAGTTTAAGTTTAAAAATGATGAGCTTTTTAAACACATCAGCAGGATGCCCTCATTTAAAAGCTTAAGGAGGAGGATAAGAAAAAAACATATTTAGAAGTAAACTCAACTAATCCACTCCACCTATTTTACAATAATAAAGAACCTTAGTGTACCTCCAGCATCTTGCCTTCATCTTAAATCAAGTTGAAGCCATTTCACAGATTTAGATGCCCTCTTTCTCATGCAGGCTTCTAGTAACGACACCTGCTCACTCTGTTCCTACTCCTGCCGTCACAAACAGGAACAGGGAGTCAGACGCCTCAATTTGAGAGAAAAATCCCAGTCCTTGGAATGAGTTGTGTCTGTGGCCATTCACCTCAGGATAGACTGACTCTGCTGGCTGAATTCAGATGAGGAAAGATGCTGGAGACCTGCATCTCCCTCGGATGCCGTCTTAGTGAAAGAAGCTGCACTGCCTCTCTGGCTAAGTTTTCAAGCAGCCAACACACAACACTAAAAGTGACAGCATTGTACTGTGCAGAACTGAACAAAACAAAACATATAGAATAAAGAATAAAGCACACCAAACGTTTTGGCACAAGCATTTACATTTTTCAACTTTTGTTTGATAGACCAACACAAGGTAGAGTATATTTCTGAATTAGAAGAAAAATAGATATCTAGTTTCAAATCTTTTTCTAATACAGATCTAAAAAGTGTGATATGCACTTTTAGAAATTGAAAAGTATTCCACAACTGTAAACCTACCAAAACATGGCCACCTAAACGGACAGGCTAAACAAGGAAAGAATTACTCAGTGTAGCAGCCAAGAGGTCCATGATAACTCCTCAAGAGGTGCTCCAGAGGTCCACAGACAGGACAATTAACAGTCTTGAAGGTCACAAATTTGGTCTTTATAGAAGTCAGACAAGAAAATGTTTTTATAAGAAAGTGATAAGAAGTCACATTTTCTCTTTGCTAAATACCATGTAGGGAACAATGCAAACGTATGGAAGAATGTATTAGAGTCTGAACAGTCTAAAAAAAAGATACTGTAAACTTTTCAGATTTCTTTAACATAAAATAACATGCATGATTTTGCTATTACCTCACAATTAAGGACTCTATTGTCAGTTTATTATATGCAATCTAATTCATTTAGGTCTGTAGGTATAACATTTGAAAAAATTCAACAGATGTGAACACTTTTGCAAGGCATTGGACCCATTTACATCTCTTTTTTATAAGAAATGTTCAGGTTGTCTACAGGATCACAAAAAGTCCTTAATTTAATCTGAAATATTTGTAGTGTAAAGCGGCTTTCCAACTCTAAAGGTGCTTCTCTCTTACTCTTATTAAACACACAGAAGTGGAGGTGGGGTAGTACTGAGGGTATTCCTTATCTCATCTTTACCCACAGATGAGTCTTATAGCACTGCATTTCTCCTGCAGTTAATCAGAAGGAATTGACTGCAGGGTGCTTACACAGATTGGCTGCTAGTGTGGACGTATGGTTTTTGGTTTTAATTAACAATGTGAGTGTAAAATTCCTGATGCTGCTGTGTACAAGGACAGCTTGATCACACAGTGTAAGCAAAAACACAATCATGACACTGTAAATCGGTGGCCAACTGCAGACAGAGCAGCTCTAACAAATTCCCTTTTTACAAAAAAAACTCCACCTTACATCCTTTTTGCTTGTGAATTTATTTTTAAAATGTGGATTAAAAAAACTGTTTAACATTTTCCAATTTTTATAAAACAAAGACTGCATGAAAACACAAAGGCATTTAAAAGAAATGCTTCAGCCATGTGATACTTTACATAAATTGTAACGATTCTTGTGATGCTCAGCTGTGCAGTAGAGCTCACAGTTCTGATTATGCATCGATGTGTCCAACTGGCTCTGCAGTCCTCTGCGGTGGCCTTCCCACCAACATGTTGTTCTTCGGGGAACAGCTTTCAGGCTCCATAGTCATCACCTGCACTGAGTATCCATGAGTCTCTGCAGCCCAAGCCCGATCCAAGTCCACCAAGCCCATGCAGTGTTTCCCTGCATTGGTACAAATCAAAAATGATAACATTGTTTACCATCAAATATTTAAAGATAATCAAGATAACACACACTTTGTGTTTAAAATTCCAAAGAAATCCAGGCTCTCCATCATGACCAATTAAGTCTTAAACTGAGTGATGATTAAAGGCAAATGCGGAAATCTAATTGTTTTATAAGTGTCTGGAGAGGGGGGGGGGGGGGGAGGAGACTAGTCATAATATCTATCACTAATTTTGTAAGTTTGCTTATTTACAAAATAATGTCTCCTATTTTATTTAGAAAGACAGAATATCAACCAATGAACAAAGCCAAACCAATTTGCTTGTCACTCAAGAAAATAAGTATTTGATTACTGAGCAAATAATGACTTGTGTGCTGGACATGTCTGGCTTGAATGATCATTTTGGAATAAGAATCTTTTAGGCTTTGTGACATCTGTTCTTCAGTCCTTTAGTGTTGAGGCTGAAAAAAAGACTCTTGCTCAAGATTGTATAGTAAAGTAACTCATTCATTGGCAATAAAGTTACCCTGAATGCCTGGTCAAAAATTTGCCCCAATGTATGATGTTTTGACTTCCGTACTAATGTAGGGACCAAGTTATTCAGATCATACTTGGCATTTCTCTTCTTCCAAACACAGTAGGTTGATTGAATAACGAAGAGCGAAACATGCTCCCTATGCCCTTTGACTGCTCTCTGTTCCGACCCATGTTGGTGAAGTGATTGGGATGAAACAAACTCATTCAGTGGACAGGTGTGCTTTATAGATATTTGTTGAGATCAGGACCATCTCCATAGAATAATTTATTTGTATTATTTTTGGTATATCAAAATACACCAAAGGAGCTGGTCTGTGGAGGATCAAAAGCCTATTTAACTCAACTTTAAACTTATGTAATGTGTTTATTTGTGTATATTTGGTTGATATTCAGTCTCTTCACAAAAAAAATTCAACTCTGACTTAAATTGACACTGTTCATTGTCATGTTGCCTTGATGGTCAAAGCCGACTAGAGGGCTTAGGAAAGAAAAGAAGAAAATGTTTTGTAATCTGATGGAAGAGAGTAGTGACAGGTGGTGTCAGATACATTTTAAAAGGCTTCAGAATGATGAGACACTGGGGAGCTTTTCTGATTTAATGAAGCTTTGATCAAATGGAATGCTATCAACTTGAAAAAGGGTACTTAACATAATGAAAACAGCTCTCAGTAAATATTCAGCACAGAAGTGGAGATTTCACACTTTCATCAAAAAGTGACTGATCTGGCAGCTGCTCATTTCATTTAATTCCTGGGTCAAATGTTTTTAACACATCTCACAATTTTAAGGCTCCATAGCGAGGTGGTCTCAAAATGTAAAAAAAAAAAGACACTTTTACAGTGTTAGGTATCTGTAAAATAGAATACATCTTTTTTGTCATCCAGACTGGAAAATTACCAACATACACAAACTAACAACGTTGAAAGGACTTAATTGTATATTTTTTAAAAAAGTCTACAGCTAAAAGTCATGTTTAACTACATCATATTGATGTTTATCGTGTTGCACTACAAAATAAAATTATTCAAACTGACATAGAATGAACAAAATTGAGTTGACTGAGGTATTTATTTAATTTGGACTAATAATTTATTCAAAGCAGAACTACAACAAATTTAACACGTCTCACAAAAAAGCCAATAAATGAATTAAAGTAAAAAACTTAAGGTCCAACTACATGAAATGTAGTGTCTTTTATCTAATTTAAAATAATTATGAGTTAAAATAAATGCAAGGAAGCCAGGGTTCAGCATGGGCCCAAACGCAGACGAAGGCAAGATACAAAGTGGTTTATTATGATGATAAGGATGATAATGATGATGACGAGATACCACACTGACACGAACCAGAAGGAGGGATACCAGGGAGAGAGACAGTATGATCCAACAGGGAGTGAGAGGAGGTGAAGGGCTTAAATACACAAGAAATGAGGATCAGATGTGACTGGGATTGGAGACAGGTACAGACAATGATTAGCCAAGGAGTGAACAGGACAGAGTGCTGAGGTTCTGACACAAAATTTTAGACTAAACTGAATTAAAATGAAGTTGATTGAATTAATTTGAATCAGGAAAACTCTTAACGTATTTAAGACATTCTAGGGCATAAAATTGATATGATCTTTTTAATGACTCTGCAGAAACCTTTTATAAAGAGAGTTTAAGAATCAATCCCAGACAAGAGGAAAGAAAAAAATATCTCGTGGAACAAATAACACAAAATACTTGATATCTGAAACAAACAACCGGGGGGGAAAAGATTCAAGAAAGTTAAGGAAATGGCTGCAAAACTTGTTCACGGTTCAGCATGATAAATAATGATAGAAACTAAAAGAACAGTAGGAATCCTTATACTGCAGTGCCTGAATGTTTGCATTATACAAGCAACACATCACATAGATGAGATTAAAGAGGAGATTATGAACAGTACCAATGAGGCGCCTCTCAGGTGGTAGCTGGACTGCAGTCTGATCTGCAAAGCGGCAGAGGATCATGTGTTCCTGGGAAATACAGATGTAAAATATTTGCTGAATTTAGAAATACTAATTACCTTGTTTGATCAACTTTTTAAAACCACACATCTCACGGCTGCAACATTGGCATGCATTTGACATTTAAAGAATTCAGTGAATCCAACATGGATGAATGGATTAGTTCTGTTTGTCTATTCCTCCTACTTTAGCCTACACCTGGTTGAATGAAGCAGATTGCGGCATGTTTCGGCTGTGAGACAGAGAACATTCTTAGTTGATCACATGGTTAAGTACAATAAGCGAGGAATTGACACAAACAGTATCTGATGTCTGTTTTAGCCACATTTTCATATGAGTTTGTGTTTTCTGGACCCAAATATCTAACTAAATTTTAGACTATTCCTCTGAAAATATAGGAATAGCCTGTTGTCATGGAAAAAATTGATTGCAGAGAGAAAGTAGTAATTCTTTTGTCAAGCATGTATCCTAACAATCATCTTATTAGACTTGCCTAGCAACCTTGGAGTCAAAACAAGCAAAGTCCACCAGACGAGACTGGAGACTTGGCTAGGCTTTCTAAATCTGTATAAACAGTGGCGAAAAGTGACATTAAAATCTCACTGGGGTACTTAGCTCAGTGATGAGGGAACGTTCTTGAAAATGAGATGTCTTATCTTGATGCATCGTAAATCTGCCAGCTCATAAAAGCTTAACATACCTTGACATGGTTATTTTTACACACACAAAATCAAAGTCAGCGCACCCAAACCTCCGGCTCCAACATTAGCAGCCAGACTCGCTAACAAGCCTACATTAGTGGTGGTTGCCATGTACAAACCCCAGGAGTCACTCTGTCTGCCTTTCCATATTACATGTCATTAGATGTTCTGACAAGGATCCAACTCGCAGCTGTTTGTTTGCTCGTAATCATTTCCAGGTGACATATTTTTAATTCATATGTTTGTTAAAAATAGTTACCACATTGGAAATAACACAACTGCCGTACCCAGAGTGAAATATGTGCATCCCTGTCAGATCTTCAAACAGACCACATGAACCCAGGTAATTTATTTTCAAACAAAGGAGAAGCTTTTCCGTTCTAGGCTTTTCCCTGCGAATGGTTCATGTAACAAGGGATTCAGCCGAGCAGTAAGTCATCTCTAACCTTCCTTTACTTTAATTGATCCCATTTTTCACAGTGCAAGGTAAATGCTGAATGCAAGGCCACAAAACAGAGCAGGTCCTTTAAGTTTGAGTTGAGCACCAACACCTCACACCATTAACCCTTTATTTCACAAGCATCTGTCAGCGTCCTGTCGTTTGCTTTAACTACTTTCGGTTCACAAGGACAACGGTGGTTCTGCTGTAAAACAAGATAAGTGGGTGTGTGGGAGCAGAAAACACAGGGAACAATGTTCTCTGTGCTCAGCCAAAATAAAGAAGAAACTGTTGAAAGAGAAAAAGCGTGGTGATTTAGGTTTAAAGATTTTTACAGTTATGGAGTTCCATAATCAGAATCGTATATGTTGTGTTGGTTTATTTATGTCATTTTGCTTAATTTTGTTTTTGCTCACAGTGAAAAAACAAAAATCACAACTAGAAAACTTACATAACCTATTCACTTTGCTACAGTATCTTACAATAGTATTCATACTGTTTAAAGTTTTTTGTAATTGTAATTAGTTTCACAATGAGGATGGTGTGTTAGGGTGATGTGGAGAGTTAGTATGCCACCAAAAATAGTTTTTCACATGTAGGCCAAAAAGTTACATTTTGGTCCGTCTGACCGGAGCACCTTCTTCCACTTGTTTGGTTTGTCCCCTCATGCCTGAAACCAAACTTTTAATAGGACATCTGATTGTGTTCTTTAAAATTTTCCTTTTTTTCTTGCGACTCAACCATAAGGGTTATATTTACGGAGTGCATGATTACTAGTTGTCCTGCCAACAGATTCTCCCACCTGAGCCGTTTAGCTCTTCAACTCCGCCAGAGTTTCCATCCGCCTCTTGGCTGCTTCTCTAATTAATGCGCTCCTTGCCCAGCCTGTCATGTATGTGATTCTAGACCATGTCTTGGTAGGTTTGCGGTGGTGTCATATTTTTTCCCCATTTTCTGATGGACTGAACAGTGCTCTGTAAGCTTTTCAAATATTTGGATATAGTTCTATGATAGAAAACCCTGCAACAAACCACTCCACAACTTCAACCTTTACATATCTGCTTTGTTTCTTTGTGTTCATGATGCTGTTTGTTCACAGCAGTTATCTAACAAACCTCTCAGACCTTCGCAGAACAGCTACATTTACACCAGATGAAATCACAGACAAGTTGACTCTTTCTACTGATAGCAACTAATAATATTGAGTTACATTTATGGGCATCAGCAGAAAGGGGGTGAATATATAGATTTGTACAAAAAACAAACAATGAAAACCTTGCGGTCCTTTCTATGTCACAACCACAAATTAAACTGTGTGATTGTAATGTGTCAGAATGTGGAAAGGTTGAAGGGGCATGAATACTTTTGCAAGGCACTGTATACTATTTCCTTTGCAAATCAGTCCATGTAGGGATCGGATTCTTGCTCTGCACCAAGGAAGAGAAGCTGGCTCAGTGTTTTGACACATCAACCTGAGGTTGCCATGGTTAGGACCTGCAGCTACTTTACACAGATTTCCCCTTCGGGGGCTCTGACAGGTTCCATAGATCACTTTGGGACAGCCTCTCCCCAAAGAGCAGCAGTGTGTCTGTGCTGAGCGATAAAGGCTTGAGTGGCTGGAGGGTGTGAGTTCGTCCCATGTAAGAGTCTGCATAAGATTTGTTCACCAAGACAGAGATCAGTGTAAAGATTGCGTTAACTCTATTAACGCCTGATTAAAAGATAGAAAAAAAAGTTTTGCTTGCCAGAACCATGTGAATCGTTCAAAATAAAGAAATTAACAAATTATTTTCACCTGGTCTGACCATATAACACTTAACACTATTATATTTTTAAGCAAAATAATTGAGTTCAGGCTTGCTAGTAATTATCAACAACACAAATATAATGTTTTACTTTTTAAAATAATAAAGCATTCGTATATTTTGGATTGTATATTATGTGTGAAACCTAAACTAACCATTTCTCAAGTTGCTTGTCATTTCTGAGTCTTATCTAACTGATTTACTGACGTACTGTTGACATATACAGAATAAGAATATATTCACCATTTAACGGGTCAATGATTTGTTGTTCAGGCATGTGAAACTAAAACGTTCTCTACCACTGAATATTTTGCCGGTGTTTTTCCACTTTGGTTAATGTAAGACTTCAGTAGGTATCAAACTATGAGAAGAATAAACCAACGAGTGTATTGATGAAGATCTTTAACAATAACTTCGCAGCTAGTGAAGGCTTCTGCCTATATAAACATTTCATAAATTTGTCCTTGGTATTTTATATTAAGAAAAAAAGAATTATGGAAAATGTATTCACACTGTAAAGCATACCTTGGATATGAGAGTCTCTTGAAACCTTTTGCTGTAAAAAAGAAGACAAATTATGTTAAAGTGCATAAATGAGAACAATGGATTCACTAGACAAATAGAGAATTCTAAAAAAAATCAATAGCCATCTTTTTCAATTTTTACCTTTTCAGGCTCATAAACTGGGATGGTTATGTAATTGTTTATCTTGGTGGGTTTGTGAAGTAGTCAATGGGTATTATTGCTAGGGATCTCCCGATCTGATCACGTGATTTTTAAATGATCGGGATCTGGTGAAAATGATCAGATATAACCTCATAAAACAAGCATGCAGTTTTAAATTCATCCTGAGACAGAGATTGCCAAACGGATTGACAGTGGCTTAGTTTTAATTTTAACTAGTTCCACTACATTAATATTCACTATTGCACCGTAACGTCACACAAGGGTCAAGAAGCGGGCCAGAAAAATCACCACAGACCCCTCACACCCTGGCCACAATCTGTTTAGGCTCCTCCCGTCAGGCCGGCGTTACAGAGCGTTGTACGCCAAAACCACCCGACACAAGAACAGTTTTTTCCCCCAGGCTGTCGCTCTGATGAACTCTGTGTATTCACAGAGTGTGAGTCCATTCATTTAACAATAAACTATAACTCTGCACTGCTGTACATACTCACTGTAAAATAACCCCGGTTTGGTGTATATATTATCCTTTATTATTTATTTGTATTTATTTCTTTATTTCACTTATTTAAGTTCTGTACTGGAGAGAAAAGTTGCCGGAGTCAAATTCCTTGTATGTTTCATACTTGGCCATTAAAGCGGATTCTGATTCTGATTCAATTTAAGGTAGGAGGGGAATTGAGACAACACAATGGTGAGCTGCTAGCTAGTCGGCTAATGCAGGGCAAACGTGTCGCCTCACTAGAGCGAAAATGTCAGCAGTTGGGACATATTTTAAGCTGAACAACAAAGGGAGCGCATCAGCCACATGTAATGTGTGCAAATTGGGCATTTCATGTGGTGGAAAAGACTGAGCTGCATTCAACACTGCAAATCTGATACAGCACTCTGACAGAACAGGAAGCCCGCCGACACCAAAAGATACATTAAAAAACAAGTAGAAATTGCTGAAGGACAGCGAAAAGGTCAAAAAGATCATAACCAAGACACCCGGACTGATCATACTGGATGACGAGCCGCTGTTTGTGGTTGCAAACGTCTGATTTCAAAGTCTCCCAGAGCAACTGAAGCCATGGTATGAGATGCCTTCTCATCACTACTTTACAGACACAGCTATGCCGGGGATTCACAACAAGCTACATGACTGCCTGCTAGTTCTTCTATCAAAGGTGTTGGATTTTGGGGTTACCACACTATACTGAAATGATAGCATATTAAAATGATAGCATCCCTATACTCCCTCTGTAGTACAGTGAACTCATTGTCATCGTCAAGGAAGCAGTTAGAGATGATTTGAGCGTTGTGACCTGGTGGATTATCCTGCTAGAAGTAGCATTCAGAAGATTGGTACACTGTGGTCATAAAGGGATGAATATAGTTAGTGTCAATTGTAACCTCAGCTTCATGTTTTTAGCTAACAGGAAGGGTACGGCTCTTCTGTAGCACACTGGCTTTAGGGTTCACCATGTTGTGGTTTGTAGAAAGTACTTTTCCTATATTGGTTGTAACAAGTGTTCATTTGATCTACTTTTGCCATCATACCAAACCAATCTGCTCATTCACCTCTGATGCAAACGAGGCATCTTCAGTCCCACCTATAGACTGTATATTACTGGACGCAGCCTCAGTGACGTCACCCATAGGTTTCTGAAGAGCAAAAATGAAGCCAAATGGGCGGTTCCCACCGCCGCCATCTTGTCTGTGTCACGCGTTTCGTCACTCCCAGAAAATACAAAAATGGGCAAAGAGGTGGAGCTGAGAGTGCGCTGTGAGGGCGGGGGCGGATGATTGACACTCTGAGCCGATGTAGCCAGGAGCTAGTCCTGGAGCTAACTGAAGCTAACTGAAGCTAACGGAGGTTAGTGGGCGCCTTTAGCCTGAAAGCCGCAGTAGAGCAACTCTGCTAACCTCTTCCATCCAGGCTGTAAATACAATATTAAATCGGTAAGTTAACATTTAAATTGAAATAATTTATTCAAATGAAATGATCATTAACTTAATGCAAGTTTTGAATAATATTTTTAACTTAGTTATTAATAGTCTATGAGATCTATTTAGTCCATGCATGAGATACATGATCAAAATAAGTTAGTTAGGATAGTTCACATATTTACATTAATATTTCTATTTACCCCAATTGTTAGTGATTGTACTACCATGTAGGATGTCCCAGTTAAAAAAAACTGTCCCCACAGCTATTGTAGATTAGCAACATCTAATATGACTAATTTCGATCCTAGTCAATTCTGCAATGTATGAATTTTACTAATCATTTATTGAGGTCTGGGAAGGGATAAGTTGCACTTTTAGTAAGACACTTGTGTTTCTTTTTGTAGATTTTGTTTACCAGGTCACAATGGTTGCATGCCTGTCCTCCACAACAGCCAAACAAAGCAGAAAATGTAAGTACCCATCTCCATCACTTCATGTACAATTTTAATAGTATTATACTTTCAACCGATAGGCCACACCTGTGCAACTACCATTCATTATGCTATTTTTTTTCTCCATAGCCATTTGGATAATTGGAGACAGCTATGTCTGACATAGTTCTGAGAAAGCTGAAGAAACCATCGGAGGAAACCTCGGCCTCCCAGACGTCCGTATCTCCTGGTTTGGCTGAGGGGGCTGAGGTGGAAAGGAGGAAGAGCAGCTCTAGATGTCCTCATCATCAGCTGTGGTGGAGATGACATGGGGATGGTCAGCAGTGTCCAGTTGGTGAACATGATGATGGAGGACCTCCACCAGCTTTACCTTCTCCACCCTCAGATGTCCATCATCTTTTCCTCCATCACCCAAAGGCGTTGATAGAGGGCAGGTGTAAACCCAGCAAAAATAGAAAAGGCCAGGAAGTTTGTCAACAGTGTTATGGCTTCTTTTATTCCTAGTTTAAATGCTGCCATCTTTACGCATCCTCACATTAGACATGACAGTCCTTTTGAACAATTGATGTTAAAGCAAAAAGTATAAATATAGTCCTGATTGTTATGTCTAATGTGTTGTTGGTGTAGTTTTTTTATTTCAACAATTACATCTGTTGCCATAACACTGTTGACAACTCTGTCCCCCCCAACCCCATTTTACTGTACGTAAGTCCTTTTTGCTTTCTGGCCCCCCTTGTTTTTTATCTGTGTCCCTTTCTTTTATAGAATCTTGTGTTTAAAAAAATTAATGTTTTATTCTCTATAATGACAGAAAAATTTTTCAACAGTATATAGCAAAGGAAGAAATAAAACAAAGTAATTAATCAGCCAACTGCATTTTTGAATTTGATAAATTCCTTCAACATCTCAGTATTAAAATAAACCTTGGCGTCTGCAATATTACAAAGCCAAATCATACTTCTTATGTATCTACAAAACTATGATTTTTTTTCCTGAAATGGAAACAATATCTGTGTGAAAGAAAGACAGAAACTTCATTGATTTGTTGTTTAATCAAAAACAAAAAGCGGACAGCACCTAAGGATATGAAAGAAGTGGCATTAAAGGTGATGCACATATAATGTTAAGTACTTCTCCTTATGATCTTCCTGTAGTTTTAGGCGATTGATATAATCTGTAAGAAAAAAAAACTATGTGTATTAAAAACTAAAAATTTCAACATTGCCCGTCTTAGTTGGAAACCAACTCACCACAACAAGACAAACGTGCTGTAAATAAATGAACACACAGACATAACACTTATGGGTGTATGTATAGAAGTACAACAATGAAGGTGAATCCCATATGACAGCATATCAGAAATGGTTAATGCCTTAAATGACAACTCTTATTAATTTTTAAAAAGTAAAAAATCTCTGACAATAAAATATGAAATATATCTGGAGTTAGTTGGGGAAAAAATTGTTTTTTTGTAAACAAATGGGCCTCTAAGATAAGGCTGCTTGGTCGACGGGTTGAAATGATCACATTTCTTACCTAGTTTACATGTTAAAACCGTCAAAATAACGTGCTGGTACACACACATTATATATATGTATGTGTGTGTGTGTGTGTGTGTGTGTGTGTGTCTTGACCGCGAAGCGATCAATACGTTATTTTGATGGTGAAATGAGCACAACTTGATAATTTTGTCAAATAAAATCATGAAGCCCTGTTTGCCCATTGCTTTTACTAAAAATATGTGAAATTTGAATAAATCAACATGTCTTAAATGCACAACATCTTAACCTGTTCAGTTTGAAGTTTCCCAGCGTGGTTAACTAGCTACTTTGCTAATTAAGGAGCTCAGCTGCAGGAGCTTAATCTACAAAATAATGTACAGAAATATTACTTTACTTACCGAAAAAAATGGAGCAGAGACATCTTGGACAGTCTGTTAATGCAATCAATACCACAGCAAGCCATCTTTGTCCAATAAGTGCACGATTTATATCTAAACACTAATAAAGTTCAGAGAAAGGAAATGGCCAAAGTCTTAACGTGAGTCCCAGGCTGAAGGCCTTCCCCGGACCAAGCAGGGGGGAAAGCTGTCTATGGCGGCAAGCTGCTAGCCACCGTTAGCCACCAGCCTTAGCGCTGACGGCTCATCCGAGACCTGTCAATCAAAAGGACACGCCCCTAATTATTCATAATTTCAAGATTAAATTATGTCTAAACGGATGAGTTAGAAAAAAATTCACCCCCCTCAGAGTTGTCATGACGATAAACCTGACCTAATAAACCTAAAATGGTTTTTTGAACCAGGCTGTAAACAGGTTTATTTCTGCTGTGAAGTTGGCCTTTTTAACATGGGAGTCAATGGGAAATTGCCCCTTTCTGGAGCCAGCCCCCAGCGGATAAGGGGTGAACTGCAATTTTTGTTACTTCCGGGATGGCCTCAATTCTGAGCGGCGGAGTTTGCCCCTTGGTCCCACCCCTGCTGCCTAATAGATATTTTTCCTTTTCTGGAATGTCTGCTTAGTCTGAGCTTCAGGAAGTCGCTTTTAACATGTAATTAGCTTTTTATATATAAAGCAATTGTGCAATGTTTGTATATTTTTCCAGTTTTCCTCAAACTTGTTCATGCTTGACCATGCCTGATGGTGTACAGCAGGTCTCAAATCATATCTCTCATATGACATTTAAAAGTTCAATACATTTATTTAATTCCTACTACTTGCCCCATGCCTGCTAATAACATACATCACCACAGCATGATGCTGCCACCTCCTTACGTCACTTGGGCAGGATTGCTCTGCTCCATAATGTTGTCCCTTTTCGTTAAAGTCCATTAAAGTGTTCTGTGACAACCAGGAATTTCAAATTAAGTCCCAATTTTGAAAAAAACTGACATTGGAAAGAATATAGCTGACTTGATTAGGATATAAAGCATCACGATCTGTACTTGTAAAGTACAAACAGTTTATTTTAATTCCCTACACAAATAAGAAGGAAGTTGAATATTTCTGAAAGGCCATTTATAGATTGTGTATAGCTGCTCAGGCCACACAAGTGAGTGTGTGTCTGTGTGGTGTGCATGTGAGGTATTTTTAATGTACAAATCTCTCACAAATAAACCATAAATATCTGAAAAAGATCAAACAAATAGATACACAGCTCATGTTTTCATGGAATAATTACTTTCTCCCTGGGAAAGAAGTCAGTTTGTTTGTGCAGGATAAAAGCAGTTTATCCATCAATAAGCTTGGTTAATGTTTGATGTTAATTAAAATTCAACAAGTGCTGTGTCAAGGGTCAGGAGTCAGTACGGTCACACAGTGGAAGTGGGAACATTTAGAAGAATTAATGAAATTGGAAGCGGAGTTTCACAGCTCATAAAAAAATCTGCGAATTGCTTGGAATGTCGACTCCTGCAGAATGCACACATGACTATCTGGAACATGACCTTAAGCAAAGAAAGGAAGAAAAAACAACACTAAAAGTGTTAAGATTGACTGAGTCAGGTGTGCAGATCATTTGAACATACAGCTCCAAGAAACCTCTTGGTCTTATACATTTAAGCACCAAAATTTCCCGTCACTTAAACAACAAGTTAGGAAGAATAAAAAGCTGATAGCAAAAGAAAATTGCAATATGTTCTCTCTCTGAATGTTGTTTCAACTGTTTAAATGGGTTTAATGGTACTTTTTGCTTGTAAAAAAAATTTGAAAGTTAAAAACACATACCCCCCCCCCCCCCCACACACCACAACTTAATTTCCCTCTGGGATCAATAAAATATTTTTGAATTGAATTTGAATGTTAAGAGGTTTCCCAGACTTCATCATCAGTGTTCATAAAATAATAAATCTTTCTATTAACTCCAAATGTTCTTGTAAGGATTATCTCACACTGGGTATATAAAGTGGCGTACTCCCTACAAAGGACCACTCAGGCACAGGTCAGACACAGAGATTACACACCTAAAAATTTTTTAGAGTACCTAATCTAATAACTGTATGTATTTGGACTTTAAGGAGAATTTTGCTCTCTGAATATTTACGACCCAGAAGATGAAGACAGAACTGGCGACCGTGCAGATAACTTTTTCTTCAATGCGTCCTCTATTGCAATGATTCCCAATCTGGGGTCCACGACCCCCCAGGAGGGTCTCTAGAGATTGCAGGATTTGCACACAATTTTGTATTAACTATAAATACTACACATTTATGCACCTGGTGACACACAGAAGGAAAGAAAACTGTATATATTCTGTTCTATCTTAACAATAAGTCATTACCTTTCTGTTGTAATTAGGTAAACTTATTTAAAATAAAAACAAAAATATTTAAATATGTAAAATTGTATGTGTTTGTATTAAGGAATGAAAAAGCACCTAATAAAGTGATTACTGACTGCGTGTGTGTGTGTGTGTGTGTGTGTGTGTGTGTGTGTGTGTGTGTGTGTGTGTGTGTGTGTGTGTGTGTGTGTGAGAGTGTGCACGTGTGTGTGGAGTATGTATGCCATTTGTAGTGTTGTGGTCAAGACCACCTAACATGAGTCTGAGGCAGGACCAAAACTAGACCAAGACTGAGGGAGGGCAAAACCAAGTCCAAGAGAATTTTACTTTTTTTCACATTCTTTCTTTGGATTGAAAAGTCAAAGAAAAAAGAAAAGTAAACATTTGTACTGGACAATGTTTCATTTTTTTCTCATCCTTTCATTCTTGGGACAGGTGGAAACACTTGACATTTTCTTTTTTTAAAAGGTTTATCTGGCACTAGTGGCCTTTATCCATTAGTAGCTCAACATGAAGAAGGGCAGAGGAAGAAGGGAAGGACTCGCAGTAAATAGTCTGCAGCTTGGAATCGAACTGGGGACAGCTGCAGTGGTGCACTTGCTCTACCACTGAGCCACCTGATGCCCCAACAGTGTCCTTTTTAATGTCAGAAATTTACTGGTTGCACTTAAATGCAGCCGGGATTTTAACACTAGGGTGCAACAAAAAAAAAAAAAGGGTATTGCAGCAGTGGTCTTGACGAGTCCTGAGTGAAAAATGCAGAGTTTGCCAATTCACTAGGTTCCTGTCATTTAATTATTATGAAAGATAATCAGCTTTGAAAATCTATGAATCGCTATCAATTTGGCATGTTTCACTTCGCAATTGATCAATTAAATAGTGAATCAGCTCACCGCTATAAAATATAATACATGAGACTGATCTTGAGGCAAACACCGTTCTCAAGTACCCCACCACTAGCTGTCTATACGTTTTAACACTTATGCAATGGCATTTAAAAAATAAATAATAAATCCAGACAACCTGGCTTAGCGGAAGATCAGATGGAAAGGAAACTGATACAGTTGCTGTTTTAATTAAAGTCTAATGATCTTCCTATGTTATAGTAACACATGATATACAAGAGTGTGATGGGAGTATAATACTAGAATTGTCCGCTACTACCTGGAAATGGGAAGAAAGATTGATAGTAAAATTATTATCCTTTAAGTGATGCAGCTTAAAGATTAGAGTGACCCTACAATGTTTTTTTGTAAAGTTAACAGAGGCTTTTATAGTTCGATATAATCTAAGAATGCAAAATGGACAGAAAATGAAGATGAGAATAGGCATGGGCCGGTTACCGGTTTCAAGGTATACCGCGGTATGAAAAAGTCAAGGTTTCAAAACCACAAAAATTTTCCGTCATACCGTCCCAGCGGTATAAGGTTTTTTTTTTTCTCCGTCTCGTCAGGGAGAAAGTAAAGATCCCTCATGAACCGGCAGCGTAAAGCGCCACTCCATCCCCTCCCCTCCCCCCTCCCACCTGCATTTGTTATGAGTGACAAGCGGGCTGCGCTGCAGGCTGTGTGATGACTGAACCTTTTCCACCGTCTCTAAGCGGATGTTTGGGAATACTTCGGCTACCGTAAAAAGCCAGACGTTCACGGCTTGGAAGTAGAAGGTCGCCCGACGTGCAAAACGTGCTTGAGAACAGTGGTAGCCCGGGGAGACAATTCATCGAATATGATCGCGCATGTTCAGGAGCACCACCCATCGTTGTATGCTAAATTCAAGGTAAAGTTAATGCTGTCTTGAAATGAACGAGTGTATTAGCATCTGACATTAGTGAAATGAGCTTGTTACCTTGGCAGATATGGTAACTACCTTATCTTATCTTTTCTTCATCTCTATCCTTAGTAACTCTTTTTTTTACTGAGCCAGATAGTATGGTAACTAGCATGCTAATGATGATTTATCTTAGCATGCTACTTAGTTACCACATCTGCCTCGGTAAAAACATTTTTTCTTCCTTTTTTAAAAAAAAATACAGACATTCAAAATACACATTTTAGAGCTGTAATCATAATACCGTGAAACCGCAATATTTTTGCCTACGGTTATCATACCGGTCTCATCCCGGCCCATGCCTAGAAGGGAAGGTAGTAAAATATCACACAGCCTAATTCCTTCTAACTGATACCTGGAGCACCATTTTCACTATGAGCATCTCTACCATAAAACACCAGTGTTACATCAGCACAACAGCTTTGTCTTGCAGCAATCGGTCACATGGAGTTGTTTGAGCAGCTTACTGCCTAGTTATGACTGCATGTTCTTACAGCATAAGCAACAGATAAACTTCAATTATGCTCTGTGCAGCCTCCTGTTTCTTACAGTCTGACGGTGCGCTGTGTTTTTATTTCACTTCTAACTGAGCAGCCAGATCGATGGGCATTTTCTGTTCAACTGAAAATTGCATGTCACAAGTCAAGAGTGATTTCAAGCAGATTTCCATTCCAGTCTATTTATATTACCCCTGACCGCCTCTGCAGTGAGAGCCCCTTTTTGGCGCTGACAAGAAGACTGAAAATGTGAGGGACGGACCCTGCAGAGGAGGTGATGTGACACTGCTGCCACAGACTGTCAGTGGTGCTGATAAGACACAGGAGCGGAACAAAAACTCAGCGACAAGACAGATTATCTGTATGTGAGAACAGAAATGGAGCCAGAATGAGTTTGAGAATAATGGACAGCACAGGCTGTAAAAGTAAACTAAAAAAAATGAATGGAGGGGGAGAAGGAAGGCAGCATTAATCTGACATAAAACTAACGAGAACACAACATTTTTAGGTGAAATAGCAAAGAGAGGTGACATTGGAGGAAGGTAATGAGTACGGCACAGACCTCTTAGGGAAGGTGAACTTGACTGCATTCTGGATGAAGCCGTAGCAACAAGGACTGATGACGAAGGCGGCTCCTGCCTGGATGCAGTGCTCCAACACCATGTCTGTTGCAATCCCACAAGCATGGAGGGCAACCTGCATTAGAATACAGAAACACAAACGGTGTAACTTAACTAATAAAGTCTCATTCTTCTTATTGAAAACATATTTTGTCTTTAAAAATATAAACTGAGAGCACTTAAAAATAATTATTGATTGCTATTGATTACTTCAAAATGGCTGCTGCACTTAGAATTCCAAACTTGCAGACATAGGGAGCTTCAGCAAACAACAGCATTGATGCTTTCAGAGCAGAAGCACGAATGCATCAGGATTCCCATTGAGTGGGTAAACTGTGCGTGGTGATAAACACCTGCCACTGCATTAGTAATGCTCTGCTTATATCAGGAACAGCTGAAGGGGACTAAAAGACCAAAGATTGTTTCCTGTCTCTGTCTTCCAGCCATTTCTTTGAGCCAAACACATTAGCAAAAATTATTACTGTTAATAGATAGCTTTTGATTAGCTAAAAATACTTTAAATTAATAAATGCCTTTATGAGAAGAACTACAAATGTGTTCAGCTGATGTTGCTGGGTCTATGTTCTATTCCTGTTTTCCAAGAAGTTGTCATGCCTGGAAGCCTGAATGGAAAACATCTTGACAGCAGACCCACAGAGCAGAAGTTCAGAGCTGATCAGGGTGGGATTAGAACAGCTGGCTGGAGTTCCTCCTCCACATGAGGAGAGAGAAGATACAAACTGTGTGAGCAACATTGCTAAAACCACTCTCAGTCACTGGAATGTCTAGACAGGAAGACATTTTGTAATGCTCTGTAAATCTTTATGAAAGTTGTACTTTATGCACAATTCATTTCACATAATTTGCGTGGAAGCAGGACCTCAAAGATCATTGAGTAGCAGGAGTAAATTGTAATGCAGCATGTCACATGTACACAAGTAACAACATGGGTAAGGTAGGTAAGATGGCAAAACAAAAGAAAACTGAAGCAACAAAAGCTGTGTTTTGCCAAGAAAGGCATTCTACAAAACATAAACTCTGAACAAATATTTCGCAAAACCCTTTACAACTACACTTAAACAGAAAATAAAAAGCAAAAGCATAGCTTGAAAAACAACACTGCAGATGTTGAAAGCTAAATTTGTTTCATGTTGTGCCTTTATTTGAGCACAGTTTTGAAATTGTGAAGTGGAAGGAAAAACTTACTTTTTACAATAAAAATCTGAAAAGTGTGGGAATAAATTGTATTCCTCTTCCCTAGGTCAACACATTGTAGAACAACATTTCACTGCGATTACACCTCCAAGCAATGTGTTCAGCGACAGAAACAACAGTCTGCGACTTGGACTGGAGTCTCATTATACAATTTATTCCATGTCGTCAGTGAGAAAAGTAAGCCGCTAGTGTAAATCATTCGCGAAAATAATAAAAGAGATGGCTGTTTTTCATTGTAACATTACAAACGGTACCTATGGGCTCTCTGTTCACCTCATCTCTCTTTTTTTATTCAAATCAAATCAAACTTTATTTATGAAGCGCTTTTCATACAAGAAGTTGCATCACAAAGTGCTTTACAGATTAAAATGACCCCACATAAAACCACCTTCCCTTCCCTCCCCCACAGATTTAAAAGCATGGTCACAGTTATACCCCCCTCCCCCCAACCCATCTCCCATGCACACACACTGTTAAAAGAAAAAGTAAAAAAGGACATTGGGCCGAGTGCAGATGAACCATGCAAGGAAAATACTATTAAATACTATTTAATACTACCTTCAAGACACTTAAAGTGAGAAAGTCACAAACAGCAGTTCAGACAGAAGTGAATATATTCTCCAGTTAAAGAGCAGGTTTGATTTACTAACTAAGGACGTTTGTGGATCTGGGGTTATTAAAGATTTATAACAACTTGTACATAATAGCTACAGCTTCTTAATGACCACAAAGATGTCTCTTCAGCTGAGTTCTGCATTAAAGGACACATTGGAAACAAAATAAACATAACTTACCTCTGGCATCTTATTTTCTTACTATGAAGCTATCACAAATGTTACAAATATCTCTCTCTGGATGTTTAAAATTAACAAACTTCCTGTTTGAAAAAATCATAAATTTATAATGAACAGAAAATACCATATTTCTATCACTTTTTTTAAAGGAGTCATGACCTGTAATTTTCACTTTTCCATGAGAAAAAAGGTATGTTATCACTGCCTAACGATTATACACTGTCCAGGAAGCCGATATTTAAAAAGTGAAGCATTTGTTTACCCCTGGGTTCGTCCACCAGCCCACGTGCACGCACACTCAAATACGTGGTTTTAATTTCTGGACGACTTGAAGTCAAGTCGTCGCAGGATATACCATATATAGACATCGCAGACCTACCTATGCTGGAGGAAGCCCGCCCTGCCTCTCCCCCTCGCTCCTCTCCCCCTCGCTCCTCTCCCCCTCGCTCCTCTCCCCCTCGCTCCTCTCCCCCTCGCTCCTCTCCCCCTCGCTCCTCTCCCCCTCGCTCCTCTCCCCCTCGCTCCTCTCCCCCTCATATTCAGTCGAGCGCCGCCATTACTGAATTCTAGTGATGGGAATTCCAGCTCTTTTTGGAGAGCCAGTTCTTTTGGCTTGGCTCACCATAAAGAGCCGGCTCTTTCGGCTCCTCAGATTTTCTGTTGCTTAAAGTGTATTTATTACAAAAATTAATGCAAAACGATGTGTACCAAATGTACCAAAACCAGCGGGGGGGAATGAAAAAAAAAAAAAAGTTTCCCAATGACGAGCTGGCTCCCATCGTTCACTTCAAAGAGTTAGCTCTTAGAGCCAGTTAGTTTGCGACCGACACGTCACCGATTTGAAGTACGAACTCCACCGTGAAAGATGCAGAAAGTTTCTTCACGCAATGATGCATGAAGAACACATATTCGTGTCAGCCTTTTCAGCAAAACCATTTCTACCAGAAACATAGTGCACAGGTGAGTTGCTCTGTTGTTGACTGCCAGAATGAACATGGAAATATTTTTTCTATTTTTTTACGCCTGAATCCTTTACGAATTTGGGACAATATCAGGCGAAGTTGGCATTGAAGCTCCGTTAGGAAAAAGAGGCCATTCCAACAATCAGAGGCTTGCCTGCATTTGAAACAATAAGGCTGTGTTTTTATTGCTCTGCTGTGTGTAACAAACAGAAGCTAACTGCTAATGTGGCTATTGTATGCTAGCGGGAGTAGTAGATATGGGTTAGATATGCTGAAGCGTTACCTGCGGTGTCAACCCCCGTCCTTCCTGCCACCAATCAACACGCCCCTCATTTGCATTATTACAATGCCCGTCCACGACAGCCAAAGTATCGCATCAGATCTCGCGAGACAATAATGCCTTCAGAAATAAGGGTCAGAGGAGCTCTGTGTTTATTTTTTTCACTTTTTTTCAACTTTTCTTTTTTTTGAAGGGCCTGAAAGACTATAATAGAGCATGGGTATCCAAGATAATACTAGGTTATGACTCCTTTAACTACACATGCATATCTACATTTTTACCGTTATAAGTATAATAACCTCTTAAGTTTCAATGCTGAATTGAAAATTGTGAAAAATAAAAATCCCTAATCTCTCTGCTGTGTTCCTTGGTCTTCACAATGGTATTTGTTCACTAATGTTTCCTAACAAACCTCTGAGACCTTTACAGAAAAGCTGGAGTCATAGTTAGAGTAAATTAGACACAGGTGGACTCCATCTACTAATGAAGTAATTTCAGTTACTTCATTCAAATCAAATCAAACTTTATTTATAAAGCGCTTTTCATACAAGAAGTTGCATCACAAAGTGCTTTACAGATTAAAACGACCCCACATAAAACCACCTTCCCTTCCCTCCCCCACAGATTTAAAAGCATGGTCACAGTTATACCCCCCTCCCCCCAACCCATCTCCCATGCACACACACTGTTAAAAGAAAAGGTAAAAAAGGACATTGGGCCGAGTGCAGATGAACCATGCAAGGAAACGCCATCAGAGGAGCCATCTGCCCCGGCAGCGGTAGATTAACAGCAGCAGCCGAGGCGCTGACACAGGGCACCCAGAGGAGGCAAGGCCAAGAACCCCACCTCCACCCAAGCTCCACCTGGAGAGCACCCAGGCAGCCACAGCCGACCACCGCTCCCGGGGCAGAGGGCTCCCACAGAGGAAACACTGGAACGGGGATTAAGATAAATTAAAGTAAAAAAAATAAACAGTAAATTGTTGTGCTAAGAATAAATTGTAAAACACTGATAAAAATATAATCATATAAAACATGCAGAGCAAGTAAACAAACAGTAATAAATAATAATCAGTTAAAAGCTTGGCTAAAAAGGTGAGTCTTGAGCCTGCTCTTAAAAACATGAACGTTCTCTGCAGCCCTGAGGTCCTCTGGCAGCCTGTTCCAGAAGTGAGGGCGTAAAACTGGAAAGAAGCCTCGCCATGCGTGTGTGTCCTGACTTTTGGGGTGACAAGGAGACGGCTGCCAGAGGAGCGCAGAGACCGCTAAGGTTTATATGGTAAAAGCAGTTCAGAGAGATAAGAAGGCCCAAGACCATCAGGACACTTAAAAATCATTAAAAGAACCTTAAAGTCGATCCTGAAATGTACGGGGAGCCAATGCAATGATTTTAAGACCGGTGTAATGTGCTCCCGCCTCCTGGTCTTCGTCAGGACACGTGCTGCTGAATTTTGTAGTAGTTGTAAACCTGATATGCTCTTTTTGGGAAGACCAGAAAGCAGGGCATTACAGTAATCAATCCTACTGGAGATAAAAGCATGCATCAGTGTCTCCGTGTTGGCACCAGGAGAGAATGGGGCGGACTCTGGCGCATTAGCAGTTGATTGCATTGTATGGTATTGAGGGGTATCAATACAAATGTACGCCACACTTTTCAGATTACCATTTGTAGGAAATGTTGAAAGCAACTGACCTTTTTCCTTCCATTTTATAATTACGCACTACTTTGTGTTGGCTTGTATAAAATCTCAATAAAATACATTAAAGTATTTAGTTTTAACATTATAAAATAAATATAAAAGAAGTTTAAGGCGTATATATACTAAATACAGACTTACATGTAAAAATGTATTTATTTATAAATTCACACATTTATTTATGTCACCAAGGAAAGGAATTGGTAAAGCAAACCTGGTCAGGAGGAAGAAGAGCAGCTTTTAAAAACTGCTTAATGTGACAACCCACACATCTAAAGCAAATTAAAAAGATTAACAAGCATCTGTTTAATACAGACAATTTATATGGATTAGTCATACAGGGCTAAATTCTAATCAGATGTCTTAACCTTTGCCTTTATTTACACAAAACCACATAAGTCAAAGAGAAGTGCACGAGGAACATGTTTTGATAATTAACTATGCATTTGCATTCAAAAGCATCTCTGCTCTTTTAGTTGTAGGGGATGTTTTGTCTCTTTAAAGAAGCAATGATGAAGCATTTCCACAGTAAAAAAAAAGTATTTGTTTTACTAGTAGAATATGTAAATAGTGATCTTTAATTTAAAATCACTTATTGCAGCCATATTCATATATATTTGGCTAAGAGTAATTTCTGCAGTCTGGAAGTAGAAATGTTAATTAGTATGCCCCAAGCATGAAGACGCTTGTAAAACTAATTCTTCATTATTCCATCTTTTCTTGAGTGAAAAAGCTGCCTATGTGTCACTCCGTTCACTAAACAAATACATCATAGAAATAATGAGGCTCCAATACTCTATTTTATTCAAATAATCACTCCTCTCTCGTCATCCATCTGTGCCAAAAAAAAGGTAAGGTCATCTCATATATCATCATCACAGATTTCTGCCAAATTGCATTTAAAACCAATTTAGTTGCTTTTTAAGTTTGGAAGCTTTTCTTATTTCCTGCGTTTTTCTTTAAAGTATCACTAATACCATTAGTCTTGTAATTACAAACCAATAAAGCCTGAAGTCATTTGACAAAGCACATATTTTGTTCCCACGAACATAAATCTACAGGCAGAATCAATTGTAAACAACCAGAAAACCCGAGCAAAGTCAATAACAGCTTAGGCTAAAAGAAAATCCAAATTACCTTCAAGCTCCACAACCTCTCCTGAAGACTCAAAATTAAAGAATTAAAGAAAAACAACTCAATGGATCACACTTGTTCATGTTACCTCCAAGGACCTTTCTGGTGTATTCGCCTACCTTCTCTGGACCAGGAGGCCAGGAAGCATTTTTAGGGTGAATGGTTAGGCACAAATTGGGTTGCTTAATTGAATGCAATACAATGTCCAAACAAGTATAAGACTACCCACATATTTACATACATAGTGTAAAACGATTTTTTTTCATGCACTGTCCAACATTCATCTGATGACAATTTTCATATCGTAGGTCATTTAGATAACCAGATGTATTTCCGTTTTCCTTTAAACAATTGGGTGATGATGATGTCATGGATCTTTAAGCTTCTGATAGCTTAGCTCATACCATTTAAGTTAAATGGAGGGCCAGGTATGGTTGGATGGGTTGTGTGTCACAGGGATGCATGTGTATTGATGCAAAATGTGAGTATGGACCCCAGAACAAAAGCAAAACACCTTGTAAAGATGCCGGGTTGGATCAGTTAGGATTTTATTCCTGACCACGTTTCTTCCCCACTTTCTTTCCAGTTTTGTTGGTTGTTTCTGAGCCCAATATAAGTAATTTCTGCAATCTCATTAGATGTTTTCTCTGCTTGATGCATACCAATGATGTGACCCTTCTTAAACAAACGAACATCTTTTCCATGAACACAGTATGTACTAATTGTATCAGTTGTGGTTAGATAACTTGTTGCCAGCTAAAAGATGATTGCCCATGCAGTAGTTATCCAATAGATGGAAGTGCAGTAAGTAAATATATGTAAACCTTTAACATCTCTTTCATTATTCTGTAATTTAGTAGATAGAAATAATCCTCACTGACCTCAAATAGGAAAATATTTTTCTGATTTATGTCAGTGAGAAAAAAAGATTAAGTAACTTTTTATACGGTGGATGTAAATATCTGGTTTCAATTGTATGTTTATGTGTGTCCAACAATGTGGGTTCATTCTGCTACAACTTTAACACCTGAGCTGTATAATGTCAGCCTGGAGGAGCAGACACTAAAATAGGGTTTCTAGATAATAACACATGGAACTGAATGTGACTAAAAATGGCACCATGCATAATGCATAAAGATGTTAAGCCTGCTGTGATGAGTGGCTCCTTCAAGGTATTGTTCACTTGCATAAGAAAATTGAACTAAAGCCTATAGCTAAAAAAACTGAATAAAGCCTCTTTCATTTATATGTGGATATAGTATGGACATATGTGCTCCATATACACATGTATATATGCATCATGTGCAAAGAATCCATGAGTGTCCAGAACCAATTTTGACAAGGCTGCTCAGAAAAAACATATGTTATCAGACAGCGTTATCGGTGTGGTTAGTTTCTAGTCAGCTGGGATGGGACACCAGTGCAGTAATGGCTAAAGCTCTTTTTAATCCCTGTTCACCTCAGACAAAAAAGTTCAGATTTTTTTCAAACTTGGCTATGATACCTAACACAAAACAGAAATATTTTAAATGAATCTGGAAAAAGCCTAGAAGGAACAGTTTAACAAACAAACAACATCAAGGGCCAAAATATTAAATATTATACTGTGGTACAACAGGAAGTGCAATAAAATTTATCTCACATAACCATTAATAATTACAATTAATATTTTAATATTAATGTAATTATTAATGAAATATGGGTTTATTTTGTTTCGGGCAATTCGGGGCACTACCCTTGGACAGGGAATACTAAACTAAACAGTCCCTTAGGAAGGGAATTAGATGCTGTGGGACGACATGATTGCACGTACACACTAGAATAAGCACAAACAAATTCTGTCTAAAGTATGAGAATTTATTAACAGATCAACCTTACAGCCAAAGCATTCAGTCAATAAACTCCATACCTACTACCAACAAGCAGACTAAACTACTAACCCAATCGAAGAATAATAACAAAAATAATATTAAAGAAGTGTGTAAATTAGTAAAAAATATAGTTCAACCAAATTTAGGGAATGATAATTTTCCAACATATTTTTGGGAAAATGGTATTGTACAGAGTGATTATGCTGAAGTATCGAACAGTTTAATAAATTATTTGTGAATATTGGGGCAGCATTGGCGGAAAATATATCTAGTTCTTTGTCATCACACACACCCTTTTTAAATAAAATTAAACCCAATCCTTATTTTGTGTTTCTTTCAGCTGTAGAGGAAAAAGAAATAGTACAAATTGTAAAAACCTGTAAAGGTAAAACATCAACTGACTACCATGGTATTGAAATGACTGTGAAAAAGGTGATAGAAGGAATCTCGAAACCACTTACTTATATTTGAAATTTGTCCTTTCAATCAGGTATATTCCCCAAATTAATGAAAGTTGCAAAAGTTCTACCGATAGATAAAACTGGGGATAAGCATGAATTTACAAACTATAGACCAATTTCTTTGCTTCCACAATTTTCACAGATCCTTGAAAATTTTTTTTATAATCGACTTGAAAATTTCTTGAATAAATATAAAATAATATCGGAGTGTTAGAATGGATTTAGATCAAATAGCTCAACAGCTCTAGCTTTGGTGCATCCTGTGCTTGACGCATTTTGGATGCGTGTTGGTCAGCGGTGGAGGGTTCAGCGTACAACTCACCTCAAAACCCACTCTATGAAACAATATCTAAATAGTTCTAACTAATCTCTGCCCAGACACAAAGTGAAGAAAAGAATAAAGGTTTTGTCTGCTTTGAGGCGGTTCCCTACACAATCGGTCCCAAAATAGTAATCAAAGTCAAAGGAAAAAGATAAAAAGAAAAGAAAAGATTGTGTCCAAATAGACAAGCGGGCTCACTCGAACATGGTGGTTCTTGTTTGCTTGAAACGGGATAAAACCACGAGTCGACTTCAGTGATCGGCTTCTGCTGTCCTCTTCACTAACTGCACTGATCGCAGTTCGGCCATTAATAGAACACTCCCAGATGCACAGACAGGAGGTTCAAAAGCTATTTCAGCTCCCATGTGGAAGGTTTTAAAAGATTTCTTTCCCGCCCAGCAGGTTAAAAAAAAGGGATCCACATGTGAGATTGTGTCTCTGATAACAAGCAGCGCTTGTGTGGAAAGACAATGGAGTCTCATCCGTCTGTCATATTTATCAGCTTTTGTGATGCCATTATTGGCCAATGGACACTAGGAATGCTGGAAAACGCAGTCTGTTCAGTCAGTTTTGAGGAAAATGAATCCCAACAATACAAAAAAGCTCACTAGGTTTTCATATCCTTGGTTAACAACTCAAGCACAGTGACTACAAGGAGTTCAGGTTGTGTAGTGGTAAATTGAGCCCAAATCATCACACAATCTTCACCACACTTGGCAGTCTGTATTAGATGTTTGTATGCTAGCTTTGGTTTTCTTCAAAACATGGCACTGTAGCCAAAGATCCGTACATTGATATTATCTGACAAAATAGGGGGATTGATATTATCTGTCTGAAGTACATTGCAACTGAAATCTTATGTTTAATTCAGGTTAAACTTTGCAACCTGAAGTTGTGCAAACATTCTTTTCAGACAGAAGTTTTTTCTTTCTTTACAACCACTCCAAGCAAGCCGTACTCATTCAGACTTTTTGTAGCTTCGGTGCCACACCATTCGCGGATGTGATAAGCAATCTGTCTATTGTTCAGAAGAATTCAGTTCAATTCCAGAAATACCTTATTGATCCCAGAGGGAGAATAAGTGTTGTTGTAGCTCTTTCTATTTAATTCTTCAAGGAGTTGTTGTAGATTAAATGGCTGCGGGCAGGAAAGATCTCCTGTAGCAGTCTGTGTTGGAGCGAAACTGAAGAAGCATCTGCCTGAGAACACTCTGTTGTTGTAGGATAATCCCATGAAGAGGATGCTCAGGATTGTCCAATATAAATAAGAAACGGCTAGCTTTACATTCAGAAAAGGTTCACCAGTTAGTTTGCCTTAGCAACCAGCTAAAAGATGAATAGGTTAAAAGGGCCTCATGTAAATGTGACAGTGGAGTTCAAAACAAAAATGCCATGCATCTCTCCATCTCTCCTGGCTTTGTCCTTTATTTACACCGAAAATGGCTGTTTTTCATTCATATTTAGGAATGTTAATTAATCGTGATTAATTCACATCTACCCTGTGATTAATTAGATTTCTATTTTTAATCGTTTGACAGCCCTAGTATTTAATAAAGCAAACCTGAAGTACCATTTTTGAATGGACCATGTATAAAATAACCAAGTGATAGCATTAGGATAAAAGATTTCTCCATGCGCAATTTGCTTAATCCTAAAAACTACCTCTATTATGTACTGTCTGCGTAAAACTCACTTTTGGAAAAAACAAAGACGCACTGTTAGAGGGAAGCGAAGGGCTCTTTAAGGAAACATTCTGCCATTTTCAGTCTCTTTTTTTGGAAGAGGGAGTGACACATGTCTCCATTTCATCCATTTGTGATGTGTGTCTGTTCACTTCTTACATGTACAAATGAAATACAACAAACACCTGTAGCAAAACAGTTTGTTGAAGTTTGTCAATTAAATGTCTAAGTTTTAAGCATTGTAACTAAATAACAACTATTAATACATTTCTATTAAAATTCCTATTATTTAATAAATGACATGATCTAAATCTGAAAACAGGGGGAAAAAAAGGCTAAATCTAAAGACAACATCCATCACGTTAGCATCTAATTTATGTTAATTCACAACACAGAATTATTCATTTAGTGGAATTTTTATGCAGTGAAATGTTTTTTTTCGTTATGAGAAAGAGAATGAAACTTCTTTTCTTGGAAGTACATCAAAACAATTAAACAAATGTAGCAGGCATGCAATGAGTGAGTAGTTACAATGGTGTTTCAAGAAGGCATGGCCTCCCTGAACCGTTCTTGTTAATCCATCAAATCCTCAAGATTTTAGTTTCCAAACCCGAAGGCAATTGAAGAGCACAAACATGCCGCGGGAGGTCAAACTTCAACTCTACCAATTTACTCCACAATTTTGACAAGTATGCTAATGTCAGCTTTATCCGGGGGGCTGTGTACTGTATGTTTACTAGGGCTGTAATCAACCAAAGAAATTCTTGGTCGACTGAAACCCTGAAATTCCGACCAAAAATCGACTAATTTGTGGGAGGGGTGTTCTGACAGCATTTTGCATTACGTGCATCTGCGCAATATAATATGCCATGATTACTGCAATTACACTAAACGGCAAGGCAATTCAGGAAAAATGATCTTTATTAAACATGCCAGATCAAGACAAGTACAACCGGAATAAAGCTGTGTATTGGCCTCAAAACAAACAATGTGGGCACGGCGCAATTGCGGATTAGGCAATAAAATAAAAAAAATAAAAAACCCGACCAAATCCAGTAAACAGAAATAAATCTGCACAATAATAAAAGGGAACCATATGTTCGTTATTATAAGCAATAAAATGAAACAAAATTAATAGGGCTGTAATCAACCAAATTCTGCCACACTGCCGATGTCTTTGACATGGTAGAGGACTCACTGTAGTAAACGCTAAACAAAAATATTCAGCAAGCCACACAGGGCTTAATTTGAGCCGGATCCTGCCGGAACAGGATCCCCCACCTGTTGATTCTGACCTATTTTGGCTGATCTGGCACCCCTCTCATGTATAAAATATTATATAAAAAAATGTAATAAACTGCAGGCTGCGCGCGGGGGAGTGCGCAGTTGACTGCCGGGGAACTGGTGTGTGTCTGTAAATGGAGCTAGACAGACAACTGGTTTATGTGAGAGTTCTTTTGATTACTGTTTTGTACGGCGTGATTGCGGCCAACAGCAGTCGGCATTAAAGCTTTTGATTACAACCACTGTCTGCATCTATCGGAGAACATTACAATATTTAAATCATTCAGGCCTGTAAGGCCCACATCATGTTTTTACACGTCTTTTTTCCCGCTACCATTTACTGCGTTCCGGGACCTGTGCGCGTCTCTGGTCATGCCTGCGTCATGTACTTTGCGTTCCGGCACGTATTGATTTACAAATCAAGCACTGATGCCACAGCACGTTGAATAACGTGGACGTTCTTCGATCTCCCTGTAGACTGTTAAAGCAATATCACACGAGAGGCAGCACTGTTTTAGCCTACTCTAACATCAGCTCTCATGGGATGTCTCTTGTCCAATCAAATTTCAGAAATTAACAGGGATTAAAATTGACCAATCAGAATTTTGGTCGACTCAGAACGCATCGACCAATAAATCGACCAGCCGACTAGGACTTTATAGCCCTAATGTTTACAGCCTTCTTCTGCCTTTAGGTGGTAGAATTGTTTTTTTTCTTCAAATTGCTTTAAGATTTGTTTCAGTTCTGTTCATTGTTTTCTAGTTTCATCTAAACTGGTTATCAGACTGTTTAGAGAATCTGAGAGTCATCACATGGAGAAGAAACAGAACTGGTGCAAAACTGTTTTTTTACATGCTTCACTCACCCCAATCTGGAAGGGTCCAGTAAAGTAATCCAAATTGGACTGAAGGAAGCTGATGTTTTTTAGGCCGAGCTCAGCGCTGCGACGTTGGGCTCTAACCAAAGATTCCTCTTTGTTCTCTATGAGGATGATCTGCAATAAAAATAAGAAAAACTCAAACAACGATTTTTAAAAATGTGTGAGTCAGCAGTAATGCAGTCAGAGATTTAGGATGTTTTATACAGACAGGAAACAATAACAGTGTTTTGATAAAACAAAGACATCCCTTCCATAGCCACTTTTAAACAGTAAAAGTAGGTGGGGTGTGTTTAAGAACAATTTTTGACAAGTTTACATTTTATTAATGAGCTCAGGGATCAAGACATTTTTTATTTGATTGGTATGTGAATAAACTAATTTTCAAATAATTGTTGGAGTTCTGTCTGTGTTTTTATATCAGCCACATCAACCCCAGCCTACTTTGGTGTCCAAGGCTTCCAAAACTGGACAGGTGTATCTAAAAATAATTACGAGGGATGAAAAACAAACTTATTTCATCAAAACTAATGAGAAAGTGAAACTAATATAGATTCATTACACACAGAGTGATATATTTATATTACTGAATTTCCCCTTGTGGGATCAATAAAGCATTAATTCATTCATTCATTTATATGTTAATTTTAATGTATAAGGCTTACAGCTAATGAAAACCCAAAATTCAGTTTTTCAGACAATTCGAATATTACAGAATATAATTAAAAAAGAGATACTGTTGTCTAAATCATCATGAAAAAATCATGGGAAACACCACTGACTTGACAGTTGTTCACACTGTCATTCATAGCCTTTACAAGGAGGGTAAACCTGATTCCTAAAGAAGTTGGTTAAGTGTTGAATCCAAGGCTATGAATGGAAAGCTTAGTGGAAGAAAAAAGGTCCAATAAAAAAAATCGTGCACAATCAACGTGGGTAACTGAGGCCCTGCAAGGATTTTAGAGCAAATCCTAGTTACTTAGGTCTGGTAATCAAAGCAATCTGGACTTTCCTAACACCTCAGTACAGCCAAATGAAGATTTCCCTCATGCCACACTATCACAATACAGTGACTCACACAAATGGAGCCCCACCAAGTATTGAGCGCATGTAGTGTAGGCTACATTACATGGACCTACTTTTCAGTGAGCCAACATTACTGTCTTAAAAGTTCATATTTGTTGTATTTATCATTTTAATTTCGGAAACACTGAAAGTTTGGGCTGAATTAACCTTTATTTTGTACAGTGCTTTACACAACCCAAGATGTGACCAAAGTGCTTCACATTTATAGATAGAATTTAAAAGCATGCAAACATGTAAAACAAAAAACCAACAACAATGAAAACAGCAATAAAAACTGAAAAAACAGAAGTTAAAATTTGTTTTTGAAATAAAAATAAAAATGGAACCTTCTAGTACATATCACAACGCTCCCAGTTCTTAAAAAGCCAGATGGAAAAGATATAATCGTCATAATCTCCATAATCATCAAGATTACAGAAAATACAGAAAACATCACTCTGTGTAATTAGTCTATTTAATTCACTTTTGGAATTGAATTTCTGAAAAAAGTGCACTTTTTGTTGCTGTTCTATTTTACTGAGATGCGCCTTTCCCCCAAAAATATTTTTTTTACCCTTTAAAATGACGAGTAAACAAGAGACTGTATTAGCAACTCTTTCTGTCTGTATGTGTCAGATGACCTGCACTGTGTTACAAATAATCCCAGGTTGAAAGCGGTTAAAACGCTACTAATTACATTTCATGATATTCAATGCAAATTTCAAAGTTTCCAAAGCATTATAACAAGTTTTGTCCACACACGATTAACTGGAACCACACTGAAATATATTCGGAGCCGAATTATCAACAAGTAATTTCAAAACAGAGACGAAACGGGCCAATGGTAGCCTAGCACCTCAGCAAACTGCATCGCATAAAAACAGAACTGAAGATGGTGGTTGTATGTGTCAGGCCAGATTTACAGCTAAAAACAAAAACCTATTGTGTAGAAACTTTCATTGGAACAAAATGTCTGTAAAAGAGAGACTAGTTTCCAAAACGTTGTTGGTGAGTAACTTTAATAGTACACAATCGCAATAGTAATGTAATGTAATAAACCATGTGCTATGTGCCTACACCCATAACTACTGAGACTTCATACAAATAAATGGCTCTGCTCTTAATTAATAATTGGACTGGGACTCAGTATTGTCACATGTATTTTCTAAAATGAATTGGATGGGAAACAAATTCTGAACAGGACATCCTTTATTTGAAGTCTTATTTAACCTATAAAATGCACAATTAAGGAGCTTATTTATGTACTCTCTGGACACACAAATAAACAAGTACAATAAGATACTTTACCTGGCAACCTAGAAGTGTGTGAGCCAGAACAATCCCCACATGACCCTGAGAGAAAGCACAAGAACAAAATAAAGGAAACAGAAATGTACATCATAAGCATCAAGCACATAAAAAGGACACAACAACTAGACAGGACGTCTGATGACTTTAAGAAAAATGATTTCAGGACTGGTGCTATGTGTGTGTGCTTTCAGCTTGTGTGCATGACCCAACCACAAAAACCACCTGACTGGAAATTACAAGTATGAGCAATTGTGAGGGATTGTTCCATTTCAAATGGCCACTAATGAAGCAGCATCTAATGTGGGTATAGTCAGATGAAACATCATGTTTGCATGGTTTAATAGACTGATGGATGAGTGTTAGTACCGTTCCACTACAGAAATCCACAACCGTGTCTCCCGGCCTGGCTATTTCTGTCACCATAGCAACCAAGTTATTTAGCTGTTGCATCTTCCTGACGGCTCGGATGTTGGACATATTTCCTGCAAAGAAAAGCAAACCAAATACAGCACAAGCTTTTATTGACTTTGCTATTTTTCTTTTAACAGTTCAAATGAATTGAGTGTAAAAGAAAAACCTTGCTGGTTTCCATTTTATTTCCAACCTACAAAGAAAGCCTTCTGCAGATAATGCCTTACAAAAGGCATATTTAGAACCATTGAATTTATTTTAGATTTTGTAATGTTACAACCACAAACTTCGATGCATTTTATTTGGACTTTAAGTGAATGACCAACACAAAGTAGTGGATAGCATACACAATCTTCAAGAATTTTCACAAATAAAAACCAAAAGAAATAAAGCTATGTAAATTCAATTTAATGTAAACTTTCACATTTTAGCTTTTAGTTTGTCTGGCAATAAAAAAAATACAAGTAGAAAGAAAACTGTTTTTGATTATCTTATTTTTTTACTTCCTCGTTTTTAGTGATTTGACAGACATCCTCTCCCTCTAAAAACTGCTCAAGTTATGATTTACAGTCAGCCATTTCATATCAAGAGAACAGCACACAAATGGAAAGGCCTCCACTGACCAACCAACATGGTTAGAGTGATCCTAGCAAACTGACTGCTACAGCTATTTTCGTGTTTGTGGCAGAAGTTTTCACTGTGGTGTAAGCAATATGCGGCCAATTAGCTTAGAGCACACTGCAATCTCTTGCATCTTCAGTCTTCTGGTGCACCACATTGGCAATTAGCCTCTGCCAAGTTGTTTCCACTTCATGAATCCAGACCTATGAGGGTTTCATTTACCCCCGAGTCACGAACATAAAAAATATCAAAACAGAAACACATTCTTACTTTTCTTTTGACTGCTTTTTATGAGACAACAGGTGACCATAAGGAAAAGACCAGATGGAGTCACTCACAGGCTTATAAAAATATTTTATTGTATTAAATATAAATACTACATATGTTATACACCTGGTAACACACGGAATAAACTGTATAGATTGTGATCCATCTTAACAATGAGTCATTACCTTTTTGTTGTAATGAGGTAAACTTACTTAAAATAAAAACAAATATTAAAAAAGTAAAAATGTGTGTGTAAGACATTCAGTCTACATAGCCTACAACTGCTGTTTAGTTTTTGCAAATAAAAGTTTTTAATTCATCACTTTTAAAGTGTGTATGCAGGTAAGGCAAGGCAAGCCAATTTTATTTGTATAGCACACTTTCAACAAGGTGATTCAAGGTGCTTTACATGATTAAGAGGTAAAAAAACAAAAATAAAATGGGTAGGGGTTGGGGGGGCAGACTTGTCTTGAACACAGGCAAGGGGGGCTTCAAGGAAAAAGGCTGGAAACCACTGGTTTAGATCAAAGTATATCCATGTCTTAGAGCTGTGTTTCCCAACCCTAGACCTCCAGTCACACTGGCCTGCATGTTTTAGATGTTTCCCTGCTTTAACACACAGAGATAAGTCAAAGCAAAGTGTGGAATGATGTTTCCGAGTACAAAGAACAACAACCAATAATTCACATTCATGACTTTGTGTTGCAAGTAGAGCCCCTGCACCTGCTGTGTTCACTCATTTATCCAACACCTTTTCTTTTTGTTATTTTTTTTCTGCTAAAACTACTCCACAAACTATTGCCAATGCCTCGTCCTAGGGATTCATATTTATTTATTCAATTGACATTTTATATCATGAGGTTTAGTGAGATTTCCCTTCTGAGCTCGGAATGTTCATAAGTAAAATTGGTTTGTGTGTGGTGTCTTGTCATTGCCACACACTATAGGACAAAAACCTTTGTATCCACAATTTTTTAACCACCACGTGTGGTCTCTCAAGGTTTGGATATTGACGGCCTTTTTAAAATCCTGCCGTGTGAACTAGCTATTACTGTTCACAGATGTTCTCTCAATAAATACAATTTGTTTCAAGACATTTCTAAAAC
This sequence comes from Valencia hispanica, assembly GCA_963556495.2. NCBI lineage: Eukaryota > Metazoa > Chordata > Actinopteri > Cyprinodontiformes > Valenciidae > Valencia > Valencia hispanica. The sequence continues at coordinate 34,235,438 of OY747703.1, forward strand.
TAATAAGTTAGGAAATATAAAGACATTTTAATGAAAGAAAAGTTGTAAAATACAAAATAATATATTTAAAAATAGAAAAATAAAAATGTTGTAGGTATTTAAAGTAGAAAAAGTAAAAAGAGTACATTAAAAGTTAAGTTTATTATTTTAATATTATACTTAAACAGAAAAAGGCTAAATTCACACTTCACTTAGAACCTAATCAGGTTGATTTTAATCAACTTTGGAGCAAATCTTAGCTATTAAACCAGCAGATAAAAACCTTAACTGACTTAAACTTATTAGAAAAACAATAAATGTACAATTTCTCCCTACTTTTTTCATCTACACTTGCACATTTAAACAGGTATGCATCTCAAGAATACATAAAAAATATAAAATCAACATTAAGTAGCTATTAAAAAAATAAAAAAGTATCAAAATATCAAAAACATTAAAAGCTAAAAGAAAAAAGACTGATCTGATTCCTCACCTGCATGGTGCAGGTTAAAATGGACAAATGAGTCAGAACATCTGCAGCCTGCTGCACCTCTTCATATTTCACATTTACATTCCTGCTCTCTCGGATTCAGCTGAATTTTGTCTCTTTCGGACTTAAAGTGGGGGAGGCAGCATATTTAAACATGTTTTTGTTTCAGTCTGGGCTCTTGGGCTGGATAGAGGGAATTAGTGCTGGGAGCACTTACCTGGAATAGCTTTTTAAATAAAACATGCCAGCGCTTGAGTGTGCTGGGGGACAAAACCGACCTGTCCAAATCCAGGATACAACACATGCAGGTCTAAGTAAGACTGTAGTCCTCTGTGTCCAGTGATTGATCCCCAATTCATTTATGCATTTACAAGCAGAAAAATGTATATATCTTAACCCTAATTTTGTAAAGATAGTCAAATAAAACATGTCATTTTTTTTTATGTATTGCTAAATTTTGTGTTTGAAAAAGAAAATACCTCATTACAGTTCCAGTGTGATTTCAGATACTGCATGAAAATTGAATTGTTGTGGGAAATAATTTATCTTAAACTTAAAAAGGCTGGTCTTTAACTGAAAGGTTTCTCTTGAAAAGATAGCCAAAAATTATTAAAACCCCTAGCAGATCTGGATAAATTATTCTCAACCAAGAAGTTTTTTTCATATAGTAATTGAGACAAGCATCCCTAACAAAAAAAAAAGAGATAGAAGTTTCAGGTTTCAGAAAAATAACTTCCATTTTTATCTACATTTTAAAAAACAGCATGTCAAAAATTACCTAAACCTTTCTCAAGAATTAATGGAAAATCTTTGCCATTACAGGAATCAATAGGCACTATTGGAACTTTAGGGTAATTTTACCGGACCTTCACGGTATGCGCGGGTCTCCACTTCAACGTCTCCATGTTTTCGGAGGCCTTTCAGGAACCAACTGAGTACCTGCCTTGAGGTATGTACTTGGAAATGGCCCTGTAGTGTCGCTGGGCAGAAGCTGTGGTTAAGTCATACTGATTAGTTTTAACTCAGAGGGAAATGATGTAATTTCCCTCTGAGTTACTTTCAGCAAGTTACTTTCAATTGTACTTTCAGCAAGAAGAAAATATATTTGTGAAATGTAAAGACTATTTCAAACTAGAAAATTTCAGGAAATTTAAACGGGACCTGCCACGTGGTGCGTAATCAGTCACAGACCCCCAATCAGAGGTTATGTTGCCTAGCCTAGCATGCTAATGCTAGCTGGCATGTTATCAATAGGTTCGAAGCAATAAGTAGAAAAAGTTGGGCCAAATTAAAAAAATTGCTAAAATGCTAACATGAGCTAGCATGCTAATGCTAACTAGCATGCTAATGCTAGCTAACATGTAATCATTAGCTGCAACGTAATCACTACGAAAAGTTAAGAAAATTTGATAAATTAGCTAAAATGCTAACATGAGCTAGCATGCTAATGCTAACTAGCATGCTAATGCTAGCTAACATGTTACCATTAGCATTTGAGGAATGAGTACAAAAAGTTAGTCAAAACCCAAAATGTTGCTAAAATTTTAGAAAGAGCTAGCATGCTAATGCTTACTAGCTTAAAGACCTCATGACATAACATAACATAAAATAAAGAAATCTGAACCCAATGGACTATGTCAAAGTCAAACACGCCTTGTATAGTCCTACTGAGAGCAAAAAAACGCTGCGGTGACTAGCATTTTACTACTGTATAACTGCGCACTGAACAAGCAGAAAGCCGTAAGTGACGTTAGCGAGAGAACGCATTCCGTTTGTTGGCACATTTGACAGCGGCTTTTCAGCTGTGACTGGAACCGCTGTTTTCTATTTTTGACAAAGAAAAGTGATCGCAATGCCTTCGCGTTGTGTTGGGGGATTTTGCTCAAATACACACAAGGACGGTGTCAGTTTATTTAAGTTCCCAAAGACCCAGAGTTACTGTCTAAGTGGGTGAAACAGGTTAGAAGCACCCATGAGTAGTGGGCTGCTGCTTCTTCCTCCTGCTTCCTCCTCCTCCTCCTCCTCCTGCTTCCTCCTCCTCCTGCTTCCTCCTCCTCCTGCTTCCTCCTCCTCCTCCTCCTCCTCCTCCTCCTCCTCCTCCTCCTCCTCCTCCTCCTCCTCCTCCTCCTCCTAACATTTGGAGCAGAATTGTTTTGATTACTATGATAAAGGAATTACTGGGTTGTTTAGTTCCACACAAGTGTGTGTTGCTGCTGTCAGCTGTAGGCCTACCTACAGTGTTCCACAGGAGTGTGATAGCGTGGCGGCGGTACCCGCGGTGGGGCTCGTGGACTGCGATGCGACACTGACAGCGTCAGCATCGATACTCCTACAAGCTCGACTTCCACTGATACCCCAGTTAGATCTCGTGTTTCCAGAAGCATAGGAATCATTTTAGCCGGGGACACCAGGGACATGTCTCCACCACTTTTCTAAACCTGATGCGGAATTTCTTACCAGCGCAGATCTAACATCTACTTGTGCTCCCAGCACAATTTCTACATAATCAGTAGCCTATCTGAACGGACTATGATTTAAATGACTCCATTTCACTTTCTAGTCGTGGTTTCTTCTGGCTGAAGTTTCTTTACTGCAGGTTAAAAAATATTAATTTAATACTTTTGTTTGTTTACGACTCCCAAAGAGAATGGTGTTGATATATTGTGTTTATGAAGAGAACATGGCAGAATATTCCCCCAGCTTTGCGCTGACAGCACAATGTTCCCGCTATCCAGGAATCCTGCGCTGCCAGAGAGATTTTTCTGCGACTGAATTTGTGATTCAGGAACGAAGAGGGCAGATAAAGCCAACGACTGTGGACAATATTTTGTTTCTGCACAGAGATCTCTGCATTAAATTTATTTCAGAAGTAGCCTCCATGTTTCAAAGAAATAAAAGGGACATGATTCATTTTAATATAATTTACAATCACTTGGGGATTGTGTTATTTTCTGTCTTTGATCGTTTTTTTAAAACTGTAGCTTAATGGAAAAATGTAAAGGCTGTTGTTAAAGTGCGGCAGGAAAATCGAGTGAGAAAATGAAGCAGGACATCACACAATAGTTCACTTTCTGACGGGCGACTCAACCACTCCACTACTCCATCAGGTAGTGAGTGCGTTCACAAAAAGGAATAGGAATACCATCTGAAGTGTTTGTGTGATGAGCTTTTGCCGTCAGTTTATTATGACGCAACCTCTATTCATCAGTCAGTACAATAATCAGAAACAGCTATGGACCCGCAAACTAACAGCCGCCCTTCATTGTGAAAGTGTACAATTTGTGCCACTGACCACTTTATGCAGACGAACAGTCATTTTCAACTTTAAGCACAGAAATTAGGAAACTGAATCAATCAAAAACGATTCTTATGAGAGCATCTGAGCATCATCATCGCAGACCTGGACACCGTACTCAATGCAACGCTATTTCCTCCTGCTGAGGCAATAAGAAAGTCGAGAAAGAAGTGGCACTTGTTATTCCAGTGTGCGACCGGAGCGGATTCAGCCTCCTTAACGCACAAGGTGCACAATTCACGACTATAGACCATGAGAAAGTTGTGAGACTGCAGGTAAAATGTTCATATTTAGTACATGTTTTCATCTGCTCCATGTGTGATGGCACGATGGAGATTCTTTGTTCAGATTGTTCGGGCTGAATATTAACTAAAATCAATGAAGAATGAAATAATTTTTAATGTTTCATATTTTTTCAAAATTTAAAAAACTGTCAAAGACAGAAAATAACGGGATCCCTGATTAAATGTAAATTATAGTGGAATTAATAATTTCTCTTTTACTGCTTAGGAATATTCCATCCGCGGGTAGCCGCCCCATGCAGGACTCTGAACTGTTAAAGTTTCCCCGCACAGAATGGCAAGGGTTGTAAAGGGAACGTGTTTTATTACTGTGCATATAGCCTATATAGCCAACAGCTGAATAATTATAGGCTATATGAATAATCAATAATTGTCCCCAGAAGTTTTATAAACAAACTTACGCCCTTGTCCAGGAGAGACGGGAGCAGTTTTGCTATAATTATGAATAATTAAAACTCTACTTAGTGAGTCTGACAAAGAAATTAAACAAAAGTGTTTCACCTGAAACTAATAAATTGTTACAATAATCATAAATAAGAATTCAAATGAAGTAAGTCTTAGGCTACTTGCTTTGTTGTTTGCCTTGAATGTCTGCCTACAATATGATTTTATTTTTCCGATATCAGTCTCAGACCTTATAAATAAGTATGTCTGGATTAGTTTATTATTTTAAGTTTTAAAACTGATTTACCGTATTTACATTATGTAGGCTAATGTTTATTTTTCAGATCATTTAGAAACTGCTAGTTCTACATTTTAGCATACATGTGTTAGACAGTTATAGCTAGGAATGCACAAATATGAAAATCTGGGCTGATATCGATATCCGATATTAACATTCCTGTTTTGGCCGATAAAAACCAAAAACAACCACACCACTAATACTGAATCTCTCCATCCCACAATCCTGCACTGCATCACTATCACATACTCAAACAATTATCACATGCCCAACCTCCTCCCCCTCCCTGAACACAAATGACAACAAGATGGATATTAATATTGGTTATTAAGATGGACCCAGTTTTACTTATCGGACCGATACAAATATGTTAATAATGAGTAACAGGCTGATGCGGTTGTTAACACAGACATATTGTGTATCCCTAATTATAACAAAAATAATGTGCTTAAAATATTGTAATTATTTGCACAATAAACATAATCAATAACACATACATTTTGTAAATATATAAAGAATGAGCAGGAATCCAACGTCGACTACAGCAGTTATTCATTGGATAGTTACTGAGATGCATAAATAAAGGATCACCATGGCCATCTTTCATCCCACCATTATATCTACTGCTGAAATCCCCTCAGTTACACATGTTTTATCGCAGGAGTCTTGGATATCTCCTGGAGCTCATTGAAGAGAAAACATGCTGTGGCAGCATCACTGGGGGAGATTGCAGATCCATTAGTCTGTATCTGCTCTGCTAAAGGGTGTCCAGTACTGCTGCAGCTGGAAGGTAGCCACCATATCTTCGTTTCCTCCCTAAATGCTGCTTGAGGTCTTATCAAACAGGCTCATCGCACAGATTAGATGGTGAAGACAAAGCTGTGGCAAAGGGGAAATGTGCCCCGATTCCTCACAGGGCGTGCTGATGGAAGAAGTAAACCTTACCAGGTATAACTTTTTCCTCACTAAACTGAAAAACAAAAAGAGACTGAGTCCTCTTTTCAGTGCCCTGCGGACTCTGGAACTCTTTTCTTTCGGCAAACTTTGTGGTCTCTTTTAAAACTCAGTTACAAATGTATCTTTTTAGATCAGCTTTTCATTAATTGCTCTTGTTTTTTTATGTATTGTTGGCTCATGGGCTGTTTTATTACTTTGTGACGAACTTTGTAAAATGTATATCTTGAAAGATGCTATATAAATAAGATTTAACTTCCTCAACCAAAACAAAACTTAAAGCTGCTCTACTGCTCTAAAGCATGTCATTTGTGTGGTCAAACAGGTCATCTTAAAGCTCAGTGTACAAAGATGTCAGTGGGTAAAAACTACATGTGTTCAGTTTTACAGACTGAAAACACTGTTAAAAATGTGTTTGAATGTCAGCATGGGCGGATCTACTGGGGTGGCATGGGGTGGCAGTTGCCACCCTAAAAGAAAGCCTTGCCACCCCTGCTGCCACCCTAGCAGCTATGAATTCAAACCCGTTAACGTTCCGAGGGCCTGTGGGCGGGCCCAGCCCATTTTCTAGTTTAAGTCCGTCGATTTTCGGACTTCTAACTTCTATGAACCTATACATATTTTATATCATTGGAAAGCTAAGAGCCTTGTGATTCCAATTATGGCTGGCGATCAAGGATACAATCATAACTGTAGACACAGTGAGCGCTTTTGCCAACACAAACGTTCTCCTGACGGAGGTATGAAAATATGGAACTCACCACTTTGTAGTCCAATAAATGTGACAAAACCGATCCATTTCGACTAAAAATTGTCATTTTACATCAATAAGGGTCCGAGTAAAGTCCTCCAATAAAGTTATTAGTCCAGGACAACAGTAAAACCGATAAAAAAATTTAAAATAAACAGTGAAAATGCGCTTCCGAAATGTCTAGGGCCATTTTTGTAGTCTTTACGGCTTTGTTTCCGATTCCTTCGCTTCCACTTCCGCCTACAAAGGTCACTGAGCATGCCCAGAAGAAATAAAAATGTCATCCGGTTTATTCCTTACGATCTCCAACCAATGGCGCATGGATGAAAAGTCACATTATGGTAAGTAACTCGAACCAATCGCGGTCCAGAACTCTGATGATTGACGCATCGAATAGCCAATGTAATGCTGTAAACGCAGATATATCACTTGACCGGGCGGACTTAGTCGCTGCCATAGTATTTGACGTGTGTAAAATGTCTTATGCATGAAGAGATTACGCACAGTGCGTCCTGGTAACATACTTTTTCAGCACCGTGTCCAAACACCCTTTATAATCAAAATACAACATTGAAGGAAGCCGTGGAGCTTTATATGGTAAGATGAAGATATGAAACTGATATTTTTAATTCAGTGAGGACTACGGCATTTACCCAGGAGATGGCGCATATGACACTTTTGACCACCTTTGACCTGTAGTTATAAAAATGTGTGCAGAATACTAATTTTTTGGTTTATTGCTGTCAAATTTGGTGTGGATGAAGGTAATACTTCAGGCTTTAGACCCACTGTGTGTTTGATGTCCCAACCTATTTTTAAAGCCATTTATACAGCATGTATTTATATAAAATAAATAATCAGACATAAAAAAATATATTTTTCAGTGTATTAAAATTCATATTGCTTGGTAACAATAGCACTCAGAGATATTAACACAGTTCTGGGATAAATTTTAGAGTGTTTGCTTTCCAAAGAGACTCAACCATGTCTCTTCTCAAAATGGTTCAAGAACAGCTTTAAGTTAACTTTGGGTATGCGTTTAAAAAAAAATTAAAATTGGACATTAGGAGCTTGAAGCTCATGAAAATCGTTGCATTATATTCTCTTTGGTGAACCTTTAAAGCTGCTAGTCTGCTGAAAGTGCTGCAGAGAGTGCACCATATGGCTGTTAGACAAACTGCAATCAGCAAAATGCGCACTCCCATGACTTTCAGGCATGTGCTCATTATTCCGAGCTCTGCGACGGTCAGACGCCCTTTTTGCTATTTTTGTAATGCTGGATAAAATTATTTTCTTCTTTGACTTACTAGCTACACTTATCTAAACTAGCTTAGACCGCGTACATGGGTACGTACGTGCATCATTACGTCACGCTACGCCCTCTCTCAAGCCCCACACGCTCCCTGAACCACCTCAAAATAAATGGAATTGCTGCCTCTACATGCAACCGCGGTAGAATCAAACAACGGCAAACTACAGCACTTGATTCAATTGTATCGTCAGGAGATGAAAAAGCTGACTATAGATAAATATATATATATATATATTTTAACAAAAATATTGCACAATGCAGCTTTAATGTGCTTAAATAACCTGAAGCAAAAGAAATACATGTATGTATCTATCATATATGTAAATACTGGGGAGTGAAGAGGTGAAGCATGTGTTTGACTGATCAATAAAACCAATATATAAATATAAAATTCTGGCATATGGTGCCACCCCTGAAATTTTTTTGCCCCTTTCTTGCCACCCCATAAATATTTTTCTACATCCGCTCCTGTATATCAGCAACATGATCCTTCAATAGGGGTGCTGGTTGGAGGTATACCCTGTGTAGCCCTGTTGGATTCAGGAAGTAATTATTCTCTGGTTAGACCAGACAGTCTTCCTAGAGATGTAATTTTTTCTGGAACATCAGTGGATGTTTGCTGTATTCATGGGGATAAGGTATCATATCCTATTGCTGAGGTGCCAATTGAAGTTGAAGGCCAGTGTTATACTTTGTCAGTTGGAGTATTGCAAACACTGCCCTATCAAGTAGTGTTGGGTTGAGACCTCCCAATCCTTACAGAACAAATAGGAAAGTGTTCCAGTCAGAACAAAGGTGTTGAAACTTTATTAGCTGTTACAAGGTCAAAAGCTAAGGAGCAACAAGCTAATGACCTGGGTTGGAGTGAGTTGCCCTTTGGAGCTGAAGAGTTACCTTTTGAGTTTAGTACTCATAATAAAACAAAGAAAAGTAGGAGACAAAGAAGACATGAAAGGGTGAAGGGAACAAAAGTAGCCGAAAATGTCTTAGATCCTTTGATGTTGGAAGTTCTTCCCAGTGCTAGTGGGGTTGCTAAGCTACAAAAAGAAGATCGAACACTTGCACCTTTGTTTTCCCAGGTGTGTTTCTGAGTCAACTAAAGTTGAAGGGAAACAGGAAGTGTTTTTGGTTAAGGGGGATTTGTTGTATCACTGTAGCCAGATAGGGGACCAGTTGGTGATTCCACAAAGTTTGAGATCTACCATTCTGAACATGAGTCATTCCATTCCCTGCGCAGGACATTTGGGACAATCTAAAACATTCTCTAGAATGGTTCCAAGGTTTTATTGGCCCCAACAGTACAGTGATACTGTGACACACTGTAAAGGTTGCCCACAGTGTCAATTAACAGCTCCAGGCAAGAAAACAGACAGGGCTCCGCTTATCAGTAAGCCCATTATTGATACACCCTTTGCCCGCATTGCTATGGACATAGTTGGCCCATTAGAGCGGAGTAAAGCTGGTCATAGGTACATACTTGTAGTCTGTGACTATGCTACAAAATATCCTGAAGCGTTTCCCCTAAAGAAAATAAAAGCTCGCCAGATTGTAAACTGTTTGGTTCGGTTGTTTTCCCGAGTTGGCATCCCCAAAGAGATTATTACAGACCAGGGTACCAACTTCACGTCAAAGCTGCTTAAAGATGTGTACAGCTTACTTGGGATTCAAGGTGTTAAAACCAGTCCTTATCCTCCACGGACAGATGGCCTTGTGGAGAGGTTCAACGAGACCTTGAAGGCCATGCTTAGAAGGTTTGTGAATGACACAGGTTCAGATTGGGATCAATGGCTTCCATTTTTGTTGTTTGCCTATAGAGAGGTACCACAAACATGTACTGGGTTTTCACCATTCCAGTTACTTTACAGGCATCCTGTTAGAGGTCCAATGGATGTTCTTAAAGAAGCATGGGAAGGTTCTATGTCAGAACAGAGATTCAGCGAGCTCTCATATGTCCTTAAAATGAGAGAGAAACTTGCTAACAATAATCTAGCTCAAGCTCAACAAAGGCAGAAACAGAGATAAGACAGGTAGTCAAAAAGAAGGGTTTTCCATGAGGGGCAGAAAGTTCTTCTTTTACTACCAACTTCTGAGAGCAGTCTTCTTGCAAAGTGGCAGGGACCATATGAAATCACAAAGAGGACCGGTCCAGTAACCTATGAACTTTATTTACCAGACCGTCAAAAGACCCATCAAGTGTTTCATGTCAATCTTTTGAAAGGGTGGACTGATCAACCGTCTATCTCAACTTCTATGTGGGCATGCAGAGTAATGGAGGAGGAAGAGCCTCAAGAGCAATACTTTCCTTCATCACCAGGGGACACTGTTTTGCCAAATCTGGATCAGTTGTCATGTGAAAGAAGTCAGGAGGTGCATGCACTTTTAACCCAAGAACTCTTTAGCTTGAAACCAGGTCGTACACACCTTTCTGAACATAAAATCACTCTTCATTCTCCAGATCAACAGCCAATTAGAGATACCACATGCCGTATTCCTGCTAAACTACTACCTGATCTGAAAAGCAAGCTTGAAGAGATGCAAGCTGCAGGAATAATTGAGCCTTCATTTAGTGAGTGGTGCAGCCCTGTTGTGCTCGTCCCAAAGAAGGATAATTCAAAGTTTAGGTTTTGTGTGAATTTTTCAAAACTAAACTCAGTGTCTGCTTTTGATCCATATCCTATGCCAAGGGTTGACGAACTGATTGATCGATTGGGAAATGCTAACTTTTTGACAACCTTGGATCTGTGTAAGGGGTATTGGCAGGTTCCCTTGACAGAATCTTCAAAGGACTTAACAACATTCAGAGTACCAAGTGGTCTGTTCAGATTCACTGTAATGCCCTTTGGTTTGCATGGAGCGCCGGCCACATTTCAGAGGTTGGTGGATGAAGTTTTGAGAGGTGCAGACCAATATGCAGCAGCATACATTGATAATATTTTTGTCTTCAGTTGTACATAGGAAGATCATTTAAAACATCTTGCAGATGTGTTTAAACGAATTGAAAATGCTGGACTTGACATAAATGCCAAAAACTGTCACATTGCGAAGCCTGAGGTGCAGTACCTGGGTTATGTGATAGGAGGTGGAGGCATTTGCCCTCAAGTTGGGAAAGTGGATGCAGTTGCTGCAACGCCTTTGCCTAACACTAAGAAGAGGTTAAGATCATTCTTTGGTTTAGTGGGCTGGTACCGCAGACTGATTCCCAACTTTTCAACCCGAGCAGCAATCCTTTCAGACATGACAAGGAAGTCTAGTCCTACAAAGATCAGGTGGACTAAAGAGACTGAGAATGCATTTAATGATCTGAAAAACTGTTTGTGCCAGAACCTGTTTTGCAGTGTCCGGATTTCAGCCTTCCCTTTACAGTACAAACAGATGCTTCTGAAGTGGGTCTGGGAGCTGTTTTACTGCAAGGAGAGAAAGGACAGCAGTTGCCAGTCCAGTACATCAGCCGGAAACTTTTCCAGAGGGAAATGAGGTACTCAACAATTGAGAAGGAGGCATTGGCTATTAAATGGGCCTTAGACTCCTTAAAATATTATCTCTTGGGAAAAGAATTTGTACTTGAGACTGATCATCGTGCTTTGCAATGGCTCCACAGCATGAAAAACACAAATGCCTGGATAACAAGATGGTATCAGTCTCTCCAGCCTTTTCGTTTTCAGAACTCCATTTGTAGTTAACATTCTGTTTTAAGATTTAGCCATACTTTATTTGGGTTTCTGTAATTTGCAAACATTTACTATCCCGGGTTTGTTTATGCTTTGTATTTTTGCAGATTCTTGGTAACATCTTGGTTTAAATCAACAGACAAGTTTGGTTAACAGCACTTTATTTTTTTTGTTTGGTGTATTTGTATTTTGTTAGAGATCTTACCTTACTTACCTGTGTTTCAGAACAAAAGGAGGAAATGCTGCCTCACTTCCTGTATAGGTACCTGTTTGATGAGGTCACAGGAAGAGTCCAAATGAAGAGAGAAGAAAATCCTGGAAATTCAACTATCTTGGAGTTTTGTAGAATGTAACTTTGTATATTTTAGAGTACTGTGTATTAGAACCTTTTGATACTGTGTTTTTAGATCATTAGATCCTCAGTCTAAATGTTAATGCTGATCTTGCCTGTAATAATGGTACGTTCAGTGGAGACCATTTTGTGTAATTGGCTCCAGGGTATTTAAGATGATGAGTTTAGACTAGAGACAGAGAGGTTCAGAGGCAAGAAGGCCATGTCAGTGTAGCTGAGTGCACTGTTAATTTTAGTTGACATGAGTTAGTTATGTTTTGTATCAACTTACCCCTTTTGTTATTTTTTTGAAAATATTTTTCCACCATTTTTGTAAATAAATCACTTGCTACACTGGGAGACGTCTCTCTACCGTCCTTCTTTGACCACTATGGCCAGGCTATCTTACAATCTGTGTCGTTCAGACTGTCATGAAAAGATAAGATACAGGTCGCATAGGGGCAAAAAAAATCGGACTTGGGTCGTTTCAGCCTGCAGTGTGAACGTAGCCTTTGAGAAACTGCTCCAGAAAATGGAAGCAATAGAGACAAAGTTACGCAGTCTTGAGGTTAACATAGATTTAAACACTGGATAAGGAAATGAAATGACTATACGCAGGGAGAAAGAACCTGGCAGCTCGGTGTTACCTGGGTCCAAGAGTCTCGCACAGAAGCCACAGAACAACGCTACTCCCTCAGCCAAAAGGCGTTTAAGGGGTAGAACACCTCAGTCACAGTTTGATGAACACTGGCCAGCTTTAAAGCACACTGAATCTAAACCTGCTTTTTCTGTTCCAAGGAAGAAAAAAAATAAAGAAATTCCACACTGAATCTACACCTGCTTTTTCTGTTCTGAGGAAGAAAAAGCTAAAGAAATTCCAACCAAAGACAAGAGATATTACTCCCTCCGGAATCCTGCTGAAAAACAGATTTGCACCCCCCATTTCCACGAAAGACGACACAGCCCCTAGGACCAGTCAAGGTCACCAGGAAAAATCCAGCCACATGAAGCGGACACATAAGGGAGCAGACATTCAGCTCACAGAGGGACAAGTACTCCCTGCACAAGCAAAGATAAGGCCGGCGCATGAAGTATCTCCTCCAGCACAACAAGTAAGGCCAGCGCATGATTTCCCAGCACAGACTCCACCAGGGCAAACGACTGCCCCGGCAAACGTCCAGGAGGGGGAGGGAGCATCGCACTCCTCCTCCTCATCACCTTCTCACTTCAAAACTTTCCCTGTCAGGCTGAATGCTCAATTTAGACTTGGAACCCAGGTAACACCAAGGCTTGTTCTAACCCAAGCCTCTGGGACTGACACTAATTGTTTATCTCCTCTACTACTGTTGGTAATAACAGACATTTAATATATCAATCAATCAATCAAATTTTATTTATATAGCGCCTTACAACAGCCAAAGGTGCCCAGGGCGCTTTCCAGAGTTAAAACACAAATAAAACAAGAGCCCCAGTAAATGGCACTGAATAAAAACATTTAAAAAAAAATACAAACAGTAATCGAGACAGTGGCTACGTATCGAAAGCTTGTCGAAAAAGATGTGTTTTCAACTGTGAATTAAAAACACCCAACTCAGAGTTGCTTCGAAGCTGTACTGGAAGTGCATTCCACAACTTTGGGCCTTGGACAGAAAAGGACCGGCCTCCAAACTTTTTGTAATTGTACTTGGGCATGACCAGTGCAATGTGATTAGAGGAACGCAGAGTTCTGGTTGGTTGGTAGATGATTACCAGCTCAGCGAGGTAGGCGGGGGCCAGACCATTGATGGCCTTGAATACAACCATCAGGATCTTATACTCCACTCTGAACCGGACTGGAAGCCAGTGGAGAGAGCGGAGGACTGGGCTGATGTGAGAGCATTTTGAGATGTTGGACAGGAGACGTGCTGCAGCGTTCTGTACCAGTTGAAGCCGGTTAAGGAGTGATTGATTAAGTCCAGTGTAGAGGGCATTGCAATAGTCGATCCGCGAGCTGATGAAGGCATGGACAGCCTTTTCGAGGTCAGCCCGGGACAGGAAGGATTTGACCTTGCTGAGTAGCCTTAGCTGGTAAAAGCTTGCCTTCACTACTGCACTTATTTGTTTTCCAAACAACATGCCACTGTCAAAGATAATACCCAGGTTGGGCACTGTCGGAGCAAACTGAGGTGTTAGAGGACCAAAACTGGGGGAGCTGTTGGGTGAGTCCGGGGTGAACAGAATGTACTCAGTCTTTCCTTCATTCAGGTGGAGGAAATTCTGGGAAAACCAATGTTTGATATTGTGAATGCAGTTATAGAGAGGATCCAGTGCAGAACGGTTACTCAGAACCACAGGGAGGTAGATCTGAAGGTCGTCTGCATAAAAGTGAAAACAGACATCGTGGTTTGAGATGAGTTGACCAAGTGGCAGCATATAGAGCGAGAACAGAATAGGACCAAGAATGGATCCTTGCGGGACACCGGATGATAGAGGGGCGGCTGAAGAGGAAGAGTCTTTTAGCATAACGGAAAAAGTTCTATTTGTAAGGTATATATAGAAGGGAACCAGACATTAAGTATAGACCCATCATCCACCAGGATGAGTCTGGCCACCCTGAAAGTAGCACTCTTGTATTTATAACAAGAAGACACCATATACTTAAAACCAAAACCTTCCATATTAGACCAACTAACAAACCTATTACCTATCAAAAGAATGGGCAATTGATCACCAACCCTCTCAAATTAGCATTAATAAACACTAGATCTCTGTCAGGTAAGTCCTTTCTTATGAATGATTTCATCAGTGAGCGAAATCTAAATGCCCTATTCCTATCAGAAACCTGGTTAGACTGTAATAATGAATAGCCTGCACTGATAGAATCTACATTGTCAAATTACAACTTTCTAAGTGAGAGCAGGAGACAGATGAGGTGGAGGCGTCGCCACAATTTTTAATAACTCTATAGCATTGAAAAAAGTAGTCCTAGGTAGTAGGCACCTTTGACTCTTTGAACAACATAACCATAAAAGATCCTAACAAAGCTTTGTTTTTAACTTTATATAAACCGCCCAAACCTAACTCCAATTCCTTCAATGCTTTTAGCGACCTTCTTTCTGTAATATGTATGGCTTATGACCAACTAATCATTATGGGGGAATTCAACATGCATATTGACAACCCCCAAAATAGAAGAGCAAAAACGTTAAATGACACTCTTCATAGCTTCGGCTTGACCCACCATGTCAAACAACCAACACACAATCGAGGACACAGTCTGGACTTAATCATCAGCTATTCTCAAACAATCCTGGTAGTTAATATTGCATTATCTGACCATTTCTGTGTTTTCTTTGAAAGCACTATATTTACCAAACTACCTGGCCAATGTGAGACTACTGTAAAAAAGCAATTTCTTGGGGACAGTTCAGTTGAAACCTTTAAACAAATTTACTCTCCCCCCCTAACCCCTATCCCCTTCTTCCTCCAACACAAACTCAATAAACTAGCTGGTAGATAACTTTCTCTCAAAAAATTTCGACATCATTAATACCGTTGCTCCAATCAAAGTGAAAATAGTCTTGGGTAGAAAGAAGTCTCCGTGGATTAGTGATCCACTGATACGTTGTGAGAAAAGGGAGTGTTGATGAGCCAAGAGAAAATTCCGGAAAACTAAACTTCAGGTTCACTATGAGATCTACAGAAACAAACTAAACAGATAGCACTTAATTTTGAAAGACACAAGGGAATCTTTTCCGAAATCATTAACAGAAACATCAATAATGTGCTGACTTTATCTGCAACAATTGAGAGACTAACTAATCCTCCTGCGACAGTAGACCCCGTACTAAACTTCACCAGGGCCTGCAATGCATTAGTCCGCTTTTTTACTGAACAGATTTGGAAAATTAGAGGATTTATCCATACATCTGTACCAAACAAACTAGCAACGTCATCCCCACTCAACACCAAGGTAGAGAAAATGACTGAATCCAAAAATCATTAACCAATAAAGCTCCCCCTCTTGTTGCCTCGATGTCCTACAAACAGTTTTTCTAAAGAAAGTTCTCAGTCATTAAGTTGGAATGGATTGAAATAGTTAACTCATCCCTCCTCTCAGGTGTCTTACCGCAGGCTTTAAAAACAGCAGTTATTAAACCCCTACTAAAGAAAAACAACCTGGACAACACTTTAATTCAAAACTACTACAGACCAATCTCTTATCTTCCATTTATTAGTAAGATAATGGAAAAAGATGTGCTTCAACAGTTAAATAGCTTCCTAAAAATGATAAACCGTTTTGATATGTTTCAGTCTGGTTTCTGTGCTCACCACAGCAGCGAGACTGCCCTCGTGAAAGTTTTAAATGACATTTGCATAAATACACACTGTGGTAGAACAACATTGCTGGTTCTGTTGGATCTCAGGGCAGCATTTGACACTGTTAACCATGATATATTGTTGGAACGACTGGAGAGCTGGGTCGGCCTCTCTGGTATAGTACTTGGCTGGTTTGAGTCTTACCCTAAGAACAGAAACTTCTTCGTGTCAATAGGCAATTTTTCATCAGAAGAAACAGAAATCACATGTGTGGTGCCCCAGGGCTCCATATTAGGGCCCCTCCTATTTAATTTCTACATGCTCCCACTAGGCCAGATTATAAAAACTTAACATTAGCTACCATAACTATGCAGATGATACTCAGCTTTACATCACAATATCACAAGGTGACTGAACCCATCTAAACCCTAAATAAATGCATAGAGCAAATCAATGGATGGATGTACCATAACTTTCCATTAACTTAGTTAGCTAAGTTAGCTATTATTTTTGGACCTTAAGAGGAACGATCAAGAGTTAGCACACAGCTTCAATTAATAAAGCTAGAAACCACTGATTAGGCCCGAAATCTAGGTGTACTAATGGACTCAGACATGAACCTCCAAGGTCACGTAAAGACAATCACAAGGTCAGCCTTCTATCACCTGAAGAACATTTCTAGGATTAAAGGACTGATGTCGCAACGGGACCTTAAAAAACTCATCCATGTGTTTATCTTTAATCGGGTTAATTACTGCAATAGCGTCCTCACAGGTCTGCCTAAAAAGTCAATCAGACAGCTGCAGCTGATCCAGAATGCTGCTATCCTCACTAGAACCAGGAAAGTAGAGCATATCACCCCAGTTTTAAAGTCTTTACACTGGCTCCCTGTAGCTCAAAGAATAGACTTCAAAATACTCCTACTAGTTTATATACAATTGAATGGCTTAGCACCAAAATATGTTGAAGACATGTCACCGTACCAACCACCCAGACCACTCAGGTCCTCCAACTCTATCCTACTAAACATCCCTAGACTCCAAACCAAACATGGAGAAGCAGCTTTCAGTTTCCATGCTCTCCTCATCTGGAACAGACTTCCTGGCGACTGCAGACGTGCTGAAACAATGAGCAGCTTTAAATCAAAACTAAAAATTAATCTGTTTAGAATTGCCTTTGAGTAAACGATTAATTATCAATCAGTCAAATGTATCCTATGTGTTCATACTTTATTACTGTTTTTCATGCTTTATTGTGTATCATGTGTTGTGTGTGTTCCATGCTAAATTGCTGCTTGTGATTTCCAATGTTATATTGTGTTTTTTCTTCATCACCAAAGCCTGTAAAGCACCTTGAATTACCCTGTTGTTGAAAGTGTTCTATACAAATGCCATTGCCTTGCCTACTCCTTTAAAATAAATTTAAATAAAATATACGTAGATATAGTAATTATTTGACTATATAGCTTATTACAGTGTTTGATGTTTTATAATAAAGCAAATCCCGTTCTTGTACAATAAGAATCAATCTTAGTTATAACAGACTTATTAATCATGTTAAATGACAATAGCTACATTAAAACTTAATGCAAAAAAATATACAGTAGATGATGGTGAGATGTTCAGTCACAGGGAAAAAGATTTAAACAAAGTTTGCATTTGGTGACAGATATCTAAGATTAAACTTACTTATTCATGTATATACTGTGCTGTAGGATTTTTTTTAAAAACAGTAAACAGATTGTGATATGAATATCAATAATCAGTCTCATCCCTGCAACTTTTTCTGCTTATGTTATGAACATCTGTAGCAACACATCAGGATAGATGTCCTTCTAAGATTTTTTTTCTTTTTTGGTATGTCAGAGCTGCACCTTGAGCATTGTTAGGAAAACTTTAAATAATCTTTTTTTACCTTACATATGAAAAGCAATAAACTTACATTATAAAAAAAATAAAATAAATAAATAAATAAACAGGAGTCAGTGTTTTTCTAAAGAATGAATGAAGCTTGATTTAGCAACCTTGACTGCTGTGACACATCCTAATGTGAGAAAACAAACTATGTTTTATTTATGAGACTGGAAGAGTGTAAACTGCTGATGTTTTAGGTGTTGAGAGCTGCACACTTGGGGTTTGTAAAAGTAGAATAATGATATCAGCAGAGTTGCTGACTCCTGCAGAAACAACTTGGTGGCTGATAGGAAAAAAAGTCAACTGTTTTTTAAAATATTTTTCATAAAGTAACTTAATCAAATTCCAAATACTGATGCAACTTGATAAGAGTATCATCCTTAAGTTAATTTATTTCAGCAATTCCATTCAAAAAGTTAAATTCATTTTAAAAAGTGTGGGGTGCCCCAGGGCTCCATCCTGGGGCCCCTCTTATTTAAGTTTTGAGTGTGCACTTTTAACTTTTAGTGGAGCAAGCGGGTCAAGAGTGGACTGAAGCCTAATGTTAAAATAATTGACGATAAAATCACAGTGGGCAGGTAAAGCAATAGGAGGTATCTTTTCTAAAACTTCAAGAAAACCTGCAGCCACTTCAGGGGTTAGATGACATTTCCTGACAGTTCTCAATCAGACGGCTGCTGCTGTTCAAGAATGCCGCTGCTCGCGTTCTCACTAGATCCAGGAAAGTAGAGCACATCACCCCAGTTCTAAAATCCTTACACTGGCTCCCTGTAGCTCCGAGAATAGATTTCAGAAATACTTTTACTAGATTATAAATCATTGGATGGCTTAGCACCAAAGTATGTTGAAGACTTGTCACTAAATCAACTCCCCAGACCACGTAGGTCTTCCAACTCTAGTCTAGTAATCATCCCTACAATTAGAACCAAACATAGAGGAGCAACTTTCAGTTTCTATGCTCCCCTCATCTGGAGCAAACTTCCAGACAACTCTAAAGCTGCTGAAACACTGAGTTCCTCTAAATCAAAGCTAAACACCCATCTGTTTAGAGCCTTGCAGTAAGAGACTAATAATAGCTGGAATGCTGAAGGATTGCTGTGGTTGGAAAGCCTGCATCAACGGGGCCCAACCTCACGCCAATGACTGATGCAATCTGCTGGGATTCCTTAAATAGGAAACTTTTTAACTGATTGGAATGTTTGTGTAAATGTATTGAAATGACTTCTTGTTAAGTGCCTTGAGATGACATCTGTTGTGAATTGGCGCTATATAAATAAACTGAATTGAATTGAATTGAAAATTGAATGTCATAGGTTGTAAATGTTTCTAATGGTATGTGTCTCTAATGTGTTTTATGCTTTTACTGTTGTTTTTTATTTAATCCCCTAATCACTAAAAGCACTCTGAATTGCCTTGTTGTTGAAAGTGTGCTATACAAATAAAGTGGCTTTTCCGAGATTACAGATTATTAGATTTCAAGCATTTATTTCCCTGATTTGCGATCGGAGTGGTCTGGATGTCTTTCCAAGCAGACCAAAGTGCTCTAAACACACCACATACAGAAGGAATATCTGTTAGGATTATCCCAAATAAGACCCATCCGATAACTTGTGTGATTTCTAGCCATATTCCAACCAGGCTTCAACGGGAAAACCGAATATTTTTACCTTGCAGTCCTCTAACAAAGACTGTGCCCTAATTATGTGACATTTTGAATTGTGACCTGATATTTTTATAGTAAAATCAATGGAAACCTTTTCAAATAAAACCGGTTGACAAATAACATGACCACATTCCTCTACCTCATTGCCACCTGGATGGTGGAAGAATATAGGTCATTCCTGAAAAAGGTTAAACAGAATACAGATTAACTGTAATGATGCTGAAAGTAGGAATTTAGTTCGGTTTGAGGAAAAACACAGAGCAACAATTCTGTTGAGATTACAGGGAAACCTGCTGTCCAACTGTCAGTAAAGGAAACTTGAAACTTTACAACGTGTTTGCAGAAGACTGCAGTGACAAGAAAAACAAAAAGGTAATGAAGACAAACATGTGAGGAACAAACTACTCAGTGTGCATCCCTGAGCTGCTTTGGAATGTCTGTCAAAACATGACCTGACATAGCTGTAGGCGAAATGTCTGCATAATTACTGATCTCCAGCAGAGCCTCTCACAGGTCGTGGCACATACCCAATTTGTCTGGTTACAAAACAAGCAGACAACCAATCAGTAATGTCAATGTTCCTGCTCCAAAAGTACCCAATTACTGACATTCTGAATACATGTGCAGATCATCATTTGCAAACAGTTTTCACACAAAATAATTAGAAAAAAAAAACAATTAAATGTGTGGCTAAAACTGTGGCAATTCCAAGCTCACGTTTGGATTGGCAACCAGTTAGTCGAGATGCATTAAACATGTTATCTACTGTATGTCAAAGAGCAAAACAGCAACCTTTATTAAAGCAATGTAGAAATATATTTTCAAAAACTTTATTTTACTTAAATTTTAATGGTTCTCATGTATTTCAAATTTCAAAAGTGAAGCTAAATGGCCTCTGGAAAAAAAAACTTTATTAGCATACAAGGAAAAGATTGAGGTATTTGGCCAGTGACAATTGGGGTTTAAAAAATAAAAATCAAGGTGAGGCTTTCAAATACACCAACTGCCAAGCATGGCAGTGTTAGTACATTATACAAAGCTTGAGAAAAAACAAAGGACCATCTCTAACCTGCTGAACTCAAACCAACAAATGAATGATTGAAACATTAACCCAATTAGGTGTTCTAACAGAAAAATTATCCCAAACACAAATCCAAACTGCTTTTAGAATTTCTAAATCCATTGAATATTTATACTTAAAGGAGTCATAACCTAGTATTATCTTGGATACCCACGCTCTATTATAGTCTTTCAGGCCCTTCTAAAAAATAAAAGTTGAAAAAAAGTGACAAAAATTAACACAGAGCTCCTCTGACCCTTATTTCTGAAGGCATTATTGTCTCGCGAGATCTGATGCGATACTTTGGCTGTCGTGGACGGGCATTGTAATAATGCAAATGAGGGGCGTGTTGATTGGTGGCAGGAAGGAGGGGGGTTGACACCGCAGGTAACGCTTCAGCATATCTAACCCATATCTACTACTCCCACTAGCATACAATAGCCACATTAGCAGTTAGCTGCTGTTTGTTACACACAATTGCAGGCAAGTCTCTGATTGGAATGGCCCCTTTTTCCAAACGGAGCTTCGATGCCAACTTCGCCTGATATTGTCCCAAATTCGTAAAGGATTCCGGCGTAAAAAAAATAGAAAAAATATTTCCATGTTGATTCTGGCAGTCAACAAGAGAGCAACTTACGTGTGCACTACGTTTCTGGCAGAAATTGTTTTAGCTGATTTAAAATAAAAGGCTGACACGAATATGTCTTCTTCATGCATCATTTCGTGAAGAAACTTTCTGCATCTTTCACGGTGGAGTTCGTACTTCGAATCGGTGATGTGTCGGTCGCAAACGAACCGACTCTAAAGAGCTAACTCTTTGAAGTGAACGATGGGAGCCAGGCCGTCATTGGGAGCCGTTTTTTTTTTTTTTTTCATTCCCCCCCGCTGGTTTTGGTACATTTGGTACACATCGTTTTGCATTAATTTTGGTAATAAATACACTTTACGCAACAGAAAATCTGAGGAGCCGAAAGAGCCGGGTCTTTATGGTGAGTCAAGCCAAAAGAACTGGCTCTCCAAAAAGAGCTGGAATTCTCACCACTAGAATTCAGTAATGGCGGCGCTCGACTGAATATGAGGGGGAGAGAAGTGAGGGGGAGAGAGGGAGGGCGGGCTTCCTGCAGCATAGGTAGGTCTGCGATGTCTATATATTGTATATCCTGTGCCGACTTGAAGTCAAGTCGGCCAGAAATTAAAACCACATATTTGGGTGTGCGTGCACGTGGGCTGGTTGACGAACGCAGGGGAAAACAAACGCTCCACTTTTAAATATCGGCTTCCCGGGCAGTGTATAATCGTTAGGCAATCATAACATACATTTTTTTCATGGAAAAGTGAAAATTACAGGTCATGACTCCTTTAAAAGCCAGGTTCGTGCCAGAATACCAACAAATTCAAATAAAATTTTCCCATTTCAGGTAAGAATGGTCAAATGTCCATCCAGAATTTACCAGAAGCTTGTTGATGGCAGAAAACATTTCAACTTTTCACAGGCTCTGTGAACATCATCTACTGAAGGGTTTGTGTCACACTGTAACATAAAATAAATGTTAAACTCGTCAGTATGTTTTAGAACTAACTGGTTTGCTTTTCATTCAGCCCACAAACAGTTCTCTGTCCTCTGCCAGAACGGACAGAGTGAGGGAGTACGTGACAAAGGCTGGTATATGCGGAGTGTTGTGTAAACAGTTTTTGGACTGCCACCACAGTGAAGTCAGTGGGGCTTTTACTCCAGGCATTGCAGAGTTAACTGAACAACAAAAAAAAGGCCAACTGGTGTCCATAGTTCTAGTTTTCCAACAGAAACACATTGATGTCAAAGCAAAAGCTCATCTAGTGGAACAAATAAAGGAATTCATCCTCTGACACTGCAAGCTTTATTATCACTACAGAAGCCAACTCCTTCAACCCTAAGGAGACATTTTACCATAGAAACCCTTATTTTGGAAGACTGAAAAAACTACTTTCTTTAGTGTCACCTGACTTTCCGTATCACATAACTCGTTTTAAAACAGAAAATACACACTTTGTATCAACAGATTCCCTCATTATCTGTGGAAGGATATTCTTATATTCAAAAGTAGGGCAAAAAATTAAAGAGACCGCATAGTAGTCACAAACACTGCTAGTGCCCTTTTGGATAATGAGAGCGAGACTTAGCTGAATTATTATCATGTCTCCTCGAGCCACCTGTATGCAAGAATTGGCACACTCTCTGATACCTCCTCTCACAAAGCATAAACCAAAATTATTCACTTAATGCAATATGATATTTGGACAAAATATTATGCTCACGGTCAAGGAGAACAGTAATTAGAATATAAAGACACTGTTGCCTGAAAATGAAATAATTCATGTTTTATGTTGAAATAATTTGTACATGAACAAAGACACAAGAGACAAAGATACATTTATAACAAGAAAAACACATGGAAGCAAATTGTGAAGAGGACCAGGGCAGACTGCAAGAACCAGCTCCATTTCTGATCTGGACCTTCAAAACAATTGCATCATCTGCCCCAACTTTTAAATACGATTACCTAGCAGACAGACTGGTGCAGTAATTGTTATGCACTTTATAGCTTCTTATGTATATAATTTACATTTATAATTTAGGATTTTTATGACAGCTGCGCTGGAATGCCAAATAATTAAGGTGACAGCAACAGTATACAGTTTTTATAAGTGGCGAACATGTGCAGAAATCTGCCTCACCCTGTTCATTCTCACTGTGCATTTATGGCCGATCAGAAGACTAAATATGTCACACACATTTATTAAATATTTCAGTCAGGCTTGTGGAACGTTACCATGTGTAGCACATATGTAATCAAACATGTATTTTAGTGATGTAAAGAGTTACAGCAATCTGCATGCGTCAACTGGCTGATTCATTCACTGACTCACCTGACTGAACGTCATTGGCAATAATGATGCCACTTTCATAGCTGGATTCTACAGAGAAAAGTATGTCAGACTAGGACTGAACGATATAGAAAAAGAGCATATCGATAAATAGAAAAGTCATATTGATCGATATCAATAATTATCTATAACTATCAGAAAATTTTGAGAATATATTTTAAGTGCAGCCCTGGTCATTTTATGCTGTTCTAACTAATTTCAATAAACCACACACAAAACCAAAATTCAATTCAACCCTTTATTCAAACACCTTTTTTACCATAACTAAAAGTTTCTAAGGGACTAAAACAAATCAAGTTAGGAGACCTGAGTGACATCAGTAAATACTAACAAAGAAAATACTTATTAACAATTATGTTATTGATTAAACAATATTTTAATTATGTTCCTAATTTAAATTGTAAGCTTTTCTTGATGCTTTCCTATTTCTTAAAAAAAAATTAATAACACTTTATTATATTTTTCGCTCCAACGTTTGCTTTAGTTTGTGTCCAAAAACCTGGCCAGTAACGGATTCTGATTCAGTACAGCTGCAAAAGCTAACAAGCTACTCGCCGATGGCTGAGTGCAGGCGGTGTCCGAAACACTAGAGCCCAGTCCCATGACTGAGTACTGAAGCCTGCAGGTCTTCCCTCCCCAGTCTAGCAGTCCTAGTGTAGACATGTGTTGCCATCAGTAGAGCAATCACCCCGGATAAACATAAAAATCTAGATCACAAAGCTGGAGCTATTTGTATTGTCTCAAATCTATTAACTTCAAGACAAAAAAATAAAATCTGAAATATTTGTGGAAATATCTTAAAGAAGCCATCAAGGCAACATAACCTAACTCTCTCAAATACAAAATGTTTTTTTGTTTTTTTTTCTCTGAAATTACCACAAAGGTGTGATTTACTGAAAGGGGTGTTAAATGATGCTGAGGGTTGAATATATTTTTAGATGCAATTCTGAAACAGTAAAAGATTGTGGGAAAACTGCTTTGCATAAAACATCAAAGGAAATGTAATAACTAGATAGCACGCAGAACTGTGCAACTGATGGCTTGTGAAAATGTGAAATATGGGAGTTAGCCTGCTACGTGAGAGATGAACCCTGTGTGTAGCAATATATCAAAAACAAGTTTTTATTTATTGCAAACATGACTTTGCTGGCCAGTAAACATTCACCAATCGATTGGACTGAGATCAAAATTGGCCAATATCTGCTTGACTGACTCTGATCGGTAATCAGCAGTTAAATGCTGAAAACTCTCTTTCCCGTTTAATAGATCAAAACAAATAATCCTAAACTCATTAAAAGCATTAATTTTTTTAGGTTTTGTGAGCTTAGTAAAAATCCCATCATTATTATAGGCAAGTACTTTGATGTTTAAATAGGAATGTTTTATTTCTTTTATTTTCGGTTTCATTTATATCCGATACTACAAAAAACTTGCAGTATATATATTTTTTAGATTGTATTATAGTCATAAGGAAAAAAAAACATTGGAATCCATCTGATTTGAATTAACAGATCAAACCTCAAAGAAAACCACAAATATGTATGGCCACAAGAGGCCTAATCAGTGCATATCTACTAAACAGTCCTTAAACTGGTGAAATTTTTGGCTTAAAAAAAAAAAAAAAGTTGTATTGTGAATCTGGATTTCTGGATATATTTTTTTTTTCAGCTCAACCGCGTTCAGACCATTAAAAAAAGATTTTATTTTGCATTTGCCTGAAGGCAGAAATTACAAATGAATGATTATTATGACTGTTGTAAAATGGCAAAAGAAAAGAAACAAACTATATTAATAAATAAAAAACCTCACTTAAAGCTGTCCGAGAGTTAGGCAAATTCTCTTCTTGTTCCATACACACACACTGCAGGGCCTCAGCAGAGATTATGGAACAAAACAAAAACTATGGAGCTAAATGAATATTCATGGCATGGCATTTACAAGGAGCTTATTACGCAGACGGCTTAAGGCTTTGAATTTAAATAGGCACAACTCAAACACCATTGCAAATGGTGAAACTCTGCTGTAACCCCGAGGGGCTCTAGATGTGTTTGAACTTGAATTGCACTAATAAAGTGCCAATTATCCTTCTAATTGGGAGTAACAAAGCTGGCTGCGTGTTGTGCTGGGTCCCATGTTTACTGGATATCTTTGAATCTCCAGTCTATCAGCTGTAATGAGTTCAATTAATTGAGAATGAGAGAAGTGATTTGGGAGTCGCAGCCTGCTGTTTGGTGCTGTAAACCTGAAGGGAATAAACAACTGCCAAATGTTTGCTCATTGCAGCGCTATCATCATCAACAACAACAAAAAAAGGACCAAAATGAGAGGATTGCAAATGTATATTTCTGTCAAGTATAACCTTAACTTTAACTCCAGGTAGATTGGCAGCTTCATATGAAGCTCATGCATGGAAAAAAAAGAACACTTGCAGACTTAACCATCTGGATGGTATTTCTCGCTATGTGTTGGGTTTTAATACCATTTAAGAAGATACTTTTTCTAAAAAAAATATATAAAAAAACATTTAATGAGTACTCCTTTGTTGAGCCTTATTGATCTCCACTAGGTAAAAAAAAAAATTTAAACAGAGTCCATTGTTATTTTCATCTAATATTTTATTTAAACTTTTAACCAGGAAATCATTAGAGATTCAAAAATCTTTTTTTTTTTAAATAGTAGACTTATACTTTCCCCTTGCAGGTAGTAGCGTTTCTTTTAGTGGCATCTCTTAATTTTTTTATGCTGCTCATATGTATTGTGCTGGTATCTTTAACACCGGTACATTCAGTTATCTAAATTGATTGATAATCTAACTCAGATAAAACACAGGCTAGTAATGACTTTTATAAAATTCTAGTAAAAACAGAAATAATGATTACATCCCAACCTGAAATGCACTTAAAATCAATCAAGCAGCTTCCATTTGTACATTCAACTCACCTGCTGGAGCTAGTAGCAAAGAGTGAATGCAGAAAAATGTTGTCCTGTACAAACCTAGTCCTGGCAGTGAATATATACAAATGGTTTTCACAAACACAAAGAATAAGAACAACATTGTTTTTACTCGAATAAATTAAGATCAGGAATTATTTTTTCCTCTGCTATTTTAGAAAAGCACCCAAAAACATATTTAAGAGAGACCTAGGATTTAGGCAAGACAAGGCAATTTTATTTGTATAGCAGACTTACAACAACAGGGTAATTGAAGGTGCTTTACATGATTTGGTAATAAAGAAAAACATAGAATCAAATTCAAATTCAATTTAAAAATACTTTTTTGATCCCAGAGGGAGAATAAGTGTTGTTGTAGCTCATAATAATTCTTTTTAGGAGTTGTTGTGGATCATGATGTCTTTGGGCAGGAAACATTTCCTGTAGCGATCTCTGTTGCAGCGAAACGGAAGAAGCCTCTGACTGAAGACACTCTGTTGTTGCAGAATAGTCTAATGAAGAGGATGCTCAGGGTTGTCCATAATTTTTATGATTTTATAAAGAATTCTTCTTTGCTTCATCATCTCCAGATGTTCCACATTTGTCCCCAGAACAGAACCAGCCTTCTTTATCAGGTTGTTGAGCTTTTTTAAATCCCTGGCTCTGATGCTGCTACCCCAATAGATGACGGCTGAAGTGATTACACTCTCCACAGAAACTTGTAAAAGATCTGCAGTATCTTGCTGAAAACCTTTAAGGACCTAAGCTTCCTCAAGGAGTACAGTCTGCTCTGTGCCTTCTTGTAGACGGTTTCACTGTTGCGCCTCCAGTCCAGTCTGTTGTCCAGGTGAACTCCGAGGTATTTATACTCCTCAACCACCTCCACTTCTTCACCCATGATGGAAACAGTGTTTGACTTATCCCTGTTTCGTTGAAATCTACAATCTTCTTTGTTTTGTTCACATTCAAGGTAAGACGATTGTTTCCACACCATGTCACAAAGCGGTCCACCAGCTCTCTGTATTCAGCTTCTTGTCCATCTCTGATACACTCGACAATTGCAGAGTCATCTGAGTATTTCTGCAGATGACAGGTCTCTGATTTGTACTGGAAGTCTGAGGTGTACAGAGTGAAGAGGAATGGTGAGAGTACATTCCCCTGTGGTGCTCCTGTGCTGCTGACCAGCTGGTTTGACACACAATCCTTCAGTCTCACAAACTGTGGTCTGTTTTGTCAGGTAGTCTTTAAAGGGCTCCACCTGTGTCTTCAGGAGTTTCTGACAAAGCAAATCAGGCTGAATTGTGTTAAATGCACTGGAGAAATCAAAGAACATGATCCTCACAGTGCTGCCTGCTTTGTCCAGATGACAGTGGGTTGGTTGAAGCAGGTGGATGATGGCATCTTCAACTCCAACTCCACAGCGATGAGCAAACTGCAGCGGGTCCTGATACGTTCTTGTTTGCTTACTCAGGGGTGCCAACAGGAGTCTCTCCAGGACCTTCATGATGTGGGATGTCAGGGCAACAGGTCTACAGTCATTGATGACTGGTGGGTGAGTTCTCTTTGGTACTGGAACAAGGCATGATGTCTTCTACAACACTGACTAAGGTTGAAGAGGTGCTGCAGAATCCCACAGAGCTGCTCAGCACAGGCCTTCAGGACTCTGGGGCATGACACCATCTGGACCTGCAGCCTTGTTCCAGTTCAGTTTCTCCTGCTGCCTCTTCACCTGACTTTTATAGACAGACAAGTGGGAGGGGGAAGCAAAGAGGGTAGCAGCATCTCCTGACTTGGTTGAAGACAAACTTGTGGAATCAGAAGAGTCCATGACTGAGGTGAAGGATAAAACATCCGAGGTGTGACAGAAAAGCTGTGGATCAGAGGTGGGTGGGATTTCTGTTTGGCTGGGGATGGGAGAGGAGGATGCTGAGCAAGTTCTTGAACTGAACCTATTGAAGAATGCCTTCAGTTCATTGGCTCTGCCCAGACTTCCATCTATCCAATCCTTCCTGTGCTTAAAGCATGTGATATTTTTCATTCCTGACCAGACATCTCTGATATTGTTCCTCTGTAGTTTGTTCTCCAGCTTCTTCCCCTATCCCTCTTTGCGGTCTCTGATCGTGACCTTAAGTTGCTTCTGTATACTCCTCAATAATTCCCTTTCTCCATCCCGGTAAAAAAATGTTGGAATCATGTATGATTTTCGTTCCACTTCTCACGTGTACACCACTTTGTATTGGTCTTTCACGCGGAATTCAAATAAAGTTGATTCATGTTTATGGCTGTAATGTGACAAAATGTGGAAAAGTTCAAGGGGGCCGAATACTTTTGCAAGCCACTGTAATTGTTCTGGTGGAGAGGATGTTGTTCAGAGAAGTTTATATAGGCGGTCACACAGTCAAGGCATTGATGTCCTCTCCATGTGCTTGGCAAAGAGTCATTCAGTTTGTGGTCTCAAAACAACCCTGCAGGGCATCTTCAGCTTCCTGTGACCATTTTCTCACAGTTCTATTTGTCACAGTTTGCCTCTGAACAAGTGGTTTACATACTGAGCAGTGAAAAACAAGACTGTGATCTGATTGTCCCAGAGGAGGTCTTGGTTTGGACATGTATACATCCTTTACATTTGCATAAAACAAATCCAAGGTCTTGTTTTCTTTTGTGGAGCAGCTGACAAACTGTTGAAATGTTGGAAGTGTAGTACAGAGCAAGGCATGATTAAAAATCACCAGATATTGCCACAAATGCATTCGGGTGCTGTGTCTGTAGCTTAGCGACAACGGAACTGATGGCATCACATCCACCGTCTGTAACGGCTGAAGGTGAAATGTAAACAACTGCCAAAATAACACTGGTGAACTCTCTTGGTAAATAATATGGACGAAAACTTACTGCCAAAAGTTCAATATCTGGGCTGCAGAGACAATACTTCACAGTAACATGTCCTGGTTGACACCATCGTTATTGACAACCACTGCTACTCCACCTCCTTTTCTTTTCCTGCTCCTCTTCAGATCTCTGTTACCTCGTATAGTTAGGAACCCTGGCAGAGAGACGTTGGAGTCGGGGACATGATCCTGCAGCCACGTCTCAGTGAAACACATAACACTGCATATACTCTGGCTGAGTCCTTGTAAGGGTTTGGAGTTCACCCATCTTGTTAGCCAGTGATCTCACGTTACCCATTATAATCGATGGAAGGGATGGTTTGAACTTCCTCCTTCTCTGTCTCCTCTTTGCTCCTGCTCTGAATCCACGCCTTCTCTTCCTCAACTCATCAGGCATTTGTGGCTTCAGTTGAGGTACTATTTCAGCTTTTTTAATGTTAATCAGCTGCTCCCGACTGTAAACCACCTTGTTGCCATGGTTACGTATCATAACAAGTTATCAAGGAGTGAAAAATTAACAGCAAAAATCCTTCCAGCTTCACAGCACCAAAAACTAGAAAGAACACGGGTCCAAAAAATGCAATCTTTCTCAAGAAAACAGAGGAAACATCTTCAGAAAAACAAAACTCAATATTTGGCCAACAGAATATAACAATTAGAAATCAAAAGCAGCAATGTAGCGTGAACAAACGCAACACATGATACACAATAAAGCATGACCGCATATGATACATATGACCTTAATTGTTTACTCACAGGGAATTCTAAACAGATGAATTTTAGTTTTCGTTTAAAGCAGCTCAGTGTTTCAGCAGCTCTGCAGTCGTCAGGAAGTCTCTTCTACATTAGGGGAGCATTGAAACTGAAAGCTACTTCTCCATGTTTGGTTTTGAGTCTAGGGATGTTTAGTAGGCTAGAGTTGGAGGACCTGAGTGGTCTTGGGGGTTGGTACCGTGACAACAGGTCTTCAACATATTTTGGTGCTAAGCCATGTAATGATTTATAAACTAGTAGACGTATTTTGAAGTCTCTTCTATGAGCTACAGGAAGCCAATGTAAGGACTTTAGAACTGGGGTGATGTGCTCTACTTTCCTGGTTCTAGTGAGGACGTGAGCAGCAGCATTCTGGATCAGCTGCAGCTGTCTAATTGACCTTTTAGGCAGACCTGTGAGGAGGCTGTTGCAGTAATTAATCCGACTAAAGAAAAACACATGGATGAGATTAAAGTTCATCTGGTATATTTCCTCTTGAAAACTTAGCTCAACAAACCCTGAATGACCCTCAACAAAAAATTATGTGCAAATATTTCAATGAACACAGTAACTGCAGACCTGAACATGCTACAGTAATTTTTAAGAAACTAGATAGTTTCTAATTAGTCTAAGGGTTAGATAAATGTGCATACACATTAAAAGGTCAGGAAATAAAACTTTGCTTTTAAATTACTTTATTTTTTATCTGAAATTTCAGGCTTTTGTGTTCCTTTATAAAATTGGGTTGTATAAATTACATAAAAAAGCAGCACTACTTTACACCTAAAAGTTGACCTTTTCCATTAGGCTGAACTGAGAACAAAGCTAGCACAAATACCCTTCTATGAAATCCTGACCAAACCTGACGTTAATAAAAAACTGATATTGTAAAATACAGGAAGGTATCCCTGCTAAGCAAAGCTTCATACAGCATGAAAACTGGACAGAAAATCCAAGCATGCAGATGTCTCTTTTAATCTGGATGGACAGATGTGACCCATGCATCTTGTGTGAGTTTTAATGAGACATCATCCACCATCCCATTTAAAATACACCACAGTGGTGCAATTCCTAAAAAGTGGTATCTGGAAAGACAAATGTATTGCCTAATTAATTTATGCACACCAACGTTTTAGCTGGGAAGATTTATCCAATGTCCTGGGGTTAGTGACCTTAAATTTTGCCTCAGAAAGTCATAAATTTAAACCTAAATATTATCAATTCAAGTTAAGTAACAGTAACATGACATGCTTGAAGAAAAACACAGCCGTGGAAAAAGCAACAAAAAAAACAAAAACAAATGTAAGGTGATTGATAACATTTTATTAAACTTTACTCTTCTCCTAGCTTTATTCCAGCGAAAAGAATTCACTAACAAAATAAACATTCCAAAAAAACTAAATTGGCAAAAAAAAACAACCTTATGAATAATTTGATTAAAACCAGGCAATATGAAGTGCACATAAGGAGGCAGGAAGTCGATACTGGATTGCTGTTCCAATTTCCATGATAAGCATTTGATAGATGATGGGACACAAACATGAGGAATCTTTACTTATCCTAACCAAATCTGTACATTGATGCACAGCTTTTGAAGAGCGTACAATTTGTATAAATTTTTACATACTCAAGGAAACATTAGCATGACACACAGCTTCACCTGAGAGGTGAGACAACGCATCAAAATAGTTGCCCTGAAGAAAAAAAAAAAAAAAAAAAAATATATATATATATATATATATATATATATATATAACAATTTCACAACTACTTTACAGTCTTGTTAAGACACAGCTTTTTTTTTTAAACTGTCAGCTGAGGAATTTAAAAGATTCATTATACAATCTCAGCTTGATCAAAACAGGGGACACACAAAGACAGATTTCCATCAGCTTAGGTTTCTTTGTCAAACCCATCCACTCATACAAAAACAACCCTGAAGGACATAATACCTGCAGGTCTCAAGCATGACAGCTATGCGATTCCCTTACTTGCACTCCTTTTTCACGACTCATTGTCTCTTTCACCTTTCTTCCCCTGCTTCGTTTCCTTTATAACTCTAGTAGCTCCTCCTGTTCTCACTCTTATCTCCATCTCCTACCGTCACACAACCCATCATTCCATTCCACTTTATGTTTTACCTCCCACACTCCCTGAATTAAAGGAAATGCTGGAGACAAGATGCTGGCTGCTTTATACAATGACACCTCTGTGCAATGCTGTACATCGGTTTTTAAGACTTTCACATAAGGACAAACAAAACTTTTGGATTTATAGGTTCCCTTGTTGAAATTAAAATGGAAGTTAGAACTAATCTTATCTCTTTTTTTTTTTTTTTTACAGTAGAACTGAAAGCAGGAAAACCTTGGGATGCACGTTTTTAAATCTTGTGCGTATATGAACAACCAAACTATGAGGAACTTTTACTCATTGGCCACTTTATTAGGCACACCTATTTAGTTACTGGTCAGCACAAACAGCGACTCAACCAATCACATGTCAGCAACTCATTGTATTTAGGTCTCTAGACATGGTGAAGATGACTTGCTGAAGTTCAAAATGAGCATCAGAATAGAGAAATGGTAACAATGGTAAATTGCCTGTACTTTTATAGCACCATTTCCAGCCCATAGGACCCCAAAACGTTTCACACTACATTTAGTCATTCACACACATTCATATGCCGATGACGTAAGCTACATTATATCCACAGCTGCGCTGGGCCACACTGATGGAAGCGAGGCTGCCATACACAGGCGCCACCGGGCAATCTGACCACCACCAGCAGGTATGGCAGGTGAAGTGTCTTGCCCAAGGACACAACAACTGAGACGGATGGAGCAGGGGTTTGAACCAGCAACCCATCGTTACAGGACAAACTCCTACCACCTGAGCCACTGTGAGAAAGGGGACTTATGTGATTTAAGTAGAATGGATCTTGGCACCAGAGGGGCTGGTCTGAGTATTACCCACTAATCATCTGGTTGCGATTTTCATGCACAAACATCTTTAAGACTTATAAAGAAGGGATCTTGTGAGCAGCAGCTGTGTGATCAAATAAGCACATTATAACTAAGAATAGTACCTCTGGACGCACAACACAACCAGATGTACTTCAGATGGAGAAGACCACAGTGGATCCCCATCCTTTCAACTAAGAACAGGAAACGGGAGCTATAATTTACACTGGCTCATCAAGATTAGACAACAACAAACTGGGTTATTCAAGGAGTCTCATCATGCATGTTTTTTATGAATATATTTTTTTCAGTGTTTTACTATTTAATCTTGGCACATTAATTTACTGTTATATATATATGGCACGCTTCTCCACATCGAGAGGAGTCAGTTGAGGTGGCTCGGGCATCTGGTCAGGATGCCTCCTGGACGCCTCCCTGGTGAGGTGTTTCGGGCACGTCTCACCGGGAGGAGGCCCAGGGGAAGGCCCAGGACACGCTGGAGGGACTATGTTTCTCGGCTGGCCTGGGAACGCCTTGGGATTCCTCCCGAGGAGCTGGAACAAGTGGCTGGGGAGAGGGAAGTCTGGGTCTCTTTGCTTAGGCTGCTGCCCCCGCGACCCGACCCCGGATAAGCGGAAGAAAATGAATGGAGATATATATATGGAGATAGATATATATATATATATATATATATATATATACAAATTTTATTTTATTTTTTTATACATATAATTTAACTTGTCTTTATTCCCGTTCCAGTGTTTCCTCTGTGGGAGCCCTCTGCCCTGGGAGCGGTGGTCGGCTGTGGCTGCCTGGGTGCTCTCCAGGTGGCGCTTGTGTGGAGGTGGGGGTCTTGGCCTTGCCTCCACTGGGCGACCGGTGTCAGCGCCTTTGGTGCTGCGGTCAATCTATTGCTGCTGGGGCAGATGGCTCCTCTGATGGTGTTTCGTTGCATGGTTCATCTGCACTCGGCCCAATGTCCTTTTTTACTGTTGCTTTTAACTGTGTGTGTGCATGGGAGATGGGTTGGGGGGAGGGGGGTATAACTGTGACCTGTTTAAATCTGTGGGGGAGGAGTGGGAATATGGTTTTATGTGGGGCCATTTTAATCTGTAAAGCACTTTGTGATGCAACTTCATGTATGAAAAGCGCTTTATAAATAAAGGTTGATTTGATTTGATCTTCAACGCAAACATTCAGATGTTTGGGTCAGAATTTGGTATAAAACACCACAGAACCATGGATCCACCCAGCCTTGTATCAACAGTTTAAGTTACTAGGTAGCGGTGTGATGAGAGGGGAATCTTTTTCTGGCACACTTTGAACCTCTTAGTACCAAATGCCACAGTCTGAGTATTGTTGCTGACCATTCCCATCCCTTTATAAACAGTGTACCCATCTCTTTTAGGTTACTTCCAGCAAGATAACGTGCCATGTGAAAAAGCTCAAATCATCTCAAAATGGTTTCCTAAACATGACAACTAGTAAACCGTACTATAATGACCACCAAAGTCATGAGATCTCAATCCATTAAAGCACATTTGGGATGTGGCAGAGTGGTAATGGACATGCAACTGACAAATCTGCAGAAACGGCATGATGCCATCATGTCAACATGGACCAAAAGTTCTGGAAAATCTTTCTGGAACCTTTCTGAATCTATGTCACAAGAAGTAAGGCCATGCTGATGGTAAAAGTGAATCCAGCTTAGTACCAGCAAGTTGTACCTAAAAGAACTTCAAAGTGACTGCTGAACGTTCTTCAGTACATTTGTTTGATATTTAGCAGCAGTCAAAACACAAAGTTAATCTAATTAGTGGTATAAAAAATGCATGCAATAGAGTAAAGTCGGTGCCCTTTGGAGTAGATAACACACCCATTGCACATTAGTTACTTTCACTCTAACCAGTATCCACTAAGCCATGCATATAGGTTGGGCATTAGCTGTGCTTAGTTTTTAAGCATTTTTCTTGACACAAAACTATCTCACACTTTCACCATATAACACAACAATGAAAATAATGCTAAATACCCCTGTTCCAAATATTTAACAAAACATAATAAAGCTTCCTAGTATTTCAATACAATCGTTAACTGAAATAATACCAAACATAAACAATATCTCTGTTACTGGTTAAAAATTCAGGGGATAATACATCTTAAACAGGGAGAGATACTAGAGACAGTCAAACCAAACAAGCACTGAAAATAGTTTCAGGGGAAAAAACTGCAGAGAGAAATCAGATGGTGCACAGCAAGGAGGTCAAAATTTAACATTACCTTCAGTGGGGTTGATAGCTGCTGGTAAGCCATCCCATGGGAGGGACCAAGCAGGGCACGGATGAGGAGAGAAGACTGCCTCAATGCCATTTTCCTGGGGGAAATATACACACCGACAAGCCATCATTAATAAGTTGTGTGGTCTAAATATATCTGTAGAGAAAGCTGCATAAACTATATGTAGATCAAAATAATGATTCCAATACCCAAAAACAGTTGAAAGTAAAAATTACTTGGTTTAAATTAAGTTGTCTTTTTAAATTTTAATGATAAAATGTATATATAAATTATTTTCCTTGGATATTTAGATTTTAATTGATTGATTCACATCAAGTTTTAATGCTGTTGAAGGTTTAAAATTCTTAAACAATGTTATTGTTTTAGACATTAAAGGCTCATTACTTTTAACTTTGTGACGGAAAATTTAACTAAGTACCATGTTTAAGCTTCAGTAGTGCTAATATAAGTTTAAAAAGGGCAAACAAAGCATGTTATTCTGTTAAGTATAATTTCACTATAATATATTGACAGTGTTCTAATAATCATACAGAGGCATTCTAATAAATATTGAGCACAGAAACAAAGTGTGAAAACCATCCTGCCATGCTGCTTCCATACAAGATCCAAAATGGCCAATTTCAGAATGTCAAATCCTTCTAGGAAAATGAGAATATTAAATAAGAGCCTGCAAAATTTGTCAATGTACTGAACAATATATGCACTCACTACTTGGTTTCTTTTGCATAAACTACGGCTTCAATGTAGTGGCTCTGCTGAGATAGTAAGGAAGCTCAAGCTGCTTTAGCGCACCTTTATTGTTTAACTTTAAGACTAGAGAACTCCAGAACAACTGTACTTATTAGATTTAAGTTTCTGGTTACTTTAACACCGGCCTGCAGTTCATCCATATTGTTGGGTCTGGTGTCTCTCATCTTCCACTTGTTAATACACCATGGATGGGTTTAGACAGAATCTAGAGGAGCTTGTTATTTTTTATTGAATTCCTTAAATTATTAAACCTTTCAGTCACTGAGTACATGCACATTCAAATTGAGCTATGGCAACAATCAAGCTAATACCTTAAGCAGAATGGGAGCACTTTATCCAAGTATACATGTTCAGTAAGAAAATCGAAATAAAGTGCGTTCAACTCCACGACTAAGTGGCAACATGCGCTCTTTTGTGTTTGCATTTCCGGTTAGCTTATACAGTCACACAAATCGTAAACAAATGCTGGCAGCAGTGAATCAGGAGTAAGGGGTAGTGTCAAGGTCATTCACACATTGACTAACCCGGGAATATATTGAAATCACCTGCATTGATTAGGTGATAATTAGTAATTTAAAACATTTCTATAGAAGAAGAAGTCTGGAACATTCAGGTGTGTGTTAACATGATGCAAGAAGAGAAACAGCAACAGCGTTGTTAGAACTGCTGCTGCCCATCAATCTCTGCCAACTGTAAGGCCGAGCCCAAACAATGTGCAGTTCAACTTTCTGCAGCAAGAGTTACTGACAAGTGGAAAATATTTAATGCTGTGGCCAATTTCTCAGAAGTGGGCATACCAAAATCAAGCCAAGGGTAGACTGTGCAGTCTTTCATCAAAAGAAAAAAGAAAGAAAAGTTTTACATTTTAAAGTTCATGATAGAAAATAAACAAGGATTCTCAGGAAAGACATTCTTTGTTTAGATGACAACACGGCTACCATTGTATCTGTACAAACTAAAAAGATCCACGGGATCTGGGCACCTTGCAGTCCTTGGGTACACCATGAACTACTCTGTGTACAAAGTAAGCAAGACTTAAATGTGAGGCCATCCCTCCAGCTGCTAAAACTTGGTTTAAACTGTATCATTTAACATCAAAATTATTCCAAACACAGCAATAGATTTATAAGAGAAAGACTTAAAAAGGGACTAAGAGCTGTGCACAACTAAATCTCTGCAAAGCTCTTTGTAAAAAGAAGAGTGGACCCATATTGCTGGGCAACAGACACTGATGAGGATACACTGAAACTGCTCATTTCAAGATACTGTTGCTAAAGGTTGCACTTTCCCTTTATGCATCAAATATATTAGCGGTGTTTTTAAAAGCCCTTGGCGTTTTGCCAGTTCTTGTTGAAAATTAATCAGAATTTGTAAAACATGAGGTTGTTCATCTGAAGATGCAGTTACCAAATTTTAAAAGCTGCTGAGAAACAGACCTTTTTCTACTTTTTTGTTTGAACTTATGTTATATAATAATGGTAACAACTGAGCAAACAAAATATCTCATATCTATGCATAAAAGCAGTCACTAATTATTGCAGAAGCAGAAATCACAGAATTAACCAAAGATAATGAGCGACCCTTTTCAGAGGCAGTCTACAGTTTTCATGACTGGGAAAGAAAATGTAGCTGGATAATGAGCTCAAACCTACCTCAAAGCTTTCTACAAGTACTTTTTAGAAGCTTGGTAAAAACAAAACCCACTGACATTACAAGAAGTTTTTTGGAGCATTATCAGATAAATCTGGGCCAACACAGAATGGTAGCATTAGCACAAAATAGCAGCTCCTGTGGTGGTGTCATTGAAGCAAAGGGGAGCTTTAAGGACACCTGTGTACTTACATGCACAGCACACTGGTTTAACTCTTCAGGCAACAATTTTCTACACCACCCTCCCAGCTACAGTGCTGCCCCTATCCCATTATCACAATCTCACTCCTTTCTGGGGTATATATCAATACAGAATAAAATTCAATGGCATCAACTTTTAGAAAGAACTGGAGAACTTACATATTAGAAGTCACATACATTACACTGAAAATTATTTTATACAGTTTTATTAAAACATTGCTCTAATAAACAACTACTACGACTGCCTTTTTTCCTTTGCCACTTTATAGCCATAAATACTCTGGGAGTCCAGATTCGTAATCAGTATTAAATTGGGGTCCTGATAAGGGCAATTTTAGAAGATAATTATAACAATTTGTGACTAAACAACCCTTTTTTATATATAGATGGCCAATGTTACTCTCTTTAGTCATTTATTTAAAGTAGGTATCACAAAGTCCTGATCTCGGTCACATGGAAAATGTGTGATCAAAGCTGAAAAAGTGAATGAGCAAACTTCTCATCTCAATTCTTATCAGCTCTTAAGATTTCTTTTCCTATCTTGACCTGCCATGTGACTGCAGATGTCAAGTAGCTTAAAGCGATAATCTGGTACAACATATCAAATGGTGACACTTATGTCTGAGTTTTACATTGTCCGTTTTGCAAATACACTCAAATTTCAAAGATGGCTTACAAACCTGATTTAGTTCCACAAGTTATGTCAGAAGGGATGGCCTAAAAGTCTGTTGAACTATTGAGAAGCTGGTGAAAGGATACATTTGACCCAAATATAATGATCAAATAATAAGGAAATGTAAGTATACTCATTAATCTAAAGTTTAAAAAAAATCTTATTTTGGCATTTAGCAAATAAAATAATGTTATTAATACTTACTGATTTCAAACAGGGAAGAGAAAAGGTTATCTGCCTTTTTCTAAAATGTTACCTACAGTTTATTAAAAGACATGTAATCTTTATCTGGTTTTGAATGTGTTGTTCTTCAGCCATAAAGCCTCTACATTTGTACAGACTTAGTTCACTATGATTCTGTAGATTTATTTTGTTACCAATAGCAACAAATTGTTAATGGCTGTTCTAATAACAGTAAACACAGATATGTTCCTTCATTGGATATTGGAACAATGTTGATCCATGATCATCCTCAAAATGACCTAAATTTTCATCTTTCTGAATGACTGAAAAGCATTTACGTTCAGTAGTTACATTCATACCAATGTGGGTCCAGCTAAATCTGCCCAATAAGTACTGAGGAAAAGTAATGTCAAGATAAAGCTCTTCAAAGCTTTAGGAATATTCTGGAAACTGGAATCATTTATAATGTAGTTCCAGTCTCTGAATAAGCTGGAGCCATGTTCCAAAATGATCTTCAATGATCAGAGAAGCCTCATGAGAAGTCTACTGCACTCAAATACACTTTGAGGCCTTATTTCAAGAAAACTTTGTTGCCAAATCTCTCCTTAAGGCAAAAAAACATTTGGCTCTAAGGGTTTATTCAGACCGGAAAAGTCCTTTGGTCGGCTTGTTTGGTCCGGACCAAAAGCGGACACTTTCCGTTTGGTGCGGTTCGCATTCACACTGTACTTATTGCAAGTGATATATATTTGTAAACACATCCACGTTTGTGACGATCAGTGCAGCCATTGGACAGCAATGACTCCGGCGGCACACAGAGCGCAGACCCGGAAATTGAGGAAAACACGGAAGTCCTACATGCTGCATTCCTGCTCTGCATATCTGTGCTGTTATTGGAGCTGCAAAATCATATTGAGTGTCAAGAGCAGCTCATTCAATGCAGGTTTCGTGCCGCTCTGTTTCAAATTTTGGAACAGCGTCGGGGAATGCATCCAGTAACCCGAAGGAGACGATGTGCTCTGCGTGCCCTGACCCACAACGTGCTGGCAGCACTGAGGCTGAAGAAAAGATGGAGGATCAGCTATAAACTTACCTTGCTACGGTGGCTTGTTAAGCCCAAAACGGCACATGTATCCTGGAGTTGGTTTGGATCAACATTGGTTTGTATTCACACCTGATGCGAACCGCACCAGAGTCTGTTTGAAGCGGACCGAGACCACCTAAAAAAGTGGGTCTCGGTCCGGTTCTCTGATCCGCACCGGGATTCGTTTGTGTGTATTCACACCTGCATAAAAGTTCCGGACCAGCGTTTGAAACGAACCATGGTCCGTTTAAAGTGGACCAAACAGTGCAGGTCTGAATACACCCTAAGATTCATAGCTTGAAGCTTAACATTTCC
The DNA here is from genome assembly GCA_963556495.2 of Valencia hispanica. Taxonomy (NCBI): domain Eukaryota; kingdom Metazoa; phylum Chordata; class Actinopteri; order Cyprinodontiformes; family Valenciidae; genus Valencia; species Valencia hispanica. The sequence continues at coordinate 34,275,748 of OY747703.1, forward strand.
ACTGGAACACACTGCCTGTGTCTGTAATCCCTGGTTTTGAACAACAGCTCCCTTGTGAGACCAATTACTTCTAGAAAAATCACATATTTTCCTCTTTAAAAAAAAATAAAAAATCAGATGACCTCCTTTATCTGCTAAAAACTCTTTTCTGGATTATTCCCGATCTTGCATTTAAAGCCTGCAGTTGGAGCTTAATGGAAAGTGAATAATCTTCATTTTGGGTCCGTCTGTGTCTTTTGCATTCAGTTGAGGGTTCACACCTCTTTGCGCAGACAGTTTGACTGACGTGCATCAGTTTGTGTTAACTCATGTGAGAAAATGAGAAGGTGACAGAGTTTATCAGCCATTCATCATGTGGATAACACACACACAGAGAGAGAGAGAGAAAGACGGGTGCCTCTGGTCAGCAGCAATAGAACGATCGATTGTCGAAGTGCTCTTTCTAACACACAGTCACACAATGTGTATACACACACACACACACACACACACACACTGGCAATGACAGCACAACAGCTGCACTCCAGACAAAATAGTGGCGACATGTAGCCATCTTTCTAATCCCTCTAAGCAGGGAGAGAATGGTGGCTATTGTGTCTGTGTGTGAAGGCATTCCTCTCAGTTTTAATGTCTGATTTCAACACGGCATGAAAACTGTCATTTGTGCACATCTGGGCCTGACTGAAATTTCATCCATCGACATGGCAAATAGGAGATGCATCCCATGCTGACCACCCAGCTCACTCAGCCTCGTCCAAACTACAAAACACCCGCCCCACCACCACCTACACTTTCACTGCCCTCAGCCTTCCCGCCACTCAAAACCACAGTCTTATAAAGCTGAAGCCACAGAAATATCTATGCAGGGGGAGGAGAGGAAGAAAGACAGACTAACAGCTCACTGAGAAGGAGTTAGCGGGGTTGATGGATATATCTACGTCTGCAAAGCCAGCTCTGCCTATCTTCTGCTGCAAAAGCTTGTTCAAATATGCAAAGGGTGACAACTTGGGTGATACCGAGCAAGGAAATCTAAAGATGCATCTGAATCCAAGTGTTATCAGCACTTCTTGAGGGAAGTTCACTGCAAAAAAAAAAAAAAAAAAAAGTGGATTGCAAGGCACACTTAATCTCTCCAGACTTCAACACTTTCAATACTGACTCTAAAACTATTTGTGGCAATAAAAAGAAATGTTTGTTTTTCGTCTCCTGAAATGTGTAAAATATAGAGATGCCCAAATCAATCAAGCAGAGATACCCAACGGTCTGAAAATTGAAAAACATAAATTTCTCCCACTCCATAAATGCAAACTAAGAACTCCAACCAGGTTTGGTCAAAAAACACATCTACCAAGAGCGTGTTGTTGGATGCACTTTTTTTTTTTTTTTACAATAATAATCAGATAAATGTTATGCTTACATAAATAAACTGGGATATTCATAATGTTTCTCATTTTTTTCTTGCTTGATCAGTGCAACTCTATAATAATCTACCCTCTGCATTACTGAGACTGACAAGATAAACATAGTACTGAAACATGCAATTTAAAAAGTACTTATGCCAAAAATACGTGGATATTTGAAACTACTTTTTGTTAAATGTGACCTTTTACTTTGTCATTACTGAAACTAAAATGAACACAGAAAAACCACAAGATCTGTCTTGTGGCAGAATAATTGAAAAAAGAAACAATATTTTTTGATTAAAGTCATACTGAAGATTTTAGACAAAGCAAAGAAGGAGTTCAGGGTCATTTCTGAGAGGGAAGCATACAAGTGTAAATTAGCTTGGTTCTCTCGGCCGTTGTTTCTCCATACAAAGTTGGCCCTTTAAGGAATCGTTTAAGATGTCAGCATATTGTGACTGTTTCAGCAGATAGTAGCGACACTGATCAAGCGGCAAAAGCCCAGCAGCAGAGAATACCAGGAGATCGACAATGGAGGAGGCAGAGATGATTGCCGCATTTCTGTTTGCCATTTTGTTCTACACTACTTCGCCAACAACTCTTCCAATTTTATGAATGCAGGTTGTTGTTGGTGACATCCGCTGATATCATTTCCCACTGTGTTACAACCAATCAGCATGAGTTAACCATGGCTCCCGCCCAGCGACTGTACCGGGCCATTTCCGAGTACATACCCCAAGACAGCTACTTGTTTGGTACCTGAAATGGCCCGAAAACGGCTCTGTCGAGCTGGAATTGTGAAGTGGAGACACGCACATACATGAAGGTCCCGTAAATTACCCAGAAGTTGTAATAGTGGAAACGGGCCAAAAGTTAAAGCGTACAGAGAGAGGGATCTTTAACCTTTCCTTATTGCTCTCTTTTCTTAGATCACAAAACTAGGAAAAGCTCAATCTTACCAATCTGACCAACTAACACAGTTCTTGGTAAAATCCCAGTAAAGTTTACTTTACATGTTTACCTTGCACGTAAAACAGAAAAGGCTTTTGTTTTTGGCATGCTTTCCAAATAACGGGTTGCGGTTTAGTTTCTACTGGTAGTTGTGGAAACAGTAGTGACCCGAGATGCCTTTGCAGCAATTCTCCAACCATGAACGTTTGAGATTTTCTTTTAACCCCTATTGCCATCCAGCTCACTGTGCCTGGTGGAAAGATAAACAGAGGTCATTTTCCAGCCTACGGGCTAAAAGAAAGGGACCTCTGTGTCAATTTTATACCCCAAGAAAACAGAAAGTCATCACTTAATGATTAGATGGTCCTGAAGGCTATGATCAACTTCTAAAAGTTAAAGTATAAATCAAAAGCATTATTTAACATTAGATTTTTTACAAACTGAACAAACGTATAAAAAGTAATTGTTGGATTTTATTTTTCTTCACAGATATTATGCGGCTGCAATAAAAGTTGGATTTATTTCAACACAACTTTACCAGGGATGGTAACAAATCTGTCTGTAAATGTTCATTTTGTTACTGTAAAACATGTGGGGGGGGGGGGGGGATACTCAGCAATTTATGTCTGCCCGGAGCTTAAATATTAGCACTCTAAAGGTGCAACAACTGACAGCAAAAGCAGCCATGAATCTTATGAGGCTATTTAACAATCATCCAGGGGGCCTAAAAATCACTTCACTGTGCGCTGAGGGGAAAATGGGGTGCAGCCTCTTAAATTTCCTGTCATGTGTAAAAGCAAAACATTTGGGAATCACAGGCGCAAAGCCTGTGGTTGTTTAACAAAGAAAAGATAATTATTTACTCTGAGTTTAGTCATTGTGGGCCTCGGACCACCGACGAAATGAAGGTCTGGGGTCGCCTCCTGGCCCTCCTCCGGAGGCAGCAAATCATCAGGGTTCTCCTGTTGTGACAGTCCAAGGAGGTTGGACGTGGGAACCTGGATCTTGGACAGAACGAGCCCACAATCATCGGCCGCTTGAAGAACCCCGGGTACTTCCTGAACCCGACCGTACCAGCGCAGGAGACGGGGGAGATGATGCAGGGCACTCGGTGAATGGGCTTGGATGGAGCACTATAAAGAGGGAAAAATGGGGAGATATTTATTGAGTGAATCGACAGGTGTGTCATGTCTATCAAAGCGAGAGGTGAGGTTCTACTAAAAGTCACTCATCACGCTTCTGTACAGACAAACACATTCAAGAGGCTGCCAGGAGAAGCATGAAAACAGAGCTGGCAGCTGGGGGGTAGGATGAAGACACAAACTGAGAGAGAGACATGATAACAGAGGCTGCGTTTGACTGCATGTGACAGAAAGACGACACGCAGGACGGAGGACGAGTGAGAAGGAGCCACTGGGAGCAGTGTGGATAGACACCGTCGTTAAAAGGAGACATGCTACGCTGACTGTGAAACTGGAAACCAGTGGAGCACAGCTGACTGCTAAAAGCCTCGATGTGAGGACTTCAGCTCATTCCCACAGCGGACACACACTTGGAGACAGCTGACATGAGAAACAAAGGTTTAAGACTCAGGTTTCTGCCCGACAGGACAGGATCAAAGATGAATAATGCAACACTCCTGTTTTAAATAATTGGCACTGCAAAAGGCCTCAGAGCTCAGAGGTTTGGTAGAAACTTAGACAGATTTTTTTTTTTAAACCAAAATCTAAAATGCTATTTACAGCAAACACTCAACATCAACCTAAACACACATTTCCACTGTGAAACTTACTCGGTGCATCCTCATGCTGTTTTATTTGTTTTGTATTGGGTTTTTCTTTACATCAGGAACAGGAAAGCCAGTAAGTTTTCAGTCACAAGAAACCCTGTTAGTGGCTAAAAAAAACACAACAACAACAAAAAAACACCTGGGCCTGTGGTTGGAGGTTCAACTTCTATTAGAACCACTACTCTAAAGATGCAGCCAGAGTTTAATAGAACCTTTAGAGGAAAGTAAATTATTGTGTTAGAATGGCCCGCTCTAACTAAAGTTGAGCTGTTTTGAAGAATAGGCAAACATTTTTGTCTCCTAGATGTCCAAAACAGGATGAGACACACCCCAGAAGACATGCAGCTGTTATAGGAGCGAAGGGTGGTTCTATAATGTATTAATTTAGAGTTGCTCAATGCAAATGTATTCAATGTATTCAACACTTTTAAAACTTTTGTTTAGATTTATTTCCCAAAACCACACATCATTTTCCTTCCACTCTCAACTGTGTGTCCCTATGTTGCTATTTTATATAAAACCCCAATGGAATTCCTTGAGGTTTGTGTTTGACAAATGTGTAAAATTTTAAGAGGCATGCTTAGGTTTGCACAGCACATCTATTGTTATTAAATAACTTAAGATTTTAATCACAGCATTCTCCCTTTACTTTTTTTTTTTATTATTATTTTTTTATCCCACGGTTTTTTTCCCCCATTTATCACCCAGTGCTCCTTAGTTCAGGTCCTGGGGTTCCGCTCTCCCTCTGTGCCGGCCCCGGGAGGGGCCCTTCACTGAAACCCAAGCCTCCTTCGTGCTTGGGGAGTGGGAAGGCCCTTCTTTTCACCCGACGGGGCGGGGTTTCTCCGGCTTGACGTAGAACGTGGAAGGATCACGTTATTCCAGCCAGATCCTCCCCAACCAGGCGGGCGCCCCGGCCGGCCAGGAGGAGGCAGTATACAGCCCCAGGACTAATGCATGTTTTTGTGGGAGTAGCTGCTCAAGGGAACACGGGGAGAACATGCAAATTCCACACAGAAAGGCCCTTTCGCCAACCCCACCCAGGGTGTGGGTGCTGATGATGTGGGGGAACAAACACACCCTCAGCACCCACAGTGTCCCCGGCGGTAATCGAACCTGGGACCTTCTAGCTGCGAGGTGAGCCAGGCTACCAGCTGCACCACTGTGCCCCCCATTCTCCCTTTACATTATGGCTACACAATATCAGGAAGCCATTTAATTGTCACTCTGTTGCTGATTACTGCAATGGTGATATCGATTAAGAGCAGGACTCTATGCAAGCTTTGGGATCTTAGTCACTAAAACTGTCAATCAAGTGTGGGTATCAAGTGCAGTAAAACTCTGACAGACCAAAAATAAAGGCATGCAAAATGTCCATGCATGGCACAGAAAATATAATGTTCTATCTGATATTGCATCCAAGTAGCCCTTTGTGATTGCAATATTGCACACAATGATATTGTGATTCGATATGTTGTGCAGCTCTACTAAACATAAACTGCTAATGTGTAAACCTACTCAAAATTCTATGCATGCCACTTAGGTGAAAAAATTCCAATCTTTGTCTTTGTTGCTTTAAATGCAAATTGTGAATAGAGATCATTTTGAGTTATTAATATTCAGCATTTATGAGCTTCAGGTCTTGAAGTTCTGATTAAATTTGAAGTTTTAAGGCCATCATAGGAACCTGCCATGATGATCTGTCGAGGAGAGAAGCACGCTCTGAGATTAAATGCATGTCAGCCTGTTGCATTTGAATAGAATCCCTCCCATACAGTGTTATCAGTTTCTGCCAGGTGGCCCAGGACCACCTGTGAGAGCCAAAATGTTGCCAGGTCTGATGCAGTGAGTCTCCTTGATTCAACTCTCTGTCTTAACGCCTCTGAAAGGAGGCTGCTCACCCTGACGGGAGTGTCAAATCCCATATGTCAGCCATTATTTCACAAGTCATCATCATAAAGATGCCAGAGACATGGTAAATGCCTGCAAATGAAGTTGTGTGGCACAGATGGCCAAACATCCATGATGAAAAGTTCTGGGTGATAGCACTTAATGTATTCTGGCACAATGTAATAGAAAATATTGTGTGGGAGAAACAGATTGTAAAGCACTTAAAAAGTCCTATGAGTGTGGATTATTTGCCAATATAACAGGTGTTGTGCGAATGCAAACTGCTATTAAACAAAGTGTGTCATTATATCAAAAGTATTTGGGTAATTGCAGTTACAATAGCATGAAATTAGCTTCTGGTATGTGTTCATTGAACCAAACGATGCAATTATCTAAGACAAACACTAGATATTATTAATAACAGATCATTGCTCATAGTGGTAATAAATCCTTCTTTACATCACCGAGCCAGAAGGCCTTACCAGATACTGATGAATGCAGGGCAGTAGCACCACATCAGTCAGAGTGAAGTAAAGTCCCTCAGCAAACACATGCTCCAGTTCAGGCAGCTCTGTCGTCTTCACTTTCCTGATCTCAGGGTTCTCTCTAGTGGTTCCTACTGGAACTGAATCCAAGGCCAGTTTGGCCAGAGCCGCCCTGAGCTCGAGTCCTTCAGAGACCCGAGACGAGTCAAGTTTGGGTTTCCCCTCGTCTTCAGACATGCCATTCTTTTCCCTCTGTTTCTGCTCGTGAAGTTTCTGTCTCCGGATTTTGTCGTCGTTGTGTACTTTGACAGGCTCAGCGAGTCGTCGCTCGAGGGTGAAAATAGCAGGAGGCAGAAGCTGTGCCGGATCTGTGGGATTCCGGAGGTGTTCCTCGACTGCAGAGGGGATGGCCAGTTCGCACAGTCTGGTCCATTTGCTCACCTGAGAGCGATTAAGGTAGATGATCAAATAAGATAAAATACAGCAATTTCCTTAAAATAAAAAAAACCTTATGCATTAATAGGAGTTCTCTACTCTTACGATCTGTTTTAAAATCAACACTATTCACTAAAAGTTTGGGATATTTGACTTTTCAGTTAAATCTATGGAAAATCTAAAAAGGTCCATCCTGCAATGATATTATATTATAAAAGTAGGGGCAGTGTTTCCCAACCCTGGTCCTTAAGGCACACTGCCCTGTATGTTTTAGATGTTTCCCTGTTTTAAAACACCTGATTCAGATTATTACAAAAGCCTGTTAATTAGTCATAAATCCGGTTTCTGCAGGATCCAGCTAATCAACCATGGATTTCATTCAGATGTGTTGGGCCAAGGAAACGTAAGGCTGAAGTACAAATGGTCTGTGACTGTGTTGTTCAACTCTGCTCCTTAAGGCACACTGCCCTGCATGTTCTAGATCTCTTCCTGCTTCAGCACAGCCGATTTCAATTGATGGCTGATTAACAGGCTTTTGCTGAACTGCAGTCGCCTGAAATGGGCGTGTTAAAGCGGGGACACGTCAAAAAATATGCAGGGCAGTGTGCCTTGAGGACCAGGGTTGGAAAAAGCTATTAGATGACACAGTAACCACTCTCAATTGTTGCATTGTTAACAAAATTACACTCACTGACATCTCTGTAGATGTTATTCGTGACAAGCACTTTATCCTGATTGAGCTGTGATATACATCTCCTGCTGACCTCTGCACAAGCCTTCAGACACGTTTTCTTAAACCCCAGCAGCGCCTGGACATCCTTCCTGGAGGGGTCAGCCTCGATGGTCCTGATGATGATGTGCCGGAGGACCACTGCCAGCCCAGCCCTGCAGAGCCGCCCGCTCTCATCCACGGCAACCGGGAGACGGCAGCCCCTCACCAGCCGCGGCAGACCCTCCGGGGTGATGAGGTCGCACACACTCAGAGACTCTGGGAGGCGACCCTTCCAGGACTCGGAGCAGCTTTTGTTGTTGCTGTCGCGGCGAACCAGGAGGACTTTGAAAGACTTGGATTCGCAGTAAGACAGGAGGAATAGGACGATGGAGGTGTGCAGGGGGAGACGCGTCTCCTCATTATGAGGACAAACTTCTAAATACAGGCAGGGATGCTGCTGCTCTGCTTCAGAGTGTTTCATTTTAGATTTTAAGGTCAATGCTGTGGAGTAAAGCAAAATAGATGTGTTACGTTTGAAAACCAAAATATACCATTTATGAGCCAAAATGCAAACATGTGACATTAAAATGACTTACAAACACTAGTAAACACATGGACCCCGTGTGTTTACAGCTGCTGCTTCTTCTTCCTTTGCGTAAAGCTAACATAACTCCACAGCGCCCTCTGATGTGCGCAGTGTCTATTACACAATCATGTGGGGCTTTGCTGATTTAACACATACCCAGGAGGACGAGCCACAAAGGGAACTTGTTGGTTGTTCATGGAGTGATCTATCCAGTCATACTAGAGGAAGGATAAGTGAAAAAGAAAAAAAAATGGCACACAGATAACTGCACCTTTGAGAGGGTTTTGTTCAAAGCCATACATAGTTCAGGAGTTTGGGGGAGATTCATTGGGTTGCAGCTGGAGGCAGTGCTTCACTAGCCAGCACACTTTGACATATCCAGCGCACGGGCTACAGCTGCTGGCATTACTTGGGATAAACAGGTGTTCTGAACAAAACACAGGTGAACAGCTATTCTGACAGGGTAGGCTATGCCACATCGACAGAACACCAGTCCTAAACACAAGACAACATTATAAGAGCTTCTTTTCATATGAAACTGTTTTGCATTTCATTTGGAAATCAAAGTTTCAGAGTCTGGAGGAAGAGTGAGGAGGCAAAGAATCCAAGCTGCTTGAAATCAAGTGTGAAGTTCTCTTTTTACTGCTTTTAATGATTTTCTCTGCTGACTTGTTTCATGGAGATGCTGATTTCTTGGCACCTACCCAAACTGCATTTAATGACTATAGAACCACTCTCCTTGACTGGCAAACAAACTCTGTTGACCTAAACACGATAGACAATCAATGCAAAATCTTCTGTTTTCAAAAGAATATTTCTTTTTTCAGGTTTTCACCAGCTGTAGGCTTGTCCTAAGTGAATGCCCTCTGTGTGTACTGACTAATCTATTATTTTTACGTTCTGAATTGAGTTACTGGGATACATTTACTTTTTATAATATTCTAGGTAAATGGGATGTATTTGCATTGCTTCAGTGCCAACCAAATGAGAATAATTTGTAGCAGCAGCTTACTGAAATTGACCAGTTTTGAACATGTTTTGTGTAAACTAGATTTTCTCATTTACATTCCGCTAATGTGCATCTTGGACCTGTTAGGCGGTTGCACCAAAATGGCAGCTGTGTAACTTCTCTGGTCTGCCGAAAAGGACTTCACGCTTCTTACTGATGTCCACAGACATTTATTCCTTCACATTTCTTCACATGATTGGAGAAAATTGAAGTGTTACAACTGAACCATGTCAAAACTATAGACATACTATCCCCAGTCTCCCCTACCTTCGTGCTTCTTGATGGCAACCTATATACAATCCGTTATAGCATTGGTTACAAGCAAGCTGTGGGACGTGTTGCTCATATTCTGATCATATTAAGGAGATAATATAAGGATAAGGTTAAGGCTGTTTAAAAGACAACTATACTGGGTCCATAAGGGCTCATATAAATCTCGTTTTTATTGTGAAGGTAACTTTAGCTCCATCACAGTGTTCTTGAGCTCCTTTCAGATCACACAGCAACCAAGATCTGTAGAAACAAAGAGTTGACAGAGTTTTGGAAGATAAGAATTTTAGCAGTCAAACAGGAGGCTTTGGCAATGCTAGTATTCTATTGTGATATAATATGGTGTAATGTGTGTCTGTGTTTGAAGTCTCATTGGTTTCCCATTCGTTTTTCAGAAATTGAAATTAAAATATGAAATACGCTCAATCACGATAGTGAATACAAAAGCACGCCACACTTTAGATTTTTATTTGTAAAACCTTATGAAAGCTATGGACCCCTTTCCTTCCAGCTAAGACTACTTTAAATAAATTAAAGTTGTTTGAAGTAAATTATTTGAAATAAGCTGAATCCTGACAAGATGTAAAAAATGAAAATAAGAAAAATGCTCAAGAGGTATGAAAACTTTTGCAACTAAGTATGGCTGCAGATCTAACCTGCACTGGGTAGTCTGGTTAAATCTTTTGAAATATGAATTGCTAGGAATATTTGCATATGTGAGACAAAAGTACACTTCCAAACGTGTGTTATGTTTGTAATTATTTTTCGTTACCAGAAAAAAAATATTGATATTTAACTCCCCAAAAATTTTGTTCTGTAAAAATAAAAAATATCAAAAATGTTTGTATATTCTGAAAAGCTTATGTTTCTGTCATAACACAGCTAGACATCGATGTCTGTGTATTCCCCAGCGCTACTATGAATGCTGGGAGGTTGTCACGAATGCAGCGATCAATGGAAGATCGCTGCTGGGAAGATGGATGTTCCAAGTGCAGAGTGAGGATGCAGCCGAAGGTCTTATTGGAGCGGAGGAGATGGAAGAACCAGGAACTCGTGATGCGAGGAGCTTGGAAAGGCTATTAGCCGTAGGGAATCGTCGAGTCTAGGATACAACTCAGGTTGGAGTCGTTGGAGATATGCGTCACAACGAGGTTGATGACTGAGCGCCATAGAGGTGAGTGACGGGAGCTTTTGAGTGTTTGGGAGGAGGAGAATCTCCTCAGAAGCAGCTGCTTCGAGTTGGGTCTGATGACTTCTTGACAGAGGTCCAGTTTAATCAGTCGTTCCTTTTCAGGGAGTTAACCCAACATTTAATGAGCGGTGTGGGGTTTTCACCACCTCCATCCAGATTATTACATGAGTTTAATGTGGAATAAAGAATGTATTAGACAAAGAAAAACAATGTGATTCCAATTATTAAAACAATTCTTATTATCCTTTAACCGTGTTTTTTTTTAACAATCATAAAATAATTTTTAAGAGCTAAAAAAATCATGGCTTTACTTTAATATTTGCTTATTTACTTAACCTTCATTTAACCAGGATTAACATGACTGACATTTAGATTTTTGAGCGAGATCTGGCCAATAAGGCAGACGTAACAAGTAATGCTAAAGGTTTATTAAGAGCATGAGAATACATAAACAAAATAAAAGACTGTACTCAAATAAGAAGGGAGTTTATTCAGGATAGCTTTGTGCATAACATATACCTTTGCTTTTGTTTCTTTAAACTGAATAAATGCCAAGAAACCAGACTGCAACATCACACTGATGTTTTATGTACAAAGAATCCATTATAAAACATAAAACACTGGGATGAATAGGATGTAAACAGGGAATAAGAAACATCTTCCATATATTAAATAATGTAATGGTTTTACTAAATGCTCAATGTGCTGTTGTATTCTACTTTTTTGGGGCTATTTTTTACTATGCAGTACATATGTTTTAATTATATCTTTTTTAAGCTTTAGAAGTAATAGGCCTGTTTATATTATTCAGGGTAGTAAAACATGACTCTGTTACCAGTATTTTATAGGGTTTAAGGTTTTAAGTAAACAAACTCTTGAGTAAAGATATGAACTGAAAGCAGGGAGGATCAGTTCTAACTCTAGTTCCTGGTACGGTCAGGAGACCTGGAGAAAATAAATGACCTGTCAAGATGTAGAAGGAGGAGAGAGGAGTCATGTGATATGTTCTTTGTTCTTTTGGAAATAAAAATGGTACACCCTTGTAGAAAAGCGAGTCAGATCTTGTCTGGCTCCCATCTGCAGGTGCGTCCTTTCTGAAACAGATATCTGTTGTTGTGTGTGTTGTTTTTACTCTCTGTCTCTCAGTTCTGGGTCTTATTTTGAAACAGTTCCCGCTGGGGTTTTGGAGTTCGGCGCCCCCACCTCTCTGAGTAAAAAAAAGTGAGTTCCAGAGCACATTATGATAAGAAGCCGACAAAATGGTGGAGAATGCGGGCATTTGATTTGGTTTTGAGTTTTCTCAGGGCTGGGAGAGATTGAGTGTGAGTAATGAGTGTGGCATAACTGATTGATACATGTGTTTGTGGCAATTATAGTGATTTTGTGTTTTTTCTTTGAGTTCAACAGAGAATCGGAGAGCGACTGGATTGATCCTTGCTAATCAACACCCGGGTGGTTTTGTATCAATCTGGAAAAGCGCTAACACCAAATTAATAGGTATTGATCGATTTAAACGTTCTCCATTTAATGTTGACGTGTTGTTCTTTCGGTTGAGGGCCGACCGAAGTGCGGACCAGGGCTTGAGAGTTGGCCGCTCGCATCCGATGGGACGCTGTCGGAATCCTCCAGGGCTGGCAAACGGACAGGTAGACACCAGTTAGGGCCTGTGTGCTCTCTGTGTCGAGACGGATTCCCTTGGAGAGGCCGGCGTATCTTCCAAACGCACGTTTGAGCCACGTGAATTGGATTGTGTTTAAAGGTCCGGCTTTAGGTGGCTCCGGTAGAGGTTAGTGTTTGATGAGATTGTAAAAATTGTTGTTCTTTCTTTCTTTCTAGTGTGAATGTGTGTGTGATTGGAGAAAGTGGAGGTTACGGAAGGGAGCTACCATGTAGCTTTTTGCACTCCGGCCTCATATAAACTTCTCATTTAGGGGAACTAACCGACTGAATCTAAAACCATAATTCCTCTGCGAATCTTAAACGCCTAGACAATGCCCGCGCTTCTTGTATAGACAATAAGCGTAGAAGCTTGACATTGTAGAGGAATAAGGGAATATCATTTTCAGTCAGCTAAAGTACCACCATAAGCTAGCTTACGGCTAACATACAGTTTGGATGAGTTTCGCCTGGAAATAAAGGCGTTCAACCTTGTGCAACTACGTAAACACGTCTAAAGCATTGTCTAACATATATATATAGGACTGTTATTATGGATAACTGGTAGTAAACTCTTTAGAATATATATAAAATAACTTTTTTATGGTAACGGAGCGGTCACGTTTAGCTTCCGGTTGAGCTAGGTTGCTCATGATGACAGCTAATCTTTGGTAGCTTAGCTTCCGAACTGTATTTATTTGGCTCGGTTAAACAGTCATTCGAGTATTGATGGCGAAGTGTGGTTTTGTTGGAGGCATTTTGTTCTTGTCTTTGGTTGGTTTACTTATGAGTACGGTTTGTTAGGTTTAGCATCGTAGTGAAGAATTAGCCATCTGTGCACCGGCGTATTCATTCCGCGGTGTGACCCGGAAGTTTTATTGGGCCGGACTTTGATCTGTCAGTCCGACGGAGTTTTTTTTTTTTTTGAGCAAACTGTTGACGATTTTGTGTTGCAAAGCGAGTTTTAAATGTATTTCTTTCGGTATATGTTTTAATGATAAATAAAAATTGCTTTATATTGGGAGAATTCTATTTCTTCGTGTGTTTCACCGAAGTGTGCGTCCCGAGTTTTGGCGCAGGCCGGACTCTATTAGGAATTCTTTGATTTTTAGATGAAACGGCAATAATCTCCGTATATAAATAAATTAATGATAAGATAAACAGTGCGTTATAAACCTTTTTAGCTTTCCTTCGTTTCGGCTTTGCCTAAAACATTATTAAGGTTAATGTTGCATGAATAAATAATATCTAAACTCCTTCACTATAAAAAGAAATAAATTAAATAAATAAAAACTGTGCCTGCCTTTACTGTTAACTGCATTAATATTGGGATAAATTTGGGCCTACGAATTGATAGTTTATCAATTAAAATAAATAATTTATAGAGTTAATACAAATAACCTACTTTGTTAAATTTTAATCCATTTTGGATTTTTGTTACGAATATTCAATGGCAGCCGAATATAAATTACTCCCTGCTCCACAGGGACAAAACTGGCGCACTTTAGATGCCCAATTGTTAATATACATTTCTAAATTATATTCTGTTTTAGTTGATAAGCCCGGTAAAAAAGATAAAAACCAGTTCCAGGGCCTTATGACGGCCATGTGGGCTCGTCATGGTGCCCGAGGGGAGGATAAAAGAAGTTTGTCACAAATGTGTTTTGAGGAAGGAAAACGTTTTGCAGATAAAGCTAAAACAGCAAAGAGCATCACTGGTGCTAAAATGAGACACTTAAAAGCTGAGAAAATGTGGAAAACATGGGGTTTAACAGGACAGGGTATTGATCATTTGTGTGTTACTGCAGAAAATAGTTTTTCGGCAGACCATATTCCTCCCCCATATCAACCTATGTACCCCATATTGACGACCTCTGGTCAAACACATATTTCATGGGGCTTGGAGACAGACAATGGCCAGATTATACTTCAAAACACGCAGGGTGACGCACCGAGTTCACCATCTCTTTGTGAGCCCCCCCCGGTGGGCATTACTCCCCCCCTTCCTTCAAGCAGTGCAGTGTTGCACTGGAGTGGCCTCCCACAGAGGTCTGTAGCCCATGAACCATTGACTAATAAACCACAGGGTGATTTAAAGGTAAAAAATGATGGACAAGATTATAAATTGCGTTTTGAAGTCACCGGTAAAGGGGTTGTAGAACACACTGGGGAGGAAAAGCGACAGCTACTAAAATTAGTAGAACAGGACACCGATAAATTGTTCTTGGCGTATAATGCTAAATTGATGGATGAGATGGAGCAGCACGAACACAGGTTAACTAAAGTTCAGCGACAGATGCATGGGGTGCTGCAGGATCAGGAAAGATTACCATCTGTGGTAAGGGGTCAAGCTGCAGACCTTTCAGGGAGTGCCAGCCCCAGTCAACGTGATGAATGTGCAGCAGTTCTACAGGTCGAAAATATGCAGACGTTGGGGGACAAGGGGAGTGAGGGACCATTTAAGAATACCAGATCTAAGTTGCAACTGGGGGCATGTGGGGGCCCTGATTTAATGCTTCCTTTAGTGGGAGCATCAGATGGTTCAGTAATTTACAAACCATGGAAGATGGCTGACATATCTGCCATCATTCTGCAACTCCCTGCTTTGACTGGTGGAGGAAACTGTTGGATAAATAAATTAAATCAGATGACTTCAGGGCAAACCCTAGCGGTGGGGGATTGGAAAGCTATTATGGGTAGAATGTTGACATTGACAGATTATAATGAGATGATGCTCCAGTGCCAGTTAGCATGTGTACTTGATGAAGCCCCATTCACGCATCATGCACATGATCTTGTCGAGTGGGTCAGAAGAAAATATCCTACTCCGCCTGCGTCTAAAATTTTGAAATTTCCCTGGTCAACTGATGTTACTCCCGCAGAACATATGGCAAAATGTAAAGATAAATGGGTTGCCGTTACTGGAGAACACCCTCGAGATCCGGGAAATAATCGGATTTGGTTTAGAGAAGCAGTTTTAGCAGGCATGCCAGAGTCTGTTGCTACATTAATGAAACGGAATCCTGATTCACACATTTATGATCAGCCTACATGGGAAAGACACGTAACATATTATTTACAAGACGTGCAAGATTCTGCGTTAAAGGACGCTGAGGAGAATAAGAAAATGGAGACTGCTTTGTTAAAACTACAGTTAAAAGAGGCTCAGAATAAATTGACTGACTTGTATCAGTCTAAAAAAGTGAAGCAGATGGTGGCTGAAGCAGCACCTACTGTTGGATCAGCGACAGTGCTGCCTTCTTTTCCTGTGATGTATGCTGGAGCTGCGCCGAATCCGCCATTTACTGCTCCTTATAGGACATGGCAGCCTCGTGGCAGGTCGCGTGGCAGGGCCAGGTTTGGGGATTTTAGAGGCATGGGGAGAGGGCAGCCAGGTGCTAACGGTTGTCACAGGTGTGGCTCCAATGAACACTGGGTGAGGGAGTGCCCACACCCACAAGGGGGCGCTATACCTCCCGGTCAGCCACCTCTACATATGGCTCCGAATCAGCATATGGCTCCTCCCTCCTATCCAGGAGGACACAGTGGGCCTCAGTATTGACAATGCCCACAGAGTACCTTAGTGAGCAGGACAAAGGGGGATCCGATGCTCACAATAGACTTACATGGACATTCATTGCCATTCCTTGTCGACACTGGTGCTACTTTCAGCACGTTGGACAGAGTTTTACCAGACATAAATTTTTCTGGGAACACAGTGTCTGTGATTGGAATCTCTGGGGCTCCATTGATTCTCCCTATCACTCAACCATTGCCTGTTTCAGTGGGAGATCAAAGACTATCACATCCTTTTGTCATTGCTCAAACCACGCCTGTCAACTTGTTAGGCAGAGATCTGCTTATCAAACTGGGTGCTTCGATCCTATGTACTCCTGATGGACTTATGGTGACTTTTCCGAATGGACATATGCATTGCTGTGATACCATGAGTGGTCAATTTTTGCTGAAGGATGACACTTCACAAGTGGCTGATATTTTCTGGGCCAGATTGACTACGATGTCTGCACATGAATCTTCTGCGGCTGAATTTCTGAGATGCTGGAAGCCTTGGCTGCTTGAACTCCAGCCTTTTGTTCCACCGCCTGACCCGTTCCATGTGACCTTCCTCTATGAGAGAAGCGATCCTACTTTATATCAGGAACAATTTGAAACATAACTTGAAGGCCAAAGTTGGTCTGTGGCTTCGGGTCCATGCTTTGTGGGGAAGGAGGGTGTTGCACTGTATGCTGATCTGACTTCAGAGCAGCATAAATGGTATATGATGGAAGCTGAAGCGCTTCCACACATATCGCTTTTGTTGCATCCGAAACATCAAGCTAAAGATTTGGGGGGAATGGTTAAGAGGGGAGTTGAATTAAAGGATTGGGTTTCTACCCAGATACCTTCAGTCTCTTTTTCTCCTTCTACTCAGATGTACAAAATAGACACGCAGCTCTCTGATACTACCATTCTGGAACATTTGCAGCTTTCTAGAAATCATGGCAGAGAAAAAACAGATCATCCTGATGCAGTGGAGGCCTTAAAGGTCGTGCCTGACTCTTTGTGGTCAGATGGTCCCACTGATCTCGGTCTACTGCAAACCACACCCATCACATTTGAGATGAAACATTCTGATCCAATTTGGCATTCGCAGTACCCACATAAACCTCAGGCTGAGGAAGGTATTGCAGACACTATTGCAGGCTTACTTGAAGTTGGAGTTTTAGAACCATCAAACTCTTCATATAACACCCCTATTCTTCCTGTGGAAAAACAAGGTACTGGTAAATACAGAATGGCACATGATTTGCGTGCTATTAATGAGGCCCTTAGAACCCCTCCCATTTCTACACCAAATCCGTATACAGCTCTGGCATCACTGACTCCTGATTTAAAATGGTTTACCTGCATAGATTTGGCTAATGCATTTTTCTGTTTACCGCTCCATCCTTCTGTCAGGGATATTTTTTCATTTACATTCAGGGGCAGGAAGCTACGTTATAGTAGGCTTCCGCAGGGTTTTGCTTTATCTCCAGGTATTTTTAATCAGGTGTTGAAGCAGTCATTAAGCACTGTACAGCTCCCTCCAGGCTGTGTACTGACCCAATATGTGGACGATTTACTTTTAGCATCCCCTACTGTTGAAACGTGCATAGCAGCGACTCTAGTTGTGTTGCAACATTTGGGAAAAGAGGGATTCAAAGTCTCCCGCGATAAGCTTCAGTTGGTCAGGCAGGAAGTCCAGTTCCTGGGGCGAAGGGTGACCGCTCAAGGGGCTGGACTGACGGACACCCACAAGAATGCTATTTTGGCCCATTCCAAACCTCTCACTGTTAAATCAATGCTGTCATTTCTGGGACTGACAAATGTTTCCAGACATTATGTGCCTAATTACACAAACCTTACCACACCACTCAGGGCTCTTGTAAATGCTCATGGTATGAAAAATCTGCATGCTAAATTAGAATGGGACATACCAGCTGAGGAGGCATTTATTAAGTTGAAACAGGCTCTAGCACAAGCAGCTGATTTAGCCACTCCTGACTATACATGTCCATTTTTTCTTAACACATCAGAAACAGATGGGGTGGTTAATGGGATTTTGTTTCAGAAAAAAGGTGGTCAGAGATACATTCTTATGTATCTTAGCATAAAGCTGCAAGCTATTGAAATGAGACAGCCGCCTTGCACGAGACATGCAGCAGGAATTGCACATCTAGTGGAAAAAACTTCACACATTGTCAGGGGTTATCCACTTAATATTTTGACATCTCATGGAGTCATGGCATTGGTTAATTCTGAGACGTTTACTCTTTCTACTTTGCGTCAGCAGCGGATTAGCAGAGTTTTGGAGGCACCAAACATTATTTTTACGCATGAAGGAATAAACATGGCTGACCAAATCACCGCCTCTGGGGAGCAGCATGACTGTGTCAGGCTGAATTCTGTTGCTCAAAAAATACGTCCTGATTTACGGTCTGATCCCTTACCTACAGGTTTTGTGCTCTATACAGATGGTTGTTGTTTCAGAGATGGACAGGGCCAGTTGAGATCAGGTTTTGCAGTTGTTGAGCAGAATGGAGATTCACTACAGACTGTCGTTTCAGGGAAGCTGGACGGCAAGCAGAGCGCACAGCGTGCTGAGATAAGGGCTCTTATTGAAGCATGCAAATGGGGAAGAGATAAAGACGTCACGATTTACACTGATTCGAACTACGGGTTTTCTGTTATACATTATGAATTACCACAGTGGAAGAGAGCAGGTTTTGTTACTGCTACTGGTAAACCTGTACACCATCATGCAGATATTATGGAGCTTTTGGATGTTGTACAGTTACCAGCTAACCTCGCTGTTCTTAAGTGTAGGGGTCACAGCAAGGCTGACACCGTTGACGCGTGGGGAAATAGGGCGGCAGACTTGGCGGCGAAGGGAGCAGCAGGCTACCTGTCACATGTCCACACGCAGCTGATTGTCACGTCAGCACAGGAAATGTCAGACAGTTTTGCTGAGGAAGTGAAGTTGGCACAGCAGGCTGCTGCGTCGCAGGAGATAACTGTGTGGAAGGATAGAGGTGCGATTTTTTCTGATGGTTTTTGGCGTGGGCCTGATGGCCGTTTGGTTTTACCGGCCGCGTTAAAACCCACTCTTTTTCAGGAGGCTCATGGTGCGGCACATGTGTCATACACTCAGATGAAACGTAATCTTTGTTTTTGGTGGCATCCCTTCCTGCCACATTTAATTAAGCGTTTTTTGAGTGAATGTGTGGTGTGTGGTAAATTTAATCCTAAGCCTACTATCAAGCCAGAAATGGGCGCCTTCCAGGACTTGTGCAGGCCTGGCGAGGAGGTCGTTATCGACTATACAGATATGGTGACCCCTGTTGGAGGTTTCCGTTACCTGTTAGTGATGATTGATCCACTGACCTCGTGGGTTTCAGCTTTTCCTGCAAGACGGGAGGATGCTCAGACAGTGGTGAAATCTTTGATTAACCACTGGATTCCGTGCCATGGCTTTCCGACTAGGATCAGGTCTGACAATGGCACACATTTTAAAAATAAACATCTCCGACAGGTTGAGGAACAGATGGGAATAACCCACAAGTTCGGCACTGTTTACCATCCGCAATCTCAGGGCGTCATCGAGCGGTCTAATTCAACTTTAAAGTTACAGCTGGCAGAGAACCACAGGTTTCATCGCACCCTGACCCGGACCCTCGCAGTGATCATCAGCATCTGAAGGGCCTGGTCTCCTCCTTCCTTCCGACCCCCCTCCTGTCCCTCACGCTGCAGCAGCTCTCTGCTGACCTGGGAGAATCTCTTTGCAGCGGGTGGTGTCGGTTCTGACTAGGCGGTGTCGACTGCCGAAGCCAGGAGGCGGGGCCTGACCCACCCAGAAGATTGGTTGAAGTTGCTGTAATCATCCAGTGTAATCTATATGTGCAAAAAAATTGGGCGAGATAAGCAATTTGGACTTGCTTTTCTCGAAGAGGGATTGTACCGAAGAGAAAAGATCGCAAGAAATCAAACACATTTCACAGCAGGTTTTGACCACCTCACAATCGGTGGGGGAAGCTATTGGAGGCGGGGCCTGTCTGTGCATTTGTGTTTATTGGGGGAAATGTTCAGTTAATGAAGTAACTGTCATTTCAGTGAGGGCGATCTGCATAAAAGACAGTAACTTTGGGAAAAATAAAGAGTCCACTGTACTGAATCATTTCATCACTCTGGTAGCCACCTGCTGCCAGAGAAATAAACAAGAGCGAAGACTAGAGAACAAAATAATAAAGACTGAACACTTATTAATCATTTTTCTTGTATTTTACAGGTTGTTTAACCAATTTTTATTTACAGGTGCAGATTGCTAGACACTGCCTAAGAGTGTGTCAAAGAATTTTCAAGTAGTCGATTTGTAGGATTTTTTCTTAATATTCAGTTTTTACGGTTTTATAAAACTTTTTAGTAATAAGATAAAACATTTTAATGAGTGTTTAAAGTATAATCAGGTTGACTGAGTACTAATTTTTGTTTTACTTATTCTTTTTTCATTATGATGTGGTTTTTGTAGGATGTTTTTGGGGTTGGTGACAATTGCTAGAGTTTGCTTTTTACTAAAAGAATATTGTGAATTAGGTTAAAACATAAAAAACAATAATAAATTAGAAAACAATATTGCTTAAAGGTAAAGATAAAGAAAAAAACAGACACCCTTCTTTTTTGGATAAAATAAACATAGGATCACACCACAGACAGAAATATGCATCTTTGGGAAAATAAGAAGGTGCTGTATGCCACAGGTTTTTGCATGGTGTTATTGGTCAATATTATCTTTTACTGTTGTGATGAATGGCCCTATAATAGTTCTACAAATCAAACGCAGGTTGGAGTTCACTCAATTAGACAGAGAAGAAACTTAATGGCTAAACCATCTCCCTCTTCACGGTGCGGCACTTCCGAGGCACATCATGGATTTTCTCAATTTTGTATACCAAAAGGACGATCTGCAGTGATTACTATTCCTTTAAATACATTGGTTTATAAGGGACAACAAGCAAGTAAATATAAAACCTACCCCTTGTGGTACATAACAAATGATCAAAAAGATACTAGTTGGTCCACTTTAATTGCTGATCCTTTAGGATATGACTGGAGAAGGTATACCACTACCTCTTTTGCAAAACACATGCGTCCCTTGGTTAAATTGGATAAGACTGCAGATAAATTACTTCTTACGGTTAATTTAACTAAGAGTGATCTCCTCCCCTTAAAATATCTCCAGAAGAGGGAAGGTTGTACTCTCTTTATAATTTGGGTTTATAAAGGGGGAAAATATGTTCAATTTCCTATTACAATATGTCAAGACTCTCTTAATGTTTCCACCTCAGTAAGTCAAAATCAGGCCTCAGCAGCAAGAGGTAGTATAATTAAAGAAGAACCATCTGTGGACGATTACTTTGAAATTATGACAGGAGTGGGGGGCTCCACTAATAATTGGTTGCTTATGGTAGAACATGCCGGAAAAGAAGCGAGACAGGACTGTGTTGTGTGCATGGGAGCCCGACCTGTTCTCAAGGTGGTCCCTGCACCTTTTGAGCTCAGCACAACTTGTCTGGTTTCCCTGCTATCTAGTGAAAATCCAGTAAAAGATTGTAGTAACTGGGAAAATGTATTCCCTATAGCTGATAACAGAGCTACCCCACCCTCCTTTGATAGTAATGTAGCTCCAAATAATTTTACTTGTTTCAAAAATGGTGAGCCTGGACAAAAACTAATGGGTTCAGTCAACATTACATATTGTAATTCAATTCAAACTTTCCTTAAATCTTTTCAGGCTCGTGCTGACATCTGGTGGTGGTGTGGAGGAAAAATTCTCCGCTCCATTTTACCTAGTAATTGGACAGGATTGTGTGCACCTGTTACATTAATTATGCCAGCAGCAATATTTACTTATGATCCCACAGGAGACCAGACTCTTCTCACTTTGAATAATCATGTTAGAAAGAGGGACTTAAGCCACGAAGATGATTCAACTTATATTGATGCCATTGGAGTTCCTAGAGGTGTTCCAGACGAATATAAATTGGTTAATCAGATCTCAGCAGGATGGGAATCAAGTATTTGTTGGTGGTGTACCCTGAACAAGAACGTGGATAGAATAAACTATATACACTATAATGTACAGAAATTAGCTAATAATACTAGAGATGGGTTTGAGGCTGTTCATGAGCAACTTAAAGCCACCTCCTTAATGGCATTTCAAAATAGAATAGCAGTCGACATGATTTTAGCTCAGACCGGTGGCGTCTGTTCCCTTTTTGGTAATCAATGTTGTGTTTTTATCCCTAATAATACTAATGCAGACGGTAAATTAACTAGGGCAGTAGAAGGACTCAGAATACTTTCAAATAGGCTGAAAGAACAATCAGGTGTAGATACCTCAATGTGGGACAATTTGTTAAATAATATGTTTGGTAAATGGAAGACTCTGGCAATGTCTATAATGGTTTCTTTAGCAGTATTTGTGTCAACTATGGTGTTATGTGGATGTTGCTGTATTCCTTGTATACGTTCATTGCTCACAAAGTGTATTGAAAAAGCTGTTGGTGATAATATGCAAGGTCAATATCTGTTACTCCCTCACATGGAGCCTGAAGGAGAAGTACAGAGGAGTGGTCAATCTATTTGAAAAATAGATTGAAAGAGGGATTTGTTGTATTCTACTTTTTTGGGGCTATTTTTTATTATGCAGTACATATGTTTTAATTATATCTTTTTTAAGCTTTAGAAGTAATAGGCCTGTTTATATTATTCAGGGTAGTAAAACATGACTCTGTTACCAGTATTTTATAGGGTTTAAGGTTTTAAGTAAACAAACTCTTGAGTAAAGATATGAACTGAAAGCAGGGAGGATCAGTTATAACTCTAGTTCCTGGTACGGTCAGGAGACCTGGAGAAAATAAATGACCTGTCAAGATGTAGAAGGAGGAGAGAGGAGTCATGTGATATGTTCTTTGGGAAATAAAAATGGTACACCCTTGTAGAAAAGCGAGTCAGATCTTGTCTGGCTCCCATCTGCAGGTGCGTCCTTTCTGAAACAGATATCTGTTGTTGTGTGTGTTGTTTTTACTCTCTGTCTCTCAGTTCTGGGTCATATTTTGAAACAGTTCCCGCTGGGGTTTTGGAGTTCGGCGCCCCCACCTCTCTGAGTAAAAAAAAGTGAGTTCCAGAGCACATTATGATAAGAAGCCGACAGTGCACATGGACTTCATGCAGTCAAAAACCCAAATATTTGAAGGAAAACATTTCTCTATTAGGTCTCCCTCTACAATAAAAAGACCAACATAATCTGAGATGTGGAAGTGATTTCTGCAAAACATTAAATCCAAGAACCACTTTAAGGCACAGTCTCACCTTCAGCAGCTGAAAAGCAGTTTGCCAAAAACCTGCCTCAGAATATAGGCAGCCAAGGAAAACATGGTGGCATCTGCACTTAGAGAATACCTTTTAAAATCTTTAGACAAACTGGACTGGAAAATGGGAGTGCATTTAATCTGAAAGGTAGCTTCTAAACCTGCCTGAAGCCCAATTTAAGATGTTATTATCAAACAAGTATTGCTTGCCTTGATTGATTATTTCAGATTTTAGATTCAGGTTCTCCTGGTAAAATGTAGAAAGTTTAGATGTAAGGGAAATATTGATTTAAATATGATGGAGTCCCCTAACAAGGAAAGAACAAAAACAGCCTTCTACATTACCTGGAGTCTGGACGTGTCCTGAAGTTTGTGTTGTGGGATTACCTTTAACACTGCTTAGCATTTTTTGTCAACGATCTTCCAGTTTAGATTGGTCATTTATGAATAAATATTTCCTCTTTTAGGTGGTACATTATAATTTGTTACATTATGAAATTTTGCGTGTTTAAGTTGCCTGTATTACCTGATATGGAAATGTATTCTTCAAGCAGTTCCCTAAAGTGCGACAAGCACAAAAGTCAGATTTGATCATAAAATCAAAGTCTTTGTCTTATTTTCAGATTTTTCTTTAACTGAAAAGCAGGTCAGGGTTGATCTCCGTGAAGTGGACCCCCCCGAAAAGCCTCATTTAGGGGAAACTGGAGAATATTTCTTCTCCCATCACGGTTCAGACAAGCAATGACCTGGTGCCAAACATACAGTGGCTTGCAAAAGTATTCGGCCCCCTTAAACTTTTCCACATTTTGTCACATTGCAGCCACAAACATGAATCAATTTTATTGGAATTCCACGTGAAAGACTAATACAAAGTGGTGACACCTGAGAAGTGGAACAAAAATCATACATTATTCCAAACATTTTGTACAAATAAATAACTGAAAAGTGGGGTGTGCGTAATTATTCAGCCCCCTTTGGTCTGAGTGCAGTCAGTTGCCCATAGACATTGTCTGATGAGTGCTAATGACTTAATAGAGTGCACCTGTGTGTAATCTAATGTCAGTACAAATACAGCTGCCCTGTGACGGCCTCAGAGGTTGTCTAAGAGAATGTTGGGAGCAACAACACCATGAAGTCCAAAGAACACACCAGACAGGTCAGGGATAAAGTTATTGAGAAATTTAAAGCAGGCTTAGGCTACAAAAAGATTTCCCAAGCCTTGAACATCCCACGGAGCACTGTTCAAGCGATCATTCAGAAATGGAAGGAGTTTGGCACAACTGTAAACCTACCAAGACAAGGCCGTCCACCTAAACTCACAGGCCGAACAAGGAGAGCGCTGATCAGAAATGCAGCCAAGAGGCCCATGGTGACTCTGGATGAGCTGCAGAGATCTACAGCTCAGGTGGGGGAATCTGTCCATAGGACAACTATTAGTGGTGCACTGCACAAAGTTGGCCTTTATGGAAGAGTGGTAAGAAGAAAACCATAAGAAGTCCCGTTTGCAGTTTGCCACAAGCCATGTGGGGGACACAGCAAACATGTGGAAGAAGGTGCTCTGGTCAGATGAGACCAAAATGGAACTTTTTGGCCAAAATGCAAAACCCCTCTTGGAGTCTGCAAAAGACTTGAGACTGTGGCGGAGGTTCACCTTCCAGCAGGACAACGACCCTAAACAAAAAGCCAGGGCAACAATGAAATGGTTTAAAACAAAACATATCCATGTGTTAGAATGGCCCAGTCAAAGTCCAGATCTAAATCCAATCGAGAATCTGTGGCAAGATCTGAAAACTGCTGTTCACAAACGCTGTCCATCTAATCTGACTGAGCTGGAGCTGTTTTGCAAAGAAGAATGGGCAAGAACTTCAGTCTCTAGATGTGCAAAGCTGGTAGAGACATACCCTAAAAGACTGGCAGCTAGAATTGCAGCAAAAGGTGGTTCTACAAAGTATTGACTCAGGGGGCTGAATAATTACGCACACCCCACTTTTCAATTATTTATTTGTAAAAAATGTTTGGAATCATGTATGATTTTCGTTCCACTTCTCACGTGTACACCACTTTGTTTTGGTCTTTCACGTGGAATTCCATTAAAATTGATTCATGTTTGCGGCTGTAATGTGACAAAATGTGGAAAAGTTCAAGGGGGCCGAATACTTTTGCAAGCCACTGTAGCTTCCTAAAAATGACCAACCGTTTTGATATGTTTTTCACTCTGGTTTCCGTGCTCACAACATTGAGACTGCCCCCGTGAAAGTTTTCAATGACATTTGCATAAATACAGACTGTGGTAGAACAACAGTGCTGGTTCTGTTTGATCTCAGTGCAGCATTTGACAATGTTGACCAAGATATATTGTTGGAATGACTGGAGAGCTTGGTCGGACTCTATGGCACAGTACTTGGTTGGTTTCAGTCTTACCTTAAGAACAGGAACTTCTTCCATCCATGGTCCCTCCTATTTAATATCTACATGCTCCCACTAGGCCAGATCATAACAACCAACAAGATTAACTACCACAACTATGCAGATGATACTCAGCTTTACATTACAATGTCACCAGGTGACTCTGACACCCATTCAAACCCTAAATAAATGCATCGAGCAAATAAATGGATGGATGTGCCATAACTTTCTCCAGCTGAACAGAAACAAAACTGAAGTAATTACTTTTGGACCCTAAGAGGAACGATCAAGAGTCAGCACACAGCTTCAGTTAATACAGCTAGAAACTACTGATCAGGCCCCAAATCTGGGTGTAGTAACATGCTCAAACCTGAACTTCCAGGGTCACAGAAAGGCAATAACAAGGTCAGCCTTCTATCACCTGAAGAACATTTCTAGGATTCAAGGACTGATACCGTAACAGGACTTTGAAAAACTCATCCATGTGTTTATCTTTAGTCGGATTGATTACTGCAACAGCCTCCTCACAGGTCTGCCTAAAAAGTCAATTAGACAGCTGCAGCTAATCCAGAACGATGCTTCCTGGTGACTGCAGAGCCGCTGAATCAGTGAGCTGCGTTGAATTAAAACTAAAAACTCTTCTGTTTAGAATTGCCTTTGATTAACGATTAATGTCATATGCATCATATGTGTTCATGCTTTATTGCTGTTTTTCATGCTTTATTGTGTATCGTGTGTTGTGTGTTTCTTTATTCCCTTAAATGTTTCATTGCTTCCTTTCTCCTTTGCTTTCTGATCCTTGGAACTTCCTTTCATTGTCTTCCTTCCTTCCTTGCGTCCTGCCTCTTATCATTTCTTGGTTGTATTTTTCAGTTTTTGTTAGAATGCTTTCTTTCTTTATTATTATTATTAATAATTTCTTCTCTGCTTCATTCCTATGATGTGATCGCAGTGATTTCCTTGTGTCCTCCTTCCTTCTGCCCTTTCTTTCTTGTGTTCCTTTCTTCCTTCCTTCACGGTTTCTGTTCGTTCCTTTTTTAAAGGCTGTCTGCCATAACTGAATTGAGAAGTTTTCTATTTTGTATGTTAAAACAGGCTCAAAGATCTAAAAACTCTGGAAATGTGAGTCCAGAAAAGTGTAGAATTTAGTTTTATTTATTAAATATGTGTCTTTATATTCAGAGAAACAAATTACAAAAATCAAAACATTTTGAATAAATCATAAAAAATATTCTTCATAGTTATCTTCATTTATATAAATTATCTCTAAATCAGGTCACATATAACATTTACTTCATGATTGTATCACTTCATCAATACAAACAACACTGAAGTACAAAAAGTGCTCAGCAAAGTGCACTGTAGTTTCATCTGTTAATCCACGTTCGCTCATATTCCAAACAAAATGACTAAATACCAACGGTGAGCTGTTGTGTTACATTCATATAAAGACAAAGCAGTTTAAGATGGCGGCTGATAATGTTTACATCTACAAAGTGCAGTTCTAATATTCACAAAGCAGAAATTCAACATGTTTAAATTTTTTTTTCAAAAAAGAAAAACCTTGTTCTTGTCTTATTGTCTAAAAAAAGCGCTTTCTGATGTTGGATTGGTTCGGATCTGAAATGTGAACATGTCAAGAGTTTTCTACACTTGTTGGCACCACTAGTAAAAGTATTTTTTTTAAGAAACTCACAAAAATGTGTTTTTACAGTAGCATAATGTCAATCAGAAAGTGAAAAGCAATGAACCAGCATTTAATTTGGGTACATTTATTCTGTAACAAATAAATCTCTTGCTTTTAGAAAATGATTGGGGCTGTGCTTATCGGCCCCACTAGAAATTCCTATAAAATGTACATAACTAAAGCATTTTGGTGATTTGTTGTTTTTTAATCAGTGTCTTAAATTTTTATTGCCAACCTGTAATGCTTTGTTATAATGTGAAAAATATGATGTGATCGCAGTGATTTTTGTCTTATCCACTCTTCCAAAGGGGAAAGACAAGAGAACATTTCATACAAATAAGCCGAATGTTTGTTGATCTTCGTAAATCTGGTAATGGCTACAATAACATAGCTAGCTGCCTAAACCGGGTCATATCTATAGTCAGAGTGATGATAAAACAGTTTAAAACCACTGGAAATGTGACAAAACAGAATGAAGGAGTTCATTTTCCACCATGTACATTGAAGAGGAGGGTACGGAAGCCAAAACAAACTCCAAAGTTCGTTAAGTAATGGAGCAACCAGTGGCATCTTGGGGTAACCGAGACCTCAAAACAGCCATTTTAGCTCTTTTAAACATCTTTACCAGCAGTGCCAATAATTGTAGAGGGCATTGTATGTAAAAGAAAAACTCTACAGAGAACGGAAGATTTTCTTAAAAAGACATGTTGACTATTCTCTAAGACTGAGGAGAAATTGTAAAAAAAAGAAGTGTGATTTAAAATACGGTATATTAAAATACGATCTTGTCATACATGACCCTTGTGCCATTCCAATTTAAAATATGAAATTCTGTTCTGGCTACAGATGGTGACAAATAATGGATGCCGTTTTATAAGTCAGGTTCTCATAGTATGGGAGCACTTTGGTCCACAACGTATCTTACAGAAATAAGAGGAAAAATGCTTACATTTAAATGGTCTGTTTGTTGAAGAAATGTAAAATAATGTACTAGAAGCTGATAAGACAAAGCAATAAAGATGCTGTTGTAGCTACTCTTTTATACATGGCTTTGGTAGTAAATTCAAAATAGAGAAATATGTAACTTTGAACATATTTACATAGTTACAAAACATTTTAATTCATAATTTTCAAGAGGTATGATATTATAAAAATAAGTTGGGTTTGAAATCCATCCATCCATCCATCCATCCATCCATCCATCCATCAAATCTATCTATACCTGCCAATCCTCTGTAGGGGGGGGGGGGGGGGGGCTGGTGCCTATCTCCAGCAGTCATGGGCGAGAAGCAGGGTAGACCCTGGACACGTCTCCAGTCCATTGCAGGGGTATGAAATCATAACAATTAATTCTTTTTGCCATTTTTACATTCTAGATTCATGCATAGGACATTCTGCCAAGGTAGTTAGCTGGGACGTATCCCTTCTGTCCATTGGCCTCAGCTAACCACCACTGTTTGTTGCCGCCCAGGTCACAAAACTGGAGTATGCGGACGTGCTGGTACTCCTGCAGAGACAGCTCCTGTTCACAGCGTGCTTGAAATGCATACACGGCATAATACTGTGGAGACAAACACAGTTCAGAGGTTACTGAATGCAACCAACACCTTTGTTTGTGGAGATTGCATTCTGTGAGTTTACTTCCTCACTCCCAATGCAGGCATCAGATGATGTAGTCTCATTTTAAACCAGAGGGAGGCAGTATTTATTAGTATTCTGCGTGACAAAACAATACCCTCCACCGGTTAGTCTAAGCGGATATTTAACTTTATCTTAAAACTATATATTTTTTAAGAATAAGTTATCCTAACATTACTGTAATGATTAAACAGTTACAATGGTATCACAAAGGCTTCCACACACACCTGTTGGGTGTCCCCATCCACCGACTCCTCCAGATCTTCAGCATTCTCCAGCTCTCCCTGCAGACCTGAGAGGATTGAGATGCTGTCCGTGGTGTTCAGACTAATGCTGCGCATGCTGCTGCTGCTGCTGGGCGACACAAACAGGCTGAGGTCGTCAAAGTCCTCATCCGCAATGACAGGTGGCTGCTGCTGCTCTTTGGCCTTCTGGTTTGCCCGCTGGGAGTCCCTCAGAGGGTTGTACTGCTTCAGGAACGTGGAGTAGACGTAGCCTTTGTCACCTAATGGAGGCAGAGTAACAGGATCTGTCTTAAACCGTGTTTTTTGTGATTTCTTTTTGACATACTTGAATGATATTTTTATTTTTTGCATGTTTTTCACTTCTTGTAAATAGGCTTGTTTTTAGGCACATATATACATGCAAATCTTGTAAAAAAAATTATTTTACTGGTGGTTCCTACGATTTCTAAAAGTAGAATGGGAGGCAGATCAGGCTCCTCTCTTGTGGAACCAGCTCCCAGTTTATACTTCTACGTCTACGTCGGAACGGATAGACGCAATGCCATTATGTGTCGACGCAAGGTCTCTCCATGCAAGGATGCACTGAGTAGAGCCCTATTTTCTAACTATCTGTCGAACGAAACGGAGTGCGCACGCCTGTCATTGTCAGCTCAACATCAGCTCAAGATCAGTTCACCAGAGCGGTACTCTATAGTTGATGTAATAAGTAGTCATTGTAGCTTTAGAGCACTAGATGCTTTATATTGCAAGGTCAGTTCATCTACAGTGGCTTGCAAAAGTATTCGGCCCCCTTGAACTTTTCCACATTTTGCCACATTACAGCCACAAACATGAATCAATTTTATTGGAATTCCACGTGAAAGACCAATACAAAGTGGTGTACACGTGAGAAGTGGAACGAAAATCATACATGATTCCAAACATTATTTACAAAGAAATAATTGAAAGTGGGGTGTGCGTAATTATTCAGCCCCCTGAGTCAATACTTTGCAGAACCACCGTCTGCTGCAATTCCAGCTGCCAGTCTTTTAGGGTATGTCTCTACCAGCTTTGCACATCTAGAGACTGAAATTCTTGCCCATTCTTCATTGCAAAACAGCTCCAGCTTAGTCAGATTAGATGGACAGCGTTTGTGAACAGCAGTTTTCAGATCTTGCCACAGATTCTCGATTGGATTTAGATCTGGACTTTGACTGGGCCATTCTAACACATGGATATGTTTGTTTTAAACCATTCCATTGTTACCCTGGCTTTATGTTTAGGGTCGTTGTCCTGCTGGAAGGTGAACCTCCGCCCCAGTCTCAAGTCTTTTGCAGACTCCAAGAGGTTTTCTTCCAAGATTGCCCTGTATTTGGCTCCATCCATCTTCCCATTAACTCTGACCCGCTTCCCTGTCCCTGCTGAAGAGAAGCACCCCCAGAGCATGATGCTGCCACCACCATATTTGACAGTGGGGATGGTGTGTTCAGAGTGATGTGCAGTGTTAGTTTTCCGCCACACATAGCGTTTTGCATTTTGGCCAAAAAGTTCCATTTTGGTCTCATCTGACCAGAGCACCTTCTTCCACATGTTTGCTGTGTCCCCCACATGGCTTGTGGCAAACTGCAAACGGGACTTCTTATGGTTTTCTTTTAACAATGGCTTTCTTCTTGCCACTCTTCCATAAAGGCCAACTTTGTGCAGTGCACCACTAATAGTTGTCCTATGGACAGATTCGTCCCAACATTCTCTTAGACAACCTCTGAGGCCGTCACAGGGCAGCTGTATTTGTACTGACATTAGATTACACACAGGTGCACTCTATTTAGTCATTAGCACTCATCAGGCAATGTCTATGGGCAACTGACTGCACTCAGACCAAAGGGGGCTGAATAATTACGCACACCCCACTTTTCAGTTATTTATTTGTAAAAAATGTTTGGAATCATGTATGATTTTCGTTCCACTTCTCACGTGTACACCACTTTGTTTTGGTCTTTCACGTGGAATTCCAATAAAATTGATTCATGTTTGTGGCTGTAATGTGACAAAATGTGGAAAAGTTCAAAGGGGCCGAATACTTTTGCAAGCCACTGTAATATGGTCTTTTGGTTATTTTGAACAACAAAAGGTGTAGAGAACAACAAAACAGACCGCTCTGATTGTTTGTTTCCATGCGTTTTTTAAGTATTCTATGAGCTGAACTTCTAGTAAAACGCTTTCCAACTCAATCAAAATTCGCTCTCTGTCGGCCATTCCCCGCTGTCCTGGTGGAGAATTGCTTTGCAACACTGACACACCGACGGAGAAGTATAAAGGGAAAATGTCTCTGTCAATACGTCTGCATGTAGGTACCAACTTGCTGACGGAGAAGTATAATCCAGGCTTTAGACTGCTGGAGGACAGACTGAAAACTTTTCTTCACTCTGCTCTTCTCTTCTCTTCTACTACTCTCCAGTTGCAATATTTGCTGTTATTTCGACTGTTAACTTTGTTTTTTCTCAGTGTTTTTCTCTCCATAGACTCTGCACCTGGTCTGGTATCCTGCTTAGCTGCAAATCCCTGTTGGACGTGGGGCATCCCAGTAACTGCGCATCCCCCATGTCCTGTTATCAACTTTTTACTTTCTTTAATAGAAAGTACTCTTACATCAGTTCTTTTGTACTTTGTGTGTGTTTTTGGTGCTCTGTCTTCTCGAATCCATATTGTGGCAGATGGCCGCTTGTCAGGCCTGGAGTGGCTAATAGGGAGGACAATTTCCGGTGGGCAGGTCTGATGTTTGGGTCGCAAGGGCCAACGTACTGTGACAAGCCGAGTCATACTAGTGTGCCAAAGGTGCAAATAGGTAAAAATGAGTGACTGGTAAGAGCATTTTTTAACTAGTTTGGCAAAAGTTCAAACTAGTTGGGGAAAATGTTTAACTAGTTTCATGTAGTCGTATACTAGTTGGCACACAAAACAGTTGATATTAAGGATGTGGAGTTTTTAGCAAAATGGCTTGCCATACTAGCCAGTCTCTGCCTTCACTGGCAGCTCGTTTCATTTGTTTTATTTTTTGCAGCGACGGATAGTTAAAAAATTGGGCTCTCTTGTCATTATGGAAGGAACAGGTGCGTGAACAAGCCGGCATTAGCTCCAATCAAACCACTTTCTATGTCCAAATGACAGTGTAACCTATTGTATTTTTTCTTTAAAAGTAATACAATAAATACACAAAGCACACATTTGAAAGAGAATAGAATGAAAGTAATATAAAATAAGCCTGCATGTTTTGTGATTGAAACTTAATTGGTTAAGTCAAATGTGTTTTCCATATCAAGTGGACTAAAGCTTTACAAAATATTATATTTTAATTGTGACACAGGTGCAGCAGGTGAGTTTACGGAAACCGGAGGAAGTGTTTAAGGTAGAGCCTACTCAGGGACTGATTAAAGAGGCAGCAGCTCAGAATATAGATTCTGATATTGTTCATGGATGTGTTATAAAGAATAATGCAGATGTGAATGCATGCTGTGATAAATCTACCTTGTGAAGCAACTAACTCTTATTTGCACTGAATTGGATTTTTTTTTATACTGTTCTGTATTGAAACATACAGTACAGTTGCTTTTGTAGCTTTAACATGTTACATGATTTTAATAATGTAGGTTGTGATATTAAGTGGGCCCGTTTGAGGTATGAAACTCCAGGGCTTAGGGTTAGTCCTTTTGATAATAGCAAAAAAGCACTTTTTACAGATTTCGCCTTGCTATTACAAACAACTGATAATAATAAACTTCGAATTAATTGGGTAATATTTTTCAGAGCTTCGTTAGAGAGCAGTAGTGAACGAAGGGGATCATGAAGATCAAGGAACACAGCAAACAGGTCAGGAGGACATTTTAAAGCAGAGTTCGGTTATAAAACAAAATGACAGGTTTTCAAGATGTTATGCAGAGCTGATTGATTGATCACCTGAAAATAGAAAGGCAATGGCATGATATTTTACTTGACCTGTTTCCTCCTCTTCCTCTGTTCCATAGCTAGACTGCAGAACAATATCTCCCACAAACAGCATCTAGAGGACATCACAGGCATGTAGAAAATGTTCTGTTGCCATAATGGTGCTTGTTGGTCTACATGCAAAATGCCATCTGTGAAGGAAAACGAACACCCTAAAGACACTAACCCGAGAGTGAAACAAGATGGTGGCAACATCATGCTGTGATGATTTCTTACAGCAGGGACAGAAATGCTTGTCAGACTCATCGGGAAGAAGGAATGAGCTCATACGGCGCAGCCTAGAAGAAACCCCATTAGAGACTGCAGTAGACTTGATTCTGGGGCAGAGAATCACCTTCCAGTCGGACAACAACCTTTAACATACAGCCAAAGCTACAATTGGGTTCTTTTAGACTAAGGCATGCTCCTCTGATTAAAATGAAGTTCATAGTCCACTGAGAATTTGTGTCAAGACCTTAAAATTGAGCAAACAAAAGAAAAATGTAAATCAAATCAATATTTGCTGTTATTAACTTTTGCCTCCAAACTAGCATCAATTCTTATAGGTACACTTGTAGAAAGTCGGGGATTTTGTGGGATTATAGTCAGGTGTATGATCAGCCAATTATACCATGATGACATGATCATCAATGTCACATGTAGGTTGAAACACAGTCATTAACTGAAACACAACAGCCGTGTAGGAGGCTTAAAACTGGGTGAGGAACAGCCAAGCTCTGGTACCAAGGTGAGGTGGTGGAAGATAGTTTCATGTTATGGCACAGCAACAAGAAACAAGGTAGTTATGCTGCATCAGCAAGGTCTCTCCCAGACAAAGCTTTTAAAGCAGACTGGAGCTTCAAGATGTGCTGTTCAAGCTCTTTTAAAAAAGCACAAAGAAACAGGCAACATTGAGCATCGTAGACACAGTGGTTGGCCGAGGAAACTTAGTGCTGCACATGAAAGATACATTAAGCTTATTACCCTTCAAAATCAGAAGATGTCCAGCAGTGCTGTCAGCTTAGAACTGGCAGAAACCAGTAGAACCCAGGTACGCCCATCTACTGTCTGAAAAAGTCTGGCCAGAAGTAGTCTACATGGAAGAGTTGTAGCTAAAAAGCCATACCTCTGACATGAAAACAAGGCCAAGCAACTCAAGTATGCATGGAAAAATAGGAACTGGGGAGCAGAAAAATGGCAGCAGGTGCTCTGGACTGATGAGTCAAAAGTTTTAAAATATTTGGCTGTAGCAAAAGGCAGTTTGTTCGTCGAAGGGCTGGAGAGCGGTACAAGAATAAGTGTCTACAGGAAACAGTGAAGCATGGTGGAGGTTAATTAAAAATTTGGGGCTGCATTTCTGCAAATAGAGTTGGAGATTTGGTCAGGATTAATGGTGTTCTCAATGCTGAGAAATACACGCAGATACTTATCCATCATGCAATACCATCAGGGAGGCGTATAATTGGCCCCAAATTTATTCTGCAGCAGAGCAATGACCCCAAACATACAGCCAAAGTCATTAAGAACTATCTTCAGCGTAAAGAAGAACAATAAGTCCTGGAAGTGATAGTATGGTCCCCACAGTGCCCTGATCTCAACATCATGGAGTGTGTCTGGGATTACATAGAGACATCATGTGTGGAAGCCTACATCCACAGATCTGTGGTTAGTTCTCCAAAATGTTTGGAACAACCTAGCAGCCGAGTTCTTGTACCTAGAAAAATTTATGCTGTTTTGAAGGCAATATCGGCGACTGGTTGGAACAAACTGAACTGAAGCTAGTGTACAGACAGTACATAGCCTGTTCCTCTGGGGATCACTAGTATATAGGGATATAGTGATCCCCATATATATATATATATATATATATATATATATATACACACTACCGTTCAAAAGTTTGGGGTCACATTGAAATGTCCTTATTTTTGAAGGAAAAGCACTGTACTTTTCAATGAAGATAACTTTAAACTAGTCTTAACTTTAAAGAAATACACTCTATACATTGCTAATGTGGTAAATGACTATTCTAGCTGCAAATATCTGGTTTTTGGTGCAATATCTACATAGGTGTATAGAGGCCCATTTCCAGCAACTATCACTCCAGTGTTCTAATGGTACAATGTGTTTGCTCATTGGCTCAGAAGGCTAATTGATGATTAGAAAACCCTTGTGCAATCATGTTCACACATCTGAAAACAGTTTAGCTCGGTACAGAAGCTACAAAACTGACCTTCCTTTGAGCAGATTGAATTTCTGGAGCATCACATTTGTGGGGTCAATTAAACGCTCAAAATGGCCAGAAAAAGAGAACATTCATCTGAAACTCGACAGTCTATTCTTGTTCTTAGAAATGAAGGCTATTACATGCGAGAAATTGCTAAGAAATTGAAGATTTCCTACAACGGTGTGTACTACTCCCTTCAGAGGACAGCACAAACAGGCTCTAACCAGAGTAGAAAAAGAAGTGGGAGGCCGCGTTGCACAACTGAGCAAGAAGATAAGTACATTAGAGTCTCTAGTTTGAGAAACAGACGCCTCACAGGTCCCCAACTGGCATCTTCATTAAATAGTACCCGCAAAACACCAGTGTCAACATCTACAGTGAAGAGGCGGCTGCGGGATTCTGGGCTTCAGGGCAGAGTGGCAAAGAAAAAGCCATATCTGAGACTGGCCAATAAAAGAAAAAGATTAAGATGGGCAAAAGAACACAGACATTGGACAGAGGAAGACTGGAAAAAAGTGTTGTGGACGGATGAATCCAAGTTTGAGGTGTTTGGATCACAAAGAAGAACGTTTGTGAGACGCAGAACAACTGAAAAGATGCTGGAAGAATGCCTGACGCCATCTGTTAAGCATGGTGGAGGTAATGTGATGGTCTGGGGTTGCTTTGGTGCTGGTAAGGTGGGAGATTTGTACAGGGTAAAAGGGATTCTGAATAAGGAAGGCTATCCCTCCATTTTGCAACGCCATGCCATACCCAGTGGACAGCGCTTGATTGGAGCCAATTTCATCCTACAACAGGACAATGACCCAAAACACACCTCCAAATTGTGCAAGAACTATTTAGAGAAGAAGCAGGCAGCTGGTATTCTATCGGTAATGGAGTGGCCAGCGCAGTCACCAGATTTGAACCCCGTTGAGCTGTTGTGGGAGCAGCTTGACCGTATGGTACGCAAGAAGTGCCCATCCAACCAATCCAAACTGTGGGAGCTGCTTCTAGAAGCGTGGGATGCAATTTCTCCAGATTACCTCAACAAATTAACAGCTAGAATGCCAAAGGTCTGCAATGCTGTAATTGCTGCAAATGGAGGATTCTTTGACGAAAGCAAAGTTTGATGTAAAAAAAATCTTATTTCAAATACAAATCATTATTTCTAACCTTGTCAATGTCTTGACTCTATTTTCTATTCATTTCACAACGTATGGTGGTGAATAAGTGTGACTTTTCATGGAAAACACAAAATTGTTTGGGTGACCCCAAACTTTTGAACGGTAGTGTGTGTATGTATATATATATATATATATATATATATATATATATATATATATATATATATATATATATATATATATATCCCTATATACTAGTGATCCCCAGATTTCCCCCAGAGGAACAGTCTATGTACTGTCTGTACACTAGCTTCAGTTCAGTTTGTTCCAACCAGTTGCCGATATCTCCGCTGATTCTGTCAGACATGCAGGAGAGATGGAGACAAGCTATGGAGTTGGCTTTGTTGTGAAGCAACCAGCTCTAGAGGCACCAGCAACCATGACACCACATCAGCTCCTGGGACTAATTCTTGTGTGCTGACTTGTCAGAACGTAAAGTAAGGGCCCTCAGTCATCTAAAAAATGCACAGACCCATATCAACCACCCACAGTTTAAAATATAGTTGTCTCTGCAGCAAGAATCCTCTCCCTCATACATAAACACTTGCCTCCAGTGTGCACCAGCCAACGGCTGCTGCTGCCTAAAGGGTCTGTGTCCTCCAACAAGGCCACCAGTTCTCCCTCCAGCAGGCTGAGATCCTGCTCCTGACAGCCATTACACTTCCTCTTCAGCTGGTAGAGGCGGTTCGGCGGGTACTCCGCCAGCAGCAAGGCGCGCTGTTCCTCTGTTTGATGCTGCACCTCCTGCGCCTGGAAGACAGAGCAGTACAGAGAAGTGTTGGTGTAAATATTTGCTGTGGGTATTTGCTGTATGGTGCTACATAACAGAGTTGTCAGTAATCGGAATATGAGGAAGAACTGAACAGGAGGAAGGTGTTTCAACTTATGTTCTCACATGTCCAAGCACAAATAAATTTATGTACAAATAAAATCAGAAGATTACATGTACAAATATTTCTGCACATTTTCTCTTAAAGTTTGATGACAAACAAAAAAATGGATTTAGATTCTAGCTTGAAGAGTAGAAAAACTCCTTTATTTGCAAACCTTTATGTGACTCAAATGATCTCAAGTAGCCAATCAGACATGAACAACATTGAGCTCCTTTCTACTCAGTATGAACTAAAATACCTAAATTGTGACTTAGTCAACTGCCTAAAAAACCTATCATGTATGATATCAGTTATAAACTATTTTAGCGCAGATGTGTTTGCATATAAATAAAGGATAAGCAATTCCAGAGAAAGGTTTAAACCTAGGTTATTCTGGACATGAATGTGATCAGGACTATGGACTGTGGGCTCTTTCTTTTAGGATTTGATGTTTTGAATGTTTATAGAAACAGCTTCCATGACTTTCAAATCTAATAATTAGATGCACAAGTCTGAATTTATGATGATGTTTTCTAATCCACATGAGGTCACACATTAGTACACCACCAACTGATATCTGGGGACCAAGTTGGATCTCAACCACACACTTTTTTCACTATAAGAAAGCTTCTGGAAAAATTCTGGTTGGATATTTGGACACAAATGTATTGATTTTGTTTATTCTGCATTTTCCATTGAGGGAAACATATCTCTGTACACAAACAAATTTTTAATAAAAAGAGAGATCAAAGGTTCAGCTAGAATTATGCCAGAAGCTGGCTGACAGCTATGAAAGACTTGCTAAGCGACAGTTAACCAACATTTTGTGGATGTGTGTATTTATACGTATTCAAGTCTGTGTGTAACTTTGACCCTTCAGGTATAAAAACCTAAAAGCTAAAATGACATTTGCTTTATGAGTGTATGTTAATTAGCCAGCTGTTTAATTGAAGTACACAAATTGATCTGCATAAACGCTGGACTATAGCAGCAATGAAATAATATGTGATTACTTTTATGGTCTTACCGCTGTTTTTTTGTCTCTTTGCCTTTCAAAACTGACTTTTCTCTCCATTAACTTCTGTGCATTATCTTTGACAAATGTCAAACTGTTCAGCTCATCCATGAGGCTGTTCTGCACTTCAGTGATGTTTGACAGTGGAGGCTGGTAAGTACAGAAAAACAAAGCTTAGATGAATTTCAAATGAATGAATAAAACTACATATAATTATATGTTTGATTTGTGTGAAGCTCACAGGCAGCTGGTGAACAGTCGGAGCACCAACCAACGCTTTACCCATCAGTCCTCTGAGCAGGGTCACCAGATACAGCACGCAGTTTGTCAGGATGGTATAAGTCGCCATGTTGAACCTCTGCAACTCCTCCACTAACAAAGCATTGATAGCTTCATAGTCCCTCTTGGCAGGACCAGGAGGGGCATCTGATGCTGGTGAAGAGGTGGAGGACGAGGTGGAGGAGGAAGAAGAGGATGAAAAAGAGGAGGAGCGCTCCAGGCGGCAGCAGTAATCCAGCAGCTTGTCATAACGCTTCTGGATGAGCTTCTGCGGGGCCGTGAACATACCCTGCAGAGAGGTGAGGGGGAGCAGAACCAACTGCTCCATTTGCTCTTTCTAAATGGGGAGGGAATTTAGAAAAGAAAGCTGAAGATCAGTGTGAATATTTTCATGGCATATTTTTTATTAAATACCATGCATATTTAAAGCCATTTTTATTTGGCTTGATGATGATTTATCTGAGCGGGGTGTTTTTTTTCCCCAGAGTGAAAGGAAGATACAACTCTTAAGTTCTCTGATCTTTAAAAATAAAAATTTGCAAACATTTTTTGCACAGCACTTTCTTGATTGTACCATTTCAGAATATTGAAAAATTACTAGGAGCAGGGGGAAGATATAAAACTGAGAAATTTTGATTTACACAAGTTTGAAAACTTATTTGGTACTATTTCTAAACAACTCCTGGTGTCCAAAATCATCAATTTAAACTGTTGTAGCCAGATAATCAAGTAATTCAAATGTGTCTCAGCTTAGCAAACGTAGGAAGCTGGTTAAGATGTTCAAGAACAACCCAAGAACCAACAAAGCTTAGGCCCCGAAGTTGGAATACCAGAATCACCATCCACAGTGAAGCAAGCTTAATTTATTTCTTTTAAGCTAGTTTAACATCAATGTTGAATTAGATGCTACTGATCAAGAAAGAAGCCCCTTCTCCAAACTCAACACCTTCACGCTTAACTGAAAGTTGCAGGAGTGGTCAACGTTGGACATTCAAACTGAAGCCGGCTGTGCCAACTATCAAGCATGATGGTGATGGGTGCATCATGCTGTGGGGCTGTATAGTTGTCAGTGGTACTGGGTTGCTGCATTACGTGGGGGGAATAATTATACTGTGCCTCAATTCAACACCTGGATGGTTGGACTTTGGATAGAATTTGATGTCACTGAAATTAAATCAACACTGGTTCTGGCATCAATAAATCAGGAAGGGACCAAAACAAGTTTAAAAGAACTTGACCAGTTCTGCCATAAAGACTGGTCCAAATATGCATCCAGAATTTAACCAGAAGCTTAGACTAAATGTAAGTGGGGTGGTAAGCATATACATTTGAGTAAGGGTGTATGATTTTGACCCACAACAAATTCCAATGTTTGCACCCAGCTGTTGTTTTTCATAAAACCCTATAAGGTATTTATTGTATAATAATTTGCCCCCTGGAAAAAGAATGGTTCAAATAAATCATTAAAACCTCAAAGTTGATGTGACTTTCATTCCCAGGATGAGCATATGTATAGTAAACGTCTGGCGCCAACCGTATATACAGTATAAACATTTACTTTCTGTCTACTCTGAGTTTTAAGAGCTTTCCGATGATTCCATAAAAAAAGACCACTTGATATATTTCTTTCAGAGGTGGTTTGAGTAGCGAAAGATTGTAGCCTATTCAAGTAAGAGTAGCATTACTTCAACATATTTTTGCTTAAGAAAAATTTTAAAGCAGCCATCCAAGAAATTACTCAAGTAATAAGTATTTGGGAAGTATTTGGTAAAAAAAGCTACTTGAGTACTAATATTTGAGCCAATATTTTGAAAATGATGCCATCAGACAGACAAATATATAAAGTTATGGGCAAATTCTAGTATTTAAAAGACTGAAATGATTTTTTTTTTTACATGAATAAAAATACAAAATAAATTTTAAGCAAAGAAATACTTTTCTAAGTTAAACTTTTCAATATAATACCCATACTTACAGTAGGCAATGTAAATATATATTTAGTACAAGGTAAAAAATAATTCCAGTGACAATTTATGGACCTTAAAATGCAACAAAAAGCTCGTCAGATTACGCAAGAAAAACAAAACTTGATACAGATGGTCTCCTTTGATAAACTGCAGGTGTGTGTCTGGTGTATTTTTTGTTAAAACATGCTTGTTCTTCATTCAATTAAGTTACTGGTAAAATATTTGGTAGAACATCCAGATTTTTATACTCAAGTAAGAGTAGCATTACTTCAAAATAAAATTAATCAAGTAAAAGTAAAGAGTATGGTGTAGTAAAACTTACTAAAAGTACATTTACCCCAAAACCTTACTCAATTAAATATCACTGAGTAAATGCAACTAGTTACTACCCACTTCTGATTTATTTTAGTAGTGCTTGCAAAGCAACAACAATGATCTCAGATAAATGCTTAACTTTTGACATAAATAGCTGAAATAATCAGATTTGCAAGCAGATAAAAAAGAAAAAAGAAAAACGACTGGGGACTGAAACATGCCAGTATTCTTTTTGCTACAGTTAAAAAAGCAAACTTTTTTATACAAAACAAGTCTACGGGTTTTCTGCTTTGAGAAAATGTTCAGCCTTCACCTGCTGTTGGCTGCTTAAAAGAAGCTCAGTCTAGAAGACACTGCAGTATTCAGAAAGAGAAGGACAAGCAGGTTGTGGCCACAGAGAAGAAACAGTATGTTGCAAAGAGGACAGGAAACTGTCTGGAAACTGAACGTTGAGCCATAATCAGATGGGAAATGGGAAGTGTGGGAGAAAAAGTGGAACCAAGCAAGAAGCACATATTTGCAAATTGCAAAAGTGCAGCAGACGCCGTACTTACAAAGTGCTTATAAGGATCATTGCCGTTTTTGTGTGACGACCCATTTGTGTCTGCTTTGCTTGGATCCTTGATGATGGTTTCCATGTCGTTCACGTTCTGAACAGCAACATGTACCATCTCCTGCAGAGACGTTAGGAGGCTTTCAGGGAATTGACAGGATATTTAAAATAATTTCTTCCTTCTCAAATCTATCCTATTTTTTAAAGTTTGTTATGAGGACTGGAACAAGTGGTCATAAATGTGGCAGTCACAATTGGCACCCCTGTTTCCCACGACATTTGGAAGTGAAAAAGGCTCGCGGCATCATAGATGCATGAGGTGCTTTTTTATATTTTCATCTTTAGTTTTACTTCAAACCCAGCTGGAATAGTAACAAACACACTAGCTAACTTTTGTTTCTCATCTGAAAATAGTACATAGATTCAGTTAATTCCAGTCTACTAAACATCCCTAGAATTAGAACCAAACATGGAGAAGCAGCTTTCAGTTTCTATCCTCCTCTAATCTGGAACAAACTTCCAGAAAACTGCAAAGCGGCTGAAACACTGAGTTCTTTTCAATCACAACTAAAAACATATCTGTTTAGAGCTGCATTTGAGTGATGTTTTCATGTTTCATGTTTTTTGTGTGTGTTTCTTGCTTTATTGCTGTTTTTACTTCATATGCTTTGTCTGCTTTTTACTGCTATTTTTTTACCCCCTAATCATGTAAAGCACCTTGAATTACCTTATTGTTGAAAGTGCGCTATACAGATAAAATGGCCTTGCCTTGCCTAAAATCCCAAGAGAGTTCAGCATATGGTATGCGTTTATGCTTGCAATGGTACAAAAAAAACATTTTTTATTGCCTTATTCCCAAACACCCAGCTGGCACATAGATAGCATATAATTATTGTTATAAAGAATTGGCGACCATAAGATGCAGCTCTAACTGAGTTTTGGGCAGATTTATCTTACAATCTTTGCACTGCACCTCACTTTACATGGTGGCAAGATAAACATTTGACCTCATCCAGCCTAGTGAGAAAAAGTAACAGGCCTCTTTTTCACAATATACCTTTTGTCCCAGTTGAACAAAAATGTTTTGACTATAAATGAGACATTGTTAGACATTATATTTATTTTGAATAGATGGTTAGAGATGAGAG
The DNA here is from genome assembly GCA_963556495.2 of Valencia hispanica. Classification (NCBI taxonomy): domain Eukaryota; kingdom Metazoa; phylum Chordata; class Actinopteri; order Cyprinodontiformes; family Valenciidae; genus Valencia; species Valencia hispanica. Next base: position 34,318,511 of record OY747703.1, read on the forward strand.
GGTGTTGTGCAAACAGGGATTTTGGTCAAGCTATTCATTTCTAACACTGGATTTCGCATGGCATAAAGGTACTTAAATTAAAGGTTTGATTTTTCTACATGTTTCAGTGTGAGATCATGCTGTTGCTGCAGTAAAAAAAAAAGTTAATTAGTGGTTTAAAGCTTTTTAGACATCTTTACAGTAAATGTGGCAGGCACAGTTAATAAGGATCATTCTCACAGATTAATCCTCACCTGAGTGTATTGCACATAACAATTAACATTCTTGACCAGTTGTCTCACAGCTTTCTCCAGACTCCTGAAAAGTTTCTCTTCCTTATCGAACACTTCATCTCTCACCTGCCAACACAGTCACAGGTGAATCAATGCTCTGCCTTGTTCAGCTCTTAAGCCTAATCACTGATCTGTTTCTATGTCTGCAAAGAGGGAAGGAGAGACAGTTTGTTGTTACCTGTGGTTCCACTCCAGTGAGAATCTTGAGATATCCTGCAAACCTGTCTCCTTTCTTCCGGAGGGAATGGATGTTTATCTTGTTTAGTTTGCCCCTCAGCGTGCCTTCATCATTTTCTAACCTCTTGTACTTCATAACTAATGTTTGAAGGGAAAACAGAATTTGGTTGATGGAGACAGGGAATGAGAGTAAATATACACATTTAATTAAAAAACTAATTACATTTGTAATGTTTCGGATGTGAGTAAAATCACACCTATATCTTTCCGTCTCCTGAACTCATTGATGTTGACGTTTATAATCTTGGCAGCGGTGAGCGCCTCCTGCAGGGGCAGGTAGTCAATGTGGTCTTCAGGGGTGGCCTGCCAAAGTTCCCCCAGAAGCAACGGATATTTCATGATCCTCTGGACTGGTTTAATCAGCAGGGAGCCCATGTCCAACAAATTAGGTTTTCCTCTGTGGGAACACACATTTAATTTAGTGAACGATAGTAATGATAAGTGGAAAAAGATAATAGTAAGAAAACCTTAATAAAAGACTCTACTTACTCTTGGTCATAGATTTTTCTGCGATAAAAAAAGCAAAGTTACAGATTGAAGTTTAATTTTAGGTTGCAAATAATAACAGTAAACTATTATTTGTTCAATCCAATGAAACTTACTTCAACGCTAAGATACATGTAGTAAAATGTTGTTTTATTTCTTCCTCCTTCTCATAGGCTTTCAATGACGTGTTGGCATCATCATGGTGGTAACAATAAATCTTATATACATCTTCTAAAGCTGCCTTTGCATGGATAAACACTTCCCCTGAAACAAACAAGGAAGAAAGACCTTCCTTTTACTGCTACAGCAACAGTCAACAATAAATAAAGAGAAAGTCAGGAACTGTAATAGCTGCACCTATGACGACTGCTTCTGGATCTGGGTCAGACATGGCCACATGCAGTCTGTGAAGAAGAGCTGCGGACACCTCACACACCGTCTCCATGTTGGTAAAAAGTCGGTCTACATCAACAACCTGGCAAAAAATACGGGAAGATATTGTGCTGATTAATAACTACAGCATTCAGTATTAAGATCAAATGAAAAATGACCCATGCTATCCAATGGCGCTAAAGTAGGGATGTCCCAAACATTTCAAGGAGCCTTTAAGCTTCGTTTTGAGTGTTTAACAATCAATCTATTTACATGTGGACAGCTTGCCCATCTGTGTTTCAAACCATGTGCATTCATTTTTCCGGAGTAATGAATCTGAAATTTTGCATTAATGTTCTTCAAAATACCTTTACTAATAATGACAGGAATTAGAAATGTTAAATACTGTATCAGAATTGTGTTACTAGCGCACATGTAAAGAGACTGAAAATGCAATGTTACATAGTGTAGTAAATGGCTTGTTTTTTAAATTTCCAAATTTTGATAATACAAAGAAGTGTGACAATATTTGTAATAAATCAAAAGTGAATCCAGCCAGGTCTTTATTAAGGATTTATGTGAACAAAAACAGCGTCGACCAATGTACCTTCTATTTTTTATAACATCTGCTAAGCAAATATCTACTATCAGTAACACTGGGATTAAAACTGTGATTGAATTAAGGAGAATGTTAGGGTTAAATCGGTTACGGTTAAATTGTAAATAACTTTGGCATATAAGAGACTTAAAGTTATCACTCTCCAACCTGTACAACTCGAAGAGGCTGGACGACTTCTCTTATACACAGTTCCAAGTCAGTGAGGAAGTCCTTTTCAGTTTGCACGAGCTCCTTTATCACTTTCGCTCTGCGGCTCATCTTCCTTGACCGAATCTCCTCCACGTCCAACACCGGAGAAGGGAGAGCTGACAGGTCATGTGGCATCAGTTTCTCTATGGGGAAAATTATTTTTAAATGAGTCTAAATTTAGAGATTTAAATAATAATAATTTTATTTGATATCATTACAAGATAAAAAAATAGCCTTTGGATTGGAGAGTCCTTGAAATTAATACAAAACTAAACACACGCTTAAAGAGATTACTGAAATGCAATGTTACTATTTACATTTTTGGAATGATTGTATTTTTATTAAACTAAATTAGAAGAGAAACTCTACATTTTCCACTCTGGGATGCCTTTCTTCTACAATCAACTTGACACCTGATTGAAACTATGTCACTATGAACGAATTATCTTCAAATGAAAGCCAAAGAGCCTCACTTTAACATGTCAGTCAGGCTCACTCACTTCACAGTTTTTTAAATGCTCTTATGCCTAGACAATCTGAGGCTGTTCTTTGCTTTGCATTGCATGCCGTGAAGTCTGTTTAAGGAAGAGGAATGCTTCCTCGCTGCCTAATCGATGCCAAGTGCTGCTTCCTCCTCTGGAGGGAGAGAGCAATGAGAAGGAGATAGAAGGCCCCGAGCATTGTGTCAGGTTACGAAACTAATCAGGTTGCTGATGCAATCCTGCTGTGCAGATCTCAGGCATCCCATCTGCTCAGATCTTTCAAAGTGTGTGTAGGGCACACAAAACTCACACTCAAAAATTAATAATGTTATCCACCAAGTCACACAGAATGAGTGAAAAAGCACACACAATCGTCATGACTGCATGCAGACAGTATTATCCCTTACTGCTTCAAGCCATACATAACATAAGAGTTTAAGTTTTTATAAGGACTACTTCAGATCAGGCGGAGCCAAGAACACAATTTAGAAAATTATTCTGCATAGAACTATCCGGTAACTTGTTCAGGGATTCCAGTTTGAATTTATGATAGGTTATTGTATGTGGGACTTCCTACTTATTGCATAAAACAGGTAAATGTTCCACAAAAACGTGAGCAGATGTGTTGCACGTGCAATATTTGAATTAACTGCTTCAAATGTTATTTTGTGAGAATTTACAAATGAAACAAGCAAAATAAAGTATTTGATAAAAATGCCATAACAGTATTTCACCTGCCTTGGTGAAGCCTAGTAGGATGGATCATGTGATTGTGGTCAGTAGGTAGTGCCAAATGATGAATTCAAGCACAATCCAGAAGATAACATGGCAGAAACAAAGAACTGAGCTCACTCTACCTGCAACACTGTGTTGCTGCGCTAACTTACACTTAAAGCTACAAGACTCAGAAACTAAACATATATCTTTGTGTATGCATTGATATTTTTATATATATATATATAATTATCTAAGGAAACTGTTGCTATTTTGCATTGATTTAAATGCTGGTCTTGTCATATTTAGTAGCAGAATGAGACTTCTCTATTTTTCATTTAAAATGTATTTGATAATATAAACATTTGAAAAGGGAAACATACATTATGGATCATAACACTGCTTATAATTTTTTAGATGAAATTAACTAAGAAAGAACATACTTTGGTTAGAACATATAGAAAAAAAGACAAATTGCTTATTGTTTGAAGCAAGGTAAAACAAAGTAAGAACCTTGGATAACAATGATGCTAATTTTTTGGCATGTAGCGCAGTTTATCATTATTAACATTTAACTTATAATAATGTAATAAATGTTAGGGGTTTTTCAACAAACACTTTCTACAAAATATTTAGTTTAAGGTTGGAGTCCTTTTCTGCATGCTGTATCATTTCAAAGATTAGTGTTGAGGAGCAGAGCTAAACTTTGAGCTTGTACCTGTTGAGTCCGTCCACTGTTGATTTTGGGGTCTATTTCAGGATCCTCTTGTAGAAGCTAATCCTCTTGTAACCATTAGCTTTTGTATAAATCATTTTCTTTAAAAATATGCAAATATTTTAAAGTTTTTAATCCTCCCTCTATGAGTGAAATGTTTCTCGTGACACAAGTCTAACATTGTAAACAATCCACTCACATCCTTATCAGTTGGAGAGATGTTCTATAAACACACCTTTGCTCACTGCAGTCACAATATTTTTTTTGTCGTTACTGTTTTTAATTTAATCTTAAAGACACCGTAGTGGTTGAGATGTGAATTTATAAATCTCAGTTGCTGATTGCTGAAGATTTTTTATAGGTTTTCAAGCAGGTTATATAGAATCCATTAACACTGCTCTTGATATAAAAAAATAATAATTCTTTACCTTGGTCTTCCAGCTCTTAATGTGACCACCACTGTTCATGCTTCATGCTTTGGTCTCGTCTTACAGTATATCTCTTTCTTATGTAGATCACACTGAACTCAATTTTGCTGATGGGTGACCAGGCGACAGTGGCTCAGTGGGCAGAGTAGTTGGCTTATAACCGGAGGTTTGATGCCAGCTTCTGCCTGTCACATGTCGCACATTGACATGGCACTTAAACCCAAGTTACCCAATTCACACACCAATCTTTGTATCGGTGTATAAATGTGAATGTGGCTCCAGTGTAAGCCACCTTGAATGCTCAGCATGATCATTTGACGTCTGCATACATAAAATGATAATTTTCTGTTTACATAGATGCTGGGTTTTGGCTGCTGTGACAGAGGTTGAGTAGTTTTAATGAAACATTGGATCAAAAACTGTGAAACACAGTTACTGGGTTATGCTGTATGATGCTGCTAAGGTCAGTGGGTTGTGTCAATGACTATTTCAAACTACAGAAAGAGTTTATTTTCTTTAAATACAGTTATCCATTACCAGCTAAATAGTTTGCACCAGAGCCAGTTATGACATCAATACAGAATGTCTTATTAGACATTGTGAGATTTTTTTAATTTAATTTATTTATTGTTTTTATCCACTAAATTCCAGTATTACTTGTTAAGTTAACCAGGTTATGGGTAGTTATTTTCATTCAAGTCATTAGAAGCCTAGTCTGACATTAGTCCCTCTAACCCAGGACTAGATTGGTCCGTATTTGTCCCAGGAACAAGTTAACAAAATAACCTATATGTTTCTGTTTTAAGACCAGAAGTTTTAAGAAAATATAGGGAGTGTTGCTATTGGTATCTTTGAAGGAGGTGCGGACATCCACGGCTCAGGTGGGAGAATTTGTGTACAGGACAGCTATTATTCACTCATACCACAAATCATGATGGTGACAGCACTATAATGTGAGATGCTTTACCTCAGCAGTGACAGGGAAACTTGTCAGAGTTGATGGGAAGAAGAATGGCGCTGAATACAGAATCATCTTCAAAGGAAACCAGTTAAAAGATTGCAAATGACTTGAGTCTGGGTCAGATAAATTAAAAATGTATAGTGCGCTATTTGGAATTCAATATAAAAAAAAAAATCAGAAACCATTTCTCATTTTCTTTCAGTTCAAAGCTATAGAGTGGTGGTTAAGGCATAATGATTTTACTGTGGTCCTTACATGAAAATGTGAAAAATTCTAAGGTGTCTCATGTTTTTTAAAAGATGCTGTAAATGTTCGACAAATGTACATTCCTTGGTTTGAGCTTGTATTACAATAAATATATATATAGTGTATAAGTCCCAAATACATACACAGTAACTAGTTATTCAACAGTAATGAGAACTGTCATGTGTCAGCATTAGTTGTCACTCTTTAAGAAATATCCCATATATGAAAACCTGTACCTGTGAGAAAAGAGGCCTAATGAGAGTTTGAGTTTGTTTTTCTCAAACTTGCTGCAATTTGACAATTCAATTTTAAAACTGACGAAAAAATCTGGCTCATGTAAGCTTCACGTCTTGTTGTTACAGGAGTATAAACCCTTTAATTTTTGTGACATTTTAAATTTGGAAGAATAGTGTTCTGTTTGGTATGGTTTGTGGCGCGGGAGTTCCCATGAAAGTGGAGACAAGGGTTTTCTCTGTTCAGGCCAGTGAAAGGGATCCAATATACTAGTCCGGAAAGAACACAAAAAAACTGGAGTATTGTGTTGCACTGTTAGGAAAAATGAGACTTTGGCCTGTGCCACACACCAAAGGGAAATTTGTCACTCCAAACAACAGCAATTCGAAAACTAAATACGCAGAAATGAATTACTATTGGTTACTATAGGTGGGTTACAGTCCTAATTATCATAACACAGCAGCATGGTAACCTAGATTTTCTTTTTAATCAAAGTCACACAAAGTTAAAGTTACCAAACATAACCAATAAATCACAAAATGCCAATTGTCGCTTGTGCCTGAAGAGGATAACTGGTTCTGAATGCATGCAATATGCTAGTGAATTATTATGCGAACATTAAAGTTTACTAAGGCCTTCACATTTACAGGCACTTAAATATGTGTTAAAAATGCTTTTTTATTGCAGGCTCATATTCTCACAAAGACAAATTAGCATCAGATTCTTGCCAATAAGATTCAGAGATTTGTTATTACTTGAATCCTCAACCACTCTTATTTTTAACAGTTTTACTTGTTATAAAGCATTTTTATCAATATTATCTATCAATAAAATATAGATTTTGGCAGGTCCCCCCCCCCCAGCCAAACATGGGTGAGTCATTCTTTCTTGAAGCTAATTCTTCACTTATGAAGATCAACACAGAGATGCTTCTTTGAATGGCATGTCCTCCTGTCTTTCCCATTTTGACAAGAAACTAACTAAATGTGTCTCAATATTTTGTCATATTTTTACCCCAGGAAACCAGAGACCCATAACTAATTAAAAGTTCCCAAAAATGGTAGAATAAACAAAAACGCTTGAAATAAACAAATGTTTAGGTATTGTAGGGTTCGATACATATCTTAATAGAAAAGTCTTTAAAAAGAGAGAAATAGCCCTTTCCATATTTTTTAAACATATTTTCTTGACTGAATGTGTGTAAAAAGAAATACTAGAAAACGTTGTGTTTGGGGCGCAATTATTAGATCACCTTTTCTCCTTTCTTTTCTATATGCTCATGCCACTCCCAGATAGAAAGTCGCCCTGGATGGTGAGTCATATGACCCATATCAAAGACTGCAACTGATTAGGCATACTGATGTCATGTCTCCATGGCTGCTTTAGACAAACCCGTTTGACAAGCAGATGAGAGTGGACTTTAAGAGCAGAAGCTCACATGTTTCCTCTTTCAGTGAAGTCATCGTTCTGTCAATATTTGCATTGGTAATACCCCTGTAAATATGTAATACTGCTCATCAGCTGAATCTAAAACAGGGTGGGTTAATGGTTTACTGAAAACACCTCTGTGTGTGTTTTTGACAACTCTCCCCACCATGATGCAGGCTGGACTAGAAAACATTGCAAAGGAGCAGAGAGTGGCTAAGTTTTATAGGTAAACAGAGCTGCTGCTGATAAGGACAGCAAGTGTGTGTGTGTGTGTGCGTACATGTATAGCTAAACTTGTGTGGACCGACCTTTGACAGGCCAGCAGCATTGTGTGGACATTTGTAGTTGTGAGGACATTTTGCCTGGTCCACACAATGTTTAACAAGCTGTTAAACTCTACTAGTTAGGTTTAGAGGTATGGTGTGAATTAGGTTTAGGTTAACGTTAGGGTTAGGCATGTATCACTAATGGTTAGGTTTAGGGAAAATGTTTGGGTTAGGCATCCATGGAAAAAATCCATGGAAGTAAATACAATGTCAACATAAGTATAGCAAGACAGGAGTGTGTGTGTGTGCGTGTGTGTTTGTAAAACATCTGTGAAACAGGCAGAACCTTTAATTTTAAACAAAGAGTAAAGGGTCAGTGTGTCATGAGATATGCATTGTTCACAAAAGAGGAAACAGAGGAACAAGTGCTGCAGGAAAGCCAACATACTTCAGCTCCCTCAGTGTGACTGTAACCCCCTGCTAACAGCTGATGTCATTTTGCCTGAAGTGCAGCATTCCCAGCGGCTGACTGCACTCTAGGACAGGTGGAGCCAGTTTTTTCTGAAGCATGAATATGTGTTTAAATGAATCGACCCTGTCAGCAGTTTTAATTTCATTATTAGTATTACTTTTGCAATGTATTTCTCACTTTTTACAAGTCAAACTCCTTTAAATTTTTTGTTGATTCTTTTTTATTTAGATATAACAGATTTAGGGACTAGTTGTTCTAATGTCCTAAATTTATAAAAACAAAATGAAATTCTTTTTCCAGTCTTCCCAGCTAATGTGTTGTTTGTGTGTCAGTCCGGAATACTTGGAAGGCCACTCCTCTGTGCCCAGGTATGGGGCACAGTTTGCATATGTGGCTTCATCCCTGAGGGAGTATCTTTCTCAGCACATAGTAACACAACAGGTGCCCAGTACAGAGCAGAGCACATGCACTGGCTGGTGCAGGGTTAAAATTATTCCCCTTAAGCCATGGATGCTGCTCTTAGAGCCTGTCTGTTGTGCATATATGATATCTCTAGGTATAAGTTTGAGCTTAGACACTTTAGTTGCTATAGTTTTGTCACCTGGGAACATCATTAGCCGCTGTACCTTTAAGTTTAGCGCTGTACTCTGTCTTGTCAGACTGACTCCTCCTCACCAGCGTCCCCAGGTTGATTTCACCTTTGGCCATGTCATCAGCCACTATAGTGTCCGTCTTTCTCCTCCCTAGGTGCCGCAGGAACACAGGCCGGTTTCTTCTCTTTATCGTTCTTTCCTTGTCCTTCTCACTCCCACCTGCCTCCCTGGGATCCATGGTAAGCCTGTCAGGTCCCCCTTTCCTCAGGTCAGTGAAAGAGAACAGAGGGTTAAAAAAAGAGAGAGAGATATATAGAGAGAGAGAGACTGCCTGGGAAGGGCAGCAGGTGTACTGTTCACTGTGTCCTGACTGCCCGCTCTGCACAGGTAGCTCAGCTCCTCCCCATCTACCTGTCACGAGGACCACACCTCTGCACTTACTGCCTAGGCTTTCCTCCCTTTGGACCATCACATCTACCCACCAAAAGGACATCATGTACTTTGCCTTTTTTAGAAGGTTTGAAGAAAGAAAAACTGTTCAAGTAATCTCCTCACTCCAACACTTTAATAAAATAGAAAGAAAAAATACCTCTCACTTACTGACAAGGTGCCAGCTGCTGATGAGGAAGTTAAATAAGGTAGTCATGCAAATGGCCTGGCTTTAAAACACACTGGGAAATTTAGCTTCATATTCACACAATACTGAATGAGAGCCTTTTCAGAGGTCCTCTGCTTTTAACCATAAACAGCTTTACAGGTGCATCTCTACAAATTACAATATCATTCAAAAGTTCAGTTATTACACAAATTCAATTCAAACAGTGAAACTTATGTTTAATAGATTCAGTACAAACAGAGTGATCTATAAGTGTTTATTCCGGTTCATTTGGTTCAAACACTGTTTCCATCATGGGAGAAGAAGTGGAGGTGGTTGAGGAGTATAAATACCTCGGAGTTCACCTTGACAACAGACTGGACTGGAGACTGAACAGTGAAACCGTCTACAAGAAGGGACAGAGTCGACTGTACTTCTTGAGGAAGCTTAGGTCCTTCAAGGTTTGCAGCAAGATGCTGCAGGTCTTCTACAAGTCTGTTGTGGAGAGTGTAATCTCTTCAGCCGTCATCTGTTGGGGTAGCAGCATCAGAGCCAGGGACTTAAAAAGGCTAACCAACCCGATAAAGAAGGCTGGTTCTGTTCTTGGGACGACTGTGGAACATCTGGAGATGATGATGCAAAGAAGGATTCTTCATAAAATCAAAAAAATTATAGACAACCCTGAGCATCCTCTTCATGAGAGAGTCTTACAACAACAGAGCGTCTTCAGTCGGAGGCTTCTTCAGTTTCGCTGCAATACAGACCGCTACAGGAAATCCTTCCTGCCCACAGCCATCATCATCTACAACAACTCCTTAAAGAATTAAATATATGAGCTATACCAACACTTAATTTCCCTCTGGGATCAATAAAGTATTTTTGAATTGAATTGAATTTGGAAGGATATGGCTGGTAGCTAATTTGATACCCCAAAATCCCGTTTCTCAGAAAATTAGAATACACAAAAATAACTGTAAGATATCATTTTTAATGCAGAAATTTTGCCCTACAACAAAATATGACCACATGCTGTGCAGTATATACCCTTGATACCTGGTTGCATGAGCTACTGCATCAACGCAGCGTAACATGGACATTATCAGTCTGTAGCTCTGCTGAGGTGTTAGGAAAGCCCAGGTTGCTTTAGTGCCTTTTGGCTTGTCTGTATCGTTGAGTCGGATGGATCTCTTTTTCCTCTTGATGATAATCCACAGATTCTCTGTAGGATTCAGGCTATGCATATTGTTGGTCTGTTTATCACATTGATACCAAGGTGATTAAAGCAGGTATTGGTACTTTTGGCAGCGTGGACAGGTACCAAGTCCTGCTGAAAAATGAAATCAGGATCTCCATAAAGTTTGTCAGCAGAGGGAAGCATGGAGTGCTGTAGGATTTTCTAGTAGACATCTTTGCTGACTTTGGACTGTTGACCAACAATCAGCAGATGACCTGACACCTTAAATCATCACTGATCGTGGAAACTGCACATTGAACCTCAAGCAACTTGGCAGACAGTGCGGCTTTGATTTCCAAATGACAAACACATTTTGCTCTCATCTCAAAAAGGAACTTCATACCACTGATCATTTCTGTCTCTTAACACAAGAGTGGAAACTCTTGAAGCCTTGTACCTTTAAATGTACTTGCATCTCTTTCTGTGAATAAAGCTATAATACATTGAACATAAATTTGCATTTCAACCGCAGATTTAATCAAGCAGCTGCATGACAGCCATGTATTTAGTATCTTCCTGCTTTAACTCTTCTGGGTTAGCCGCACAGTGCCTGAATGTAAACTGACAGGGAGTCATCCACTTACAGGTAGTCTGATTAAGCCCATCTTGGAACTGATTGGGTTATTCCTTCAGGACTTAACTCATTAATGATTCAAGTGATGGCAAGGATTTCTCCCTCACGCTCCTTGACAATGCCATATTATTACTCTCCAAACAGCACTGTTGTTCTTTTTGCCCTCAAAGCAATAGGATATATTTCAAAGTGCTGTAAATGTATATGCGCCCATGAAGATTTCTTTTGTATTTGTTTTTTGTCAAATTTCAATGTTACTAATCATCAAACAAAGAGATAACATGATTTATGTCCGATGCTTTTAAAACAAAACTCAGATGAAGATAACCAAAGTAAAGGCAAAATGCAGTTTTCTAATTATATTTTCGTGTATTATGGGGAAAGGCAATCCATCCAAACTGGCTGAGTGGCGGAAAGTTTGTTTAATCCTTTTATTTTTAGAAAGCTGAGCTAAGTTTCATCAGCCACATCCTGATCTGATTATTATCCAACTTGAAGAATGAATAAATCACCTAAACAGAGACCTAAAAAGATCTAAGAAAGGAACACATCATGCCCTAAGCAAATGTCTCCATGGGAAGCATGCTAAAACAGGTGCAAAACAAAGTAATTGAGATATCAGTCAAAAAGGGTGACAGAGTCATTTAAGAAATGTTTGGGACTCAAGCAAATGACAGTGCGAGCCACTGTCTTCAAAATGGAGAACCACTGGAGAACCTTCCCAGCAGTGGCCAGCCTACTGAAATTACATCAGGAGTGCATTAACGATTCATCCAGGCAGTGACAAAAGAACCCAGAAAACATTTAATGCAATGTAGGCCTCAGTTAGGGTCTGTGTTCACAACCCAAATATAAGCAAGAGACGGGGCAAAAATGCTATCCACTGGTAAAAATCACCGCTGAAGTACCAAATGTGTTTGTTGGCAACTGTTTCACCAAAGGTTGGCACAACCTGCTAGTAGGGTTAATTAGCCAATTAATTTTCCCTATGGGGGTAGGTTGTTTTACATTTTTTCTCGTTAATAAATTAAATAATCATTTGAAAACTGCTTTTTACTCTGGTTATCATCATCTGAGTTTCACTTAAAAGGCAAAAAAAACTGAAATCATTAAAGCTGCAGTAGGTAAGTTGAGAGGAGAGGAGCCTTTGCTTGAAAATTTAAACCCAAACAAGCTTCACATCACTCCCCCTCCCTCTCTGATGCACTCAAGCCCCGCCTCCAATGCCCTCCTCCCCGTTTCGGCTGCTGCGCTACTGGCGTAACAACTGCCAACTTTCGTGAATATTTCCTAACAGTAAACCACATATGACAACATTAGCTGTGAGTGCACGGATGATCGCACACGCTGCGGAGGTTTACTGTAATACCTCCACCAAAAAAAAAAAAAAAAAAAAATTAATCAAGCAAGGGTAATTACCTGTCAAGCAGAAACATTGCCAACTCGGAATCGGTTTTAAACGCTTTCAGGTCCCGTAGCTCCCTCCACCTCTCAAAGGCTACGCCAATATTTACCCTCGTTTTATCTCGGGCTCAGTCAACTTCTTTCTTCTTAGCTTTTTCGTCCTCCTCGGCCATCTTCTTTTTTATTATCTTATTATCTTAGCCGTATATATGCTGTTGTTGGCAGCGGCGGTACGGGCAGTTTTTCTTTAGGTGACTGTTGCTCGGCCATAGCTAACTCCTAGCTTCTTGCAAAAGCGCAGCCAGTTACGTAGCGGAGCGAGGGGCGGGTCTCGTGTGTGTGTGAGGAGCAGTGTTGCCAACTGTCTCAGACAGTAGCTGAAGTTACCCCAGGAAGTCGCTAGATGTCGCCAGATAACGTCATGAATGAAACAGAAAGGAGGAAACAATGATATTTAGATTAGGATTACAAGGGTTAAACAATACATTATTTAAACAGGAGAAACATGCTACAGGTAAATGTGACTTCTGTCTTCATGAAGAGACAGTGGAACATGTTATATTACTTTGCCTGAAGTATACTGTTGAGAAACCTGGTACATTTACAAGATATCAAATTGCAACTGGACATCAAAGACCTTTTAAACAAAATTTAAAGTTCTGGGGAAATTTTTTTGTTGAGATATATCAAGAAGGCAAAATTAGTACAGATAATATAGTTATTTGTTTTTTAGTACTTTGTAAAAATAGGTAGGGTATACTTAGCATGCATCAAATGTTTCTTGCCAACTGCCATTAAACAGAAGTTAATTGCTTATGGTATTATTTTCAGTGGGGCTTTTGTGATAAGTTTTAAATGTCCTACGTTTTTGAACTCACCATACATTTCGAACGTTCCTTGAATGCACTAGGGTTGTGCCGACCATCGTGATGCCACGCCCCCCACCCTTTTCAGACACACTAATCCTATAGCCTCTTCTATAGTTTAACTAAAATCTTTGCAGGGACTGCTCTGTAAACATTGAGAATATAGGCTAACTAATGCGTATGTGCTTCACAGTGGGAAATATTTGTATATTTTTGTATTTATTTTTGCATGGTTTGTTTGTGTGGATTTGGTGTGTTTTGTTTGCATTTGTTTTCCCTCTGTGAAGCTCCAAGAGAAAAACTGAACTTGTCTGGATGAGTCGGGAGGAGGAGCGCAGCAATCCGCTGCTTTGTTAGGCTGCACATGAAAGGAGCTGAGGCAGGACAGAAAAACCCACTGGCCGGAACACCGCGAGCGATGACTTGCGCACACGTCACTAACAAAACTGCGAGCGGCAGACAGGTAGCCTCGCGCTACCTCGCCTGTGAGTACCGTTTCACCTCTGTTTTGAGAAGCGAGCGAGGACCGCCGCACAGGCTGTTACCTGGAAGGAGAACGACCTGGAGTAGTAGGTGGATCCTGATACAAAGACCGCCTTCCTGATGGGTGACTGAGGACAAAATCCGGACATCAAGTTTTATTTCTTTTTTTAACTTTCTGGCATCAGCGACTGGTCCACCACGAAAAAACATGTTCTTTACAGCTCGGTCCATCAGTCTCTTTTTTTCTTCTGCATTGACTATAAATGCGTGAAATATATTACAAGTTGAAACGTACAACGTATTACAACTTATAATGTATTAGTGTAGTAAAACAACGAAAGTACAGTTTACGAAATTAAGGTTTATCCTACTTTTATAAATAAAAATATATTTTTAGGCCTATATAAAGAGATATATAAAAATAGGCGACGGTATCATCATCCCACGCGATGTTTTAATGTAAACATCGTCAACTGCCAATTTGGGGAACATCGCCCAACCCTTGAATGCACCACAGGTGTGCGATGCAACGTAGTACAGACAAGCTTCTGCCTTAATTCCCGTTGAAAGATTGGTCTTATATACATGCAGATATATTTTTTATTTTTGAATTAACATGAATTACCTAACAACTTCGTTTGTGAGTGGATGAAATGAACCGAAAAAGGTTTATGATTGGTCAGTCGACATAATCTGATGCAGCATACACATGCGCAGATCATTCCCTTTCTGAGCGTCGGGAAGGAGCAAGCTGGGTCTCTAAACTGCCGGAAATATCGGCGACAAAGTTTCACAGAAAGTAGCTAAGGATGGTCGGAAATGTCGCTAGATTTGTCACTAGGCGCTTTTTGGAAAAAAAGGTCGTTAAGGGGGTCTGAAAAGTCGCTAAATTGGCAACACTGCTGGTACCCTGTCAGTCTGTACACCTGTATGTCTGTGTAGGCTACTTCTGCTGGGTTGTACCGAGAGACTGTTGATTAGTTTGACCAATGCTGCCACCTAGTGACTGGAGGCTTGTTTATCGCTCTAGCATGAATAAGGACAAAAGTCATCCTGCCTCTCGCGACCTTCCGGCCACCCTACCCCACTATTTGAGAAGCACTGACTTAAAGGATGGTTAGGACTGCTTGTGTCCATACTGGTAAAGTCTTTCGATATCTGAAGGTTCTCCAGTTTGTATGACTGACAGAACATAGTTTCTGACACACTGAGAATGATGCTTTGGCACTGAGCACATGTCCAATACAGTGGCGGCTGGTGGAATTTTCTCCAGGGAAGGCTATGATACCAGCAGTCAGTGAAAATGTACTGAGGAATCAACAATGTATTTATTTACATTAAAGAAAACAACAAAAGCAACATTACAATGTAATGTAGTGTTGCTCATGCTTCTTTGCCTTTTCTAAAAAGTGCTTCATTACATGGCTTAGCACCAAAATATGTAGAAGACCTGTTGTCACGGTAGCAACCCCCAAGACCACTCAGGTCCTCCAACTCTAGCCTACTAAACATCCCTAGACTCAGAACTAAACATGGAGAAGCAGCTTTCAGTTTCTATGCTCCCCTTATCTGGAACAGACTTCCTGACGAGTGTAGAGCTGCTGAAACTCTGAACTGCTTTACATCAAGACTAAAAACCCATCTGTTTAGAATTGCCTTCGAGTAAATGCTTGATGTCATATGTATGAAAGGTGTTCATGCTCTCTTGCTCTATTGATCTTTCTCTTGCTTTATTGTGCATCATGTGTAATGTGTGTTTGATGCTAATTTGCTACTTTAATTTCCAATGTTATATTTTGTCTTCAAGAAGAGACTGTGGAACATGTTCTATTATTTTGCCTGAAGTAAACTGTTAATAAAACTGGTACACAATTTACAAGATATCAAATTGCAACTGGACATCAGAGACCTTTTAAACCAAATGTAAAGTTCTGAAAGAAAAAACAAAAACATTTGCTGAGATATCTCAAGAAGACGAATTTAATAGAGATAATATAGTTGTTTGTTTTTTTAGTATTTTGTAAAAATAAGTAGGGCATATTTAGCATGCATCACATGTTTATTGCTTATGGTATTGTTTTCAGTGAGGTTTGTTTTTTGTCATAAGTTTTAGATGTCCTACGTTTTTGAACTCACCATACATTTCGAACGTTCCTTGAAGGCACCACAGGTGTGCGATGCAGAGTAGTACAGAGGAGCTTCTGCCTTAATTCCAGTTGAAAGATTGGTCTTATATACATGCAGATTTATTTTTTACTTTTGAATTAACATTAAGTACAAAACAACTTCGTTTGTTAGTGGATTTTAACAGATTACAAATCTAATTTCCTACTTTTCAGGAGATATGGATAGTTTTAGGAAATATCAAAAAAAGTTACTTTTATTAAAGTTACCTACTGCAGCTTAAGTATTTGTTTAGAGCACTATGTATGCCGTCTCATTTTAGATTTAATAAAATGCACACACAAAAAAAGAAAGTCATATGTCAGTTTGGCTTAGGTGGGGATCAAATTACTTATGCTACAGTACCTGACATGTGGGAAGGGGATGCTGTAGCCGTATTTTCCTCAGGCAGCACATCTTCACTGAAACAATTATTGGCAGAATCTGATGGAGCTATTCTTAAAACCCGTTAATACTACAAGTTCACGTGATCTGTTGGTATTGAATGAATCAGCATTGGCAATGGGAACCATAGAGCAGTTAACCGTTATTTCCTTACTTTTCCACCTTTGGATATAGTAAGACAAATGAGTATTATTGCATTACCAGGGAGGACTTGTACTTGTATAGACAAACCATACAGACACTGTGAAGAAACATGCAGGAGAGAAAACAACATAATCTGTTTGTATAGAATAATTGCTTCGTGCTAGGGGAGCATCTTGTTATTTAATATATGGTGCAGTTTGCTACACCTGCTTAAAGACAGAGGCGTAACTCTTTCAAACCTAGTTAAACTTTGCAAACAAGGACACTTCGCCGACCCATAATCTTTGACTCCAAAACAGAAAATCTGTTTTTCTTATCTGGTTGTCCCCATATATTTACCAAGAAGTATCTTAAAACTAAGCATGTACCTCAATGAAATGAAAACCAAGTTTTAGGTTGGATTCTGCTCCTTCAAATGTTTGTCAAAAGATCTAGTGGTGACATTATGAAATGCATCTGAAGAGTTTGATAAACTAGCTTTTATGGCAGCTAAGTTGGCAGCTGTGTTCGTCATTTGTTTGAAGAGAGACCAACTAGAAAGGAGGCACATCAAGGTGAGTGGGTGGGGTGTTTGTCCAGGGTATATATATGTGTGGACTTTGATCACTATGTATTGTAGAGATTAAAACTCCAAAAGAAAAAAGAACAAAAGGGTAGGTTGGGGGGAGATTAAGGGAAAAGTAGAACCTTTGGTGAAGCTCCTTAATGGGATCATAAATCGTAGCTCAGTTACTTATTAAATACCTTGATGTGGATTAATATACAAAGAGTTACACGTCTCAGCTGTAAAATCCTACAAGGCTAAAGTTTGACCCAATAAGAAGATTGCTTTGCTTTTAAATTATCTGTGCCAATAGGTAAGTTTAGTTTATTTTAAGTTGTAGTTTTGGCAGAGGACCTAATAATGTGATACTGACCATAAACATAATAATTCTTCCATTTTAAATGCAATAAAGTCAATAAACTTAGCAATAATGTAAAAAGGTATTATGTTATTGATTGGTTAACAGTGAGCAAGCACATACAGGTCACATGTTTTGTTCCTGTATTCTAGCACTTTCCACAGTCATTAAATTGTATCATTCAATCATTTTTGGCTTCATTACATTTAAAACGACCTGAATCACAATGTTACTGGGAGGTTATCATACTGCTGGCCATTATTACTTTATTGGTTGCTACAGGACCCAGATAACTGAACACAGAGAACTAAACTTACTCATCCATTCCAGAAGTCAGTTACATAAACTTCAACACGAGGGGAAAAATAAACACAGACCGGATCGCAATTTAGGCTGAGTGACAGAAATAATAGGCCGATGGAATTTAAGTGAATAAGGCAAAATGGTAGCATATATTTTTTATACACATATGGGTTGTGAGCAATGTAGAAACAATTAAAAAATGTCATTGATGCTGTCCACCAGCGTCTGCTGATTAAGGAACTTAAAGGAAATTATGACAATGACAAAAATGCCAAGACTAAACCAGACATTCAGCAAAAAATAAAGACAAAAGCTAAAACAGACTGCACAGTAAAATCCATTGCTTTAAAAATTATTGGAAAAACAAAACAAAAGCTTTTGGAGAGACATTGTTGTTGGTATGCTAAACTGTATAAGGGAGCAAAGATGACAGCTAGATGGCAGTAAAATAAAGCAACTGAACATGAAAGGCTGTGGTCTGCTACAATACTTAGGTAGGCTGTGAGGTTTAAACAGCACTCAGCTGTAACTTAGGGACTCAAACTAAGAAATGAGTCCACTGCTACAAGCCTCAACTGTTCATACACGGATGAACCCATAGTTAAACAATGTTTACACCAAGAGTCATCAGACCACTCAACACTTGTATAATCTATTATTGTCCACCTTTGGTGAACCTCTGCAAGCTGTAGCTTTAGTTCCCTGTTCTTAGTTGACAGAAGTAGGTTAGGGTGTAATGTTCTGCATCTTTAGCCCTTCAGCTTCAAGGAATGACATATTTTATGCTCAGTGATGGTATTCTGCTTACTCTAGTTCATTGGTTCCCAAAGTTTCCACCTCCTGACCCCCAAAATAAAAATGTAAGAGGTCAACATTTCGTTGAGCTTCCAAACATTTTTACTGAGATGGTCAAAAAGTGGTACAATTATACACAATCAGCATCAAGAGCCAATAGTTTTTTACCGACATGTTACTTTATTTTTTTTCAAGTCCTGTTTTATAACACTAAAATGCATACTCTTTATCATAGCCATTTTTGGTATTTAGCTAATTCTTTCAAGAGGATCTCAAGACCCCACACTTACACATCTCGATCCCAACTTTGGGAACTGATGCTCGAGTTTTCTTGACTCAGATGAATGGCTCGTTTTCAGCCCTCTGCAGACCTGGATACTCATGAAACATGCCAGTGAGGAAATTCAACCATTTGATTCAGGTGTGCTGGAGAAGAAAGACAAAAGCTGTAGCTCTCAAAGACTGGACTTGGGTACCCCTAAGCCAGCTGTAATGGCATCTTATTTGCAGAGCTGTTGCATTTATATAATCTCAAACCAGTTTCCTAATTTTTCTCTGACCTCAGACATCAAGAAAACATTTACGTCTTCATTTGACAAATATTTTCTGTAAACCTAGATATGTATCTATACATAGATATGTATAGATCATCATACACTAAATACAACAATGCATAAATACACTACATTGACTTGCTGATATGTGATTGGCTGATATGCAAAGTAGGCTATCCCATAAAGTGTTCATTAAATGTACATTGAAAGGCAGTTTAATGTAAATTTTGCAAGCTCTATCGCTTCGTAATATAATTTTAGTCAGAAGTTACTCATGTTGGAGAATTGCGTTTTGTATTGTTGTATTATTATTATTATTATTATTATAAATTATTATTATTATTATTATTATTACGTGATGCTTTTTACTTTGAAAATATGACCGGAAGCCTACATGTCACATTTCCCGGACGCAGAGGAAGAGCAGGACGGGAAGCAGGAACTGACTGAAAGGGGGAAAGCGTGTATTATTATTATAATGAGACCGCAGCTACTCCGCTCTTCACTCAGCTGCTTTGCGACTCTGTTCGGCTCGTTTCCCGCTTCCTGTGTTAATAAAGAGGTCAGACAAATAGCATCAACTGCTCCACATTTATACTACTCCAGAAAAAGGATGCCCTATCAAACGGAGCAGAGAGGACACCCCAATTCTCCAGACTACCGCATTTATTTTAGTAAGTTCATCTCCGCCATGATGAATGGACCCATGTTAAGCCGTATATTTTGATATATGTAAAGATAATTGGCTCCGGTTCTGGTCGAGGTAAATGTTTGACCTTCCTGGTGCCAGGTAGCCTACGGTTCTTTGTGGGCGTGTTTCTTTACTACTAGAACCAAGTGTGTAAAACCATACAACAAGTTCACAAGACTACCCGCATTAAAATTATTTTCCTGTAAAAAAAAAAAAAAGAAAAGTAGTAGGTACATCTTGGCCATTGTTCCCATTTTTCTGCATGCATTTAATTTTTCTCTGTGGCCACACAGCTGATTTAAATGAATGGGCGATTATTGACTACTGATTATTGACTACATCTGATAAAAGAATATCCTACACTGAAACAAAACAATCTGCTTACAATGTTTTCAATTTATTTGTAAGGTAAATGCATTTCTGTGTCGCCGATGGAAAGACATTTATAAATCCTTTCTGGCAAAGCCAACCCACTTGAGCCTAGTTTATACTTTTCCGTCAGCAAGTTTGCACCCACATGTACACGTATTGATTGAGACATTTTCCAAAAATTACACACCCTTTCCAAAAAATTAGAATATCATGGAAAAGTTTATTTCCATAATTCCATTCAAACTTTAAACTTCCATAGATTATAGATTCAGAGCCCACAACTTAAATTATTTCTAATATTTAGTTATTTGTACATAATTTGGGCTTCCAACTCATAAAACCCACGAAAACAGGAATTCAAAAAATTTGAATACTGTGAAGAAATCACCATTGCACCATATCAGTATCAGTGTTTACAGAAAAAAATGAAAAATTAGGATCACATCAAATCAATCAAAATATGGCTTTACTTTGGTTCAATTGTTAAGTTCAATATGGGTATGCGAGCAGCAGCATTCTGGATCAGCTGCAGCTGTCTGACTTTTTAGGCAGATCTGTGAGAACGCTGTTGCAGTAATCAATCCGACTAAAGATAAACGCATGGATGAGTTTTTTGAGGTCCAGTTGCAATATTAGTCCTTTAATCCTAGAAATGTTCTTCAGGTGATAGAAGGCTGAACTTGTTATTGCCTTTATTTGACCTTGGAGGTTCAGGTCTGAGTCCATTACTACACCTAGATTTCGGGCCTGATCAGTAGTTTCTAGCTGCCTTAACTGAAGCTGTGTGCTGACTGTTGATCATTCCTCTTTAGGTCCAAAAGTAATTAGTTCTGTTTTGTTTCTGTTCAGCTGGAGAAAGTTATGGCACATCCATCCATTGATTTGGTCAATGCATTGATTTAGGGTTTGAATGGGTTCAGAGTCACCTGGTGACATTGTAATGTAGAGCTGAGCATCATCTGCATAGTTATGGCAGCTAATCTTATTGGTTGCTATAATCTGGCCTAGTGGGAGCATGTAGATATTAAATAGGCGGGGCCCTAAAAGATCCCTGGGGCACCCCACATGTGAATTCTGTTCGTTCTGATGAAAAGTTTCGTATTGAAACGAAGTCTCTGTTCTTTAGGTAAGACTCAAACCAGCCAAGTACTACCAGAGAGTGCGACCCAGCTCCCCAGTCGTTCTAATAGTATTTCATGATCAACAGAGTCAAATGCTGCACTGAGGTCCAACAGATCCAGCACTGTGGTTCTACCACAGTCTGTATTTATGCGGATGTCATTGAATACTTTGACGAGGGCAGTCTCAGTGCTGTGGTGAGCACGGAAACCAGACTGAAAAAACATCAAAACAGTTTGTCGTTGTTAGGCAGCTATTTAATCGGTGAAACACAGCTTTTTCAATTATCTTACTAATGAATGGAAGATTTGAGATTGGCCTGTAGTTCTGCATTTACGTGTTATCCAGATTTGTTTTCTTTAGTAGTGGTTTAATAACTGCTGTCTTCAAAGCCCGGGGAGAGACACCAGATAACAGGTTAAACTCTGAAGAGTGTGTGACCAAGCTGGTGATCAACACTAGTGCATTTTACTTACACGTGTCAACTTTAAAAAGAAAATGCAAAGGTTTTTCGATACTATAAGACTTATTGCCTAGAAGTATTCTTACACCGAAAACGTTATTCAACAAACACAAATTATCTTACTTTCTGTGCTAAGTTTAGGATCATTTACAAAATCCTCATACTTAGATATATCAAACAGTTTTGCTCTACCAGAACTGTTACAATAGGCCCTGCCTTTTTCACTAGCAGGAATGAAAAAAAAGTTTTTAGTTTACTTTCATTAGCAGGATTTTGGAAACTGCAACCCACAGTTGCAAAATAAAACTGTTTTTGGGCAGCATGACGCAGCTAGAAATGTAATCAATCAAGCGATTAGAGTTTAGGCGGAAGCTATGGACTCGCCGTTGTGACATGTAGCAAAATATTTATCAGAAAATATTTTGTGTGCGATTATATTGGTAAATATTACAATGATGATATGTGCCTACTCTCTTCTTTGCTCTCTTTCTCATCTGTGCTTCCATCACTCTGTGACCTTCAGCATTTTTGGGCAATATTATTTATGTTTGGTGTGAGACTCTGTCCAACAGGCTAAATATTACATTAAAATAAAAAAATTAAAGTTCATACCACTTGGAAGGGAGAAGCCAACAATTATTTCACTCTAAGCAATCCTTTGCGATATGAACATTTTAAACTGATATTGCAATGAGGATATATTAACTTTATATTGTGCAACCTTATCGTTATGGACTGTATACAGCTACACTACTCACAATAAGTAATAAGTCAGACCTATTTGGTCTGAATTTGAATGAAATACGTAAAAGTATCCTTTGATATTACTAATAATTAAAAGAAACACCATTTTCATTAGTGTAATATTTATTACCCTCACAAAATGTAGACAATAACAAGGGTAGCTCCAAACAACACAAATTGAAAATGTCAGTAGCAGGTGTTTCCACCATTTGTCGCAATGACAGCTTGACAGCGACGTCTCAGGCTCCTTACTAGCCTCATGATGTTGTCCTGAGACAATGCGTTCCACTCTTCCACAAGTGCTCCTCGCAGTTCTGCCAGGTCACCTGGGGGTGGGGTACGATCACGCAGTCTCTGCTTCAGCTGGTCCCCTACATACTCTATGGGGTTCAGGTAAGGGGATATTGCTGGCCTTACTATATGAGGCACTCCGACTTCCTGAAGTCGAGCTGTGAAAATTCTGGCACGATGTGGTGGAGCATTATCGTCCATGAACAGAAAGTTAGGGGTGTGCTGGCGGAATTGGGGGATGATGATGGTTTCTATGATGTCTCTGAGGTAAGAACGTACTGTGACTGAACCATCTACAATAACCAAATCAGTTTTGCGCTGACTGGTGATGGCTGCCCAGACTGTTACACCACCTCCACCAAAGCTAACCCTGGGGACCATGTTGACCTCGGCGTATCGCTCACCTCGCCTTTTCCAGTAACGCTGATGACTATCATTTCTGTGTAAAGTGACCCGATACTCGTCAGTGAACAGGAGGGTAGAACACTGCTGCATTGTCCAGGTGACATGGTCTTCTGCCCACTGCAAATGTTCACGGCGGTGTCTTGGTGTCAGTGGAGTCACCTGCAACGGTCGTCTGGCATTCAAGCCAAAGCGGTGGAGTCTGTTGCGAATGGTTTGTCTGGAAACCCTATAGTACCCCTCACATCTCGTAAACGGGCCTGCAGCAGTGTGGCGCGTAGGTCCTTAGGTACTGGTCATCGTTGCGGTCTGTCACGATTTCTGCCAGTAGTTCTGTGTCTTGATGCATGTTTGCTGATAACACTTTGAGACACACCAAGTTCACGTGCAACATCTGACTGCCTGCCACCGACCCGAAGGTGCGCTATGGCCAGGTGGCCCTGCTCAACCGTTAAGTGACGTCATGTGTTCATGGCTGTTTGAAGGATGAAGTTGGAATGACTTGCTGACAATACCAGCTTTTTAAACCCACAGAATGTTGAAATTAATGCCACATTGAAAAGGGTTGTCTTTAGTATTTTTCGGTGTTGGCCCCCGTATGTAAGGCACACTGTACACAGTGTACATTACCTTCCATTATGTGGTAAACACAAGCTGAGGTGTATCTATCACCCCAATACAATTGCCTTCCTATCCCAAAATTCTCTGAAGTAAAACAAACTCCATCTGTATGACATCCACTGAGTCTCCCACAATATCCTTAACTTATTGTGAGTAGTGTAAATGCAACTCTGCGGTAAATAAATGAAACCTCTTTTTTTGTGTAATTTTTGGTAGCTTTATGAGCTTAATTTTTTTATCGATTTCATATTGGTTATATTCAGATATTTTATGAAGAGATCTATGAGGGAAAAGTGATACAATTATATAATCACAAGCACAAAATATATTTTATTTGTTACCTTGATTATTAACTCCCAGTAACGTGGTGTTCTTTATGCATGCTGCTATTTGCCTTATTTTCTTTTCTTTTATGGTTAATAACTAATGTTTTTATTATCTCCTAGAAACCTCTGATGGGAAATACATTTCACCATTCCATGATATTCCAATTATAGCTGAGTCAGCGCAGGTAACTGGTTAACAGCTAGGTTTTTAGTTTCTGTAAAAAAAACTAGCATTTAAATAAGAGTGACTGTTTTAATTTTTCTTTCCCCATAGGATGATGATGTGCCTGCAAAGAAATCTAAGAGTGAGAGTAAGGTATTGTCCGGTTTAAAAACATTTTCAGACAATCTTATGCAATAACACATTTTATGTCTGTTTGTGCAGTTATTGACCGTCTCATTTACCTCCAGGTGCTGTACAACATGGTGGTTGAGGTGCCTCGGTGGTCAAATGCTAAAATGGAAGTAAGTAAAAAGCTTCCCCATGTATCTGTAAAGAGTCTTCATATATTTATCAATCTTTTTTTAAATATGTTATAAAATTAAACAATTACCTTGAGGACATCTGCTTTAGGTTATGTCTCCTATTACTTTGTTCACAAACATACAATATAGTTCTGCATAGACTAGTGTATCGGCTTTCACTCATTAATACTTAAGTAACCCAATGCAGTACTCCACACTGTCCAAAGTCCTAGAGAAAATGTAGATCATCTGAGGAATGCCTAAGAATGTTTGCGACGTCATTTTGAACTATGAGGTTCTGCACAAAGCCTGGCTAAATTTGAGCTTATATAGGTCTGACAACTCTCAGAGCCAGAACCTGATCCAACACATCTAAAGTGAGACTGTTACTTTTTTATTATTTTGCATCTAAGCATTCCTTTGTGACCCCAATATTTCAGACATTGATCTTGTGAGGACAATTGTGAGTCAATGTTCAATTCGATTGTAAAATCCCATTTTATAGATAACGGTATTTATCAATTCTTTTTCTAGATTGCAACAAAGGAGCCACTAAATCCGATCAAACAAGACATGAAGAAGGGAAAGCTTAGATATGTGGCCAACATATTTCCTCATAAAGGATACATTTGGAACTATGGGGCACTCCCACAGGTGAGAAGAAGCATATCCAGGGCTGCAGAATTTCTTCAAAGCAAATCTTTCAGCGTACACATTGACTTTTGGAGCCACACTTTGTTAGTTATGTTTTATTATTTTGAGTGTCAAGAATATTCTCTGTTAAAGTGGGGAAAATAAGTATTTGATGCACTGCCGATTGTTCAAGTTTCCCCTCTCTCAAAGAATGGTCTGTTATTTTCAGTGTGGGTACACATCAACTGTGAAAGACGGAATCAAAAGAAAAAAGATCCAGAAAATCACATTGTTTGTATTTTTAAATACTTAACTAGCATTTTATTGCATGAAGCAAGTATTTGATGACCAACCAACCAGCAGGAATTCTGGCTTAAAAAGACCTGTTAGTTCATCTTTAAGAAGCCCCCTATCCTCCACTTATTACCTGCAAATATTGCATCTGTTTGAACTCATCACCTGTACAAAAGACCAACCTCTCCACCATGAGCAAGACCACAGGGCTGTCTAAGGACACCAGGGACAAAATTGTAGATCTTCACAAGACAGAGACGGGCTACAGAACAATAGGCAAGATCTCGCCTCGTCGAGAATCAGCGACCATGAGAAAGGTGAGTGGTTAGCTCTGAACTACATTGGAAGACCTGGTCAATGACCTGAAGAGATCTGGGAAGACAGTCTCAAAGGTTACTATTAGTAACACACTACACAGTGCCCTGTTCAAGCCAGCACATGTCCAGGCCTATCTGAAGTTTGCCAAAGACCATCTGGACCAATACAGTCTCCACCCAGGAATAAAAAAAAAAATATATATATATATATGTGAAGGGAGCTGAAACCTCATGTTGCCCAGCGACTGGCCCCAAACCTGCAAGATCTGGAGATGATCTGTTTGGAGGAGAGGGTCAAAATTCCTGCTGCGGTGTGGCCAAACCTGGCCAAGAACTACAGGAAGTATCTGTAATTGTACACAAAGGTTTCTGTACCAAATATGAAGTTCTATTTTTCTATTGTATCAAATATTTAATGCAATACAATGCAAAGATAGTTATTTAGAGTAAAAGTAATACAAGTTAATTTTCTGAATTTTCTTTTTAGACTGTATCATAGTTGAGGTGTACCTATGACAAAAATCTTAAACCTTTACATTCTTTGTAAGTGGTGAAACTTGACTTTTTTACTTGCTTGTGTGGACTCTACCTTTATAAAGACCTGGGAGGATCCCAACCACAAAGACAAAGAAACAAACTGCTGCGGTGACAATGATCCTATTGATGTTTGTGACATCGGCACCCTGGTAAGAACTACTACATATGTCCATACTTGTAAATGTGGAGATATGTGTGCTTTTGTGTTCTGTGTCTGACGTTTACCTGTTAAACTTTTCTTCAGGTGTGCTCTCCAGGTCAGGTGATCCAAATAAAGGTTCTCGGCATATTGGCAATGATCGATGAGGGAGAGATGGACTGGAAGGTCATCGCCATCAATGCAAATGATCCAGATGCAGAAAAGCTAAACTGTGAGTGTTGTAAGCAAAAGTTAGCAACGATCCTCAGGATGATCCTGGATTAAATCTGTGCTTTACTAACGTGGAGAATATGAGAATATTTAATATTATGGAAATTCACATTCTGTATAGCCTCTTTCAAACAGGCCATGAAAAACAGTAATTTTCTGGACTTTGTCTGTTTTGCTTTTGAGTCTGGAAGCAATCTTCCGGACTTTGTCCAGATACCCTTTACCGGTAATTTTACAGATGAAGGCCTAGTAACAAGAGCGGACTTTTCGCGGTATGGTGTTTGCATTCAGATTATCAGGAAATGTTCCGTAAAAGCTGGAGTGGTGTGGGTCCAGCACATGCATACAAATCAACCAATTGGAAGACAAAAAAACACAAACAGGAACTCTTTTAAGCAAAACAACAAACAAAACCTCCTCTTCTAACTATAAAATAAACAGCAGCTCTATCTACAAGAAAAAAAGTCAAATGGCTGAACTCCCTGTCTGACCACAAAACAGGAGCAAAAGCACTGGATCAAAAAGTGCAGAGAGCTCCTACCAGCTTTCATCATGAGCTAATACACGTCTTTAGATGTACACATTAACTCACACTTGTTAGTATCTGCACAACAGATACTAACAAGACCACTCCAGATCAGCCACAAGTAAAAAGGGGCGGGGCAGGTTGAGATTAAGCTCTTTAGGCAGTGGCTGCAACATGTGAAATGTAAGGCAGACCTGAAACACAGAAGAAAGAGCTCTGTCATGAGGATGGTACCTAGAGGTCAGTGACTGTAACAGCAGCCTTCAGGTGGTCTCCATAGTTAGGTCTAGTGTCTCTTCTCTTCCTCTTGATGATGCTCCATTCTTTGTCTATGGGGTTCAAGTTAGGCGAGTTTTGCTGACCAACTAATTCAGCACAGTGATATCATTGTCTTTAAAGCAGGTATTGGCACTTTTAGCGGCGTGGGCAGGTGCCAGGTCCTGCTGGAAAATGAAATCAGCATCTCTATAAAGCTTCTCAGCATAAGGAATGCAACATGTGTAGCCCATGTCCTGGACACATCTGTGTGGTGGCTCTTGAAGCTCTGACTCCAGCAACAGTTCATGTCTTGTGAATGTCCTACAAAATCTTTAATGGGCTTTCCTTTTCGCAGTTATCCCTGTTGCTCTTCCACATTATATCCTTCCACGCAAATTTCCATTATTTTGTCATCTTCTTTAGAAATAACCTTTTGTGTCAGTGACTGCTTGACTACTGTCAGGTCAGCATTTTTGCCTATAAATGAGTTGGCTAGAACATAATTGTGTAATATGTATCCTTTTTAATGGTCTGATATAATACTTTCATTATCATAGTAACAGAATTTGGGGTATTTAATACCTGAAATCCATAATAATCTAAATCAACACTAATAAACACTGTCGTATCACTGTTTCATATCTGTTTAACACAAGTTTCACTTTTTGAGTTGAACTGCTGAAATTAATGAACATTTTGATGATATTCTAATATATTTACATGAATGTTATATATTTAATTTTGGATGGTAAAGAGGGCTGGCAGCCCGGACAGTATCCTTACGTTAGCTCTCTGTACGTATCTTTAAGCATATTTAACCATTGAGTTTTCATTGTCAACATGGATTTGTTGTTATTCAGTGTTGTTTAAACATATTGTGTGTATGTTTAGGGCTTTGTTTTTTTCCAATAAGGCTAATTCTTAGAATTGCTAAAAACCTGCCTTTTGTGGTTTACTTTTCATGTGTAAACAGAAAGATACATCTTTTCTGTTTCATGGAAAGCTGAATAATATCTGGCTTCTTGATGAAAAAAAGTTTTTTTTCTTCCTCCCCTTAGGTATAGAAGATGTTCGGAAGAGCCGACCAGGTCATTTGGAGGCTACTGTTGAGTGGTTTAGGAAATACAAGGTGCCTGATGGAAAGCCGGAAAACCATTTTGGATTCAATGGGGAATTCAAAGACCAGGTCAGTTTTGAGAATAAACAAACCACAGCAGCTGGTGGACTGGTGCAGCAGCTCAGCCTAAATGTGTTGAAATGGATTTCTCTCTGCTGACAGGATTTTGCAGTTGAGATCATCAAGTCCACCCATGAGCACTGGAGGGCACTTGTGCAGAAGCAAACAAATGCTGGAGGGATTGAATGGTAAAGCAAAGAAGATATGTACATGCATGTGAACTGGATAATTGAAAGTTGAACTTGCATCACAATTTTCTTTTCTCAGCAAAAACATGTCCTGCTCTAACAGTCCTTTCCAGTTCAGCGCTGATGAGGCCAGAGACATTGTTCATTCGGTGAGAACTCCAAAGAACACGTCAACATTTTTGTTAGACTATCGGTGGCTGATAGTTCTGGTCAGAAGTTTACATCAAATCATCTTTGCCATAAATGTAAAATCATTTTGAGGTTTTCCTAATTTTAATCAGTCCTTCTTTCCCAGAGTAGAATGAAGCAAGCAACATAGATCTTTAATGCAATGGAATTAAGTGGGCTAATTTAATCCACAAAGGGTTAGAATTACACACACAGGTTCAAATATATAGATACACTTCCAATATTTAAATATTTGGGCTAAATGATGCAATGCACTTTTATTCCATAATAAAAAAGAGCCATTTCACAACCTGTTTGGTGTTTTGACAACTTTAAATTCAGGTCAAACTGGACCTGTAATTTCAAACGATCTAAAATAGCTGAGAAAATGCCAGTTTCTTTAAAATCTTTACAAACAAAATAAAATAATCAAGTTTTTGAAATGGAGCAGATCTAAGTCATTCTAGATCAGGGGTTGCGTTAACCGAATATTTTCTGTATTGGACTGTTAAAAAAAAAAAAAAACGATGATGGAAAAAGCTGAAGGCCATTGGTCATTTTGACAGATTGCGATTAACACCGCTGACCACTTGGTGTACACGTGCAGACAATTTTAACTTTACGCACAGCGTTCAGGTAAGTGAATCAACCATAAAAGGATTCCCATGAAAGCTTCAGAGCATCATCTCAGACCTCGACACCCTACCCTATGCATCTCGCTATCCAGTAGCTGACAGCGCCTTGAAGAGTTATGTGGACTTTAGAGCGCATGTGTGACCAGCTGCACCGCACACTGACTGGCTTTGATGGATCGCTGCAGCTTAACCACTGATGCAGAAGGAATGCATTCTCCAGGATTTCCTACCGGTGAAGCGATCAGAAAAAAACAGAGAGAGAGAGACTTTCCAAATTCAGATCACTTCAATTGGAGGACTGTTCCCTGATTTCAAAACTTTGGCTGTATTGGTGTTTTTATTCCAGTCTCCAGTGTGGCAACAGAGTGTGAATTCAGCCTGTTCATAGTTACTATATCTAGCCTATTAATCTGCTTGAAATGTGATGGCATGATGTGGATTGTCTGTTCCTTGTTTGGATTGAATATTAACTAAAATGAATGAAAATTAAATACTACTGCATTTTTTATTATAATTTTAAAATTGCCATACATTGAGTGGATTTTTTTGATCCCGGCGGACAAAATGACTGACCACAAAAAAATCTAGCACAACCTCTGTTCTAGATGCTAAAAAATCTGTCAAATGAGACTATACCGAAATCTGAAAGTCAGATACCAATGATATTATTTTTTGAATATTTAAGAAACCTGTGGGTAATAAAACCTAATAAAGCAGTTTCCAGTTTAATGTTTTGTACCTTTTTAATAATCTGAACACTGCAGAACAAATATCTTGTAATTTGAGTCCGAAAATATATTGACTTTTAAAATTAAAACCTGTAGAAACCTTGGTACTCTACCTAAGCTGTGCAATGGCCTTTTCTACTTACATTATACAGACCCTCAGGTTAATGCTGCCACTACCTTTCTTCATAGTTGTTGTAGTTTTGTTGTTTAGACACCTCACATTGATTCCTTCCCACATACTTGCACTCATTGTAATTAAGTAGCTCAATCCTGGCCTCTTCTGCTCATACAACCTTCCACCAGATTGTGTGGTGCTAATTTCCGTCAGCAGGTGTCTCTTGGTCAAAACTGTTTCAGTGTTAAAACTTACTTCACTGTGGAGAATGACACTAATGTTACAGCACTTTTCCAGTTTGATAGGTTTGAGCCTTGGTGGTTCCTGCATCAGCCTGAATATTTTTTTAGGGCGACGGTTTGATGGTTACATTTGGATACAATTCTGTTTCAACAACAATCTCAAACATACATCTAAACTGTTTTTGGAATGGATAGAACAGATTAACATCAGAACTCTGGAATGACCCTGATCTCTATTTATGGGCTATGCAAAGACAGTGCCATGAAACCAACCAATTCTGCAAAAAGTAAAAAAAAAAGTGGCCAAACATCCAGAGAGAAGCTTGTTGATGGTTGCAAAAAGCAAGCAGTTTCTCTGCATCTTGCTAAAGGACATTTATCCAGACATAACTGGTGAGTTCTGTTTAGTTATTTGAGCCTGTATGTGTAATTTCGACTGTGTGGATTAAACAAAATGAACAAATCAAGCTTTTACACTTCCTCTTTTTAACCATCTTTGCAATCTGGAAAGATAATTAAATAAATTATTTAATCCCCAAAATTAATGCAATGAATGTTAATTTAGTAATGAAAATGACTGCCTTCATTTTCAGGCTCCTGTTTTTGGCAGTGCACATCTTGTGTCTTCAGAAGGTAAGCAAAATATATATTTTTTAAATGTGTCAAACTCAGATTCAGCACCTAAATTTCTGATTTCATCCTAAATATCTCTTTATATCCTACAGTGGACAGGTGGCATTTCGTTTGAAGTCCTAAAATTTCCTGGGAGACATAAAAACGTCTAACATGAAATTAAATATCACTAATCCTGCTGCTATTTTTGTATGTAGGTGGATTCATTTTTTTGATACATAGTTTCATTAGCATGCTATGCCATGTACGAGCCAACACAGACATGCAACACTGTCGTGCTTTTGGTGATGGGAATTTCCTTTCAAATAAAACACTTGGTTGTGCACAAAGGTATTTTTGTTGGTGATACTTGGATAAAAGTATGCTGTCATCTGACAACAGTCACCAGAAATTGGATTGGTTTTCAGCTAGACATTTTGTATACAGCAAGAACATTTTCTAATGTTGGATAAATAAAAAAATAACTTCTAAACGTCACCTCTGTGCAGCTCTTATTGTCCAGTTAAAGAACTTTATATTCACATAGGGTGGAAAAAAATAATTCACTTGCTTTAAATAAATATAAGTTTTATTTAAAAAAGGAACACCCACATGTTTGCAAAATCAGGAATGATACAATTAACAGCTTTCAAATAAACTGCATCCAGTACATTACAATTCTTACAGTATTAACAGCCAACCTCATTTCATTGTTTTAGCATACCAAACTTCGAGAGAACTTGGGCAAAAGAAAAAAATTTAATTTTTTATTTTACTTTTTTTTTTATTTTTTTTTATTTTTTTTAGTGTCTACCTGCAAAAAGACCAAGTGTGTACGAACTGCTGGCTTAACCTTGCTGAGTTCAGCTCATGAAACACTTCACAGGTTAAGTCAGGAAAGTCTTTCAAGTATAGTTGACTTACTCAGAAGCACTCTGAAGCATCTTCAAGTATGGCTATGCTTTAAACCCGCTTCTGGTGCCTCGGCTTTCTCATAGACAACCTGCTACTGTAGCTGGGTCCTGTACAATGATATTCAACTTTTTTTTAAATATATAATGATTTGTTTTACAAAACAATTACAAACTAGAGGCTCTAAAGGACTGAGCTAGCATTATTCTATAACTGTAAACATTGCTGTAAAGGTGAATGTAGTATTTACAACAAAAAAAAAGCTTTCTGGATAATCCATTATCATTTCATTCACCTTGAAAAGCTCCAGTTATTTTTTTATTATTTTATTTTAAATATATATGTGGAGCCATGGGTCAATTTGACAGAACAAAAAGCCTAACATGAATATCAGTGAGTTGTACTCCTGCAATACAAATTCTTGCTATGTACAATGTAACATAATTTATTTTTTTAAACACATGTACAATTTTTTTTTTAAATAAAACATTTTTATTTTTTTAACTACATACTTTTTTTCCTGAAAAATAAATGAAGTGCTTTAAAAGAATTCAATATGTGATAGAATTTGGGAGTTTTAGTTAAAATATGACTGATATTCAATTTAATTGCCTTAATAAAGTTAAAGAAATAAACAGTTGCTCAGTGGTTATAAATTAAATTTACTACCATGCAATTAAAAAAGATGTGCAGCCCCATTAATCGCTGCTCTGGTCTTGCTTAATGGCAAATGCAAACAGATTGCTTTAACTTAGTCAATATCATTCCCTTTGTCAACTCAGTGCATATATGTTGATTAATTTAGAAGAAAATAACCTCTCACTAGCTAAAGTAGAAATTTTGTAGGGTATTATCAGTTTTTCATTTGAATTTATGTGAAATAGAAAAAGAGCACAATCAGGATACAGAATGCTCTAGTGAGTCCCTGACTGTAAAAAAAAAGCTTTGATGTACACAGATTTGTAAAAGACGCCCACATAATTAGTTAAAAATTTCCCTGATTTTACAGTAACGTTAAAGATCAACTAATACTTTCAAAGCACACTGAAAGTAAAAAGAGCTTCTATTTGCCTTTCGGTGGCCTAATATTGTGAAAGTAGCACACAGACAAAGAAAGATATGTAATAATCCTATTGCCAAGCTAGTTTTGAGGTATGTGACAGGTTTATACTGTACATTATTTATAAGCTTCTTCATCCAAAAGTTTCACATTGTACATTTCTACTAGGTTGAATAGCACCTTGTTGAAATTAATCAGTTGAAACCTAAAGAAACACAATGACAGTCGGCATAATTTACAACATAAATCTCAAAAGTCCAATATGGGTAATTAACTTACTGTACAAATCTCTCCTTTGAATCTTAGTTCAATCACAACAGCAAGTCAGCTGCCGTCTGACACTGAGCTTACCCTGTTATGTGTTCCTCAGTGTATTAAAAGCACATTTACTGAGCACCACAGACATAAAACTACATGTAATATTCACAAGCCAGGACTGTTTGGTGAACCTACAGTAAGAAGCTATAAAAACAGTCACAAAGAACAGCCAAGAAAACCTGCTAAAAACTAAAGAGAAAAAAAAAAAAAATTTCTCTCAAAATGCACCACATGAATGGCTCAATTTTACAGTATAAATTACATTGAAGAGTGATAAAAGCACCAATACGCTGACATTTCTTTTTGCATTTACTTTAAGTACTACAGTTGCATCTCCAGAAATTATAATATCACTTTAAATCATTTGAATACAAAACGTTAAATTTGTATAAATTCATTTGAATGGAGTGATGTATCTCAAACATTTTTCTATTAGTTTTGATTACTAAGGCTGGCAGCCGAAATATGAAATGAAATTCATCGTTTTTAAATAGACCAATAAAAAAAGATTTTTAAAACAGAAATGGATAGGATCTGGTTTACACAATCATGTTGTAGACTGCTGACTTGATAGCAGTCAGTGACCTCGGGATGAGTGATTTGGCCACCAAAATGTAACTACTCTTTTGTTGTAGTTACTGTGATAATGATTAAAAACCATATAGTTGATTTTCTCTATCTAAAAATTAAATGGCAGTGACTGTATGGCTATAAGCACATGTTGATGCATATAGTAAAAGCCCCACAAGCACAATTGCCACAAATACCACATCAGTACATGGTTACATTAAGTATGGCAACTATACTAATGAAAAGCAAAACAGAATTATTACATTTATTTAAATTGTGGTCTCACAGAACATACAACAATAATAAAAAGAGTAAGACTAGCAATCCCAATCTCACTGTTAGTTTTTAGGGTTTGCTACAGTCATTACTGAGTTTAAAACAATAAATCAAATTTTTTTTTATCATAAAACCTTGCACAGTTAATTATATAACTCCCTATCTTTAATTGGCACAATTTGCTTAATAACCTGCCTGTAATTAAGCTTACTGATGTAAAGTTGAGGGGAAGGGAAAGGTTCTGTAAGGCCTTGAGGTTCAAAGTGAATTTTTCCGGCAGGAATCTTTTAGGAAGCCAGGTCAGTCGCTGGTGTTTGTTTTAAAAGGAAATATTAGATCCTCCTCCTTCTTTGCTCTGCAGACGAGGTTTAACTAGATATTGAGTTCATTTTCCAAGCAGGACTGTGCCACACTTCACTGATGCAGAAATGAATGCAAAAAGCCTCAACTGAGACCTATTTTTGAACAGGCTTTTGTCTAAACACTTGAGATACACCACTCTACAACAGATCTATTAAATGAGTTTGACTGTTTAGCACCGAATTGCTCAAATAAATAACATTTTTGATGATATTCTGATTTACTGAGATGCACCTGTACATATTTTTAATACAGCATAACCTGATTGTATTTTCTATTTTATTTAATGATGTCAAAAACATTAAACTCAAATTTTTAAAAAGTGCTCCTAGAAACACTGACTTATTAAAAAATATGGAGATGCTCATGATTTCACTGTCAGGTGATTTAGACAGTGACCAGTACACTAACTGAGAGTCTCTTGTAGAGTGTATTCTGGTTTTAGTGTGAAGGCATTTGAATTAAAAAAAAACATGGTGATAACCAATACTTTTCAGCACTGTGAGTCCTGGACTTTACAAAGTCAGTGTTTTATGCAAAGATTAGAAATTTTGTAAGAAAAATGAAGCCACCTTAAAATGAAACTTTGTTTCCAGCTGAAAAAGTTCCTTGTGTGTTAGACTGAAAGCACCAGTTTTTTTAAAGATATATTGCAATAGTTACCTCAGTAGGATCAACTAGTAAAGCTCGGTTGTGTGAGAGTTGAGAAACATAGCACGTTTTTTCATCACAAGGCTGCCTTTAGTGATCTGATGCATGTGGATTGTGTTGGAGCACCTTCAACTTCCTTAGAGGTTGTTTTCTACACAAACTGACTGTAAGGCCCTGTGACCTTGGTGAATGCATATGGAGTTGTCATGACGTGAGTATTAGTCGTGAAAGATGATGATCCTTCCATTAGTGCCTTTATAAAACGCTTGTACGGAGGTTCACCAGTAGCCTCTGAAGACTCTGAATGCTCCCGCTTCCCCCCCTTCTTGCTGCTCTTGCTCGGAGTCCCTTCCCCGCCATTCCTCTCGGCCTCTTCCTCCTTCTCTCGAGCCTTCTCTGCCATCTTAGCTTCCCACATTGCTAGACCGTGCTTTGCCTCATTAAGGTTCTTGTGCTGGTAGAAGACTAAGGAAATACGTGTTGGGTGGTTGCGGTCTGGATTTTTGAGGGGTGTTGTGGCATGTAGCTCCCGTTTTGCACACTCGATGAGGACAGAGCCATGACTTGGAGCCAAAGCCACACCACCAATCTCAGGATCCAAGAAATTGTGCTCATTGTCCGACCACATCTCTGGCTTTTTTGAGGTTGTGGGTATTTGGGCAAGGTCCGACTTAATACTGGACGCTATATGACCACCGTTAGGAAGACCCAACCCCGACTGTGTTTCGGGGTTTGAACAGCCACTACTGATTTGAGCTGGGAGCATCTGTGGTCTAGGCATGCCCATCTCTGGCTTGATCTGCATATGGAAGGCATCATGTCCTGGGATGTGTGGGCTCTGAGGCAGGTATGGAGTTGTGTATGGTCCAAACTGATTGCCTTTACTTACAGCAAGTGCATAATCCATGCCACCGTGAACAGAGGGTGCTCCTGGTAGGGTGTCAATGAACCGGGCATGTGAGGTGCTGTTTTGGCCAAAAGGACCATAATGTCTCATAGGCTGAGGTGGTCGCATGGCATTGTAACCATTAACTTGGAAGCCTGGCTGATTGTACCTAGATGGATAATTGAACTCAAAGCGTTGCTGTACACCATACTGCTGTTCGGGGTAAAGCGCTGGCCGCTGTTGGTGATACATGTCCAGCTGCTTTTGGTCTGATGGATAGAATGAATGAAAGCTTTCAACAGGCATTCCTCCGTTACATTGGTGACCTGGTTGTGGGCGATTTGGCCCATTCATGTAAGAGTTTGGAAGTGAAGGGAGGTAAGAGTTGGCTGGTATTGATGGCTGAGGGGTGTACATGCTTCCTGGCCTTGGAGAGCTTGGAAAAGAGCCAGGACTGTTGGAGAACCTTGGGAGAGCGGCGTTTGGTGAGGAAGGGTAAGGGAACATGCCCTGGTGCTGTTGTGGCATGGCCGCAAGGGGGTATGATGGGTGACCTGTCTGAAGGGGGGCTCCCACAGCACCTACAAAACAAAGGACCAAAGAAAATTAAAACCTTGTATTTGGTAAACAAAACAATTTTATGTCATGTTTTACCAGTTAATCGTTTTAAATTAAATGGATCCAGTGCTACGAAAAATTATTTGATTCATTAGAGATTACGTTTGGGTTTTTTATAAACTAAATGTTTCAAATCTTCATATCAGACAATAATAAATGGTAAATACAAAAACATATCTTTCAAATGAAATTTTTTACTACAGTTGGAAAAAACAACCTTGCTTAAAACATTTTGTTTTATGCCTGCTAACATAGTATAGCTTTAAATTTTTTGTGGAGATTTAAAAAAATAAATTAAACAAAATAATTAAGTGGTTTTGTCGAATTTGTCTAAAAACCTCAGCCAATAACATGGCTTGGTCCAAAAGCAAAGATTGGACCATCTGGTTGTCTGTCTCACCAAACAAGCGCACTTCCACATTTACATGGGTCCTCCAATCATTACACGCTCCTCCATTTTGAAACAGAACACCACTGGAGTGAGAGATTCTCCACTCAATAATGTCAAGAGAAGGAAAAACAGCTGGCTGCTACCACTTTCAGCTTGTTTTGCGCTCTGTCGTTTACTGTGGCAATGCTCAGTCCCATATCAGGGGGCCGTGGCTTAGGGATGATAGTCGATGGGAGAGGTGAGAGTTCTGTGACTGTGTTTATGTTGAAAACCTAGCTTGTTCTGCAGATTCGATATATCAGCTTTAACTGATTCAACTGAGGCGTGCAATGCTTTAGATGTTGTTTTGGGTTCTTTTGTGACCCCCTGGATGAGTTGTTGGATGGTTTTGGTTGGCCGGTCACTATTGGAAAGGTTTACCACTGTTCCTTGTTTGTGGATGGAGACTTTCACTAGGGTTTGTTGGAGACCCAACATCTAAGAAATGGCTTATGCCGTTTTCCAAATAGAGATGTCAATAACTTATCTGTGTTTCCACAATGTGTCTCTTTTAGGCTACTTCATGTTGTCTGAGGCTATTTAAGTGGCTTATTAAAACTGCAGTTCTAGCGTTAGTCAGGCCCTAAATTAAGCCCAACTTTCAATAAATTGGTTTAAATTTTGCTAAGGTGGTGACCGCTTTTTTCCATCTGGATAGGTTAATTAAAAAATCTAATTTTCCTTAAAGCTGCTATCTGGAGTATTTGAGGGAGAGAGAGATTTTTTGAATCCCACTATCAAGGCCCCTCACAAAGTATTCCTTCCTCACTCCCTTTAGCCCCACCTCAACAATTATGCATGTGCATCACCTGTGTCGTCACAGCAGGTCAAAGAGGAAAGCAGTGAGCGCTATCGAGCATCACCAATTGTATTTTGTTTTGGACAATTTAGAGGTGAGCGACTTCTCCATGACTGACGCTCTCTTCCAACATGGCGACTGTAAACAGGAGCGGCCTGTCTGCGTGGCCCAATCATCACAGGTTTGGGCGATGTGCATGCAAGTTGAATGACAGTCGACAAGGCGGAAACTCGAATTCTTTTGGCTAAGAAAATGTGCCGGTCAGTGTGAAATGCATAGGGGTCTACGGGAAGAGGGGGGAACTTAGGAAGAATAACAAATGTTGTGGAGCACCAGCCTTTTATCAAAGTATTGAACGCCACTATCATTTTAAAGATTTATAAAATTTTGATACATAAATATATTCTTCGGACTGCAGTTTTAATAAATAAAATCAACATTATAAATTCCCTTGGAAATCTTTACCCTTAGCCCATAATGCTCCTGAACAGATCACACTCCACAATATTCTGACATAAAGAGAAAAAAAGTTTGAAAGTGTAGGATACTGTTGAAAGCTGCCCTAATAAAGCTGAAAAGTCTAACAGATACATCAGGATATGAAAAGAGCAGCCGAGGTGCTAAACAAAGAGCAGAGTTGGTCTTCAGTTTTACAAAGAAGAAATAACAATGTGTTTAAACCGTCTTTAAAAGGGTGAGTAATTAGCTTGCTTATTAAAACGGCTTTTATTCTGATTTCCTAGTGGCTTTATTTTATGCACGAAGCTAAAAGTTGGTTTCCGTTTCTAGCTCAATAAATTGCCATTTTAATGTCAACCATCTTCCTGAAATTAGTCCATTATTGGAGTTTGCTGGACAAAATTATTGGCCTGATTTGGTTTATTACTAACTACCACTTGCATTGATTTAGCACAAGTATACTTCTTTTGCTGTGACTTTGTCTTACTTTTTGAGAAGACTTTGCATAGGAAACATATTTGACATTGAATAAAGGTTTTAGAAATCACAAACTGTGTTTTAAATACTCTATAATTAGTGTGAAATAATCTAGTCCAGGTTTGAAGTAACTAGCTGTTGTAGTTTTGTAGTTGAAGCTTTTCTACTTGGGGTCCAGATGCATGAAAAAGCATTAAAATTGCCCTGTATTGAAGTTTCAGAAATCACAGAAAAGTTTCACAAATCCCAAACTAGGTTTTAATTATCCAGCTATTAGTGCAAAATAATCTAGTCTGAGTTTTAAATGTCCCGGTATTGTAATTTTTAAACTTAAAGATACTCAGGGTAGAGAAGAATTTGGTTTAATGGTCCTTTAGCTATTTCCCAAATCCTAACCAACAAACGAAAACCAGCTTCGCATTTATGCTGCGTCCGTCTTCCTCTTAAAGAGTCATCATATGACTCAGGTTTTCTAAAATATTGATTGTTTTGCAAATTTCTCTTGGAGTTGGACTGATTAAAAGTCACTTCTGCTGTTGGATTGTATGTGAGGACAGCTGTTAGGTTTGTTTTATACTGCTGACTCTGAAGATGAGTGTATATTCTGGTATACCACCAACATTTAGGGTGTGACATAAATATGGTGGTTAGAACAGAATTTTAAATATTGCAGTATAAATGGCATATTGAGATAAAGCTCAAATGAATCAAGAAATGATTTTTAGGTCCTATCACCCAACCCTATAATAAAGTTGGAGTTTCAAAAGAAATTCTTCATAAAATGTTACCCTACCTGTAAATGGAGTGCTCTGGACAGTGTTTTCATAAGTGCCAGCCTTTGATTTGGCCAGAAGGGCCTTTTCTGCCTTATCATTTGAGCTTTCCAGCATGGCATTCTTGTTGGCAGCTGCTTTTTTTGCATCCAGCTTCTTCTGCCGGCAAGACTTGGCGGGCTCTGCAAGCATGCGCACCTGACGACGGAAGGCACTGAGGACCTGAATGGCCCCTGATTTCATTTTTTCCTGCTGGCCCTCCTCACTGCCAAACTCGTCAGTGCTAGAAGCCTTATAAAGAGGTAAGACGTGGAGCTGCTCATCCTCTGGTATCTTTCCAATTTCTCGATTATCCTCCCTTGTTAATGTACACACCTGGAAAAAAAAGGTACATGCCAGAATGGGTTAAATGCAGTTGTTATAGTTATTTCTGATAAATGCCATTTTTAAAATGTGTTTTAGGTAAAAGATATATACGGGTTTAACAACATAAAAAACCTCCAAAAAGGCCTTGCATCAAATTTTCCTTAGACTTATTGGAGGAACCCACGAAAACAATTTCGTCTTGCAAAATGATTAGTAAACATTTATACATTTTGTCACATTTGAACCACAAAACCTGAAAGCATGTTATTTGCTTTTTACCTAATAGCCAAAGCTATGCCCACCCGCCTTTGAAAATCCCAATTTTCATGTTTTGCCACAGTGACTCCTTCGTCGTTAGCATGGGTCTCTTGGCAACCTCTCTGAATAATGTTCTCGTTACTAGGCCTGTCAGAGTAGAAGGATGGACATATACTGGTAGGATTGCAGTTGTGTCATTCTTTGCATTTTTAGATGATTAGGTGCCCCCTGTGGCTCAGTGGAAGGGGTAGCTGTTTTGCAATCAGAAGGTTGGAGATTTAATTCTAGCTTCCAAAAAAATCCCCACTACATGTCAAATTGTTCTTGGACAAGACACTGAACCCCAAGTTCTCCATGTGCAGATAAGTGAATGAGACTTTCAGTATAAAAGCTCTAGGTGATCAGAAAGATTAGAGAAGCACTGAGAAATGTCCTAAGCTTGTGATATTGTTTTATCGCCTAACTTCATCTCTGACCTGCCTGTTGTGTTCCTTGGTCTTCATGATGCTGTTTGTTGCTGTTCACTAATGTGTTATATCAAACCTCTGAGGCCTTCACAGAAAGACTGAATTCACAAAGAGATTAAATTACACACAGGTGTACTCTTCTTCTAAAGGCAATTTGTTGCACTGGATTTTATTTAGGGGTATCAGAGCCATTAATTACTTATCATATATTTTATTTTAAAAATTAAAAAAACAGGAATAATTTACTTCTACATCGTAATTATGCACAACTCTATGTTGGCCTATTACCGAAAAATCCCAATAAAAAACATTTAGTTTTGTGGTGGCAAACACAAGATCTAAACATGTTCAAAGAGTATGAATACTTTTGCAAAGCAGTGTAAAAACATGTTTCTTAGGCTCAGCTCACCACAGTGCTCCCTCCCGGCATGTTGTGGAGGTCTCTGTGAGCATGGGCACAAAAGTCCAAACATGCAGTCACTCCAGAGAAGGGTCGTCCCTCCTTGAGCCCCAAACGACAATCTGGGGCCCTGTGCTCATGTTCTATCTATGGACAAAAACAAGACGAGTTAGAAAAGCTCACTAAATCTTACAAAAGTCCCACCAGAAACATAAGAATCACCTGACTAATGAATGGGATTTATGTTTAATAGCGTCTTCTCTGTGAAGGTCATATTCACACATGAGCATTTGGCATGTAGATTCCCTCACACTACTATCAAATCTAAACTGCTTTTGGACACATGGCCCTGAAAAGAAATCCTATACATGATAAATGTTCACTTAGAACCTTTCCCACAGACAAATCAAGTACGGTGCACCCTTTTTAAAGAGACTTAAAAAGGGTGCACAAGAGATTTAAAAAGATTTTCTGTGCATGTGTATGTTGGTCTAAAAACACAGCATAATTTAAAATTATGCTTATTTTAGATTTAAGGATCAAATACAGTATTCTAGTAGATAAACAGGAAATTATTTGATGTATTGAGGTTTTATAATGCCGAGATATACTCACCTGGTTTCCATAGGCTTCAGGTGCCATAATTTTATACAAGGGAGCCAGTAATGATGCCAAATTTTGAAAATTTTTCTCAAGATTCTCTTCCTAAAAAAAAAAGAGTGTTTATCGAGTTAAATGTCAGTGTATTTTGTTGGTTGCAACCATGACCCACAATGTATTTTCAATAAGTACCTCTCTGACATCATCTCCAAGTAGCTTAAACTTCCTTGGGATTTTGCTCCGGGCAAACTTGCAGCCATTATAGTACATGCTCCAAGAGCAGCCAAAGGAGAAAGACGCACCGCTGGCTTCAGGATTAAAGCCCTGGCATGCACAGGTCCTCCTGAAAGTGTAAAGGCAACGTATTTCTGTATTAAACAAACTATTGAGAGATAACAAAACAAACATAGCTAAATCACTTTGAATAACACAGCATAAATGTACACTGTGGGGTCTTGCTGTATTTGTAATATTTAAGTGTTACAGGTGTATTTAAAACAAAATATCGTCAATAACTTATTTTATTTCAATAATGCAATTGAAAAAAAAGGTGATTGACTTTAGACAGTGATGTAATCAATCATTCGCTTATTTTAATTAAGATGATTTAGTTAATGAAAACCCAAAATTCTGTTTATCAGAAAATGTTAATGTTATGAAAGATCATCAAATCCTCACTGACAGAAAACTTCACTCTGGTCCTCAGGGAACTTGAATTCTGTGTCTCTCCACTCTTCCTCCAGGCTCTTTAACCTTGGGTTCAAATTAAAATACAAGATCTGCTTTCATCTAAAAATAGGACTTTGGACCACTGAGCAGCACTCTCTCTCTCCTCAGCTCAGGTAAAGCAATCATGATGTTTCCTTAACATAAGGAATGCAGCATTTGCAGCCAACGTTCTGGATGCACTTATGTTTGGTGGCACCTGAAGCATTGACTCTGACTGCAGTCTGCAGGTTTTTAATCTTTCCCATACTCTAGAATCACAATCCTCTCCAGGCTATGATGAGCCCTGTTGCTACAGCACCCTTTTCCACTAATATTTTGTTCTTTCACTCAAACTTTCATGAATATACTTGGGTACAGCAATCAGACAAGAGCCAGCTTATATACCAATGACCTTTTATGGCTTAGCCTCTTTGTGGGGGGTGTCAGAATATGTGGACTAGACAACAGTCAACAGTCTTCCTAATGATAGTGTAGGCCATAACAATTCTCTATTAAAATCATTTACCTGGTCTTATGTAATATTGTCATTACCTGAGAAACTGAATTTTAGATTTTCATTAGTTGTAAGCCTTATTCATCAAAATGTACAGAAAATAAATGCTTGAAATCTACCCCTCTTATGTTATGAATCTATACATTTCCATAATATATATTTTTATGCACCTGTAAACTAAAATGTAATTAAATTGTTAGACATTTCTGAGTACTGTAGTGCTGTTACTTACTCTTCATTGAAAGCACAGCGTCTCTGCGTATGAGCTCCATGCTTTGTTAAAGTTTCACTCAGTTCGAGGTAGAGGCGGTCGGCCAAACTGGGCTGGATGCCTTCCCAGACCAGGATTACAATTATGATGCAGGCAGTGTCACATCTGTGACCAGTACGTTCACGCACCAGAACCAGTAGCTTTTCCTCTACACTGGATCGCCGAATCACCTGAAACAGAACACACACAAACACAGGTATTATAGGAATATTTAAGGGCAGCCAATTTCTTAGAATACAAATAAAATATAGAAAAAATTGTTCAGACCCATTTAGCTATAGGGCATCCTTGTGTACTTTTCCCCTCCTTGCCGGTGTAAATCACTTTCTCAATCCTGATGGCTTGCCCAGTGAGGCCAGACCTTGAAAACAGAATAAAGACATTAAGAAAAAACAAACGGAAGTTGGAAAACATAGTCATCTTTCCTTTGACTGCTTCAGAAGTTTGTGGATAACCTTTTCTCCATCAACTCCCGTATGCCAGCGACAGTTGGTGCTGAGCCCAAATGAGTGTAATACGGACCCTCGTCCTTCTCAATGATTTGATCTAAATTCAATAAAACATAACATAAGAATGACTTCCTGAACAACTGATCACAACAACTGATTACTCACAGTATGGGACTCACCGACACAGTGGCATGATGCAATCTCATATTGGGTTTTCATTGGAGTATCCAGAAGATTCTTTGCAGGGGTATCTAACAGCTTTATGGGGGACTCTATGAAACTTTTCAGGAGTTGTTCCTTCTTGGGAGTGGAATTGGGTGTTTTTTTCAGAACTACTGTTGATGTAGCTGAGGAGTCTATCCCACTCGTATCCATGTTGGTTGATAGGATTGTGACAGGCCCGGAGGATTCCATCTTGACTCCATATGATGAATTGATGACGTGGGGTTTCTTCT
The DNA here is from genome assembly GCA_963556495.2 of Valencia hispanica. NCBI lineage: Eukaryota > Metazoa > Chordata > Actinopteri > Cyprinodontiformes > Valenciidae > Valencia > Valencia hispanica. The sequence continues at coordinate 34,363,018 of OY747703.1, forward strand.
CGAATAGATTTGAGAGCTCGTACTGCCTCAAACTTTGTTCCATAGAAGCGAGGATGCTCCCTGGCTTTTTGTTTTGAACACACAGGGATTGTTGATCTTCCTCCTTGATTTTAACCCCACCCATCCCTGCTTCACGCATCTGAAACAGCTGCTCCTGCTGCCGTGAGGCGGGTAGCTCAAACCTGGGGCCGTTTTCCATTTTTACAGCTCTCGTGTTTTGTATGGGATCAAATGGGCTTTGAGGGGTGCGAGGAGTGCTGTGGTGATCCTGCCTTTGTAATAGATGCATACGAAGAGCAACATGCTTCTGAAAATCAACATAGGGACCTGAGGGTCCCAGAGGTAGTCGAGGTCCGGTTTGGAACTGAGTACAAGAAGCCCTTGCCTGTTCTTCAGCTTTGGGATACACTCGTGTTGCTGACTGTTGGTTAAACAGAACATGCGGTAGGTGAGGTTGTGACTGTGAAGAGGTCTGGGCTAAGTCCATCCGAGTGGGCTCGTGGCAGTGGTTGTTAGGCTGCTGTGGTAGAAACGGTTTGAGGTTTTGGCTGCCTGAGTTAACAAGACACTGTCTTTCATGTTCTGGTTGTTGCATCTCTGAGTTATTGTAGGTGAATGCTGATTGGTCAGTGTTTTGATGGTTATTGAAAGGCTGGTCTGGTTGAGGCTGATGTTGACCTGGTGGAGGCTGGCTGCGAGGTCTGTAGGTGGGAGACTTGAGCTGCTGCGCTTCAAACTGTGGTGGGTGGGACAGCGGGCGTCGAAGATTACAGTGCTGTTGTTGTGTTGTTACAAAGTCTGCTGACAGTATCTCCTGCAAGTCTTTGTCCTCGTGTAAGTGCTCTGATTGCATCGGGGAGAGGTAGCAGTTAGATTGCTGATTCTGAGGGACATTTTTTGTCTCAGGCGTTTTTTGGAGTAACTGTTGCTGCATCTGAGTTGCTTTAGAGTTGGACTGCTTCCACTCAGGGGCAGTGTTGTGCTGAGCTGAAGCACCTTGCATGTGAGCTGGTAGACAGTCTTGCTGTTTTTGCTGGGAGTTGTTAGACCCTTGGCTGGTATCTGCGAAAATTCCTTGTGTCTGCGTTGCCCTGTACCTTTGCGCTGTGTTTGGCTCCAGCGTCTGATTCTGAACTTGGGGGCTGGTGGTCTGCTGTTCTGATCGAGGCTTAGCAGGGACGTCACTCCAGATGTCTTGCTCTTTTGCCTGGGATGATGGGCACTGTGTCGGCTGCTGATTGGAATGTGAAAGATTCCTTTCTATCCAAATAGTTTGGCTGGGGGTGGAACATGAAATGTTAATTCTCTGTTGATGTGTGTTCTCCATACTGTTCACTGACCCCAAATGATTTTTCTGCTGGAGACTGTTTCCCATGTGGCCATCAGGTCTGGGTTGCTGCCCATCATTATCCTGAAAGTTCTGAGTTTGAGCCTCATATTGGAGTCCCATGCTGGAGTCATGATACAAACCAGCTACAAGTTTGTCACTTTGACTGGTTTCATGTTCGCTAGAATTGAGAAGAGATCCATATCCGCCTGCCTCTGCAGTCTGTAAGGGATTACTGTGGTTCAGAAAAGACCTTGGGTTGTACCCCTGCTGGGCTTTTGCATATGTATCTTGAGGGCTTATGTTATCTGGAAAACCCTGTCCCCCACTGGGATGCTCCTGTGCCCCTAGAGGTATCTCCTGGCCAGAGCAAGATGAAGGCTGTTGCTGATGGCGGTTTACTCCGTAGTTACTGGAGTATCCATTTACTAAAAAGTTGCCAGAGTTGTAGCTGTTGACACCTTCTACAGCTGCTGCAGGGGGCTGCTGTTCCTGTGACTCTGACAACCCTGAGGTTAGAGCAGGGGGTTGAGCACCTTCACTGACTGAGTGTGTGGCCAGTGAGTCATTGACAGTGTCCAGCTGTGATCCAGATGCTTGTGGTGCAATGGACACTTGCTCAGGATAATACTGAGACAAGGTTTTTTCCAAAAGATCACCTGGAGTACTTTCTATGGTTGAGGAAGATGATATAGCACCATTGGGAACTGGCTTATTTCTAGATAGACTGAAAATATCTCCATTAGTTAAATGACAGTTCCTTATATCAAAATTAATATCAGTCTGAGCAGAAGTCTGTTCCATTTCAGTTTTCTTTGTTGAATCAGAGAGGTTTTTCACCAAATTATAACTCGAGTCACCGTTTTCCTTCATTTCAACATCTACTTTCATTTTCTTAGGCTGGTGAACCGGTAAGGACTGCTCAGCAAATCCGGGCTTCAACTCTCCGTTCATTAAATCTCTGTTCATCTTGTAGAACCCCGTTTGGAACAATGCTTGATCAGAAGTAGGAACGTTGCAGTTCTCTCTGTACCTCTTCAGGGAGCCTACAGCTTTGCTGGGCTCGTAATGCACCGCGCCAGTAATCCAGCTCTCTCCGTCGCTGATCTGCAGAGAATCCTCCTGTGAACACCGGGCTCCATTCTGGAATTTGTGAGAACGGTGGCGAGACGTTCCAAATTGTCCCAACATCAGACTATCTTCCGCCTCATGTTTGGCCTCTTCTGTTTCCATCTGGCCTGCTCAGAGCCCATACACGGGGCTGCCCTCTGTCCCACCTACAGGGTAGAAAAAACAGAAAGAAAATGTTACTTTTGAATTTTTGTTGAAATATGGTGATTTCATCTATTGATGTAAACACAGAAATAATATTTAATACAGACTACAGCAATTATATTACTTGTTTCAACCAAAGAAATATCTTAAGCAGTCAAACCCATATTAAGGTCAAGTCTTGCGTGTGTCACCAATTGAATTGTGGTTTGAAAGCAAGGTGAAAAATAAACTAAGTTCATAATGTGCAAATATAAACCACTAATACAATTACAATATTGATCCCTAGTTTGTGTTTGGGATTTTTTTCTCACCACATCCTACCAGCATCTCTTGTGTTAGGATATGTAACTTATGTTGTAAAAGGCTTATAGTGTTCTTGAAGAGATAAAGGTTGCTCATTGGTCATTATTTGTCAAAGTTCAACAGGTCATTCAAATGTGCTGACTAGTATACACGGATAATAAAAACCTAGACACATCGTTCCAGTGTTTCCTCTATGGGAGCCCTCTGCCCCGGGAGCGGTGGTCAGCTGTAGCTGCCTGGGTGCTCTCCGGGTGGTGCTTGGGTGGAGGTCAGAATCATGGCCTCCCCTCCTCTGGGCGCCCTGGGTCAGTGCCTCGGCTGCTGCTGTTGACCCGCTGCTGTCGGGGCAGATGGCTCCCTGGATGGCATTTCCTTACCTAACCTGGCTCATCTGTACTCGGCCCAGTGTCCATCCTGTTTTCTATTTTAACGTCCTTTTAATGTTGCTCTTTAATGTGTCCGCACATGGGGATGGGATTGGGGGGAGGGTAGTATAATTGTGTTCATGCCTAAATTTGTGTGTGTGGGGATTTTTATTCTGTAAAGCACTTTGAACTGCATTTTTTTGTATGAAAAGCGCTTTATAAATAAAGTTTATTATTATTATATATGGTACAGCTCCATATTGTATTGTTTTCTAAACACTACCATTGTGGCAGATTTTTTGTCCTCATAATTTCTCATGTTAGTAACTTTTTTTGCTTTTTTTTTTTATGTGTGCATAATGTGATTATAGGAAAAAAGATGGAAGACGTAAGAATTTGTGGAAGGAAGGAAAGAATGACACTTGAAAAACAGACAGACATAGGGAAAAAAGAAAGAAAACATTGTCTGTGGAAAAGGAAAACTTTTTTTTTTTTTTTACCAAACTTCTCCATACCCAGTGAATGCTGAAATAAAATTCTGGACTTTCTAGGAACTCTGATACATAACAAATAAGCCGTCTTCAGGTCCACAATAAAGATTTTGTCACTAAAAAGTTAGCACTGTTGTATTTCAAAAACCTTTCAACATACATGCATACATCATGAACAACAGTTGTGTTTATGTTGCATCAGACAAAGTGAGTAAATTCTACTTCTCGTGACCCATGTAAATCTCCCTTTGTTTTCAGTCTGTTAATCAGCAACTCTGTCAGTACGTGAACTCCGGTGTTAAGCTACTCTCAGGGCAGCTCCGTTCCGATGGGACGCTCCGTGGTTTACAAAGCACCAAAAGAATCCAGGCAGCTCGTCACAGCCAGATACACCCACATACACAAGAAAAAAAAAATCTTTGCAAACCCAGAACAAAGCCAAGAAATCCCAGCTGTGTGGATCTATTTGGGCTTCATACAGATATATAAACACACACAGCAACCATGCATTGATTCAAAGGCAGATTTTCAGCAGCGCTTAATATTTCCATTCTTAACAGTATGATATGTTTGCTTTAGAAGTAACACAGTAAACTAAGCCAAAAGTATACTGCTAAAATGACAACAGTGAATGTTTCCTGTGGGTCATATGTGCTTTGACTATTTTGGATTTCTAATTGTTATGAAGTAAAAAATACTGAGCTGCAGCATGAATTATGACTCCCAAACTGAACTCTCCACTAAGATTTCATTCCAGCACCAGTAGTCGGTTTCTTTGTTTCTATGCTATTGTTTGTCTCTCACTCTCCGACCGCCTTCATCTCCACCCTATAATTACATGTAAGGTTCTTCTCTACTTATGCTGCCATTTATCTTTTCCTTCCTGTTCAGTCTAATATCTAACCTAGACAATAATCAACCTTGCTACATGGTCAGTCACACTACATTGTTAATAGTCCAGAGTAGGGAATGAGCTTCTTAGTAAAGAGTAAAATAAAAAAAACATAAAACAAAGTAAGATTGTCGAATGGTTATTCACCGAATAATAAGGACAGATCTCAGTATGCTGTGTTTGTTGGGCTGTGTCAAAGTTTTACAGACTGCACATTGAGTAAAAAGGGAGATATACCAAAAGACTTTAAGCAACAACTTGTGTGCACTTGTGACACCTGCTTACCTAAAGTGTGGACAACCTCTTTTATTTCCATCAACATTTTTAGTTATATCAATGTAAAGTTGCCAGAGAGGGATTGTCTTCCTCTGCGAATATCTTCAACTGGCTTGAGTGTATTATCACATATACTGATATTAAAGATTACCGTGCATACAAACTACTAGGTTAAACAGTTGAAACCAGATATTTACATATACTTTAAAAACCTTTTGTTCTTTACTGTCCAACATCATATTAATGTTAGTTTTTCTGTTTTAGATCAATAATTATTTAAAAAATGTTCGTATTTCCGAAATGTCAAAGACGAGAATTATTAAGTATTTTTATTACTTTCATCAAAGTCAGAAGTATACTGTACATACACTTCCTTAGAATTTGGTAGATTTGCCCCAAAACTGTTTCACTGGGACCAAATGTTTCGGGTCTCCTTCCACAAGCTTTCTACAGTAGTTTGCTAGGATCTTGGCCCACAATTCTTCTCCTTATGTCTTGGTTCATTTCTCCTGATTTTCCCATGTCAAAATCTGTGTTTGGGGTGTGCCTGTGTATGTATCCACCTGTGTCCCACCAGGTACCTTAGATGGACTCAATAAACCCATTAGAAGTTCCTTAAGCTCAGAATGGAATCATCTGGAGTTAAATTTTTGTTTAAAGACAATACATTTAGTGTTCGTACACTTCTGACTTTGAAAGAAATAAAAAAATAATTCTTTCTATATATTCCAACATTTCATTAATACAAAAAATATATTAATATTGATCTAATACAAAAAGGTTTACTCTGATTTGATGTTTGACAGTAAAGCAGAAAAATTTATTTCCTTTACCTCTTGAAACTAGAAAAGCTGTATGTTGATCTGGCAACAACAGCTTTAACTTGCTTTTTTTGTTGTTGTTGTTGTATTTTTTGACAACCTAATAGTCTGTTAACATACCTACGTACCGAAGATTACTTTGTTTAAAATATAAACACATTCTGTTTTTTGTTGCCCTGCAAAAAGTATTGTTCATCGTTTTGATACTTTTTTACTTTCATAATTTTTAACTAGATGCATACTGTTTGCACCACTTGAAGGTGTAGGCTTCAAAGATACTGTTGCTAACATACTTACTGAAGCTAGCAATGGATGTTTACAAAAATTATCACACTAGAAAGCTTGAGTAAAAAAATTATAATAATCACAGTATTTACACAAAGCCACACAACGACCTAAGCTTGCTTAGGTGGTTCCCTGCAGTCATCCCTGTGAGTTCCTCCTCTGTTGGCTTCCGGTATGATGGCGCCTGTTTTTGGCTTCGCCGCCACTTGTCACCGTTTTTCTGTATTTTTCACAGTGTTGCTCTTGTGTACTTTCTGTTTTGGGGATGTGACACCAATCCGTGTCTATGAGCGGCTAACATTGCTGGCCATACGGTTCAGCATGCTGGGTAAATATGCCTCTCCCTCCGGTGCCTGCTTATGGAGAGCTACCCATGGACAAACCCCTGCATACATTTCTGAGCAACATCTGTTGACTGTTCCCCATACCAGACTTAAAACTAAAGGTGACTGAGCTTTTTCGGCTGTAGCTACGAAGCTCTGGAACTCACTGTCCCCGTCTCTGAGAACTGTGGGCTCTGTTACTGCTTTGAAAGGCCTGCTTAAGACATATCTTTTTAAATCTGCTTTTATGTGATTCTGCACTGTTCATTGTTGTTCCCTCTCTGTTGTGAAGCCCTTTGTGATTTTATCTTGAAAGCTGCTATATAAATAGTTTTACTTACTTACTAAATACAACTATAGTATATATATTAACCAATTGCTTTCATTCAAACGTTTACAAACAGACAAATTTGTCTTTCTTAAAAGAAATGTAGTAGCTTTCCTTCAGAAGGCTAAGTGCCAGTGTGCAGCACCAGCTGGGATGGGACAACACTGCATTATTTTATGCTGCGTACAGCCATAGAAACCTCCATCACCGTAGCAATTTATTTGGCATCTCAATAAAACAACCTGTAAACCATATGATTGATATGATGAAAAGATTTGTAGTTGTAAAATAATTTGTAGTTTTAACAATTCTTTGTTAAAACCTTTGTTTACCAATTTTTTATATATTTTTTATTGCATGATACCACATGTGCAATAAATGTTTGATTATTTCACATTTATTTCATTTTGTTGTACCAATCTGGCTTGGACTAGACTCTCATTCAATTTTTTTCCTCCCAGAGGAAGAACGTATGAAATTTGAGAACTGACATGGCGTTTGTAGTGTTTGCTGTTACTTGGCAGCCCTATGTGACATTCATCGTTGCAACAGCTGCTTGGAAGCTCAGGTCTCTGCACTTTCAAGTTTGGACCTTAGGGAAGCTAAGTTTAAGAAATCTTACAACAACAAGAAAAATGTTTCTTCTGTCATTTTGAGTTATAGATGGACAAAAAAAAAGAATAATAATATTGGAAATGCATGGAAATATTCAACATTTTAAAAAAATATTTCACATGTATGTTGAGAAATCTGCAACTGTTTAGGTCGTCAAGTCTAACCTATAATTTCACTAATAAGTCCCAAAATATTCATAAATTTCCCTAAAGAAATAGACACAAACCACTGATTGTTTAGAGGTGGATTTCTTTCTTGGATTTTCAAGCTTTGCCTGCCAACTTATCTACTCACTGACATTGTTAACCAAATAAGATTGATTTTAATGACATTATACTCACATTTTATAGATTAAAAGCTCACCTCTATGTTAACAAAGAATAGAAATTCTGCTACCAAACTCCAAGAGAAACGGAGACATTGGGCACACTTGTAAATCAAAAGCACACTTGCCAAGTCACACTAGTGTTTTGTTCAATAGTTCTAAGAATGGGCCATAATGTCAAGTACACATTTCCTTTGGTGAGAGGGCCAAGTTGTATTTTCCTGTTTAAAAGATAAGAAAATGAAACATGTACAAAGTTTAAAGACTATACATTTCCAGTCGGTTTAATGTAAGCAGGTCCATCAACTTGCTAAATTCCTTGCATAAAAGAGCTTGTTTAATACCATTATAACTTTTATGACACTATTGTCAGTTAATCTGCTATTACACACTATATTTAACTGACACAATCCTAACATTTTTCCACAGCTGAAATGTTGTTAAAATAGTTCTACTATAACCAACAAACAAAAAAAAACAACAAAAAAAACCCGATAAAACAGAGCTGAGCATATTTTATGAGGCCAGCTGATTAGTATATTAGGCCAAAAGTCACTATCATGTATATTCTGACAGCATGGAGCAGAGTGATGCCTTATCGTTAGCAGCCCTTTGCTTGTGTAATTAGGTCAGATGACTTGAATAGCACTGTTTTAGTGTCCCCATGGTAAACAGTCAGCTCGAGCTACTGCTCCACAAACCTAATGACCTCTGACAGAATCGTGATCATCCCACAATCTAGTCGACTGTGTGAAAACAAATGGCAAAAAAACAACAGCTGATGAACTCCTGATGATCATTCATCTTTTTAAGATTAAGACCAGCCTGATTGGTTCAGGGTTTGCAAAGATTTTTGCAAAGATCAGTACATGACCTAAATCTGAAACGTTGCCAAAGAAAGGACATCTCTTAGACTGTGTCTGTTTTAATTCATCAGTTGATTATTGCATTGTAGGCAGATAGCATTTTGAAAGCTTTTGATGTATAGCTCGCTTGTGCACAGAGGGGGACTGACTGCACTGGAAGGCGAGTTTGGAAGAAGAGGATACATTAAAAACAAATGGAGAATTCAGAACAGTATACCTTAAACCAATATGCTAGCTGAATGTGCCATTATTGATGGTCAAATGCTTAACAGGATTTTACTTATGTCCATTCATAGTTTGCATAGTACTGGGTCTTTTGTTCAGGCAACTTACACTTGTGATTTATGTCACATGGCACACTCATGCTGTGTGTCCTTCACATGCTTGGTTTTACAACTGCTGTCTCCTTTTTCTTCTCTCACACTCTCAACAGATGACGATCTCTGATGATGACACAAAGGATTCCTGTGTCTGCATATCTTCTTTCTCTTTGGATGTTGCTACACTGGAGTTACTATATAAGCAAATCTGACCTTTAAAGTAAAATTTAAATTTCTGCTAGGTCACGGTAAAGTTGTATTGCATCAAACTGAATAAATCAGAGATAGAAAAACACAGAAAATAACCCTAAACAGAATATATTATTAGTAGTGCAAAATTGAAAGAAAAGTGATATATCATTTTCTGCAATTTTTCTAAATAAAAATCTAAGAACTGTGCCTGACATTTGTATTCTATCCCCTTTTGATCAGCTACTCCTAGATAAAATCTATTACAACCCTCTGTCTTGAGGAGGTAGCTAATTAGTGAAGACTCCATTTGTGTGTAATTTAATTTCGGTATGAATCCAGCTGTTCTTTGGAGGCATCAGAGGTTGTTGGAGAACTTTAGTGAACAAACAGCTGCATGAAGACTAAAGAACACAGCAGACAGGTCAGGAAGAAAGTTGTTTAGAAGTTTAAAGTAAAGCACGGAATTATGAATGGTGAAGCCAATATGTGTAAATGTAAGAGTATGGCACATCTGCAAACCTACCATGGCCGTTCAACTTAGCTGACAGGCCAGACAAGGAAAGCATCAATCAGAGGGGCAGCCAAGAAGATAATGGTAGCTCTGGGGGAGCTACAGAGATCCACAGCTCTATGAAAGACTGTTTCAACAGGGCTACGATTAGTCATGTACTCAACAATTTTGACCTTTATGGAAAAGTGGCGAGAAGAAAGCCATAAGAACCTTTTTTTTTGCTGTTTCCCACAAGTCCTGTAGGGGACACAGTAAACATGTGTAAAAAGGTGCTCTTGTCAGATGAAACCCAACTAATCACCTAACATACAAAATGCTGTGTGAGGACAAAAACATTCTGGGGATTACCCTGAACACACCATTTTAATGGTGACACATGGTGGTGGCAACATCATGCTGTGAGGATGGTTTTCTTCAGCAGTGGTAATGGGAACATTGATAAGGCTAAATGCAAGGCAATTCTAAATGAAAATCTGCTGAAAGCTACAAAAAACTGGAGCCTCAGGAGAACAAAAACCCCAAGCATAAAACCAGAGCTACATCAAAAAATATTCATGAGTTAGAATCTAGTCGGAAGTCCAGACCAAAATCCAAAATTCAACTGAGAATTCGTCCAATTTGACAACGTTTTAGTTGCTTTGCAAAGAATGAGCAAACTTTTCACTCTCTAGATGTGAAAAACTAGTAGAGTCATACCCCGAAAAAGGCTTGATGCTATAGTTGCAGCAAAAGTTAATTAAATAAAGAACAGATTCAGGGGAGAAGTGTTCAAGGGGCATGAACACTTTTGCAAGGCACTCTCTTTCTAATTTAAAGGTTATATGCATTAACAAAATGTGAAAAGGATTTGCTAATTGGTTAGTTTTTTAGATCTATTTTTAATGACAAATAATGATGTGGAACCACTAGACTCCTTTGGTGTGTAACGCTGATGTACCCTTGGAGCTCAGTTATAAATGTTAACAACGTGTAGTTAATGTTTAAAAAAGTTAATTGGTTATCAGATGCAGTACTTTTTAGCCTATGTGAAAAAGTTTATTGATGAAAGGGTTTTGGTGCATATACGTCTCTTAATTTGCAGATATAATATTTGCGTTCAAGTATAAACAATATATTTTTTACACTGAAGGTAAGCTTGTTTGTGTTGCTTTCCATTTAGAAGATGTGAAGGTTATTACCTGGACTTTAGAAGCTGGATGTTCAGTTACACACGTGACTTCCATTAATAACAACAGAGGTTGCTGCACAGCTTACTGGGTGGGGGAGGGGATTGTCTTTGAATTGCACAATGTTCAGGGGCAGTTCTCTTCAGCGCAACTCAGTTATCTGTTGACGCCGCCGTATGTGGCCTAAACTTTAAACTGTGATGTAATGACAGTTGCATCACTTGGCAGCCAGGAGCAACGAACCTATTTGTCCTTCCTGTTTTGTCCTCCCCCAACTAAATCGCTGACCGAAACTAGGACAGCTCTGCAGTTAAAATTAACTTCCTCAGAAACTAACCACTGATCGGACAATAGCACATTCTTAAAATGAAACAAACAAACAAACAAAAAACAAAACAAAAAAAGGCTGTCCTTGTCATGCTGCCCTGTTCACTCTAAAGATCAGTTTTCATAAATGTTAAGTGTACTTTTGTATTTTCCTTTGAGTCTGACGACAAGCGTAATCCACTCTGGCAGAGACAAAGAGGACATAAACTTCTGTTTGTAATTTCTTCCCTGGAGAGCCTCCTCCCCCTCGGTATGAGGAAGGGTTTCCGTACAATTGACATTGTTCTTTATGTGTAATGCAAGACAGATGTGGCCAAAAGGTGGAGGTTCCCTCTGCCGTCTCTGAGCTCACAGTTTTCTGTCACATATGCTTCTGTAGTTGTATTATGGGAACATTTTAAACAATAGCACTTTCTACACGCAGACCATTCACCTTAAAAATATTATAGAAATATTTTGTGGAATTTCTTGCAATAACGATAAAAAGCAACTTAAAATGTGCAACAGCCTTTTTGACAATATATCTATCAATGCATTAAAGCCCCATGGACACAAATACTGCTGTGAAAATAAAAAATATACCCATTACCACTACTCAAGTACACCTTAAAATAGTTCTTATCCTAAAATTCCCCCACCCCAACAATAAACAATGCAATAAGTGTGAATCCCCAATAACAAGCTGATATTACGAAGTATTTGGTTAGGGTATCTGCTCAGTTATTCTGCTATTTAATGGACAAACTACTCTTAGCTTGCAAACTGTTGTTTTACAAGCAGACCAGAGACCTAATTTAAAATAAATCTGACTTTTTAAGACTTTTAAAGGCCTAAAATGAAGATTATTAAATGTAGGACATTTAAAGACTTTTTAGTTGATTCAGTGTGCATTGGTTTCTGGTATTTTCTTCAGCTAAAGAGTCTAATGTTGTTTGTAAAAGCTAAAAATATATGCCCTAGAGAGTTGATTTTAAAAGCAGATGTTTAGTTAAAGGGAGACAGACATTTGCCCATAACTTTAATCAACATGTGACTGCTGGGGCTCAGGAAAGAATCTAAAGAATTTGAGTTTATAGATTACACTCGCTGCTATCAAAAGAATCCATTACAACAACAAACTCTTTTACATGCTGCATTGCATATAAACAAACATGGGACAGAGCACTGGGTTCAAATCAATAGAATGACTAGAGTTTGTTAGTTAATTGTTGAAATTCCTTTTATTGTAAAATTTACTTGGGGAAAGGGAGAAAAACCAAAAAGAAACGACCACCGTCATATTAGGAGCAGGGCTTTAATATGGTATGTACTCCTTTATTTCAGTACTAATGCTCAGAGTACATTTTTGTATATCATTCAAAGAGCTGTGGTAAAGAAATGCTACACGCAACACTAAGAGATCTACTCATAAAAAGCCACAGAGCTCGACTAGATAACAGAGGAGGGATATGTGGCTGGCTTTGAACAGTTTTTCAGCTTTTTGATGTGCAAGGTGGAAGTGACTAACACTTTTTTTTCTCTTAGCACCTAACCCAAATTCATATCACCTCTTCAGAACTTTGTAGGTCTTCTACACATAATACAAAGTAATAAAGAATGACAAGAATGTGACATATACCCTTTTTAAGAATTGGGTTGAATGTCAGTGTTTTGCCTGATGACTCACGGACTGTTGAGCAAGATTTCACAGCTAATGTTTAGAGAACACAAAACTTCAACCTTTTGTTCTCTCCCATGAGTAACCCAACTGCCTCTGCTGGGGATAAACCCCACCTCTGTTCATTTCTGACACAACGTGTTTTGCCTGTTTTCCAAGAAAACTACAACGGCTTGTGTTCAAACATCACGCTGGTATGTCCTGCTTTTGTCGGCTAAAACCTCACTGATCTGCTCAGCATCACAAAGTATTTAAATCCAGATTACACACTCAATGGACTAGACATTATATATTTATTACTTTGTTTATAAAGTTCATGTAGTCATATAGTTATATTAACAGATTTATGCTTTTCCTTCTGTGTGTTTAGTTATGTTGGTTATAATTATTTATCCTAATTAACCTGAAAAGAACAGCTCTTTTATTCATTTGCTTTTGCTCCAAGATTTAAAATGTTCACCTCTGTTTTGAACATTAGCTCACCTATAAATTAAACCTTCCAGGCTTTGATTTTTTCTCCTGTGCAGTTACCACAACCTGAAAGTAAAACCTGTCTGGGTTGGAAGCTCCTGGAGTGAAGCTAACACAGATACTCTAAACATTCTTTGTGCCTTCAAACTGCATCACATGGAGACTTAAGAAATGAGCTCCTGAGCGTACAAACCCACTGATTTGACCTCAGTCACCCAGAGTGCTTAGCTTTTCCCTCCAAACTGCCTTCCCCCTCCTCTTGAAAACCCCCTTTGTCTAAGCAAAAGTCAATATATCTGACCAACGTGATGAGATGTGCACTGAGCAAAGTTAATTTCTTTCTGAATGCACAGTGGCTGCAGCAACCTTATGCCTTATGAGCACTTACCTCGACCAAACATTACCCCAGCAAGGCTAACTGCAGGAATAGGTTGTGTGCACATGTGCTTTCTGCATTGATCCTGCCAATAGTGCTGCAAACCCATAAAGCCAAATTTGCTACAGCAAATTAAACTTTTAAAATTTTTAAATTTACATTTTTTGACTGAATAGTTGTACAATTAATTGAGGAATTGCTACAAAAAAGTACCTCATTAAGTGTTTATGTGTAATAAGAACATAGGAGCGTTTCGCTCATTGGTTTCTAAACAACCTGACCTAAGCTGCTGTTGCTAAGCTCCCTCTTTCCCTCCACTGAGCGAAAGACACGTGACTCTCATTGAATAGAAATCACAAATACTCAGAGTGACGGGTGTTTCTGTGATTCAGGACATAAGCATAAAGACTGTCAGAAATCAATTATTTAAACATAACAAAAAAATAAATAATTAAAGGGCACCAGCAATCATGTTATACTGAGCAAAGAGATATAGCTCCCACTGAATCTGTTCCACCTGCAAGTGTAAATAAAGGCACCAGCTGCCCCACTTGTACATTCTGTTAATGAAACCTTATATTGAGCCCAAGTCCTGAGAGGTGGTTAGTGATGTCATTCAGGCGTCTGGTAAGTTATGCTTTTAAAAGACAATCCGGACCAGCTGTCTTGGCTCCCTGTGCAGACAGCAGGAGTCTAGATAGACCCTAACGTAGACTGTCTATCAGCAAAACAATTCATATCGGAGAGCCATTTTAAGATGCACTACACCGATCAGGAGCATTCATCAAAAACACTTAGGAACCCTTACAGATCAGGCTTTCATGACGGCATTTATATTTGCATTAACTATGAAAAGGAGTTTGTCAACTAGATTTGGCATTCTTGGCAGACTTTAACAAGCATTAGTATGATGAAGGCAAACTTTTGTCTACTGAAAGTTTAAGTAGGTGTGGAAATTAGCCCCCGGTACTTAAACAAATGCAGGTAAATTTAAGAAGTGAGGGGTAAATCTAATGAACCCACAAGCCACAGTAGTGAATTTGAACAGCCCAGCGGCATTCAGTTTCTACAACTGATCTGTTGGGGGCCTCATTGTGTCTAACCTGCTACCAAACTGCTGCAAATTCGTTAAAACGAAACGTAATGTTCCGGGTGTAAAGTGGGTGACAGAAACCCCAAACTTTCTCAGGCATGAACATAAAGTTACTCAGCTATTTTTAATGGTGAGTTACATGACTGAATAGTAATGTATTGGTTATTTAAGGGATTTTTTGACACTTATTTTATTCTACACTGAGGAATTATTGTTATACGACTCTAAAAAATAACATCTGCCAGAAAGCGGTCACCTGAATTATTTTGGTTAGTTCAGACATCATAATCTGCCTTATTTCCTAAGACATAACTAGTCCATACAAGGATCAGACCCTAGATAGGGTGTAAAATAAAATCAACATATACGTACATGTTATTAAAATCATTGTTTTAAAAATAATTAACACATTTAACTTCAAAGAGATATAAGCTAATGTGTAATGTTTAACATGGGTACAACATGATTTTTACATATATAAAATGGAAGGAGGAAAGGGAATGGCCAAAATGTCTCAGAGGAATGATTTAATGTAATTTTAATTATCTACTTGTGGTCTTTTGTAAGGAAATGTAGTTATGTGACTTCAAATATTACTATATACCAACAGGAGATAACTTATAGTTATTTTGGTGTCAGGGGTTCTAATCTGTCATATTTCGTAAGAGTCGAATGGCCAAAATGGAGATCAGAATCCATTCAGTGGAAATAAAACATTAAGTTTTCATTAAGAAAATATAATTTAAAAATATAGATAATATTGCATTTTTAGAATATCTCCAAAATTAACCAAAAACTATCAAGATAAGGTGATGTTAGGACTATTTTTTTTTTTTTTTATCAAGTCAGTATTGCAATTCCTTGTTGCCATTAACCAAAACAGAATCCTTCAAAATAAATTTATACCAACATGGGAAATGACTTGTTAGGCTCCTATCCCGCTGCTGTTAATTAAGCCTTGGGTCACACCAATAAAGAAGCGGGAGAAAAGAAATTCTTAGTCTTATAACATAAAGGGGCTATTACTGTGGGTCTTAGCTTCCCGTGGCTTAAAACAGCGAAATCAGCAGCGGAAGCTTATCGTCCAAGCGTAGGAGGATTGACTTTGCAAGAAGCAGGAAGGGATGCTATTTGCTTTATGGCGATTACGTAACACCTTGCTTGCTTTCCTCTCAGCAGAATGCCAAGGATACTGTTTGTAAACAGAAAAGCCATGTGCGTATCCTCACGTGGCAGAAGGTTTTGAGTCGCTGCCCGTGCTACCTCACCCTTGAGGTAAACCCAGACATCAATACATGCTCACAGGCCCAGCAACACTCCCTGCAGCTCAGGAACTCCCCAAACCAGGCCTTATCATTTTCGGCCCATAATTACTCTTATTCAACAATCGAGACTGGATATCATGAAAGAAAAAGACAATGGTGCACGTTTACGGCTCGTGATGTAGCAATTACCAGCAACACTTTTGTATCTGTTGTGAAAAACGAACTTCTACACCTGTCACAGGCTAGGACTGCATTGCAGCTGCTTTGGCAAGGTAGAATGACCCCAAATCAGGAGTTTGAGATTTAATTTAATCTGGTTTGGAGTTTACATATTCTTAAACCTACTGTAACTCAATAAAAAAATAGAGACGGACATCTCAAAGGAACAGCTAGTATATTAAGTAAGCTAGTAAAACTAATGGAAATCTTGACGTGCACTACAGGCGTGTCTGAAGCATAAGGTGGTCAGTTTACAAAAGAAATAGCCTTTTTCTTTTGTTAGCAGCAGCTAAGAAGGTCTTACTCCTGTGCACTGTTTATTTTAAATTCTGTGCAAAAGTCTAAAAATGTCAGAGAGATTCTTTTGCACTTGCACGAGACTGAGTTTCCATGTTATTCTCTTGATCTCCATGGAAAACAAACCCTCCATTGGCAGAGAACAGAAATCAATATTGCAGCAATCAATACATCTCTTTGTACTCGCCATTTTGTCTTGCCATCTATAAAAAGTGCATTCTAAAATGTCCAACACAACAAGACCGGGTATGTTTCTGTGTCGTTTCTGCTGCAGCCACCCCCTGGGTTGGAAAAATGATACTTGGGCTGGACGGAACAGGGTCAAAGGTGAGAACCTGGGCAAAGGCTTGGGTATTGTAGGCAGACAGCATTGTTGTACTGCGCTATGGCAACTGGACATTCTTCCCAAAGGTGATATTGTCTTTGCCGTAGGAGTGACTTAAAGGGGGCTTACTGCCATGACGAAGAAGCCATCCAACTGCGCGGCTTTATCTGTAGGTGTGGATAGATGAGAGGAGCTCTCTGCATGTGATTGATCTATGTGGCCCATCCCCCACTCAGCCCCCTGTAACCCTATTAATGCTGCTGCCCTTTCAGCTATTTATGTCAAAGCAGGCGTGCAGAGACCAATGAAAATTCCAATTGTAAAAACCCCTTTTGTAATGTTTTTTAGGTCATAATAGGCATTTATAAACTGTGCATTCAGTGCCATTGAAATGCTGGAAAATTGCACTTACTGATGTTGCTTTTTCTAGTCTGTGAACAGTTTAATAAATTTCAACAATGTAAGAGATAAAGTCCATTGTTGGACACTACTAATAGACGTCATTGGCAATATAGCTAGAGAGGGAGGGGTCATTTTGTTGTTTACACAAGTATGTACATCCACAGACCCATCACCTGAACTTATGCAGTCAAAACACACCCAAATACTACTGTATACAACAAGGTAAAGCACATGTGTTGAGACTCAATGCTCAATGATCGTGTTTGCTAAGTAAAAACATAGCCCACTTTTTGGATTTGGCTGGTTCATCACTGAAGTTTGTTGCACTATTTAGAGCATCTTTGTAGTGATTAAAAAGGGGTACTGCTCACCAAATTATGATTTTTGTGGTGAAAGATACATTGTTTACTTTGATAACCACAGGGGAAAGAAGGATTTATGAAGTAAGAGGAACATTAGGAGGAGTGGTAATAAACTGTCAACTGCTCTCATAAAAGCTTGGAAACAACAAGCAGCTGACTCTGTTCTGAACTCAATGCCCTTTTCTCGTCTTCAACGCTCCCTGTATCCATACACCTCCAAGTGAGTCACAAAGATCTTCTACAGTACAGGTGTGAAAGACTTTGCTGCTCCTGCAGGCAGCCTACACTGTCAGGTTACAATAAAGGTCATCCACCTTACAGACAATTTTGTTGTTGTTGTTGTGACCTAAGGCTGAACTGCAGCTACATTATACCTGCAAGCAATAGAATACGCAAGCCCAATATACAAACCTTATAGGAGATCTGTTTTATTCAAATGAACCATTTAGATGTTAATGTTAAGAACCTACTTGTGAATTAAAGAAAAAAACTAACAACCAATTAGATGTTTGCTATGACGAAGATGGCTTCAAGGAAACTGAAGATGTTTCAAAAAATTATAGTAATCACAAAAACAAAAGGTTTTTGGTTCATTGTCTTTTAGCCAATTTGTACCTTTCCATTTTTATAGATGTAAACAAACCATATAATACAGTCTAGTAAAACCATTGTATGCCCATTTACTTTATACAACTGGGACTGGAACCATGACATGGATGACAATTATTAGGTGTATTTATATAGGTTACATAGGTGTAAATAATTATAGATAGTTTATCTGTTTATCCATGATGTAATGTATATACAGGATGAGTGAAATAGGTGTGGGATTAATAAGCCGTTGATTCCTCATAATACGTTTTCGAAATAAATTTTATTTTGGCTCTACTTTTTATATTGTGTAGTCACATTTATGAAGCTTGACCGGCATAGTTCTTTACTACTACCTTAATTAAGATAATGACTTTTAATCAAATTAAAATAATAAACTATAAATCTTCTACTGCTAGATATAATTAATGAAGGTAACAGAAAATCATTTTGACTCATCTGCTGTCAAAGAGGGTAGGTAAGCTTCTCCAGACAGGGAAAAATTGACCAACGGTCAGTATGAAACATGCCACAACAGTCGTAATTAAAATGACGAGATGATTTCTAAAAAGGACAATCATGCAAAATAAGCAGCTTTTTGTGCATGAAGAACAGGTTCTAACATCCATCTGACGGCTACAAATTGATGTGTGATTGTTACGAAACATCCTGTGGAAGATGGCTCCATTTTCTACTTGAAAAACTTGGGTAAAAAACATCAACAATAAAAATAATATTAACAACAATTACTTGCACAAATAGGAGGATTGATTGTGTTTTCATTCAAGCAGAACCATAGCGTTGCATTCAGGCAGATGCAAAGTGGAGCCATTGTTATTTTACTGATATCTTTACCATGTTTCTACAACACAAACATATTTTTGACATATAAAGCAACTGTGATAATATAAGTAGGGATGTAAGAAAATATCGACACACTGATATATCGCAATATTTTATTTCCCGATATTGTATCGATATTTAAAACAAAAATATCTATTTTTTTAAAGGATTTGAATGGAACCATTAAAGATTACAGTAATTTTTGTACTAAAATTTAAAGTATAACTGGTAGTTTGTGGCTGTTTTCACCTTCTTTGTTCCAGTGGATCAACTAGATCTAGTAATAAAACTGGATGTGTTAAAACAGGGGTTCTCAACCTTTTGCAAGCTGGGCCCCCCCAAAGCTGGTTCATTGTCCCCCCCCCCCCCCACTCCACATCACCTTGCATAGATAGCCCGCCCTAGGCTATTATTTTTAGGCCCACATTATTATTATTATCTTCATCATCATCATCATCAGTAGGCCTATCATCAATACTAGGCTATTGCTATATAATTATATGAGGTTACATGCTTTGTTGTTGTTGTTGTTGTCAGTAGGCCTATTATCATTACTAGGCTATTGCTATAAATGGGAATTGGCACCAGACCTCTGCTATTAATTTATCCTTTATTATTTTTATTGTTATTAGGCCTAATAATAGGCATCTTCTGCATTTTCACAGAAGTTTGCAGGTAGGTGATGTTAATGTGAGACCTGAGCCTGCTTTGCCTTGCAAAGATCCTCAATTCTTGGCTCAATGTTTGATGAACATAGCCTCAAATCATCCTCCATTTGTGCACGATTGCAGTATTTTGTTTTGAGTGCAGTCATTTATGAGAATCCTGCCTCACACAAATATGTCGACGTGAAAAGAAGGAGAATCTTCAAGGCGATGTCACAGAGTTGAGGATATTCCTGCATCAATGCTGCACAGAATGACGAAAGAGGGCAGGAGCTAAAGAGTTCCTTCAGTCTACTGTCACTCTTCAGCTCATTAAGCTGCTCCTGCATATCAATTGGGTGACCATATTTTGATTTCCAAAAAAAGAGGACGTCTGGCACAGTACTGAAACACTTTCAGGATTTGGCCAAGACTTTTGATTTTAACATATTTAAAGTGTGCATTCTCAATGTGGTTAGAAAAGATTAGTCAAATAACAAACTTAAAAAAGGCTTTCACTAGAAGAAAATTATGTTATAATCTCTGGAAATAAATTATAATAGAAATAGTTACTCTTCTGAATTAAAAAAAAGTTACCAGCAACAATATTAGTTTACTTTTTAAATTGCACTGGACAAAAATGGAAGAAAAATCTGAAATAATCTTCTGAGAAAACAAGTATTATTTTCTTTTCACTGTAATAAAAGTAAACAGCTGCAGACTAAAAAACACAATAAATAAGTGCTGACTCTGTTAAGTTTGCATCTTCATCCTCCACAGTCCGTTTATAGATCAACTCTCTTTGTTCAGCCTTTTTATAGTTTTTGTGTCCATGTGATCTTTGGGATATTTGCCACTTTTGTCACACAGAAACACACATGCTAGCTAAGTGAATGGTGCACTCCGGCACCCATTTGTTGCAACTTGACAGTATATCTTTTGTGGTTCGTGCATGAAGCTTGTGCTTTGACTTCTTGTAAACAGCAGTAACTCGGCGCTGCGTGGCCCAGCGCTGCGCAATTGCGTTGCGCAATGCAGGATAACGCGGTGCGGTGCAACTCGGCGCAGAGCATGCTGTCTGTGGCGTCAATAAACAGATCAGAACCAGCTCGGGAGGACGTTACATGAGAGAAAGGCTGTCATACTGCATGCATCACACCAGTCAGTTTAAGTATGGTCCTATGAAAACAATAAAAACCCGGACATTTTCATCAGCCTATAAATCCTCCCGGATGCCCCGGACAGCGCATGAACAGTGGGCATGTCCGGGGAAAAGAGGACGGTTGGTCACCCTAAATTGGCAGCTGGTTTGCTGTGCACACAAACGGATCTCAAACCCACGCAAAGAGCGATAATCCTCTTTAAAGTACGTCGCAAATAGTTTTCTCATTGCTGACAGGCGCTCAGACGCTGATTGAAATAGAGAGAAGAAATCGTGTGACATGCCTGCATCAGTGATCAAGTCTACAAGGCTGGAGTTCCCTCGACTGATGCGGCCATAGAGGTCTAGTTTTACTGTGAAGGCGTGCGCTTTGTTTGCAAGGAGCAAAATATGAGTTTCGCGGCTTTGCAAAGACAGTTTAAGGCCATTCAAGCGGTCAAATATAGATAAAATAGGACAGAGACGCAAGCCACATATAGTGTCATCCAGATGCTTCACCAGATCTGATTTGATTTATGCCAAAAACCACTTCACCTCCTCTCGCAGCTCATATAACCGCTGTAAAACCCGCCCCCCCCCCCTGGAGAGCCAGCGAACTTCAGTGTGACTCGCCGCTTATCACCTGCATTTCCGCTCACGATCGACAAAGTTTTGTTCAAAACTTCTTTTTTTAAATCAGTCCAAACACATTTTAATTTCTATTCAGGAGTTATTTATATACAAAACTAGAATTTTTTATGACAGTAGTCTAATAATAAAAATTTTTTTTTGCAAATTTTCTTTTTCATTTTTTTTCCTCCCATCCTGTAGCCTACTGGCGCCCCCCTAGGGGCGTGTCCGCGCCCCCCAAAGTATGACATACGGACATACTTTTATGTATGTACGGACATAAGTAGGAAGGACAAAGGACAAAAGTACATAAGGACAAAAGTACGGACATACTTTTATGAAAAGTATGATACTAATATTGTTCAAACATTTCCTATTAAACTGAGATAGATTAATAATTATTTTCTGGGTTAGCATCGCTATGCTTCAGAAAATGTAGATAATTGGTTCTCTGATTGCTATTTTAAACATATTCAAATGGTAAATTTTTAGAATTTAGATACAGCTTAAACAATGAAAGCAACAGACATGTTCCTCTTTTAATAGCCCATAATGGAAAATCTGTTGAGAATAGCAGCCATGATGTCACCTTAACCTGCCTTTAATGCATAAGAGTAAGCTTTCCAGTGCAATTAGCATTAGCAGTTATGTTGTTATGTTGCAGAGTGTTGTTTTTGCTTATTGTTGTTCTCCAAGTCTTTCTTAGGAAAAATATGTTCCAAAATTAACATTTGTGTTCTGCTTCAGTTAATGGTGTTGCAAGCTTGAGTTTCATTTGATTCAGAGCTTCTGACCTTCTCTTCCTTCCTACCACCACCACCACACTTCTCCTCTGTTTTTGCCTCTCCTTGGGATTTGCCTTTGTGTCTGTGTGTGCTTGTGTGTCATTCAGCGGTGAAAGCAATGAAAGCTGATTCACAGAGATACACACAAAGCCAGGAGCTATTTCGGCTCTGCTGCTGTGCAGGCGCTATCCCCTCAGAGCTGAACGAGTCCTGGTTGGACTTTTACTCTACCTTTTCTAATTCTACTGGACAAACATAGCAGTAGATATAACACTGAGAGATTTTAGATAATAATTAAAATATTTTTAATCTATAATAGCCATTCATCACACATTAATATAAAACAATTACTTAAATATTTCAAAACCAACTCATTTAATCGCACATCTATCCTAAAAACTCATAAATATACATAAATACAAGCATCTATTTTTAGTGAGTTGGACAAGATAGTGTTTTTATGATGATAAGGAAGAGGCACAGCAGTGGTATTTAAATTATCCCTGAAGAAAAACTCCTGAACAAGCTTTACAGCATTTTCTATGATCCATTTATACTAAGCACAGCAAGTAAAGAAGACAGCAGCTTTTACATTCAGCTGGCAAAACCAAAAAGAAAATCGTCAGCCATGTTGAAGTAGCTTTATCTAATATCCCCTCCTTATAATGTTGGCTCTTGCTTTTTTACGGTGGGGGACATCTGCTCTGTCTCACCTGACCACAAAATGAAAGAAAAATCCTCCTAAGGTTACAGAGGCTAACGGGTCAATAGAAGAGTAACAAACTAAGCCCATCCTTACCTTCTTTTTATGTCCCTCCACTTTGTAGAAATTCCAGCAAAACGTCTGGATCGCCTCTTTAACAAATCCTAAAGGGCAGCCATCTTGCCTCCTTCTGTTCTATGAAACAGCCTATGCTCCACATCAATATTCATGGAAACCAGTCTGACGCTGGCTCTCATCATCAGGAGAAGCCCGGATGTCGCTATTTTGCCGGCCAGAGGAGCACACTTGTGTGTCAGTCTGGTGTAAGGCAGCTATGGCAAATATAAAAGTCGACTAGATCTGGCTGCGGCTCAGGGAGAACAGCCTCTCTGTGGCAACAACCTCCAAAAAGACAAAAAATAAATTAAAAAAAACACTTTCCTGCTGAGTTCTTCTCACACAAAGATACAGGTTTTCTTCCCCCCCCTCAGCTCCCTCTCTTTTTTCTTCCTTCTCAGCCGTACACAATAGTGAACACTGCGATGGCAGCCCTGAAGCACTGGAGTGGATTTCAGAGCAGAAAACAGGACTCCACCCCCCTCAACCAGTGCACGTTTTGTTCAATATTGCATGGGTCCCAACTGTCTGACTGTGGCAGAGCAGAAGCTGCCTCCACCCCTTCCTTTTCTCAGGCAGGAAGCCAAGTGACTCAGGGTTTTTCCCTCCCTTTCTCATTGCCTATCTTGAGGTTTTTTTCTCCTTTTTGAGTTAGAGGTTAAAGGACTTTCCATTTTGTATAAAAGAACTGCTCCACAGTTACGATCAAAACCAGCCAGTGTGGAGTTATTTCAGGCATCTGCATCCTATTTTAGAACACCACTGGGTCATATTTTGAGAAACTCTCCAGCTTGTGTGCAGGAAGCACAGTTTGCCTCATACCTCTGCCAAAGATCTGCCTCCTCCTGTTGACACTGGCCACGTGGGCTGGAGAGAGATCTCTACCTCCTTCAATCATGCATGAACTTTAACCATAAGTTGTTTTTTATAGCTGTGTGTTCAGTTTCAGACAAAGCTATAGGGTTTCATGTAATAGATCAATGGGTTGAATAACACTTTCATTTTACCATTAATTTCCTTTCTGACTAACAGGTGTGTCTTCTTTGAAAAGAATCTGCTTTTTGCTGTGCTTCAGGCTTAAACGGGAGACCCCACCTCCTTCTCAGAAGCCCCTGCCGGGTTGTAGAGACGTTTGTTGACTCAATACTTTCAGAGCAGAAAAGTAGATTTGTTTTTACACAAGATGGGGGAAGGGGGACTGGCAGAAAGGAAGGAGGAGTCAAGTCTGGACTCCAGCACAGATCATGCACAGATGAAATACCCCTCCTCGCTGGACTGCTACTTATTACTACCAAATGACATTGTGGTTGTACTCAAATGATGAGATATCTTAGTTAACATTGAACTGTTTTATGCTATAGGGTTAGTGAGAGTAGTTCACTAATTATAAATAACATTAAAACAGGACAGAAATATCTAAAATATCCAGAGCAGAAAGTGAATGCAAACGAAGGTAGAGATTTAGCTGAAACCAGAAAAAGACACATAAAAAATTTTCCTCACTGTCTGAGATTAAATCAGACTAAACATTTCTTGTTTTAGGTAAGTTAGCAATACCAAAAATCTTTTTTCTGTGGGTTGGCAAGACTGATAAATGACCTAGCTACTATTACAAGCAATCATAAACTAAGTGTGATGAATTTGCACACAATAATCAGGATTTCATGATGTTACATTTTAATTATACAACAAAAGAGAAATTATTGTTTTGTTTTTAAATAAAATGAATTTTTTATAGATAGGAAAAGTACATAGTACCATGTTTAAAAAAATAAAAAAATAAAAAATATATATATCTTAAATGTCAGTTCTGCTTGATACAATTTAGCAAGATAGTGCAAACTCATCAGAATTTGGTTAGAATTGTAATTTGTACAAAGTTATGGTGCATTAAGTAAAATTTTTAAGAGCTATACATTTATATCGGGAAATTGCCATTTATATAAGCAACAAATAGATATAAATAAATTAAACAAAAGGGAAAAAAAAACAGCCAGCTCCTTTGTGGGAATCCCAGCTAATTTCAGCTGCTTGTATCCGCGATCTTGTTCTTTTGGTCACTACCCAAAGCTCGTGACCATAGTTGAGGGTAGGACCGTAGATAAACCAGTAAATTGAGAGCTGAGCCGAAAGGTAGACCGCTACAGCGCCCGCATTGCTGCAGACACTGCTAATCTGTCTATCAATCTCCTGCTCCATTTTTCCCTCATTTGTGAACAAGACGCCAAGATACTCCTACACCCTAACCTAGAGAAGGCACTTTACCTTTTTCTGGCTAAAGATCACGTTCTTGGATTTGGAGGTTCTTTTTATCACAGCCGCTTCACATTGTGAATTGTGTGTGAATGGTTCCAGCGAAACCTGAAGATCATGGTCTGAAGAAGTCAAGAAGACCACATCATCTGCAAAAACCAGAGACTCGATCCTTATGCCACTAAAACAGATCCCTCAACACCTTGACTGAATCTTCCCTGGGCCCTTGCCACCAAGGAACTTTTTAAGACACTGGTGAGCCCGACCCAAAGTCTGCAGGCTCTGTTTCCTTATTGGAAGACGTGCCCGTGAAATTTAAGGAGGTCTTCGAAGTACTCTGTCCACTGAACCCCAAATGTACTGAGTCAAGGTCTGCAGCACACTATCATCACTATAAACAGTGTTAAAAGCGCACTGCTTCCCCCCTCCTGAGAGACTGGACGAAGGACCAGAATCGTCTCGAAGCCGTACAGAAGTCGTTCTCCATGGTCTCACCAAATTCTTTCCATGGCCAAGTTCTTGGCTCAGTGACCATCTGAGCCACATTCTGCTTGGCCTGCCGGTACCTATCTGCTGTTTCGGCGTCCCACGGGCCAAAAAGACCTGAAAGGACTCCTACTTCAGCTTGACAGAATCCCTCAACACCGCCACAACTGGCACTGGCACGGCCACAGTTCTGGTCAGTCGATTCGACAATGGAGGCATGGAACATGGCCCACTTGGACTCAATGTCCTCCGCTTCGACAACAAAGTCAATCATTGTGCCAAGAGTACATATAGACACCCTTGTGCTTGAACATGGTATTCGTAATGAACAATCCATGATGAGCACAGATGTCAAATAACAAAACACTGCTTGGGTTCAGATCGTGGGGGCACATTCCTCCCAACCACACCCCTCCAGGTCTCACTGTCATTGCCCACGTGAGCGTTGAAGTCCCCCAGCAGAACAAGGGAGTCTCCGGAAGGAGCACTTTTTAGCACTCACTTCAAGGACTCCAAAAACAAGGGTTAATCTGACCTGTTGTTTGGCGCATAAGCACAAACAACAGATAGAACCCGTCCACCCACACGTAGGTGGAGGGAGGCTACCCTCTTGTTCACTGGGGTAAACCCCAACATACAGGCACCAAAATGAGAGGGCAACAAGTATGCCCACTCTTGCTCTCAGCGGTGGCAACTCCGCTGAGTGTCCGGCCCATCTCGAGGAGACTGGTTCTGTAGCCAGAGCCGTGCGTCGAGGTGAGTCCGACTATATTTAGCTGAAACCTCTGAACCATCCAGTTGTAAGTAATGTAAACTAATGAATTTGAAAAAAAACAAAAAAACAACTATTATTATTTGGGTATATGGCAAACAGAAATAATTTCGGTAATCTTAACTGACTTAGACAAGAAATGTATAATGTGAGATAGAGGGAAATGGTTATGTGCGTTCATACAGCATAAGTAAACATCTGGTTTCAACTGTGTAAAAATCGTGTTTCAAGACTTGTTCTTATGTGTTGTATGAGCCACGGCTTATCTTAGATAAAACTCACAGAGCTACTAACAGCAAATTTGATTTGTAAATATCTTAAAGCTACATTGTGTAAGAACTTCTCCCATCTAGCGGTGAAACAACCAACAGAATATTACGTTCTAGCCCCACCTCCCATCCCCCCATTCCGAGCGCGTTTTAACTCCTACATTGGCCGTTTCATGCCAAGGTTAACATGGCTTCCAGTACTACGACTTCGTCCAGTGTTCCTTCCAGTGATGAGGTTGCTTTAAAAACTACATTGCATTTAGTTATATAGTCAGACGTCTGCCGCGTCGCGAGGAGACAATCTCCCTCTGGCATTCGTCACGGTGCAACTGAGTGTAGCCAAAGCGCAAAACACGGAGCTAGAATTTCCAGGAATGTCCCTTGGTGGCGAATGTATTTCAAAGATGGAGGCTCAACATGGATTCATCCATTCACACAACTTGTGCGTATGTATTCTGAATAGCAAATTCTACACTTACGAGAATACTTTCATTAGTAGGTGGAAGTAATTACACATGAATGAGCACATATTTTTGAAAGAACAAAGGGGTTTTTGCGAAGAATTAACAAGAAAAAATACACAATGTAGCTTTAAAGAGCAAATAAATAAAGAGCTCTCTTTTCCCAGTTTGCAACAGCTAACGACTGCCCCCCGCGGATCACTAAAGCTGCACCTGCCACCACTATATGTTCTATGTGAGTGTACCTATAATTAGTGCTGCAGGTCGTTCCGTCGTTGTTTGGGCTGGTAAGTTTCCATCCTTTTCGCTGTTTTCCTCAGGGTTGCAACTGAAAAATAAAGTGAGTTAAGTCAACATATCTTGCACAAAAAATAACAAACCATCTTAAAATTAAAAAGATATTTTTTACTCATCTTGAAATCAGGGAGGTCAAATTTTTTTTTTTTTGATTTATGTGTTAACAACTTTTTTTCATAAAGCTGAAAACAAAATTTTTAAACGTTTTAAGCTTTACTTTTCAACCAGCCAAATGCAGTATTCATGAAATGCTCCACCAAAGAGTCAGCAAAAAATAAATTAAATTACGCATTATTGTTTATGTATTTAAGACAACACACCTGAATATTCAGTATTTTGTGAATTTCAAATATAGTGCAAATGGATTGGAAATGAATTTTTTTTAAAGCATAATTTCAGTGACAAGCACAACTCTGAAGAAAAAAAAAACTAGACAGTTTCTATAGAAGCATTAAATAATACTCAATACATACACATATAAATTGTATCCTTTGCAATAAAGTGCAGTTAAACTCAGCAGTGCAACTGTACCACTAAATTATTTTGCCCATATTTGGAATAATAGATGCATTTACTGTACAATAATCATTTACTGATGCTCTTATTGAACCAAAGCATCAGTAGGAAAAACTATTTAATCATTAAAGCAAACAATCCAAACCATACTAGTTAGTTTTTGAAGTTTGCCAACATCATTATTAGTTTATCGCCATTATCACAGGAGGACTTATTTTTTTCTTCGCAATAACGGATTGTTGCACATTACTAATCTATTATGTGCGGGTTTGCCTGGTTTAAATATTAATTCACTGAGATACGAATGTTACGAAGTTTAATGTTCTTAAATGGGCAGAAGCAAAATTATTATCTCCAACAGCATAAAGACTGCATTTTGGGACAGGAGAAGATAATGTTTTATTCAATCATAAGTGGTGGAAAATTCTTCTTTAAAAGTTTCCTCAAACATTTTTACCAAGGAAAATGCAACAGACAGTTAATAAGTCTGACTCAATAGAGAGCATTCAGCCGCTTAAAAAAAAGCAACACAGCAGCTCTGCAGACTGCAGCCAAATTCATTTTTGTTGAAAAATCTGAAACAGACTGGGATGTTTTCTTGTATTTTCTTTATCCCCCTTCCTCTCGATCTTCAATTAACCCTCTTTAACTTTTTGTCCTACCTCTCT
This sequence comes from Valencia hispanica, assembly GCA_963556495.2. Lineage (NCBI taxonomy): Eukaryota > Metazoa > Chordata > Actinopteri > Cyprinodontiformes > Valenciidae > Valencia > Valencia hispanica. The sequence goes on from OY747703.1 coordinate 34,391,669, forward strand.
TTATCTTCTTTCTTTTTTCCCCTTTATTTTCCATCTCCGTGTCCATAATATCTGAAAAACAAATAGCAATTTCTAATACAAATTTCTTACACATTTATATCAAGTGGAATACTATAGCAAAAGTCAATGCTCCACTTGTAAAAGTAAATCTGTCGGGGTTCTACTTGGTACTCAGACATCAATTCTGAGTGTCACACTACCAGACAGGACACGTTAAAAAAAGAAAAATCTGAAGCCCTGCGTTATACACGATTAATCTTTGCTCTTATTATCAACCAATTTTGTTGGCCTGCCAATTTATGTATAGCAAGCAGTCTTGTAATTTTCTAAACAGTCATTTCTTTGGGCAGCACAGTGCTGTTGCTAATGTGCTGACACAGCATGCCTTCCTCTTAACAGTAGACACGTTTCCACTATCGGAACTTCAGGGTAGTTTGACCGGACCTTTCCGATTTGCGTGTGTCTCCACTTCATCAGGCCGGGCAGACAAGGCCGTTTTCGGGGACATTTCAGGAACCAATGGAGTACCAGTCTGGGGATATGTACTCGGAATCGCCTGTTCGACACGCTGGGTGGGAGATGTGGTTAAGTCGCGCTGCTTGGTTGTAATTCAGAGGGATATGAGCAGATGTTGCCAAACAACCGGCTTTGTAAAAATTAGAAGAACTACTGGTGTAACAGTTTATAACACCAGCAAACACAGCAACAAGCCCTGATTCTTCCAACTCGATCTCTTGTAACGTGCTACTCTGGGGGCGCCTTTTGGCTCTGATCAGTGTTGCTACTCGCTGCTGAAACAGTCGTGATATGCGGATGTCTTAGCTGATTCCTTAAAGGGCCAAATGTGTATGAAGACACAGCGGTTGAGAGGAGCGGGCCAACAGATTTGCCCATCAGAAAAAGATCTGGTTAAACTACCCTGAAGTTCCGGTAGTGGAAACACGCCTAGTGGTTAGTAGTTTGTGTGTTTTTGAAAAAGAAAAAAAAAACCAGTGAAAATGGTAAGATTTATTATTATTATTTATTTTTACTTATTCATAACCATGTTTATTTTTATTTACTTAAATATAGGATGTTTATTCAGATGGAAAACCTGCTTAATCTTTAGCTTCGTAGAAAAGTCTTCAGTTAGTTAATAGTAGTGTAGCTAGTAATAGTTTCAAAAAGGCCTCAAATATCAGAACTATATCATTAACATTTTTAGCCTGACAAATTTTGGCATTAATAACTGAGATTTTATGACAGAAACAAAGCACCTGTTGTCATGTTTTAATTTCGCTTCGCCATGTTCTGCACAGCACATAAATAATCTTAGCTGGTTGCAGGCAAGGCAGATTGGTTGCTGCACAGTTGCTTCTCCACAAATGGGCACACTGACACAGAGCCATACAGAAGTTATACACAGTCTGTTTTAAACACACTGACATCACTACATTTCATGTAGTTACGTGTATGTAAGCACCAATGGCGATGCAAAAGGACAGCTAGTTCAGAGCTTAAGATGCATAAAAAAATTATAAGAAGCAGAACACGTCTCTTCTGTGTGGTGCTGCAGCTGCTGTGACATCTGCTCCAAACACATCACTGTTGTGTACAGATGGTTTGCACACTCTCTTGTGCATGCTCTGCCTGCTGCACACCCACAGACTCGCTGATAATAACGATGGTAGAGAGAATTAATGTTAAGAGAGGACCAGATTCTGACACTGGATGTCATTAATGTAACTTGGTCAAATTTGAGCTCTGACTTCAACCATACTCCTCTCTTTCTCTTGACATGAGTTAGATAACTTTTTGGTTTAATCATGATTCCAAAATCAATGTGGATTAGAAAAACACTCAGTGTGAAAATTGGGACAGTAGAAGATAATGTTTTATTCAATCAGAAGAATGTCTTGGGTATCCTTCCAAAGGTTTCTCACAATAGCTTTGCTGGAGTTTTGGCTCATTCCTCCTGACAATCTGGTAAAAAAAATTACCATCACTGTCCCCAAGTCACTTTCTTACTAGTTTGTAAAGCCCTTTGAGTGGCTGGAATGAGTAAAAAACCACTAAGTAAATTTTGTCCATTTACCATTCCTCTGCAAGTGGCTTTTCAGCCTATGTCGGTACATGACTTGTTTTAATGTGGATAATGACACTCTCCTCTTAGCAGCTTCAGCCTGTATCTGCACAAGGTGTTTTGCGTTCTTTCTGAGGTTGATTTGCACATTTTACTCCAACCATGTGAATCTGTGGACACAGAACCCCTCTTAAAGTGTTCCCTTAAAATACATCCATCGGTTTGCCTTGATTTGGATCAAATGCTTTGAATTAACCTATCACAAGCTTACAGAGCTATAAGATCATTATTTGGGCTTTCCCAAATTGCTTAAAGGGAATGGAAACTCAAGTTCCTTTCAGATCATTGTTACCCAGTAAATACACAATCACAAAGCCCCCATTATGAATTTTGTTTTGTGTTTTAACATCATACAACTTGATCCGCCAAGATCAGTCCTTGTGCGCTTTCAGATCATCCAGCAGGGGTTGCGGAACCAAAGGGGTGTAGCCTACAACTCGCAACAATTATGTGTTTAACACCTGTATGATTTCCCATAGAGAAAACTCCACACACAGGGCTTGGCTCTGTGTCTTGATCCTCATGCATGCCAAAGACATTCAGTACTTTATATACAAAAAAAAGTTGTAACGTGTCAACCTCAGCATGTTATTCTCTGCATTAGACTTTTCTCAGGTCAGACAGACAGTGGAGCTTGATATCGTCTCCCCGCTCCATGTTCACCAGTACTCTTTCTTTTTTTTATTTGTGCTATGTCGCACTTAACCCTTACAGCTCATTATGAGTACTACCTCACTCGGTGGATAAGGGACCACAACATTGGTTGCTTGACTTCAACCCACCACTCTATGTCTGCGACCATTCCGTTAATTGCGAGGCATAACTTAGAAGTGTAGATCACAAAACGAAAGGATGATCAGTGAGGGGATTCAATGTGTCTAAAATCTGACTTTGAACTAAGTAACAAAAATTTTTCAAGCAACTTGTCTTTTCCAGTTTCATAAAAAGAAGAAAATCCTGCAGGTCACTGTATAGAGGAACAGCACTCCAGAAATGCAGTTATTCATTATTTTCACCCCTGTTTGCACTAGTAGAAGCATTCAGGTAGAACAGCTTCCTGCTGGGCTTCATCCTCCAACAGCTACTGTAATTTGTAAATCTTGTCATTGCTCTCGGCTTGTCACATTTCAAAGGAATGCAGGCGTGTGCCGTCACCTCATGTGTAAACACAGAGGACTGACCTTACGCTGACCCAGGGCAATCAAAATTTAGGCACACTTGTCACTTAGCTGCTTTCTCACCTTAAATGCTCAAATAGTGTTTGCTGTTCGCACTCTCTTTGATTTACAGTAGGCCAAGTTAAGATCTGAGCTTCTGGTTAGGGATCTGTGTTTTAATAAATGTTTTTTTTTTTTTTTATTGTTTATAGTATTTCGTAACTCCTAAACAGGCTTGGTTTTTTTTTCACATAAAGAAAGATCTGCAAGACAACTACTAAAACCTATTTGTACTGTGCTACATTTACGTTTTAGTACATTGTATTTGAATCTAAATAAGATAAATATGTTTCCAAATGTAAAATATAAAATTTTGATCAAAAAGAGTCTGAACATTAAACGTTTCAAACTTTATCTTTATGACATGGATGTGAGACCCCACTGCATAGTTGGTCCTTATTTGTTGCGAATCATTTGGGCCTAATGAGGTGGAGACTTTCACTGATGACAGATTTGTGATGGATCCACTGATTTACAACTGCCTTCTCCTCAACTTCAGAGTAGGAGGACTTTTTGAGGTCTGACTGACAGCCAGCGGAGCTCATCATGAAGCCGAGCAAAGCGTCACCTCTCACAATCACTCATGGCTCAGCACACATTTCACCTGGGGCAATCTACACATACAGTGGTTTACGTGGGGGTAATAACTAGGTATAATCTGCTCGAGCCAATACACAAAATGAGTGACCCCTAGCCCACCCCCTACCCGACCGACTAGATGCTGCTCCTCCTCCTGTAGTTATCTACAAAGACAAGCAAGAGTCGTTAGAGTGGGTCTCACATAGCCCAGTTGTTTAAGCCTCAGCGGGGGTTCTGGTGCAGGGGCGATGGGGGGAGATGCCATACACACAGGCAGAGTGAATACAAATTAATTAATGCCCAGCACTTCACTGGTACCAGCCTAAAAACTTTAAACTTTAAGTGTCATCATGCCCTCTAAGTCAAATCTTTTGTTCAGTCTTTGTCCTCCTTTGCAATCTCTTTTTGTGAGCACGTCTGAGTGCAATTTTAGTAATTAACTCCCCTTTGCACAGCAGGGCTGGACAGCGCTAATCATGTCCAACTGTTGTTCCTCGGGAAAGAAAGCACTTCATAAGATGCGAAGATTAGTTCTGGCGTTCAGGTTTCCAAGACGTTTCTATCCTCGTCCATCATTGCTCCAAGCTGATGTCTGTCTATGGTCATTCAGCCCTTACACATATTTCAGATTAGAAGACTGTGTACATATAAAGCTCCCGGATTGTCCCAAAGTTTAATTATGTAGATAAAAAGATTATGTAAATTGTATAACTACAGGGAATATTTTGCATCTGTAATGATCACAATCCTTTACAGATCAAAGCTAAATTAATAGAATAAAGTAAAAAAAAAAAATCACAATTTTAGTTCTACTAGAGTTGATATTCACTACCACATGCACAGTCCTAAAGTGATCCCCCTAAATCGGGGCCTGGAGGAAAGGACACCCCCTGCTGGCTAATTCCTTTCTAAAAGAAATTCAGTTTTCAAACAAAATTTTAAACGAAAGCAGTTTTCATTCTGTTTTAGCTCTGGTTGTATGTTTAGGGTATTTATCCTGTTGAAGGTGAACCTCTGCCTCAGTATCAAGGCAAGGCCATTTTATTTGTATAGCACACTTTCAACAACAAGGTAATTCAAGGTGCTTTAAATGATTAGGAGGTAAAATAAAAATAGCAGTAAAACACAGACAAAGCAAAGTAAAAATAGCAATAAAACAAGAAGCATACACAAAAAATATGATACATGAAAACAGTACTCTAATGCAGCGCTAAACTGATATGGTTTTAGTAGTGATTTAAAAGAACTCAGTGTTTCAGCAGCTTGAAGTTTTCTGGAAGTTTGTTCCAGATTAGAGGAGGATAGAAACTGAAAGCTGCTTCTCCATGTTTGGTTTTAATTCTAGGGATGTTGAGTAGACTGGAATTAGAGGACCTGATTAATCTGGGGGGTTGTTATAGTAATAGTAGATCTTCAATATACTTTGGTACTAAGCCATGTAATGATTTATAAACTAGTAAAAGTATTTTGAAGTCTATTCTCTGAGCTACAGGGAGCCAGTGTAAGGACTTTAGAACTGGGGTGATGTGCTCTACTTTCCTGGTTCTAGTGAGGAACACGAGCAGCAGCGTTCTGGATCAGATGCAGCTGTCTGATTGACTTTTTAGGCAGACCTGTGAGGACGCTGTTGCAGTAATCAATCAAACCAAAGACAAACGCATGGATGAGTTTTTTGAGGTTCTTTAATCCTAGAAATGTTTTCAGGTGATAGAAGGCTGACCTTGTTATTGCCTTTATGTGACCCTGGAGGTTCAGGTCTGAGTCCATTACTACACCTAGATTTCGTGCCTGATCAGTAGTTTCTAGCTGAATTAACTGAAGCTGTGTGCTGACTCTTGATCGTTCCTCTTTAGGTCCAAAACTAATTACTTCTGTTTTGTTTCTGTTCAGCTGGAGAAAGTTATGGCACATCCATCCATTGATTATCAGAATCAGGTCTTTTTTCCATTTTTTCTTCCACAACTTAACTGTATTTAGCTTCAACCATTTTCTGATCAACTCTGGTCAGCTTCCCTTTACTAGCTGAAGAAAAAGCTTCCTCCACAGCCATGTTTTAATGTAAAGGTGATATTTTTGGGTTATATACAGGGTTAGTTTTCCACGACTCATAAAAAGTTACATTTTGGTCACATCAGACTAGAACGCCTCCTTCGACATATTGGCCGTTTCCTCCGCATGGCTTGTGGCAAACCTCAAACTGGTTCCCTACGGTATTCATTCAACAATGCGTGTCTAGCCACTCTACAATGAAGATCATATTTATAAATAATGTCCTGTCAACACTTTCTTCCATCTGAGCTGTGGATTTCAGTAGCTCCTCCAGAGATATCATGTGCCTATTAGCTGCTTGTCTGATGACTCACCTTGTCTGACCTGTAGGTGTCTTTAGTAGGTTTGTAGTTCTGTCATACTCTTTCAATCAATCAAACTTTATTTATAAAGCACCTTTCATACAAAAAATGCAGCTCAAAGTGCTTTATAGATTCAAATGACCCCACATAACCCTGATTCCCATCCCTTCCCCACAATTATAAAAACGAAAAGACAGTTATTCCCCCTTCCCAAACCCATTTCCCAGACATACACAGACACACACTGGCACACATCCACCCACAAACACACACAGACATCTTCCCAAAACGCGTAAGATCATTGGTAGACACTGGGCTGAGCTCAGATGTACGTAAGGAAAACGCCATCAGGAGAACCGTCTGCCCCGACAGCACCAGGTCCACTGCAGCAGCCAGGGCACCGACACAGGGCGCCCAGAGGAGGGAGGGTAGAGACCCCCGCCTCCACCTGAGCACTACCTGGTGAGCACCCAGGCCACCGCAGCCGAACACCGCCCCCGAGGCAGAGGGCTCCCACAGAGGAAACACTGGAAGAAGGATTAATAAGTAAAAATTTAAAATAACCAGAGCTAATATAAGTAAAATAAGTAGTAATAAATATAATAGTAAAAACAGTTAACCATATAGTGGCAAAGATAGCTAATAAAACTCTGTTAAAATATAAGCAAATAAAACATACAAAGCAATGAAACACACTATAATAAGTAATAATCAGTTAAAAGCTAGGCTAAAAAGGTGAGTCTTGAGCCTGCTCTTAAAAACATGAACGTTCTCTGCGGCCCTGAGGTTCTCTGGCAGCCTGTTCCAGAGATGAGGGCCATAATAATGAAAGGAAGCCTCATAATGAGTGTGTGTCCTGACTTTTGGAATCACAGGGAGACGGCTGCCAGAGGAGCGCAGAGGCCGCGAGGGTTCATACGGTAAAAGCAGCTCTGAGAGATAAGATAAGATAAGAAGGCCCAAGACCATTAATACACTTAAAAACCAATAAAAGAACCTTAAAATCGATCCTGAAATATATGGGGAGCCAATGCAATGCAATTCTAAAACCGGAGTAATATACTCCCGCCTCCTGGTCTTCGTCAGGACGCGTGCAGCTGAACTTTGTAATAGTTGTAGACCTGAAATAGTCTTTTTGGGAAGACCAGAAAGCAGGGCATTACAGTAATCAATTCTACAGGTGATAAAAGCATGCATCAGCGTCTCCGTATCGGCCCGAGAGAGAATGAGGCGGACTCTGGCAACGTTCTTCAGGTGATAAAAACCTATTTTAATGATATTTTTAATATGAGCGATAAAAGTCAGCTCAGAGTCAAAGATAACACCCAGGTTCCTCACTTGTATAGAGGGATTAAAAGACAGTGATTGCAGTTTTGGTAAAAGTTTCTCTCTCTGAGCCTCAGGACTGATGACTAAAACTTCAGTTTTGTCCTGGTTGAGCTGGAGAAAGTTTTCTGCCATCCAGGATTTAATGTCTAAAATGCAGTTAAAAAGTGCATCCATTGGCCGTGTGTCATCAGGAGACATGGAGATGTATAACTGTGTATCATCAGCATAACTGTGAAAGTTAACTCCATGTCTTCTGATGACACTGCCAAGAGGGAGCATATAAAGGTTAAAAAGCACTGGGCCTAAAATTGAACCTGGGGGGACACCACATGTAGTCCTGCATTTTCAGACTGAACACTGCTCCCTGGGATGTTCGAAGGTTGTTTTATGACCTGACCTGTCTGCTGTGTTCCTTGGTCTTCATTATGCTGTTTGTTCACTAATGTTCTCCACAAAACTCCTGAGACCATTTTTAGTTTTTGTTGCACTGGATTTTATTAAGGAATATTGGAGTAAATGGAACTGAATACAAATGTAAGCCACGCTTTTCAGATTTTCAATTGTGAAAAAAGTAGACACATAAAAAACAATAAAAATATAACATTTGTAGTTGTAATGTAACAAAATGTGAAAAATGTAAGGAGTATGAATACTTTTGCTCTGTACATTAGATGGAGGTGGTTTTGCTCGTTGTTTGTCTTATGTGAGGTCAGTGAGATAAGTTTTTAGTTTTCCTTTGTTTTTATTAATTTATTATTATGTTGGGTTTTTTTTGCTTCGTGACTCCACAGCTGAAAAAGAAAATAAAACACACTACTACTATCTATTTTTTTCTTTGTAATGGATGAAAAGAAATAGCAAAAAGGCACCCAATTTTTTTTTCTCGTAATAGTGTTCCCTGTATTTTATAGTTTTATATATAAAGCCTTTTAATTAAATTTTGTGCATTCACTTTCTAATAGCCAACATATGCACTTTGACACTAGCTTCAAGACTTACCTGATGAGCCTGGAAATACATTTTGGTGTGTCATTTTGCAGCAGTGGCGACGGCTGCTGCAGCACACAGTTCTTCCACCACAAATGTGATTTGGGTCTCTGTGAAAGAACAAACATGACATACAGTCCCTCCATGTGCAGACGTATGGTATGTAACATTTGTGACTGTTCATTTTCAACAACACAACAGAAGCCTTAGTTAGTTTAAACAACATCCCGATTCACCATCATCACACAGGTGGCTCCTGGACCTCCCCCACCCCCCTCCTCCCCCCATCTGCCTGCCAACTGTCCTACTATTGCACTCTGTTGCAGCAGCTAGGATACATCACACTAATGTATCTCTGTCTGCAACAGAATTACAGAGATAGCAGCTTCAAAGAGTCTGAAGTAAAGGTTCCAAGTTTTGAAAGTTGTCTTATATTCCCAGGAGTACCAATAGTTAAGATATATATATATATATATATATATATATATATATATATATATATATATATATAAAGCTTATTAGCACATTCAGGATATAAGGCAACTGTTAGTTTCACTTCCCAAACATGTTGTCTTTTGTCAGTAGAAACAATGCATTTATAACATCATTATTTTTCAGTTTTTGAGTATGTAATAAATTGTGAAACAGATGTATTTCACAATAGCTGTTTATGGGTAGCAGAATATGAGATTTAAAGGTACAGAGTACAGTAGATATTGTTGTAGAAGTTGTTGTAAGTAGAGAAACATTCAAATTTCACCCAAAGGGCTAAACACGGATTCTTGATTATTTATATGAAGATAAAATAAGAAATTACAGTATATTTTGTATCAGGTAATGTCTTTATAATCAACAGTTACTTGATGGGACTAAAAGAAAGTCTGCCCACTGGAGAATTATCATATTTACAATGTATTCTTTATTTTTATTTTTTATTTGTAATTGTTTCAACTGAAATAGACACATATTTATGAAGTAAACAGATTTTCAAACTTGGAAAAAAAATCATTGAAATTAACCAAGGTTCTCGTAGCTGTGGATATAGTACTATTGGTGGACCGTGGGTTGCCCCTTAGTGATACTCAATTAAAATAATGATATTTATCATTTACAAGTTAAACCCAACACTGATTAGCTGTAGGGCTGTAAAGTCCTAGTCGACTGGTCGACTTATTGGTCGATGCGTTCTGAGTCGACCAAAATTCTGATTAGTCGATTTTATGCCGTGTTAATTTTTGAAATTTGATTGGACAAGAGACATTCTATGAGAGCTGATCGGTGCTGATGTTAGAGTAGGCTACAACAGCGCTGCCTCTCGTGTGATATTCAACGTGCTGTGGCTTCAGTGCTTAATTTGTAAATCATTAGGTGCCGGAACGCATTGTAGCGTACATGACAGCGCAGACATGACCAGAGACGCGCACAGGTCCCGGAACGCAGTAAATGGTAGCGGGAAAAAAACGTGTAAAAACTTGATGTGGGCCTTACAGGCCTGAATGTTTAAAATATTGTAATGTTCTCCGATAGATGCAGACAGTGGTTGTAATCAAATGCTTTAATGCCGACTGCTGTTGGCCGCAATCACGATGTACAAAACAGTAATCAAAAGAACTCTCACATAAACCGGTTGTCTGTCTAGCTCCATTTACAGACACACACCAGTTCCCCGGCACTCAACTGCACACTCTCCCGCGCGCAGCCTGCAGAACAGTGCTGGATTTGGTCGGGTTTTTTATTTTTTTATTTTATTGCTTAATGCGCAATTGCGCCGTGCCCACAGTCTTTGTTTTGAGCCCAATGAACAGCTTTATTCCGTTTGTACTTGTCTTGATCATTGTCCCTGAATTGCCTTGCCGTTTAGTGCAATTGCAGTAATCATGGCATATTATATTGTGCAGATGCACGTAATGCAAAATGCTGTCAGAACCCCCCCCGAAATTAGTCGATTTTTGGTCGGAATTTCAGGGTTTTAGTCGACCAAGAATTTATTTGGTTGATTACAGTCCTAATTAGCTGTTATGCAGAGCAGTGATTCCCAAACCTGGTCCTTCAAGCACACAGCCCTGCATGTTTTAGATGTCTTCCTGCTTCAGCACACCTGATTTCAATTGATGGCTTATTGACAGGCTTTTACTGAACTGCAATCATCAGAAGCAGGTGTGTTAAAGCAGGGAAACACCTAAAACATGCAGGGCTGTGTGCCTTGAGGACCAGAGTTGGGAAACACTGAAGCAGCGAAAATAGTCGGAAGAAAATCTTGTGTGTTTGAGGTGTTGCCTTAAAATATTTCCAGGTGTCCCTCTCTTCATCCAGATTTTGTGAAATAACCTATGAGAAGCTTACAAAGCTGTGATATCATCTAGGAATTCCCAAAATATTTAATGGCAAAGTAATCTTAGTGACTTTAAAGAAGGCAATAAAAAATTATCCTTATCATTATTCTGGTATTCAGCAAAAATACATATTTTGGTAATACAGCTGACATAAAAAAGAAAAATGTTTTGTCTAATCTATGGTAAAAAAATAAATAAAATGTATGTGTCTTTTAATAGTGTAAGTAAAAATCTGGATTCCAAATTTTTTTTAACTTCTACATACTAATTTTAGTTTACTCAGATTACTTACACCAACAATAGTTTTAATAGCTGAATATCCTTTAGCTACTTGTCAGGTAGATGCAGTAGTAAGTGCAGTGCAGCAAGTCTGGTAGGCTACAGTATAATTTACATATGAATTCCCAGACTTGGCAATACTAAAATATATTTTATATATATATTATCCAGTCAGTAGTTCAATTTATTTCATTGCTCACCAATTGTAAGGTAGCTTGCTGTTATTGCGTAATTACTTTAAACTTGAGCTCACCAGCCTGTTGCTTAGCCGTCCGTCTGTAATGGAGCCTGTTCTTCGCCAAGGTGTCACTTACTTTTTCTCTGAAAATAATTTGTTGTTGGCGTCTTTTCAAAGATTTGTAAAATGGGTGGGAATAAAAATAAAAACGCGAACATATTTTTCTTTTAATTTGCAGCAATGGTCGAACACAGCTGCAAGGGGAGGAGTTAAATATCAATGTTGCGTTTAAGAACAGTTAAGGAAAATTGAGCTTTTATGTCAAATTTCGAGCTATGCGACTCTTAAAGGAGAAGTCTAATGTTTGGGGGATGTACCTAAAAGACATTATATGAAATAAACTGCTATGTGTCTCAACTATAACAATAGAAATCTAATTATTATAAGGTGAATAGAAGCAATAGTGAGCTGAAGTTTTTTTTTAAAGAAAATGTTACAACAGACACAAATTGCTTTAACAAAAGCCTAATTAAAACATTTTGCTCTCAACGTTTACTTTAAAAAAAAATCAACCAATAAAAGGTGTGTTGAGTAAGGCTAGCCACCTTACTTTATCTAACCAATATGAGGATCAACCTGGGCACTGTAATCTGAAATGCAAACAGTACAGAACAACAACAACCCTACCAAAACATACCTGTGTATAAGTCAGAGAAGCAGCCGGGAGAACCTTGGTAACTCTGGAGGAGCTGCAGAGATCCACTGTTCAGGTGGGATAATCTGATGATAGAACCATTAATCATGCTTTTCACAAAACTGACCCTCATGGAAGAGTAAAGAGAAAGCTAAGTCCTATTTGCAGTTTGCCACATAGAGGACACAGCAAACATGTGAAAGATGTGACTAAAACTGAACATTTAGTCTACATCGTTATATACAGTCTATGGTCTACATTCAGAACACTGCACATCACCTTATACACCCCTCCCCCACTGTGGAACATCACGGTGGCAGCATAGTGCTGTCAAGATGCTTTTTTTCAGCAGTGGCAGGAAAGTTGTGAAGAGTTGATAGGAAGGATGGGATGGACCAAAATGGACAATCCTGGAAGAAAACCTGTCAGAGGCTGGAGAGGAACAATCACCCTAAACATAGAGTCAGAACTACAATGTAATGGCTTAGATCAGTGGTGTCTAAACTGAAAAATTTAATTTTCTTCCTGCTAAAGCAACAAACATGCTATATTTCAATGAAACAAAGTAGTCAGATTGTTTTGCTGGAAATGGATGTGTAACTCATTGTAGATCCAAACCTTTATAAGGGTTTTTCACATTTGCTATAAAATAACAAAATACAGCCAGTTTTCAAAATCTTTTGTGAAGATTAATAAGAATATAAGATTTTAGGACAATCTTTCTTTGGGTTTTATGAAGCTAATTAAAAGCAGATTCAGGTAAAAGGTCTGTTATAAATAAAACTGGATGTCGTCCCATTTACTTTGAAATTAAATAGAGCACAAATAAACATAGTTTTAAAAGACCAGCTCTTTGTGTTGGACTTAAACAGGATTACAAGAAGATTTTAATTTGTTGGTAATAATTTTGCCTGAATTATAAATAAAACGTCCTCATCTGCATCAACCATGTGTGTTGGCAGGCCAAATATGCATAATTCTTGAATTGCTTGCAAGGCCACATAAAATCAGTCCATTCGCAGCAAATGGCTTCCACGGTGCACCGTGGACACCCCTGGTTTAGATCAAAGCACGTTCTTTTTGTAAATAGAAATGTGCTGGTGGTTCCGGCTCTAGATATGCAAAGCTAATAGAGAAATATCCCAAATGTGTGACTGCTGTCATTGCAGTAAAATGTGGTTCTACAAAATATTGATTAAGAAGGATTAATACTAATGCATACAACACAGTTTAGTTTTATTTTAAAAGATTAATGAAAACCCTGTCTTATTTTTCTTTCTCTTCATAATAAGCTCTACATCGTGTTGACCAATCACATAATAACGCAATAACACACATTAAGGCTTGTGGTTGTAACACAAAAAAGCAGTTGCTCAAATCTTTTGCTCAACTTATCTGTTTGGGAGGAAATCAGCTTGTTGGCTAACTGTCTAAGAGCAACAGTAACTGTCTTTCCTTTAGCTTATCTCAGTGCTGGCAGCTGAGATGGTCTGATAGCACAGACATGAAATCATCTAACCTGAAGGGGGTTTGTTGTGTGGTCTGTACATTCAAAAGGGTATATATATATATATATATATATATATATATATATATATATATATACTGTATAAATGTTTGATCTCTCATGATGTCCTTATCAATGGTTTTCTGCTTGGTGGACCTCAAGTTGGGTAAAAAGTTGCCAGAATGTCTTATAAATAACATAAAATATTTTGACATTTAAAAATATATGGCAAAACAAGACATAACATCAAACAACATTCAAATATAGGATAACTTTTTTTGTCCTAATTTGGCTCCACACGTCAAATTCGAACGTGAATTTTGCTCTTGGTTTTAAGTACATCCAGTTCTAGAGTTCAGAAAAGAAGCTCAGTATAGCTTTTAAATCTTTGCCTTGATTGTAACAGATTCTTCCTGGACCAGATTTTCAAAGCAGACTTATGGTACAATATTGATGCTTCATGTCCACTGAGTCTGTGGATAGTGCTTAATGTTTTGATTTGCAGGTTTGAGCATGCATAGTGCCACCTGCTTGTTATTTTTTTAACTGCATGTTGTGCCAGCTAAAACTTGCATCACCAATATCAGATTTGCAATTCATGAGTGCTATTAAAATAAATATTTCAAAGATATAGGAAAGCACTCTTCAAAACTTTTTTGGTGGATCGTCTTTGATTCATTTTATTTTTCCATTAGTTTCGTTTACCTACTGATGTTTCTTGGTTTCTGCGTCTTTTGGACAGCAGCCATAAGAACTGAACTTTCAAAAGCTTTTTTCACCTTGTTCAACTATCTTTTTTGATCTATAATAAATGATAATACATTTTCAAAGACTCAAAATAATATGCCATCTTGAACAAAAGATTTATAAGCTGAAAACTTGGCATAAAGCAGACTATCTGCTGTAGAGTAATACATCTCTCAGGTCCTTGGGTCTTCACTGGATTTCTTTTTCTGTTCATATATATTTTTTTTCTGTAACCTCATCAAAGGGTTACAGGAAAGACAGGCTCCTTAGAACCAAAGCATAAAAAATATATTATAGCTGGGTTAGGGTTTGCTTAGTACAATAGCTTAGATGTATTTCAGTGTTGATGAATATGTAATAAATCTCTCTTGTTTCAAATCTCAGGGCATCACATACCTTCTAAATCAGTGTAATGAGATGTGAACAGCTGAGATCTGCAGAAACTGTTGGCTCATTTAAATCTGGACTGAAATCATCTTACTTCTCCCGACCTTTAAAAGGTCTCACTAATTTACTGATTGCCCGATCACTAATGAGTGACTACAGCATGTAGATTACAACCACAACCAAGATGTAGGATTAAATTAGCATTTTAACATTTAATTAGTTTTATGCCATGCTTTTCAATGTATAAAAATGTTTTGCTCATTTAATATTATTTGCTTTTATTTTCTGTAAAGCAGTTTGGCTTGTCTTGTGTATGAATACTACATTATAAATTAAGTTTGTTTGTTTTCTTTTGCCTTGTCTCGTCAGATTAGTGAGTCTTCCACCTGAGCTGCAGGTTTCTTTAACTGCTCGAGAGTTGCCAAACCTGTCAGTTAAAGGTGAACAGCCAGAGTAGGGTCATTGTTGTGCGACACATCATGTGTAGCACTTTTCTAATCATACCAACCAATCAAAGTGATTTTATGCTATGAGTCTCATTCACCCAGCACTCACAAATTTTCATACACCCACGGATCCAACCACATCTCCATATGGAAGCCGGAATCCTGACTACTGCATATCTGCCTCTTTCTATTTATGACTGTTGGATTGATGAGAGCTCCATGAGTTTTCCGAATTTTAGGATGTAATTTTAGAACCTAATCCTACTTAAACTTCTCCATAACTTTCCCCATGACCCGTCTGGTTCGTCTAGAGGCCTCCACAGATCAGCTTTATACTGAAAGTAATTGCCAATTAGGTGAGTACTGAAGGCAGTTGGTACTTGATTTTATTTAGGACTGCACAGTGGCGGTTTGTTGCACTGTTTCTTTGCAGCAAGTAAGTCCTAGGCATGAATCCTGGCCTGGGGTCCTTTTGTATGGAGTTTGGATGTTTTCCCAGTGCATGTGTGGATTGTCCGTGGGCAACTCCAGCTTCCTCCCACAGTCCAAAATCATGATTCATTGGTCTCTCTAAATTGTCTTTAAACATTGCCGACCTGTCCACGGTGTACCCTGCCTCTCGTCCGATGACCGGTGGAGATAGGCACCAGCTCCCACACAACCATGCAAGGATAAGTGGTATAGATAATGGATGGATGGATGGATGGATGGATGGATGGATGGATGGATGGATGGATAGATAGATAGATAGATAGATAGATAGATAGATAGATAGATAGATAGATAGATAGATAGATAGATAGATAGATAGATAGATAGATAGATAGATAGATAGATAGATAGATAGATAGATAGATAGATAGATAGAATAATGGGCTGAATACAAATACCCATCACACTTACCAGGTTTTAATTTGAAAAATTATTTTGAAATCCTCAGACAACATTCTGTTCACTTCAGTGTTGCACTATTTAATAGTCAAGCTCTTTCTCCAAATGCCCCTATCTGCAAATATAAAATAAGTATAACTTCCTACAATTTAGGTAGATAATAAATCCATTAATTTTAACTCTTTAATATCCACTGTTGGAATTGCAATTTAAATTTTGGGTAATAGGAGGAAAAACTTGTATCTGATACTGAGGTTGGACCACAGACATGAAAAAATCCACTAGAGGGCAATGTGCCCAATGCGTTCAATTTAATGCCCCAGCTTTGGCGACTATCCCCACAAAGAGCCACTTATTACACCATGTGCTGACCTACTGCTAAATTTGATGATTACCTTGATGGCAAGGACAACCGTGACCCCCCCCCCCACACACATCTGCCACGAATCTGAACCATGGATCACACAAAATTAATTTACAACTTTTATTATTCTAATTATTTCTTGCGCAGCTGTCTTTTTTTAATTATGAGCTACAAATAAAAAAATAATACACTCTGAGCAAACACAATGATGAGAACAAGATTTAAAGCAATAGTTTAAATTTTACCATATGACATTGAAAGGTAAATTATTTTTAAATAATGCTGGTTTGGTTTCCAACAAAGAAGAGGCTGCCTGCTTCCCCATCCATCCAGGATGTTTTTCTCCTCCCTCCCTCCTCACCTTTCTGTGTGTCCCCATCACGCCCCCCCACCCGATATCTGCCTCCTCCTCCTCCTCCTCCTCCTCCTCCTCCTGTGGGATCATGGGAATTGTGCGAGCAGCGTGGCGCTCCATGCTCTGCCCGCGGCGCTCTAGGAGGAGGCGTGCAGTAATGACCTGCTCCTCAGCTCGCTCGCCACCATCGCCCTCACAATTAATTCCCGCCTCGCGTTCCTCCTCGGTGGCGGGAAGGGGAGGAGGAGGGGGTGAGAGTGTGAGCTCCCTCATTAGAGCCCCTTGTAATGTGTCTGGCAGCAGTTCCCATCCTGCCACTTCTGCACTGCAACCGCTGCTGATGTATTTGTATTATGGATGCTTCCTTCTATGCTTCCTGCCTTGCAGAGTGACTGACACAGGGTGTAAAAGCGCGCCTGCTCTGTTGGGTTTTTTTTTTATCCATCAGGGTTTCGGAAACATAAATTCATCTCACGATGCATAACGTTAGGATTTCTTCCCCCCCCCTACAGGTTATTCATAGTTCATTGGATTTCTACCAGGATCTTTCTTTTGCAGGGCGATTCATAGATGTGTCCAATACTGTGTCACACTGCAATAAAGCCAGAAACAGGCAGTGACATTTTGAATGACTGGTGACACCAGAGAACGGCTGAGATTTTACAGCCAAGTGGAGCAGAGTCTGACCTGATTTTCAACTTGGAATTTGACCACTGGGATATGTCACAGTTTCACCATACCATGGTCTGCTTCACAGAGTGGGGCAGCCTGAATGTTCTCTAGGAGAAAGCAGACCAGCTGCGCCTCAAAACACCCATCCACAGTTACTTGCATCCCTGATCAAAATGTGTGCATTATCTCACAGTTTTTTTAATCCAACTTTTGATAGCTATAAGAAGGCTGGTGCAGAAAATTTGTTTTTGGATTTTTTTGTGCTTTTGTGTTATTGTCACACCTAAATGTTTCCGATCTTTAAACAAATTTCATATTGTTTAACGATCGGAAGGTGGGTGGGGGTGGGGGGGGGGTGTCTACACCAAACCTTGTGTGGCTTTGTGTAAAAAAGTAATTCTCCCCTAAACCCGGCTGGGCCACCCTTTGGTGGCAACAAGTGCAGTAAGTGGCAGGGAGACATTAAAATCGCTGTGAGGAAACGTTAGCCACATTCTTTGTAGAACTGTTTCAATTCTGGGTTTTTAAGCAAGAATAACCTATTTGGTCACACCATAGCATCCCATTTGTATTTAAAGAGATATTCACCCCTAAGTGAAATTTAGTCTACAGCCATATTCCCCAGAGTTAGAAAAGTGAGAAAAAGTGTTTTGTAACCAGCTCAGTCATTCTCCTAATCTGGTAGCAGTCTGTTTGTTTTAGTTTACCATAAACAATCGAAGGGAATGGTAACAACTAGCACGGTTTCCTTCAAAAGCAAGAACCATTTTCTTGCATTAAACTTATAACGTATTAAAACTACGGCAGTAAAAACTGTCTTTTGTAGGTGCTGCGTCATTTTCCTTGCTGCGGTTTATGCTAAACTTACGGTGGCCGGGAAGTGCAAAACAAAATTACATTAACCTGAAACACTTTTACATTTTTACCGAAACACATTTACAAGTTTACCAAAACACTTTTACAAATTCACTAAAACACATTTACAAGTTTACCGAAACACATTTACAAGTTTACCGAAACACATTTACAAATTTACCGAAACACTTTTACAAGTTTAACAAAATACATTTACAAAGATATGACCTGGAAGTGATACTGCAGGGATGAGGTTAGGGTCGGGACCAAAGTGGTAACAGTAATGGAATCGATCCTGCCAGCAGCTCAATCTGCAGAGATGTTTTGCCCGTTTTTCCGAATCTATTTTCAAGTTTTAGGGGGAACAGGTCTGATGGCGTTTCTGATATCTACTTCAAATTATTAGTTTTTTCTGCGATAGAATCCGGCATTATTTTATTTCGTTTTGACGGTCCACAAAGACAGGCGGACACTGTGAAGCCGTTCCATCATGTCAACAATCACACTGTATGAGTGGCCTTCGTTTAAATACTTTACGAGGCAGTCCATAAAACCGAACTCTTCTCCCTCTCCCTTCTCAAAGTCCAAACTATGTCCACAATCACCACAAAATGTCCCTAAAACTTGAAAATAGATTCCACAAAACGGGCAAAACATCTCTGCAGATTGAGCTGCTGGCAGGATCGATTCCATTACTGTTACCAGTTTGGTCCCGACCCTAACCTCATCCCTGCAGTATCACTTCCAGGTCATGTCTTTGTAAATGTGTTTTGTTAAACTTGTAAAAGTGTTTCTTTTTTTAACTTTTAAATGTGTTTCGGTATGATTGTAAATGTGTTTCTGTAAATTTGTAAATTTGTTTCGGTAAACTTGTAAATGTGTTTCGGTAAGATTGTAAATGTGTTTCGGTAAGATTGTAAATGTGTTTCTGTAAATTTGTAAATGTGTTTTGGTAAATTTGTAAATGTGTTTTGGTAAACTTGTAAATGTGTTTCTGTAAATTTGTAAATTTGTTTCGGTAAACTTGTAAATGTGTTTCGGTAAGATTGTAAATGTGTTTCGGTAAGATTGTAAATGTGTTTCTGTAAATTTGTAAATGTGTTTTGGTAAATTTGTAAATGTGTTTTGGTAAACTTGTAAATGTGTTTCTGTAAATTTGTAAATGTGTTTTGGTAAATTTGTAAATGTGTTTTGGTAAACTTGTAAATGTGTTTCTGTAAATTTGTAAATGTGTTTCGGCAAACTTGTAAATGTGTTTCTGTAAATTTGTAAATGTGTTTCTGTAAATTTGTAAATGTGTTTTGTTAAACTTGTAAAAGTGTTTCTTTTTTTAACTTTTAAATGTGTTTCGGTAAACTTTTAAATGTGTTTCGGTATGATTGTAAATGTGTTTCTGTAAATTTGTAAATGTGTTTCGGTAAACTTGTAAATGTGTTTCGGTAAGATTGTAAATGTGTTTCTGTAAACTTGTAAATGTGTTTCTGTAAATTTGTAAATGTGTTTTGGTAAACTTGTAAAAGTCTTTTGGTAAACTTGTAAATGTGTTTCTGTAAATTTGTAAATGTGTTTCGGTAAACTTGTAAATGTGTTTCTGTAAATTTGTAAATGTGTTTCTGTAAATTTGTAAATGTGTTTTGGTAAATTTGTAAAAGTGTTTTGGTAAACTTGTAAATGTGTTTCAGTAAACTTGTAAATGTGTTTCTGTAAATTTGTAAATGTGTTTTGGTAAAAGTGTTTTGGTAAATTTGTAAAAGTGTTTTGGTAAACTTGTAAATGTGTTTTGGTAAATTTGTAAAAGTGTTTTGGTAAACTTGTAAATGTGTTTCTGTAAATTTGTAAATGTGTTTTGGTAAACTTGTAAATGTGTTTCTGTAAATTTGTAAATGTGTTTCGGTAAACTTGTAAATGTGTTTCTGTAAATTTGTAAAAGTGTTTTGGTAAATTTGTAAAAGTGTTTTGGTAAACTTGTAAATGTGTTTCTGTAAATTTGTAAATGTGTTTCTGTAAATTTGTAAATGTGTTTCGGTAAACTTGTAAATGTGTTTCTGTAAATTTGTAAATGTGTTTCTGTAAATTTGCAAATGTGTTTCTGTAAATTTGTAAAAGTGTTTCGGTAAACTTGTAAATGTGTTTCTGTAAATTTGTAAATGTGTTTCTGTAAATTTGTAAATGTGTTTCTGTAAATTTGTAAATGTGTTTCGGTAAAAATGTAAAAGTGTTTCAGGTTATTGTAATTTTGTTTTGCACTTCCCGGCCACCGTATAAACTAAAGCAAACAGTCTGCTGTCAGATTAGGAGAAGGACTGGGCTGATTACAAAATTACTTTTTTTGTAATGTATTTTAACATTCCACGTAATACCTGATTCTAGTGAATACCCAAGGATAATAACCTAAGGATGGTACAGAGTTATGTAACAGTGAAGGAAGGCCAAATAATGTTTATGGTTTTTTTTATTGCAAAAAGAGCCGGTTTCTAAATGTCATCCTGAGAAGAGGTTTAACATAGTTTTATATCTCTGGCTCCTCCAAAAGCCCTTAAGTGTCTTCAAAAGTGCCAAAGATTTCGACCTAAAGAGAGTAGACCTGCAATAACCAACTAGATAATAAGCGGAGGCAGTGTAATTTAAGTCAACAATGAATTGCTGACGTACATGACTCACTTAAACTCACCATTACAAAAAAAGTGTTAGCAAAGAGCTGCCCTTGCATGTATTTAATACCCTTGAAGTTTGTCACAATTTGATGACAAACTACAATGTATTTTAATGGGATTTAATATGTTATACCAACAATGAGTTGTGCATATTTTTAAAAAACTTTTTTCTTTCCAAAAATCTAATCAGATAGTCGCTCAGCAAGTTTAATCAAACTCCCCAAATCAATACTTTCCAGAGCAAGAGTCTTTTGGGATTTGTCTCTACCAGCTTTGAACATGTGGGGAGTGAAATTTATGGTCTAAGTAAAAAATCTACAAATCATTTTTCTTTCTGCATCAAATATAAACAGTCCTAGGTGAGGGAAAGCCTCCCTATTGCGTGATGTTGCTTCCACCATGTTTCAAAATACTAATGGTGTGTGATGTACAGTCTTAATTGTGGTCTCTTCTGAGCAGAGCATCTTCTTCCATATGATTGATGTGTTCCATACATGTCTAATGACACATGTTAAGCTAGAGTTTATCTTGCCAATCTTCCGTAAAGACTATTGTAGGAGTGCAGAACTAATATTTGTCCCGTCAACAGACTCTCTTACGCTGTGGATTTCTGCAATGCCTCCAGAGTTAGGCTTTTTGGGTGCATCACAGAAGGCTACTTTTTGTTGGCCTGTTACATAAAACCATACCATGTCATACCACTTTTATTTGTATAGCACTTTATACACAGTCATACAGCTGACCAAAGTGCTTTAAAAGTAAGGGAAAAGATACACCAAATGAATAAAAAAAGACACAAGAGCATTAAAAGGTTGAGAGCAAGTAACACAATAAATCAAGAGCAGGCAACCGACCTGTGGCGAAATTTTAAAACCCAAATACACTGAGGTTTGTGGTTGTAAGGTGGCCAAATGTTCAGGAACTTTGATTACTTTTCTATAGCAATGCATAGCTATTCTTAATATTAATATGAAAGACCCAAAATTCATGATGCATTTGAAGAGTAATCCATTAATATAAGGAGGGACATAACTCTAAAGCTCCAAACTGAACAGAAATCTAGAATTGTTAAAGCAATATATTGTGCCAGATTTAGATAGGATTTTAAAGTAGAAACTCCTACTCTCTTGACTGCCAACTTTCCCCCATGTTGCCTGTATCAATAATTTCCCATTTTACAGGTTACTGATGGATTTCCGTAGAAAGCTTCTGCATGTAGATGCTGTCATCTGGAGCAGACTGTGCCAGGAGTTGGCTCTCTTTTAGCATAGCTACTAACAGGATAATTAAGGGTACTCTCTACATTCCAATTAGCAGGCAATGCAGAAGGAGGGGGAGGCAGAGGGAGGGATCAGTCAACACATCCGAGGCAACCAGCGTTAAACCGGCAGATACAAATCAAATCACAGCAAAAGGCTAATGCACGCAAGGTGAGGGCGTCATAGATTACAGGCAGCGAGAGGAAATGAGGCCGTTTCTCAAAGAAATGCTTCAGAGGCTGCCTCTAAAAGTGGTGCATCACTGCCAAACTCCCCCCCCCCCCCCCCCCGAAAAAAAATCACACAGTACTTATTTTCTCAAGCTGTCTCTGCTTTTCTTTACTCTCTTTTTTTCTCTGCATCTTCTCTTTCCACCTATTAAGACCGTCGGACTGTTGCTTAACATTTCAACACGCCTGATGTTATTCAAATTCTTCAGCAGGATATCCATCAATATTTTACATTTGGATGCTGGGTATTTCATGTTGCTCCACACAGATGTTGTTGAACACACTGCTCTTATCAATGTGAGACGGTTGATTTGATGGATTTACACCATTAGTCATTAGACATGCGTACATCATGACACCCTTCCTCTGAGATTTCAGCTTTCATTGAGAAAATGCAGGCTACATTTTGTGAATCATGGTTATTAATTACTCCTCAGAGATCACTTTTAAGCCTAAGGAGACATGGGGAGAAATTGGTGCACAGGAGGTGATTCTGAGAAGCTAAGATATGAACAAAGACCAGCAGCAAAGCTTCATGGCTCCCACTAAGGGCGACCCACACACTGTAGTTTTGCAGGTAGATGTGAGGAGGACCTTGGCAGGTTTCCCTGTGGGGCTATTATCACATAGAGGATAAATTAATTTTCACAAAGAGGATTTTCATTGCAGAACACTGCAGAAACTCACCTTTCAAAGGTTGCTGGGTTTTTTAAATGTAGCTGTCAATCCTGTCTTTCTCCTAAAAAAACATTTTTTTCTCTAACTAAAAGATCATCTGACGTTAAATTAAACAATTCATTAAAATGTTGTTCAAAAGTTTTCATACACTTTAATCTTTTTAATATTTTATCACATTACAACCACCAACTTTATTTTAGTGGTTTTTTTGTGATAGACCAACAAAAAATAGGTGAACAGGTGAATTTAATGGAAAGTGATAGATGTTTTTTTAAAACACTGTAATAAACAAAAATCTGAAAGCTGCAACATGCGTTCGTATTCAGCCCACTTTGCTCTCATGGCCCTTAGCAAAATGCAGTGCAAATACATTCCTTCAGAGGTCACCAAATTCAAAAACGGAGTCCACCAGTGTGTAATTTATTCTCAGTATAAGTCCAGCTGTTTTCTGAAGGCCTCAGAGGACTTCAGAGGTTTGTCGGAGAACATTAGTGAACAACCATCATGACTGCCGTGAACCGCAGCAGCTACAAGCCGTGGAGAAGTTTAAAGCAGGTTTAGGTTATAAAACAATATTCTAAGCTTTGAACATCCTATTGAGCTCTGTTTAAGCCTTCTCTTGATAATACAAAGAGCACAAATACAAACCCACAGGGACATGGCAATCCACTTAAACCACAAAACCAAGAAGGAGAGCATTAATCAGAGATGTAGCCAAGAGGTCCGTAGTAACTCTGGAGGAGCTCTAGAGATCCCCAGCTCATGGGGAGAATCTCCTGACAGGAAAAATATTAGTTGTGCACTCCACAAATTGAGACTGTAAGGAAGAGTAGTGAGAAGAAAGCCATTGTTCAAGGAAAGCACTGCAATGTCCTGTTAAAAAACTAACAATGAACACCACCCTCAACATAGTGGTGGAAGCATTCTACTGCGGGGAACACTTTTTTTCAGCAGGGGTGTGGAAACTGGTTAGAGTTGATGAAAAGATGGATGAAGATCATGTTAGAGTTCAAAACACTGGGACAGAGGTCGAAATTCCAGCTGGACAACAATCTTATCATGGTCCATCACATTCTGTCAGGAGATCTTCTACTCCATTTATGTCCACCTGTGATGCTCTTCAATCGTTGGCCAGAGATCCATATATTTAAGAAGCCCTCACTCACCTCCACCTCATTCGGTCATCTGGTCCCCCAGCCCTGAACTCCTTCCTGGTCTCCACGTCAGCTGAGGTTGTCTTCTATCAGACCAGTCTACTCCTCGCATTGCCTGATCAGACCAGTCTCCCTTTCCAACCTTTCCTGCTGCCGTTTCCAGGTTCTGCAGCTGAGAGCTCATCAACCTGTTTTATTCAAATCATCAAAACTACTCTGAGTCCCTGTGTAGTTTTGACACATACATTCCAAATGCAATGCATTGAAGTTAGAGGCTGTAACGTGGCAAAATGTGAAAAAGATCTAGAGTATAAATACTTTTGCAATGCATTGAAGATAATAGACAAAAAAGAGAATTTGGTCAATAGGTAAAGAGTGAAGACAAACAAACCTTCGATGGTAGGTTTACAACTTGCCAAGATGTACATCATCACTCCTTACACTGAAAATATCAATATACTTCTGCTTTGGTTAATTAGTAATATTAAGAGTAATATTTACGCTGTCTAACAAGATGGCAGACACTTTTCAAACATTTTACTGCACATTTCTACATTCTGAGCAGTGGTGCTTTTAATGTCCTTTGTTTTTTCATGTAAAATGGTCCGACAAAATTCCGTTGATATTCTTGTTGTATTTCAAGTTGATAAAAAAAATTGTCCCACTGCTATGCATTGTTTCCAACCAACTTCTTCCCACCGTTATGATTCCTGCCTATGATTTAACCACAATTTATAGAAGAGGTCTTTGTTTCCTCTCTTTTCTATCTATCGGCTGCTGTAAATACATTCATCAAAGTGTAGCCGTTAGCAGCCTATAGGCCTGTGTCACACAGCGTGCCTAGAAGGGCTGTAAGACTTAGAAATGTGTCAGTATAGCTGTCAGTTTGTTTACCCACACAAAGCCCATCTCAGAGAAGACGGAGTGCAGGGACTGTTTATTCCTCTGTGACGTGCTGTCACTTTAAGCGTCTTCTAATGGAGAGCTAAAATTATCAATTGAGTGAGTATTCAGTTTTCCTAATAGAAATTTCACATATTTAATCATGTCGCTATTTATACAAAGTACTAAAGATTTGCTGGGCTTTAATCAGGGAGGTGATTTGAAAATGTTTAAATTTTTGCTTGCAAGTTTGATGGATAAATTAAAGAAAAGGTTGACTGCAGCCATATATATATATATATATATATATATATATATATGATCCACACATAATCTTCAGTCTGATTTTCATTCTGGAAAGTTGGCTGCTTGTCTATTGTATGGCTGTGGTAAATCAAGGCTCCCTGTGAAAATCTTCCTAGTAAAAAAATATTTTATCTAATTCACGGTGTTTTCTGTTTAATCTAGTTACTCTGAACTCTGTTAGAGTTTTCCCCGATGACGACTCAGCAATCTGCTCAATTCCTGGTTCGTACTCAAGCTGCTGTACTCACTGGATCTGCTCACCTGGATGAAAGCAGATGCTATCCTAATTGTCAAATATTCTTTCCTGAATCTGTGACCTGCTCATCTTGTGACAAACAAAACTGCTACAAGAAAGAAATAAGGAACCTTTACGGCATGTAATTACTGCACATAACTGCCAGTACAACCTCAAACTTTATATAATCACTACTTACCACTACTCACCTGCTAATGACTGTCCGAACTTGCAAAAAAGAGAACAAGGATCTCGACAAAACCCACCTCAGTTTCCTACCTCAAGTCCCTCCTGAAGTTTTCTTTCTCTCTTCCAGACCAGGCATCCTAACCTAGACCTGTCGAACTTCCAAGAGACGTTATTCATTTTCTGTATTACTTTGTGTGATAAGACTTTTAAATCTTTCCCATTTCTTGCTTTTGGGTCACTTACAAACCAAATATGACACTTTTTACTAAGAGCTGTCAAATGACTTCATGAGCAAGGCTGAATTGGGCTGCAAGAACATCAGTATGAAGCTTTGTGAGAAGGTGACAGCTGTTGATCAGTATTCATCCTCAGTCTGGAGCACTGTGAACCATCTTGCCTCACGGGATGAGGATCATCGAGATAAAGCTGAGGGATTAGCCCTTAGTTGCATATGATGAGTTTGTTAATAATCTGAAGGTAGTTGGGACCAATACGTGCATCATGGATAAAACACTATAATAAATTTAAATCTTCTAACTTCTCAAATAGAAGGAACACATAAACTCCTCGAATGTTGGTTAGTGAACAAGTAAATGATTTAGGAAAGATCTGAGAGAGAGAGAGCTTTGGTCACTTGAGACCCAAACTGAGCTTGCTGGCATCAGCTTTATTGGCCACATTTGGAGGAGATGTGCTGAGTATGTGAAGGCTGGGGTCTGCAACCTGCAGCTAGAGAGCTGTATGTGGCTCTTTCTTCCATCCCCTCTGGCTCTTGATAACGTTGGCCAAAAAATAAGGCCTGAGCTGTAATATAATTAATTAAGAATAAACCCAACAAAAAAAATTTGTTTTTTAACAATCATGACATGACTGCTAAGAGTTTCTACAACAAAATGTCACAACATATAGGCTTTTCTATTCTGCCTTCTGACTTTAAATTGAAATAATGATTTGAAGTTATTCATTTGTTCCTAATTGAACACACCAGAGTCAAGCAGGGAATCACATTGTTTTTTTTAATTTAAATCTCATGTATGAAATAGATCCTTCTTTAGTTGACCTTTACAGATGCTTTTCCTCCAGTCTGACTGTGGAGAAGTTTAAAACAGGTTTGGATTGTAAATAGTATCCTGAGCTTTGAACATCTTACAAAGCTTTAAGCCAAATCCTAAAACTCAGTAGTGCTGAGTGAAAAAAAACAAAACATCCTTGAGGTTTGATGGGAGTCATGATTTGAAGCAAAGCTAATAAGCATGAACATGAATGAAAGAGCGGATTCTAGAAATAAATGTTCCAGGAAGAGCCCCGGTTGTCAGCTGGAGCTGATCTGATGGCATGGGTGGCCGGCAGGTGGGATTTATAACACACTGGATCCCGGAGGACCAGTGATTATGGATGTCGCTGGACTGAGATAGGAAGGAGAGATGGACCGGGCCACAACCCGACGGAGGCATTTTATCTTAATCACAGCTCTGCTCTATTTAAATTAATTTGACAAGCCCCCCCCCCCCAAAAAAACCTTATTAAAGGGCGCGTCTGGCAAAAATGACACCCCGCTTCCTCCTCCTCGCTAAAAGGTCCCGCCATGAAACAAATATGTTAGAAATGTTTGTGTCAAAGCGCGGCGAAGATACTACTCTCTCGGTGCGCCCCTCTGAGCCACATCCCTCCCTCTCCAATGCTCCCTCCTCTCCAGTGTTTCTATAGTAATTTCCAGCCAATGATCAGTAGGTGTCCACATCCCTGCTTCCTCACCTCAGCACCAATCAGCCACACACAGCGACAGGAGACACGGACCGAGCAGAGAACAGGCAGACGCACAATACAAGAGGAGAGGAAGCACCTATATATACACATCTACCGCTGCGATCTAGATTTTTTTCCCTCTCTGTTTTCGGCTTATAGATGCACTTTTCAACCTTCTTTCCTAGTTTGGCAGGACAGGCGAGAAAATGCTCCTTTTGTTTTGAGCGATCCGAACGCACACACTGACAGAGACGCGGTGGCTCTGCTCCCCTCGGGTGGCTTGTCTGTGCGTCTTTTCTCACATCTTTGCATTATCCCCCCCCTGCCCCCCTCCACATATCGCCTCGCAGTGATGTGCGGTAACGCGGTGGCGGGCTGGTAGCATCTTGGGAGCCTTGTCTCAACGGGAACCCGGTAGGTGATGCTCTCTCTGCGTGTGTGTGTGTGTGTTTCTGTCTTTTTCTCTGTTTCCCTTCGCTTTTGGCACCTAGACGTGTTTTATCCCCCTCTTCCTGCTCCTGTTGCATTCATTTCTATGGGTATTTTCACATTTTCACACTGTTGCACTACTCACCTTTATTTTCTTTTTTTTGGTGATTTGACCTTTGATCTGAATATACCTCTATCCTCTTTCTTTTTCTCCACTCTTTCCTGTCTCTCAGTCTGTCTTCCTTCTCCTTCTCCTCCCCCCTTCCTCTCCTTATTTTTGTCTGTCTCCCTCCAGCTCCAAGTATTGAACATTTCTGTCTCTGGAAACTTTGTTTACAGGCGGAAAAAATCAATGTCCGTGACTTGATTGCCTTTGGGCTGCGTATTTCGCTCCAGGGGTGAATTGATTAAGTAATAATGACCCTGAGGAGGTGCTGATCATTAGGCCAGGGAGGTTTTGTTTACGGGTGGCTGCTGGTCGACACTGAACTTGAAATTCTGGAAGGGATTGCTCGCAGCACTCTGGTGTCATATTTTGTGTGCAGTAACTTCAACATTTCTCAGGAAAGAAATTGTTGCTTTTATGGCAATGTGATGACTGTGGGGTTATATGAGAGTTGTGAGGTAACAAGGAAGATATTTGCTCTCTTTGAACTGATTTGGGGGAGGATGCACTTTAGTAATGCCACCCATGAGGATTACAGCTGCACCAATCAGGTATTTTGTCACCGATTTTCCATCAATGATTTTTAAGGTTTTGACCTGCCAATAAAATAAGAACTATAAATAACTTTCATAATATATAAATTGTTCTACTTTCCAGATCAATTAACATTTGTACTACCTTCACAGTAAAATGATTGGAATAAAGTAAAACAATTATTTCTTCAAAACCATCAAGCTTGGACAATTTTTCCGTGATCGGGTCTGTTTGTTGAGCGGTAGATCAAATGTTGCAATAATGTGCCCCATAATAGTTAATTAAAACTTTGAACTCCCACAATTTTTGGTCCTATTAATGCATCGACCAACAACATTTACCTGTTATGCATGTTTTGCATGTAATAAAAATCAGTTAAAGATTAGGGACATATGCTTTAATGTTTAAGAAAAACTCATTTACATAGCAGATTATGAAACCTACATCACAAAGCGGAAAAGAAGAAAAACCAAAACATTTGATATCTGTAAATACAATTAATTGAACAAAAGCAATTTTACAAAGATCTGTTGCCTTCACATTTTATCCTTGTACCAGGACTACCAGCTAAGCATAGGAGCTCGGGTTTCTGCTCGGGATGTTAGGATTTGAAACCTCTGGGATATATGTCGATGGTTATCCATTTAGAGATCTAAAAGTAATCAGCAAGATCTCCTGATGTACTCTAAAGGGAACGGAGAGCCAGTGTACCTGGGCTAGAAGTGATGTGAAATGTTAAAACTAAGGTGACTTGGTTAGAAAACCTGGCAGTGGCGCTTTGAACAGACTATAGATGCTCCAAGGATGTTTTCTTCAGACAGGTAAAGAATGAGTTTTATGAAAAAAACACATGAATAGGAGTTTCAAATATAGGCTATGATGCGGTAGAATTCAAGGTTCTCATATTTGGTGGTAAAAACATTAGTGAACCAGATATTCAGCATAAACATCCAATTTAAAATTGGTCAAAGTAAAACCCAAGGTTCCTGATTGATGACTTAGCAAAAAAATCAAAAGGAACAAGTGTTTCCATTACCATAGGTACAATGTTTCCTAATTACACAGAAGAAAATGTTCAGCCATGAAACTTTTCAATAGTCCAACCGCTTATGTCAGACATGCAGCTTAATAACATTATGAGAATTAAAAGCAAGGTCTTATAATACGAATAATAATAATTATTTTAATTATAGTTTTTCTCCATATCTAACCTGCCAATTGGCAGGTTAGATATGGAGAAAAACCTGAAAATTAGTATTGACCAAGAAAAACATGATGGGTGTATCTCTACTTATTTTTCCTTTCTTTCAAATGGAAGATATTATAATAGCTCATATGCACTGTCAGGAAGGTTATTACACCATGTGTTTATTTATTGTACTATAAAGAGGCACTAAGAACCCTTTCTGTCATCAATAATCATTTATATTAGAATTAGAGGTGATGTCACACTGTGTGTGAGAGAGGGCAACGATCGTGTTACACAGCTCTGTAGTAAAACTTGATTTCATTATTACTTCAAAACAAATATAAAATGATAACAGAGCTAAATCTTTAAAATACTTCTAGTGTCTTATAGTAGTACAAATAGCGTGATTAGCAGTAAACATACTGTATTTATTCTCTCTACTGTGTGTAGTCTTACCTTGGCTGTGAGACTGCCAGTATTTCCTTATCCAACATGTAGAACCTTTCTGTTTTAAAGGATGAAATAGAGTTGCTTTTCTGCAACATATTCAGTCTTCCTGTTATCTGTGGACATATTTCTCTGGCTGTTTTATTTAAGTGGCAGCATGGATAAGCAACTAGTATGTGATGGTGGAAAACATTCCCCTTTATAGAACCTTCTGAGCTTTTTGTGCTTCTTTTGACTTTTTATTTTAAACACTGTGCTGATATTGAAAATACCTCTCTGAGACTTCTTACCTCACCAACAGTGCTTCTCTGAAGAGTGTCATTGTTAGCGTTCAGTTATGATCAGGGATGCTCAAGCATAAAATCATGCGCTTATGGTCACCAGCTGATTTCTTGGGATGTCTTTGGTGAGGAGCGATACCAGCTTTGTGTGGGAACATTTATGTTTCGTCTTTAAAAAAAAAACATGGATGCGACTTGAAATGGTTCACCGTTCCAGCGACAGAGCCGCAATTAGAAGAGATAGCCCAGAAAACGGTAATGGAAGTATGGAGAGATGTGTCTAATGGGCTTTTATCTGCGGAAACCAAATCCAGACAGACTGGTTGGAGGGGCAGAGAAAGGAAATGTCCCCCCCAAACCGACACACTCACATTCAGGAGGTCTATCCTGAGGCAGCTGACACTGTGGTTGGTCTGGTCCATGATCTGGTTGTAAATCCACCGCTGGCTATCACTGAGGGCTGTCACTGTAATAGTGGCCATGAATGAATGCCAGGTGCTCTTAAGAGACACCAGTGAGGGTGTTGTTTACACTAGCGGGCCCGCCGCTACTTTGTGATATATTCACTCCACCATAGCTCACAATGTTCCTCCATCTGTCCTGTAGAGGATAATTTGACTTATTATAGAAATCCAGGTTAATTGTTAGAAGATCGTGGCTACTGTTGTTTAATATTATGAAAACAAGTGAGGATGCTTTCTGATGTTTAAAAACAGTGAGATTCTATATCAGATACCAAAATATATCTGTGTATTTATATTCATGTCCTTATGTTTTATGCATTTTTTCTCTAGATCTAAAAGTGTTGAAAGTGTTGTTTTTTTCTGAAATGTGCAACTATTTTTCAGCATTATAATAAATCTAGGTTGGTTTGTCACATTTATCCTGTCACTGTCAACAGATGCAGGTCCGTTTGGACTGCTTTTTATTAGTCTGAGAGCATAAAAACATGTCACAGAACTTTTCACATGCTCAGCAGCTACCTTTAGAGAAAATTGAAGTTGAAAAGTGAAAGCTGAATTTGAATTAGGTCATTTATCTTTTTTCTGTACATGTTAACTGTTTTTTCTTCTCCTTTTTCTGCTTTTTAGTGCTGAAGAAGACACACCAGGATGGTTACTCATTGTTCCTAACCAGCATCAGCTCGACAAAGGCCCGTGCACACTCACACTCTCCCCCTGAACACTGACAAGCACTCCCCAGCCATGTCTAACATAAACAATGCGCTTTGCATTGAAAACGGACAGAATGCAGACGTGTCGCTCCTGCAGAAGGATAATCTCCAGGATGGTGGATTAAGTCAGCTCTTGGATTATAATGCAGAAATGGAAAGGTACAGGTCTTTTGCGAACTTTTACAAAACGAACGGTGCATTTCCGCAGACTGCAAAAATTGCCCGTATCACAACGCCCATTTTTCCCAGTGCCAGAATTGGTATGTCCCCTTGGAACTGTGATAACGCCATGCTCTGGGGAAGGAAATCAGCGGCAATAAACCCTAATAGGACCAGCATGCATAGAAACGACTCCCAGAGGCCGGGGAAGCCTGGCGTGCCGCCAGAGACGCTGCAAATGGCAAATAATAATTTCCTCTCTACCTTATCCCCCGAACACTGCAGACCTTTAGCAGGAGAATGCATGAACAAGCTGAAATGCGGCGCTGCTGAAGCAGAGATAATGAATCTCCCAGAACGCGTTGGAACTTTTTCCGCTATTCCGGCTTTAGGGGGCATCTCATTACCTCCCGGGGTCATCGTCATGACAGCCCTTCACTCCCCCGCAGCCTCAGCAGCCGTTACAGACAGTGCGTTTCAAATTGCCAATCTGGCAGACTGCCCACAGAATAATTCCTCAGCATCCAGTGGAAACCCAGCGAAGAAGAAAAGGAAAAGGTGTGGGGTGTGTGCACCCTGCAGGCGGCTAATCAACTGTGGTGTTTGCAGCAGTTGTCGGAACCGCAAAACAGGCCACCAGATCTGCAAATTTAGGAAATGTGAGGAGTTGAAGAAGAAGCCGGGCTCATCGCTGGAGGTGAGAACGGAGGCTCTGCTTCCCCTTCTTTTGTTATTATCCCCCTCACACTCCAAAGCATTAACCTTTTCATCCAGTCACGTTCTAAGCCCTTGAAAATTGTTTCCATGCCCACCCATGCCTGAACATCCCCCTGCTTTCTCAAATCTGCCTACCCGCCTAGCCTAATTGGCAGTAATTAGGGGTGTTTGTGCGGAGCGCAAGCTGAGCTTGGCTCAGACACCCCTAATTGCTGCCAGTCAGGCTGGGGCTGGAACGCATCCGAACAGCCCAGAGCTTGGCTCTGCTCCAAGCAGGGCTGGGAAATGGTTTTCAGCAGAGAGCCATCTCTCTCCGCACCCGGTCATTTTAACCAATTATGGAAGCCGTCTCTGGATGGGGAGAATCAATATCCCACAAAGCCTCAGCCACTGACCACCAAGAGATGGTGAGAGTGATGGTGGAGCTGCTGATGGCGTTTTTCAAAACACCCCCCTACCCTGCCCCCAAAGTGTCGTGTGAGTGTGTGTGTGTGTGTGTGTGTGTGGGAGGTGGGGGGTTTAGTTAATCCCATAAACTGATCCCCTTCCTCACATTATGAATGAAGTGATTGAAGTGTGGGTACACATCATGCCGACTGAGTGTGTGTGGATCAGTCTGGGACAGATGCATATCAAGCACGCTACGAAGGAAAACAGGTTCATTTCAGCTGATTTATTTTCTAGCTGACATTTGGGTGTCAAGTGCAAAGGCCAAATATGAATCTTCAGCCATAAATTTGCTTCTCCTTGCCCTCAGACTCGCACAGATGCCTACATGAGCCTGGATGGATGTTTCCAACAGATGCAACCTGAGGCTCAGATAATTTGCTCATTAATTAAGTGATTACACAGAGAGGAAAACTGGGTTAATCATAAAGTGTTAGCTAATCTACTTTTGAAAAAACAGCATTTGTGGACTCATTTTCTAAAACTGGAGTCAAGACATCAGTTTGTAAAAAGCTTTGCTCACTTTTTTCTACACATCTTTAACATGGGTTTTGTAAGATATTATTCACTACTGTAATGTTAAATTACTTTTTGACTCTTTTCCAGTGATCAGAATATTTAATGAAGATTCAAAATTGGTTTAAACTGTAACTAAAATGAGATTCTGATCATGTCCTCTTCCTGTAGTTTTCATTAGATCAATGTTACTAATGCTAGTTTTTAACAGGTTCTCAAAAAAAGGTTTTGTTTTTCTCAGCCACATAACCAGCTGGGTGTTTGTATATACATTGATATAAAGATCTCATCCAGCAAATGTTTTATTCTTCAACTCATAATGTATATCCTTACAGTTTTCCTACACAAATCTTATCATCTCACAACTCCACCCATGTGATCTCTGATCAACCACAGTTGAAAACAGCATTCACAGCGGGATTTAGCATCACAATCGGACAAAAGATTGTGTTATGTTTTTCGAAACTGACTCGGTTGTTGTGTGGATAGATTTAACAGAAGACAGTCGTAACTAAAGCTATCTGCACCATGACTTTTGATGTCAAAACTGAGAAAATTGTAAAAACTGAGCTCATGTGATAATGTTGAAACTATGTGTTTTTACATTTAGTTGTCTTTAATTAGCCAAGGGACAAAATGTTGGTTGGTTGTTCGTTTTTTATGTGCTTGTCTTAAGCTCCTGAAAAAGGCTCTTCTTTCCTGTGGCCCAGATGAGTGTCTGTGCTGCGATAGCACCCCTTTATCGGTACCAGAGCCAGAACTTACAGAGGTAGAAACAAAAGGAACTGGTGCTAAGTGAGCTCCAGGTTTGATAAAAAAAAACACAAATAAATAAAAAGCCAAAGGACTTGTAAACAGTGATTCAGTTTTATTTCCATTCATGGCTAGTAATTATGAAACACAAGATCTACCAGATGGCCAATCACTCCTCCTATTTAACTCATCTGACAGGATGATGCTTGCAAAAAAAAACCTAATTGTCTCATTGTTAGAATCTAGTTCACTGTCTTCTGAAAAATCAAAAAACTACTTTGTTGCTAGGAATTATATTTTTTAACTTTTCAGTGGATTTTATCAACATTTTGATAAACTATTTTTTAAATCAAACACACATAAGATGGAGTTGTTTTACATTTTTAGGGGCTGAAAAAAAAAACTTGGAATAATGCAGTTAATTCACCTGCTCAGTGGGCCTATCTCTGATGAACATTGACCAATAACTAAATTAGATTTTGATCAATCTCAAATCAAAATCTCAGATATTGGCAGTTTTTGATATGAGTGACATGGCTTTCTACCCAGGGCAGCACACCACAGAGGTAAGCCACATAGCAAAATATTAAAGGTTTTACTTGTGCATTTGTCAAAATGGGTTTTCTGGAACCTATTATGGTTTTCAATCAATGGTAATGAGTGTCCACGGTGCTGTAAAGTTGATGTCTGATTTGAAAATAAAGGGTTATATTTGTGTTTTTAAGAAGTATGTACAGCTTTTGACCATCTCTCTACATATTTAGACTAGTTCAACCTTGTCTAGATTATTTTGTGCTAAACAGAGATTCTTTAAAAACAGTTTGAGATTTACAACACCTTTATTGTATTCATAAAAAGACAGAAAAGAGTATTTTCAATGCATTATTGGCTTTAGAATCAGATTAGACTGAGATAAGAGAGAAAAGCACAATATATAGTCTGGTCAAACAAGGACTGAACTAGTCTACACTCATTCAAGATACTTTAAATGTGTTATTCTACTGATATCAGCAGCCCCCCTCCCCAAAAAAAATCAAATGTGACATTTTCTCTTACTTTTGATTACATTCAGATTGAGTAAATATCCCATGCTTACATCCTCTTTTTTTGTTCTTGTTGACATTTTGATCAAAAAAATATTACTCACTGAAAACAATTGGAAACCATTTGAAACAAATTTTAAGAAGTATGTTTGTGTGAATTAAGTTTAAATCCTTTTCACACAACATGGTTGAAACAATGACAGATCTGAAGGTCTCCCCTTTTCCAAGAAATCTATAAGTAAAAACTTAAAAGATCCTTGTAAAAAAAAAAATCCCCTTTTGCATGAACCCAGAAGAAATGTCTAGGTTTTGAATGCCTCTTGTAGAATACAAGGTAACAGGGTTTCAATGATATGTGACTTTTGGGCAGTGTCAAAAAATGCTGCTCTTGGTTCGGTATGGACTGGATGTGGATGTTCCAACTGTGTCAGGTTCATGTTCGAACAGGTGCCCCCAAACAGGTGCGCAGGAAGCTGGATCCACGTTTATTATCCATGGGGAGACTCGCTTTTGGAAAACATCCATTTGCAAAGAAGGCTGGAATTAGGAAGGGTGTGCAGCCTCTCACCAAACCTGCACTTGCTTTTAAAAGCTTCTTCACCTTCTTCAGTAATTCATAGGATGGACTTTTCTGGCAGTAATTGTTATTTTTGGCTCTGAGTTTGTAATTACAGGTGCTACTCAGACAACGGAAATGCTTTTTAGTCAAAAGTTGTGTCAGAGCAGGGAAGATCATGTTTCAGCTTTGAGAGATTTTTTTCCCATGTACCTTAAATAAATGCATATACAGTGCCATGCTTAAGTGTTCATACCCCTTGTCATATGTGACAGACCAACACAGAATACCACATAATTATAAGGTGAAAAAGTAGAGAATACATTGTGTGGCATGCATTTGTACTGAGCCCTCTCTACTCTGAAACTCCTAAATAAAATCCAGGGTACAAACTTGTCTTCAGAAATCACCTAAGTGGTAAATATAATCTATTTGTGTGGATTGATACTTATTTTTAGTAATGAATCCAGCTGTTCTGTAAATACCTCGGAGGTTTGTCAAGGAAAATTAGGGAAGATACAGCATCATGAAGACCAAGGAGTACATCAGACAGGTCAGGGAGAAGAATGTGGAGAGGTTTATTGCAGAGTTAGGTTATAAAATAACATCCTAAGCTCTGAATATCTCACAGAGCTCTGTTCGATCAATAGCTGTCTACCTAGAAAACTAAAGCCAAGTTCATACTTCTCCGTCAGCAAGTTTGTACTCACACGCACACGTATTGACGGAGACGTTTTACTTTTATACTTCTCCGTTGGTGTGTCAGTGTTGCAAAGCAATTCTCCGCCAGGACAGCAGGGGGTGAAGACCTTTTCTGGTGGGTCTGCCTATCATTGCAGTGACGTCTCTGGTTGACGACAGTTTATTTACTTCAGCGCACATCCACTCAAGGGCCAGTGGCCGACAGTGAGCGAGTTTTGATTGAGCTAGAAAGCGTTTTACTAGAAGTGCAGCTCATTGAATACTCTAAAAACACATGTAAACAAACAAACACAACGGTCTATTTTGTTGTTCTCTACACCTCCTGGTGTTGAAAATCGCCAAAAGACCATATTAGATCAACTGGCCTTGCGATATAAAGCATCTAGTGCCCAAAAGCTGTGTTGACTACTAATTACATTGACTATAGAGCACGTTTCTGGTGAAATGATCTTAGACTGATGTTGGGCTGACCAATCACAGATATGCGCTCTCTGTTGGGTTCGACGGACAGTTAAAAAATTGGGCTACACTCTGTGCTTCCTTGCGTGAGTGACGGAGAGCCCTTGCGACAACGGATAATGGCGCTGCATGGCTCCCCACCTCCGCTGATGGAGAAATAAAAACTAGGCTTAAGACTGCACATCACCCTGAACACAGCATCCCAATTAGGCGACAACCTTAATGGTGGTGGCAGCATTGTGCTGAGGGGTTGCTGTTCTTCATAAGGGATAGCGATGAGTTGATCGGTGGATGAATGGAGCTAAGCACAGGGCAATTCTGAAAAAAAAACAAAAAAACTTGAAGAGACGGCAAAAGATTTGAAATGAGGGTGGAGGTCCAGCTTCCAGCAGGACAAAAACCCTAAACATACAGCCAGAGCTACAATAAGAGTTCAGATCAAAGTTCAGATCAAATAACATGTATGTACTTGTAGCTTTTTAGTTTTGTATTTATAAAAAAAAACAAGAAAGAAAGAGACAAAAAACATGATGTATACTTTTTCTTCCACCTCACAATTTTACACAACTTTGTGTTGGTCTATCATTGAAAACCCAAACAAAACAAATTGGATTTCTTGGATTAGGGCCACTGAAGAAAAAAAAATAGAATTCTGAGAAAAAAGTCAGAATTCTGACTTTAATCTCAGAATTCTGACTTTAATCTCAGAATTCTGACTTTTTTTTGGAAATGAAAAAAAATCCTTTGTAAAATTTTTTTTTTGTTTTAGGTTTCTGAAAAAAGTCAGAATTC
The DNA here is from genome assembly GCA_963556495.2 of Valencia hispanica. Taxonomy (NCBI): domain Eukaryota; kingdom Metazoa; phylum Chordata; class Actinopteri; order Cyprinodontiformes; family Valenciidae; genus Valencia; species Valencia hispanica. The sequence goes on from OY747703.1 coordinate 34,429,659, forward strand.
TGAGATTAAAGTCAGAAGTAAAATTTTTTTGTTCGTTTTAGGTTTCTGAAAAAAGTCAGAATCCTGAGAATAAAGTCAGAATTCTGAGATTAAAGTCAGAATTGTGAGAATAAAGTCAGAATTCTGAGATTAAAGTCAGAATTGTGAAAATAAAGTCAGAATTCTGAGATTAAAGTCAGAATTCTGAGAATAAAGTCAGAATTCTGAGATTAAAGTCAGAATTCTGAGAATAAAGTCAGAATTCTGAGATTAAAGTCAGAATTCTGACTTTTTTGGAAATGAAAAAAAAAAAATCCTTTGTAAAAAATTTGGTTTGTTTTAGGTTTCTGAAAAAAGTCAGAATTCTGAGAAAAAAGTCAGAATTCTGAGATTAAAGTCAGAATTCTGAGAATAAAGTCAGAATTCTGAGAAAAAAGTCAGAATTCTGACTTTTTTTTGGAAATGAAAAAAAAAATCCTTTGTAAAAAATTTGGTTTGTTTTAGGTTTCTGAAAAAAATCAGAATTCTGAGAAAAAAGTCAGAATTCTGACTTTAATCTCAGAATTCTGACTTTTTTCTCAGAATTCAAATTTTTTTTCTTCGGTGGCCCTAATCCTCTTCCGTAGATTTCATAGCAGTTTAAGATGGATTGTGATCTGGTTGGAAACCTTTGAGGAACCAGGTGCTATTGTAACCTCAGATGCAGAGTTTACAGCCCTCACGAACAGTATGTGTACTGTCTTTCACCTGTTTTACCCTCACACAAGCAAAGAGGTACACAAACACACAGTAACACACCAAACGTGTTCTGAGCGTACCTTTTTGCCTTGCAAGAGACGATAAGCTACCGGCAGCCAGTTAGATTTGCCTGTCAATGTTTTCCACATGGGAATCACCCTGAACTAATTATATCTTAAGCAGCGGTGGAAAATGCAAATCAGAATTTTACTCACACCCCTGAAATCGGAGAGCCAATTTAATCTAATACCCCCTTTAATTTAGCGCGCTAATGCAAGACCCTGGAGAATTGCCCCGTGTCACCGCTATGCCGTTCTGCAGCAGATCCTGCTCCATCTCGCTGCTGCTGCTGCTGCTCCTGCTGCTTCTCTCACGCTCCAGGATGGATTAGTCTGGCAGATGAATCTCATCTAACCTAACATTTCCCGAGCAGTTACCTTTGCATAGCTCGAGCTCAAGATGGCTCAAAGGTCCCGCATTAACATTCAAATGCTATACTCGTGTGAGTACAGGAGGAGACTTTCTCTTTGTTTGCTGCTTAAGCTATTTATAAAAAACTAACTTTGAATTTGTCAAGGAAGCTAACAGATATGGCTTACAAAAAAGGAAAACTATATCTTGGTCAAGTAAAAATTATTCTTTGCAAATTGCATAGGTTGATGTATGGAAAATACAAAACGTACTGACATGATGTTAGTCCAAATATCTGTTTTTAAACCTGCATTTTTTATGTTTTGTAACCCAGGATTGACTGATCATTACAGAATTTGGCCCTGTGCTAACATAATCTGTAACCAGTTCAAACAGGGCTGTCAGAAAATACACATTTGTTTAGACTAATATATAAACATTTGATTTTTATTCTTTCATGAATTCAGTTCAGGTGACATTATACCTTAATTTACAATATCCTTTCAACAATTGCCTTTTTCTGCACACAATGTGGTTTATTACAGTCAAGATTCCTCATCCCAAACATAAGGGGAAAAAAACTAGAAAAAAGACCATTAATATATATATATATATATATATCTATATATATATAGATAGATATATATAAATAATATATATATATATATATATATATATATATATATATATATATATATATATATATATATATATATATATATATATATATATATATATATATATATATATATATTATATATATATATATATATATATATATATATATATATATCTATCTATCTATCTATATATATATATATATATATATATATATATATATATATATATATATATATATATATATATATATATATATATAGATATATAGATATGTTTTTTTATTCCACAAAAAGCAGCATGTTAACATTATGTAAGAATATTGATGTTGATGATGATTATAATGGTGGTGGTAAAAAAGATCTAATTAAATAATACTTGCACTGACACAAAAGTACAGTTCTTGGGTTACCAAAACTTCACAAAACCATGTAACATATAATATGTTGAAAAGCTTATTATTATTGTCATTGACAACATAAGAGTACATTCTGTACGTATTAATATTGTTTCCAAAAAAACTACAGAGTAGATCAAATTCCTTGTTGGTTCATTTTCTCTCAGTTATTATTATACTATATATACTATATATCATGATCAGTAATGTCTTTTTTGATGCTACTTTTTCCATCATAAAGTGCTTGAGGTTGACACATCTGAACCCTTCTGGGGCAAAATTTTACAAATTTAAAATGAAAATCACAATTATTATTCAAATCAAAATTATCTGATAATTTTCCTTAAAGAAAAATATAACTGAGTATTTAGGCCAAAGGGTAATTCTGGACATGTTTGATATGTCTGTTTTTATATGAAAGTATATATTTTTTATTTCTTAATGTAACCAACACTAGTCAGATAAAGGCAATACTTGCTGCATAAAAGCTATTTTTGATGCTAAGTGAAGATGAGTAAAATAAAAGTGATCCATCTGCACAAGATTATCAACATTTCTTTAAAGTTCAATTTTGTCATAACGCCCACCCATATGTGGTACTCTGCAATACAGTATGATGGTGAATTTGAAGACATTTTTCATCAAGTGTTCATTGCTAAGATAGAGTAAAAAACATGCAACAGCATCTAAGGAGACTTTGATTTGCATGCAGTAAAAGGCTGAAGAGAAAGCAGGGTGAGACTGAACAGATTGCTCTTTCAATTAACAAATGTCAAAGGCCAGCATCAAGTGATGTGTAGGAAATCAGTATGTCAGCGTCGGGAGGGATGCTCATTCTCCCAGTCTCAGTATTTGTGCAGGGTTGGTTTTACTACATGAAATGGTTGATTTGAAAAAGCGGCATGTCTGTCTGGAAACCTTTGCTGTAGCGATAAAAGACAAGACCTCAAAATTGTAGAGAGGCAGGACCTCAAGGAAAATAGCTGGATTTCAGACCCTTAATGAGAGTGGGGGAGCCAAATAAGCAGCGGCAGCCAGGTCTAATTTGTTTTAGGTGTGCTCAGAATAGATAAGGACAAATCTGTGGCCTTCACCCCCCTTCCCCCCACCAACCTTTGCCTCTCTGGAGATAACACCGGCTGCTCCAAGTCAATCTCTGTGGGCTAAGGAGAGGGGGAAAAGAATAAATAAAAAAATGTGAAGGAAAAACTCTGAAGGACATGTGGCCTTAAGATCCATGGATTTCTAACTTACTGGATTTATGCAAGCTTAAAATTCGAAAATTAACTTGGTCACAGAGGTCTGAAGGAGTGGGAGAAAATAAACGAGAGGGTGAACACCGCCACGCGTCACAGCCTAAAGGGCAATGGTAAGCTCCTGTCAAGACAATGGGATTTTGCCATCTGAACAACAATGCAGACCGCTTAATTATACACATCTTGCCCTACAAACTACCCCCAGTTACTCCAGAGCCCAGGTCCCTTTTAGTCACTGTCATGCCCTTTTTCTCCTAGACCGGTCGTACCATGTGGATTTTCTGTCAGCTTTCATTTGCACTGACTTGCTGTCCTCCCTGGGCCAATGCTGTGCTTAGAAAGGCACAAATGAACACCAATGAGGAATTCCTCATCCTTGCCACGGCCTCCAATTATGACCAAAGCGTAATTGGACGCGTCTGGACGATGGCCTTACATTATGTGGTCTGTCGCGTTCTCTGCTGTCGTTTCATTTAACATCCGTGGTTCAGCGGAGAGAAGGAGGACTTGTCATTGTCTTCATTATAGCGCAAGAAGGAGCTAAGAGAGAGACGGGGACAGGGGTAAGAAAAAGCCCAGCGGAGGGTGGACAGCGTGAAGGAGCAGGTGTGGCAAGACGTTAATGTGTGGCGCTTTAAATTTTAAATGGATAAGAATAAATTATTGATGTTAAGTCGGGCTGAGAAGTTAAAAGGTATCTCGTTATTATTGAGAGACTGTAGGAAAAAAAATGTGAGAGGAAAGTCTTCAGTAAAGATGCACAGTGTAATGAAACAAGACACGGGTACAGTATGTTCGTAAATTTTTTTCCTATTTTATTTCTGCAGTTATTTTGTTCCGACAACAGTAAACTATAGGTATCCAGTAATTGTAAAGTCAGAGTATAGAGCTGACATTTTACTGAATAAACATAAACTTTATCCAATATCCTATGAAAATCAATAGTTTAAGTGATGCAAAAGTCTAAAATACATATATAGTTGAAACAAAATGTGTGTATTCCCTATAAGAAATTCTCTCCCTGTCTGACATTATAAATGTTCCAGTTTGGGTCTGTTAGGTTAATCAAAATTATCTCTATTTTCTAAATACCAGAAAAATGAGGGAGAGTGTTTTTTTTAATCATAAAAAATAAATCTTAAACTTCTCAAGTTTACATTTTCACTCTGGCTTCCGCCCACAGTACAAATACATGACTGTCAGGTTCACTGGTCACTCTTAATCGCATGCCTCCCCTCCCCCCCCTCCTCTCAATAACTATGCAAGGATCAGCTGGTCTACCAGATGGAGATATATTTTCTAAGTATTTGTCAGAGTTACCTTCTAAACTCTGTTTAAAATGTTTTGGGTTACCTTCCACAACCTTCTTAAAACAGTTTGCTGGACTTTTAGCTCACCCAACGGGTGTAGGTGAGTTAGGTTTTAGGCTGCCTTGCTGACACACCTTTTTAACCCACAGCTTCATATGCTTCTGAAATCAGGGTTTATGATGGTCCCATCCAAACATTAACTTTGTCGTCTTTAGTCTGGTTAAGGTTGCACTTCATTTGGACGACGCATTTGTGCCCATACTTCAACGTCCTATGAATTTTTGTCATTGCATCATTATTTCCAAACAACGTTCTTTGCTTCTGAAGTCCTTCCAGCAGCAAAACCCTTACACAAAATGATGCTGCCACCCCTGTAGTTCACAGCTGAGATGGTGTTGTAAGGCTTACAAGCTTCTACCTTTTTTCTCCAGATCAAAGGATGGAGATTATGGTTAAAACTTGAAAACATCTGTAGTTGTGCTTTCATTTATCTCAGATGTACTGCATTAATGTATCAGAGCATCAAAAAAAACAACGATGCCATAATCCATCCACCCATCCACCCATCCATCCATCCATCCATCCATCCATCCTGCCGATGCCTATCTCCAGCAGTCAAAATTATTTTTACTTAGTAAGTTTGGACCTCATTAGTCCGGTGCATGTCATATCACTGATTTCCCTGAAGAACCAATTTCTTGTGTGGCATCTGGAATAAAAACAGTGCTGACCAGTTTATTTTCTTCCCTTAATCTCTTTTTTTGAGAGAGCAAAGCATCTTATTAATGAGAGCAACGTGATTTATGTACAGTTTTACAATACAGGGCTTTCTTGAGAAAATTTTCTGTTTCTACTAATTATGCTCCGCTAGTCACAAAGCATCATTCTCTTGGCTTATCCTAACTGATTGTATCACATTCTATTGTATTCTGTTGAATCAAAACATACTAAATCAGACTTAATTATTGTTGAGAGGTGAATGGAATCTTATCGAGTCTGTATTTACTGCTCATTTAACTTTTGTCCATCGTACCATTGGAAGTGTATGGGATCCATATCGCACTGGCCACAAAGCAGAGATAATCAAAAGCTTCCGGGAGGATTCCCGTTTATACCGAGGGACTTTGTATGAACTGGGCCTTTGAAAGGCAAAATGTATTCTAGGTCACAACATCTTGTTAAATGTAACCAAGTTTTAAAGGTTAAGTTTTAACAGAGAGTGAGCGGAGTAAAAAAAGAGGAAATCAGGTGTGCCAACTTAGGATACCCGACTGGGACTGTCTTTTTGCAGAAAAATCTATCAATGGCCTGCAGTGAAGTTGGACTTGGTAAATATGCTCTTGCATTTTAGCTGAAAAAAGATGGTATTGTTGGTATTGTTAGTATTTTGGTATTATTTTGAGTCAGTGGAAATGTAAAAATTATATCATGTTACTTTGGGTACTTAAAAGAGACTGCCTGATAAGGCATTTAATATTTTCATTCCTCTGTTGCTAGAAATGCACTCACTTAAAAAAATAAAAAAATAATAATGCATTTGATTTCAGGGCGCCTTTCTAAAGATAAAGATGGAGATAAAGCTATAATTTAATTTAGTTTTGAGTGTTTTCTATCATTTTAAACCATAATTGTGAATTAGAATTTATTTTGTGGTGATCTGTTGTAGGCAGTGGTCAGGGATGAAAAGACCTGGATATGATCCAATAATGAATTACTCATCATAAAAGGACGTTAGTATGTTACTGGTTATTTCCTAAACCTAAAATTGTGCCTGATCTGCTTTGACCAGTGCTTTTAATATTTTTCAGAAGGCGGCATTTCTTTTTTTATGGTCAGTTGTAGCCAAACAACAATATGAGAAGGATTTTTTCCTCTGCTGGCTTTTAGTTGAGGTAAAATGAGCAGTCTCTTTAAATTTAGATTCTTGAGTCTTGAATTCACTGGTATTTTACTGATCACAGGGATTATTCTGTTTCACTTTCACTAAACTAAATTTATAGCATAGACCTTTCAGATTTTCTGTTTTGTTAGCAGCTACCTCAAGATCCAAGTGGGTTTTAGGGTAGATAATCAGGTATTTGTAATCGTAAATCTATATATATCAACACATCATGAATTTGTGGATGCTTTGATATTTCAGGTTGGCTAGTCCTCATCTTTATTTAACCCACAATATTCTGTTGAAAATGTGTCTTTTTATCCCATACTTCCTGTCCAAATTTAACTAAAACAAAAACACTGAAAGATGGGTTCAGTTCGCTCATGGGATTGGCAATGATAACTTTTTTCAATCAAAACAAATAAATAAAATTAATAGGGAATGAGAAATTCATCTCTCAGAATGGTAAAACAATGTAAAATGAGTAAGTCTCAAAAAAAGCAATTTATCCGTTTTTATTTATCAGACATGTAGTTTATCAAAAAACTACATGTCAAAATTAATTTATACCCCTCTATATAATCAATATAATTTTTGTATTGGCATTACAGCAATCAAACACTTATTATCATTGCTGACTAGCTTTTTGCATGTTTCCACTGGTATTTTGATTATTTATGATTCATGGTAAATGGCCAGCATTTGTACAGTCCTTTTTAAGTCAGAGGACCACAAAATGCTTTACGCTACATTCAGTCATCCACCCATTCACGCACACATTCACACGCTGATGGTAGCCTGTTACTTTGGTACTGAGCTCCAACTCTTTGGAGCTCAGTACCAAAGTATGAACTGGTTTGAAGGCCTCTTTACCATCAGCCTAATCTTTGGCTTCCTCCACAGATCTGGGAGCATATTAAAATGCTAGTATCAGCTCCTTTAGCAACAAAAAGAGGAGTTTTAAATGGATCTTCCTGCCTCTGGTGTGACACTGACCTCTGTAATGAAAATATTCCTTTACTTCCAACAAAAGGACAAAAAAAGCTATTTATTAGACCTTAATATCACTGCCTTGTTCCCTTTTCATGCTTATTGGGGACTTTTATTTGCATACTGTTAATAACAAAAATCAAGAATGAAACTAGGCTTCTGGCTTTTTATATTTTGTGTAGAATTTTAGCTCTCCATTGCTACAAAATTCAACATTGTCTTAAAGCTGTCATTGGTAGAAGACTTTGTTGACTATTTTTATCAGTTAAGGTCACAATCTTCAGTCATTTTCTGAACCCCATCTCTGAACAGTTTTTCTAGAAATTATGTTGGTTAAAAACTGAATTTATGTTTTTCTCTAGTTAGGTGGACGAAAGATCCAAAAGCTTAAAATGTGTTTACTAATGTGACCTATTTAAAACAGACTGTGACAACCTCTGTTGTTATGGAATCATAGTCCTCATAATTGATCCCCAGTTCATTATGGGGATATCTACAATTATCTATTCAACAACAATATTGTTTTGGTACACATCTACAATGATGTATTCGTTTTTACATAAAGCAGTTTCATGGTCATAAAAGTGTGTCTGTCAATTCCATATATTTCTTAGTGTTCCATGCTAACTTTGCTAGCAGTAGATGTAGCTTTGCATACTGGCAGGTTATTTTAAATGATTTAAATGTTCTTATGAAAGGATTTAGCCTATATTTGATTTAAAGTTCAACATGACTCTAATTAAGTAAACTGAGCAGATTCTATCATGAGACTTTGGTTCCCAGGATTTGGATGGATCATCTAGTAGAACTGTCTTCATGGTTGTTAATCATCATTTCATCAGCTGGAAACCTATTAAAGATCACATTACTGTCCTTTTTCATCTACAGTATTTGTGCAGCCTACAGTGCTGCACGGGTTAAACATACTGACAAGATTTTATTTCACCGCTATTTAGTGTAATCTATTGACAACGGACATCTAATAGTGGTAGTTAGCGCTGTGCGTAGTCTTTTTGCGCGAGCTGGGGTACACGACGTCACGTATCAATGTGTGTATACAATGCAAGTGTCCAAACAATAGTTAAGATCTCTACTCTGTTGAATTCTTGCAGTTCAACTACAGATCTCATATAAAATCTACATTTATTTCAGTATGTTCTTTCTATTCTCAGTCATTTTAGTTAATTTTCTTAGGTTAAATAAAAAGTAAAAGATTTCTGTGTGTCTAAGTTAAAAAACAGCAAATGACAGGGTGCTCTGTAATATTCAGCCTGGATGTGAATATTTATGTGAATGAGGGGAATTTGTGAGTGACAAGTTGTGATGAGAGAAAGCGGTCAATGTGGTTTAGGCACCTCCATTTCTGCAAGTCGAATCCTCGCAGGCAGCCACCCCGTCTTTTGTGGCTCTGGTCTCAGGTTATGAATATTTCATGACGAGCATCTGACACCATGCCCAGAAAGATATTCTTTCTTTTTTTTCACTTAGATGCCCTGAGGTTTAAGTGTGTCATAGAGGCGGGAAGTCACCCTGTGGTCCACAGGCACAGGATAGGATTTATAACGCCATGATCAGGTGGATTATTTTTTTTTCCCTCTTGACTACAGAGGTGGAGCTTCTTCCCTCATTCAACTATTAGACCACTGAGTCGTCTCAGTTTGTGACATTCCTTAAATGCACTGTCTGTGGCGTTCTGTGAAGGAGAGCAAAGTAATTTCAATCAGTTCAGAGGGCAGCCTGTGTCTTTACAAACTGTGACCAGTTTCCCTGTCTGATTATTGTTGAGTAGCAATAGGCACGTTTCCACTATCGAAACTTCATGGAAGTTTAACTAGATCTTCTTCTGGCGGGGTAATCTGTTGGCCCACTCCTCTCAGCAGCCGTGTCTCCATACAAAATTGGCTCTTTAAGGAATCAGCTAAGACATCCGCATATCACGACAGTTTCAGCAGCGAGTAGAGTCACACATCAGAGCCAAAAGGCGCCCAGAGCAGCAGAAAAACCAAGAGCTCGACATGAAAGAAGCAGGGCTTGTTGCTGTGTTTCTGTTTGCTGTTGTTATAAACTGCCAGTAACTCTTCTTAATTATACAAAGCCAGTTGTTTGGTGACATCTCATGTCCCTCTGAATTTCAACTAATCAGCAAGACTTAACCACATCTCCCTCTCAGCGACTCGAACAGGCCATTCCTATTACATATCCTCATACTTGTACTCCTTTGATTCCTGAAATGACCCCGAAAACAGCCCTGTCGGCCTGGCCTAGTATAGTGGAGATGCACATACCGGGGAGGTCCGGTTAAATTACCCTGAAGTTCCGATAGTGGAAACGCACCTGCAGACTTGGCAGTGTGGGAGCCTCCTTGGACTAGCTCTGTATTAAACTGCTGTTCCTGGTTTTGCTTCATGTTCCAGCTTCGTCTGAAACTGCTTCTGTAAGAATATTATGCTTAACAATTTATACCAGATGGCTTCTATGCTTATTAGCCAAGGAGGCAATGGTTTGTTTGTTTGTTTGTTTGTCTGTTAGCAACATAACTAAAATGTTATGGAAGGATTTTGATGACATTTTGAAGAAATTTCTGCAGTAGGACCAGGAACAAGTGATTCCATTTTTAAGGTGATCTGGAGCACCGTGTGAAGGGGGGTGGGGGTTGGGCTGACATGCTTTGGCGGAGGTCTGTGCTCTTCGAGTGCTTTTTATAGGTAATATTATTTGAACCATTTTAGGATTTTACAACTTTTCATTTAGGTATTTATTTATCCAGCATCATCGCCAGTTCATATTTTAATGCATACTAAGGTTTAAACAGAAACACACGTTTACAAAACTGTTAAAACTTATAGTATAGACCCCTTTCAATGAAAGCCAAAACAGAGTAGAGAATGAAAAATAAACGTTTTATGAGTCCCAAAATAACTTTGATATTGAAAAATACAGTTCATCCTGGCTTCCAATCACTTCCCTAAAGCCTTAAGTCTGTTGGTAAGTGTAGCGGCGAGTCGCTATTTATCATCAGGTTATTGTCTGAATTGCACAAGTAGTAGATTTTGTCTCTCTGTGTGTTTTTTTTTGCTTGTCCCTCTAAGCGCTAGCATCTGCCGCGTCAACATACCAAAAGCTCGCTTTATTAATAATATCCATGTTAGCAACTGTAAATGATAGTTGGAAGGTAGAACATCATGGAAAATAAATGCTTTTCATTATCCTTTTACTCACCTCTGCAGCTTCCTTGTTTAACTTATTAGTCCTGGGTTTGTGAGAAAAGACATGAGTAGGGTGTATGCAAAGTTATTTACTCATAATAGGATTATTCTTGATTATTTTAAATGTGGGATGAGTTTTGTAAATATTCTAAGTCTTTTTTAGAAATATTTAGATGCTATCTATTTTTTTGCATAATGCAGAGTCATGAGTGTTCCTCATGGAAACAGAGAAATAAAGCAGAAAAGGCTTAGTATGAAATTAAACTTTTATATTAAGTCCCATTTTTAATATGAAAATCAGTGTTTATTTTACGATTAGTTTAAAACATAGCAAGTATTTATACAGATGCATCTCAATAAATTAGAATATCATTTCATTTGTTTCATCAATAATTTTCAAACAGGGAACTTTATATATTCTATGACACCCATAGGGATCATTCCAAGCATTTATTTCTGTCACTTTTGATAGTTATGGCTTACAGCCATTTTAAATATGAAAAATAACCTATGGCAACGGACTTTTCATTTAGAAATTCATCCTACTGAAAAGTATGGGTTTGTATTGTACAGAATATGAACAGAATACTTTTGCATGAACTGATGTGGGAGTGTGGCATGGGATCAGCGTGTGCTACTGCTGAAGTGCCAAAAGGAAAAGAGGACTTTGGGCCACAAAGGAACAGCCCAATTTATTTTTTACTTAGCACAGGTAAAACATATCTGACATGTCTGGTTCAGAGGTGGCTTAACACGAGGAATGTCACAGTTTCAGCCCATGTCCTGGATGTGTCTGTATGTGATCACTGTTGAAGCATTGACTGCAGACACACAGGACCCCTTGTGAATACCCCCCTTACAATTGAATTGGGTTTTCTTCTAAAGGCTAACCCTGTCGCTTGTGCACCCTTTTCTACCACACATTTTCCTTCTACTCAACTTTCCATTTATAAGTTTGGATACAGCACTCTATTTTCAGTCAGCTTCTTTGACAACAAGTGTTCTGGCGTACCTTTCTTGAAGAGGATGTCAAGGACAGGTTCGCTGGACAATCACAGCAGCTGTTTTTCCCATGACCGTGAACTACATAACATAACATTTATGTGTTAAAACTGTTTTTTATTTGGTTATAATTATCATTCGAATTTCCAGAGAAACTGCATTTTATGTTTTCTAAAGCCATAATCATCTAAATTAACAGAAATAAATGGAGAATATCCATCACTGCTTGTAACTTTTTTGAATTAAATACAGAAAAATATACTTTTCAACAATGTTCTTGTTTAATAAGGACTTTCACCACTGTTTCCAAAAACATACTTGCTCCCTGACCTAATACCATACTCATACTCATGTGACCAACATTTTTTGGAGATAAACCACAAGTACTTTATATAATTTCTAAATCCCAGTTTCTTTTTTCACCTTTACAGACATTTTCATGTATTTTATAGTAAGCCAGTTCTGGATACATTCACATATTACACCATCTGACCTGTTGGAGCCTTTTTAACAGCAGGGATTTCAAACGTTCCACTGCTCTGTTTAGTACAGTTCTATACTTCTCTCTATCTTTATTTTAAAAAAGGGATTTCAAGAAAATTGACGCCATACTCTGCGTAAGTTGCAAGAGTAGTTACATGTGCTTCTCATACCAATATTGAATGAGGTGATTGTGGGTCGCTAAATGATCAGGTTTTGCTACAGCTGATAGTAGTGCACAAAAACTGAGTGCAGTTAAGCCTTTTCAAAGACAACACTGATTAAATAGGGCTGAAAGATACCAGGAAGACATATAATTGCAATACTATATCGATTACGACCATCATACATTTTCCTGAGCCTTGTCCTTCTTTTCAATCATGCTTTGTTAGCTTTAGTATTTCAGTCACAAATTCTAAAACAAGTGTGGGCACCAGCAGCAGTTTAAGTTTATCAGGGAGGCGTAATATAAACTCAGCAAAAAAAGAAACGTCCTCTGACTTTCAACTGTTTTTACTTTCAGTAATCTTAATGTGTGTTAATGTGTGTATTTGTATGAACACTAAAAGAGTCAACACCATAAGACATAAACAAAAAATGTTTCACAGACCTGTGACTAACAGAAATAGAATAATGTGTCCTTGAATGAAGGGAGACTCAAAATCAAAAGTACCCGTCAGTATCTGGTGTGGCCACCAGCTGCTTGAAGTACTGCAGTGCATCTCCTCCTCATGGACTGGACCATATTTGCTGTGAGATGTTACCCCAACTCTTCCACCAAGGCACTTGCAAGTTCCTGGACATTTCTGGGGGGAATGGCCCTAGCCCTCACCCTGCGATCCAACAGGTCCCAGACGTGCTCAATGGGATTGAGATCCGGGCTCTTCGCTGGCCATGGCAGAACACTGACATTGCTGTCATGGAGAAACTCATGCGCAGAACGAGCAGTATGGCTGGTGGTATTGTCCTGCTGGAGGAACATGTCCGGATGAGCATGCATAAAGGGTACCACATGAGGGAGGAGGATGTCTTCCCTGTACCGCAAGGCATTGAGATTGCCTGCAATGACAACAAGCTCAGTCCGATGGTGATGTGATATACCGCCCCAGACCATGATGGATCCCCACCTCCAAATTGATCCCGCTCCAGGGTACAGGCCTCGGTGTAACGCTCATTGCTTCGACGATAAACAAGAATCCGTCCATCACCCCTGTGAGACAAAACCGTGACTCATCAGTGAAGAGCACTTTTTGCCACTCCTGTCTGGTCCAGCGAAGGTGGGTTTGTGCCCATAGGCGGCGTTGTTGCTGGTGATGTCTGGTAAGGACCTGCCTTACAACAGGCCTGCAAGCCCTCAGTCCAGCCTCTCTCAGCCTATTGCGGACAGTCTGAGCACTGATGGAGGGATTGTGTGTTCCTGGTGTGACTCGGGCAGTTGTTGTGGCCATCCTGTACCCGTCACGCAGGTGTTATATTCGGATGTACCGATCCTGTGCAGGTGTTGTTACACGTCTTCCACTGCGATGATGATCAGCTGTCCTTCCTGTCTCCCTGTAGCGCTGTCTTAGGCGTCTCACAATGCAGACATGGCAATTTATTACCCTAGCCACATCAGCAGTCCTCATGCCTCCCTGCAGCATGCCTAATGCACGTTCACGCAGATGAGCAGGGACCCTGGGCATCTTTCTTTGGGTGTTTTTCACCGTCGGTAGACAAGTCTCTTTAGTGTCCTGCGTTCTTAGAACTGTGACCTTAAATGCCTACTTTCTGTAAGCTGTTAAGGTCTTAACGACCATTCCACAGGTGCATGTTAATTAATTGATTATGGTTAATTGAACATGCATGGAAAACATTGTTTAAACTCTTTACAATGAAGATCTATAAAGTTATTTGGATTTTTACAACATTATTGTTGAAATACACAGTCCTGAAAAAGGGACGTTTCTTTTTTTGCTGAGTTTATTATTGGCATGTAGAATATGCATGCATCACCTTTAAAACATAAAATCCTACCAAATATAGCATCCAAGCAGTCCTTTGTGATTGAGATATGGCACATGTTAATATTGGCATGTTGACTGTGATTCAATATATTGTGCAGCTCTACTTTTGAACCAGCAAAAACAAGTGAAACCATAACAATTTTAGTGGATTCTATCAAGTACTGATATATTCTACACTACCCCTGTGCAATCTTTATTGTCTATGTCTGATTTAGTTTTTCTCTTACACACGTACGCACATCTGTGTCAGCAGCTGAAAAGTGGATTTTTCAGAAGGGATTATAATCAAGAGGGGCTCTCTCTGATGATTTAATTTGAAATAGGTTTTAATTTGAGTTTACATTTTGCATTGAGGGAGAATGAAAACATTCTCCTGTAATTCTGAAAAAAAAAAACAGGAAACAATTATGGCACTAATATGTAACTGAAAGTTAAGTTGTATTTAGCTCCTCGCAGCTTATCTTCACTGAATACACCTAGGTAATTCCTTTAATTAATACAGAGCCTTGCAAAAGAATTTGCAACAAATTTGCATTCTTTTTTAACATTTTATCACGTTACAACCATTGGCTTTTATTTAACGGTATCAGGCTAACCAAGGATGAAAACATTTGCAATACAAATGTTAGGGATGTTTTTTTTATTATTATGAAAACTATATACAATTTCCCTTCCACTAAACAATTTTGCACTACTTTGTGTTGGTATGTTACATGAAGTCCCAGTAAAATACATTGAAGTTTGTGGTTTTGACAAGAAAAAAGTTGGAGGTCATCATATGTGCTTATGGGACATGGGCTCTGTCTGTGTTTAGATTAAGGCATATCATGAAGTTTTCACCAGACTAAGAGTAACCTTGACAGTAGTAATGCGGTCAGTTGAACCCGGTGGGCTGGCCCTAAAGGTTTGTCTAAACCCATCTGCCAGAAAAGGATGTGGGTAGCATCAATGTGGTACTTTAAACGCAGAGAGACTCGAAAAAGATCAGAAACACAAAATCTACCATGTCAGGCAGCAGGGTGTGTGTGGAGCTAAAACACAAAAGCTGGGACAATTCAGTTCATTCCTCATAAACTGGGAATAAAAGGGATAGTGCAGAGCTTTTGAAGTTAGGTTATTCTAAAAGTAAACAAGCAGTTAATATTTGACATGCAGTATATATATATATATATATATATATATATATATATACACCTTTTTGTTGCCTTCATTTAGAGCAAATTCATAGCAGTTCCTGGATCCTGAAGCAAATATCCAGTTTGAGAAAGCCAAAGACCAAAGTAGATTTCTACCATCTGAAAAAAGCTCAAATCTATTGAAAATGATGATAGCAGTTAATGCTTTTAAACTGTTGCCCCTTTTGTATTGGGCATGTGTTTTACAAAGGAGAAGATGATTATTTGCATGGGAAAAAGAGGAAGGAGGCAATACACCAACAATAACCTTCCTCTATGAAAACATACTGAGAACAAAGCATGTGACAAATTTCCATTCAGAATTACTGTTTGACATAAAAGTAAAGCTGCATGAAGACCTATAAAATAGCATTCTTTTAAACTACTATAATATCTTTGCTTTTTACGGTGCTTAACCTTTATATCATAAACATAAGCTTTTAGAAAAAAGCACTATTCAGACAAAACTTAAGTCAATGGCATATAAAATAAGCTGTGATGGTTAAAACTAGGCATATGAAAGGCAAGAATAAGTCATATTTATCTGGAACTTGAATAATTCACATTAGAATGATGTAACCATCTTGTTCATATTGGGCCTTTAACTTAATGGTAACTATTTCATAAACCTTTGACTACTTCTTGTTAGCTGACACACATTTTGAATTAACATTGAGTTCTTGTATGTCTAATATAATAATAATAATAATAATAATAATAATAATAATAATAATAATAATAATAATAATAATAATAATAATAATAATAATAATAATAATAATAATAATAATAATAATAATAATAATAATTCAGCTACAGCTAATTTGTGTGTATCAGAAGCATTACTGAGAAGTGTGGCACTTAGTAAAAGCTAATATTTTGTGTGTTTTAAAATCTAATTTCCTCAAGTGAAGCCTTTGTTATTCACCGCAGTTCAAGAGCAGATTGCTTCAACTCTCATTTACCTGAGCAAAATTAAATCTGCTTCAGCTGTGTGTATTTTCCAATCCTAACCTAAATATTATGTTGATTTACTCTAAATATGCAGAGATTTGCTTGTGGACCCTCCAAGTTTTAGGACTCCCACACAGATGCTAAGAAATCTGCTCTAAACAAGACGATCCGCTCCTACTTTGCATTTCAATTTAACATTTCAGAAAACTGGCAGCATGTTGCCTCGCTTAGCCCTCGCTTCGTTACACCCACATGGTTTGTCGTTGTGCTGCCTGACGACTTTCGCTGTTCAAAGAGCTGCAACTTGGCTGGGAGTTGGGGATTTCCAGACCGGATCCCTCAGGTAGCCAAACTGCTCCTCCCTTTCACCAGTATAGAACACTTTTTCTCTCTTCTCGCTCACCCTGCCCTAATCTTCTGTCTTGGAGATCTACTGATCTCGACACTGCAGTTCTTTATTTCTGTATGTTAATATTTTTATTTAATAATCTAGGAAATTGACTCTTTAGAATATTTCCTCAGCTGAAATCCTCAAACTTTCCAAAGTTTCCCTAGAAAAACTCACATTTATGACCCTTAGGACCATTATGACCCTGTAGAAAAACTTCTATAAAAATCACATACAACTTCAGCTCTAATCAGGACAATGCATTTTTATTTATTTTTTAGGCTTTTCTGCTGTATTTGTTGTATATTTCATTTCTATGCAAGGTTGCAAAAAGAATTACAACAGAGGGATTCCATTTTGACCCCTGCATTTGCTCTGCTGCCAACCAGTGGTTAAATATGTAATTTCACAAACATTTTTTACTGCTCTTTCAGGAGTTCAAAGACATTGTTTCATGGTCCAACAATAGTTTGAAGGGGATAGTTTGGGAAAGGAAAAAACAGAAAGGGAGAATTGAAAGCTTTTGGGATCTCTCATGCCATCACCTCTCAAGGAACCTGAAGTAATATGTTGACTTGTGATTCTGTCTCCAAGCTTGGTTAATGAAAAAAAAAAGCCTTTGGCACAACAACAGTTCCAACAGGGATGATGGTAGGAGGGTGGAGTAGCTGGTTTCTCCAGCCCAGATTGGATTCTAAAATGATCCTGTTAAATTAAGATTAGAAAAAATATAATTTTGCCTAAACACATTAAACATTTTACAACTCTCATTACATTATGATATTTTACCAAATTTGGTAAAAATATTTTTGATTGAGCACCATAAAAATCAAAGTAATTACAAGCATATTTGTATGGTTAGGAAACATGGAAGCTTTTAAAATAATATACTGTTCATATTTATAAAATCAAATTTAAGAAAATAATGGATTTTAAGGCAATGTGTAAAGTTTAACAATTACTTTTACACATAATAATTTAGTACAATTCCAAGCATTTTTTCAACACTATTTTCCATGAGAATATATTAAGTGCAGAAAAGGCTCAGACTTGGTAACTGACAAGGAGTTTTCGCCGGGGTTTGTTTGTTTGTGTGTTAGTTAGCAACATAAGTCAAAAAGTATAATTGATGGATTTTGATGGGATTTTCAGGAAATGTCTGCAATGGGACCAGGAACAAGTGATTAGAATTTAAGGGTGATCGGAAAACCGGCATTACCAAAAAACTGGTTTTCGTGAATTACTACTGAACTAATGATGATATCAGTGTGAATCCAGCTTCTAAATGTATGTTTACATGGTCAAGGAATCTAAAAAGTTATACTTAGATCACAACATTGGGAGGGTGGGACGGAGCTGCCTTGGCGGAGGTCTGCTCTCTCTGAGTACTTTTCTTGTTTATTTGTGTGTGTGTGTGCGTGTGTGTTGGGAGTTTAGTGTTTACTTACACTGCCTCTCATATGTGTTTTATATTTGCACAGAAGGTTTACCATAAGAAGAAAGTTAGCAGAGTTGATTATTTTCTTTTTCAACTTTGTAAAATAAACCTGAGAGAGATGAAGATTTTGGTTTGAAAACTGAAAGGCACACATATCCCATCTGTTGTTTTGCTATTGAGTGACTCAATATTTTAAGAATAAATGAAACATGTGAAATAAATGAAAAGAAAAATCTAAAATTTCAATATTTGAAAAACATGTATTGTATTGCCTACCTATTCTGCACTGGCGCTAAGCACATACAAGACCCTCCATAATTATTTCTAATTATAGTAAAGATGTCTAAAAATCACAGGAGCAAAAAATGCTGCAGTCTTGGATATGTGCTTTTTAACCTCTCTCTTACCCCAGTTTCACAGTTTAAATCACAATCCCTGTTGATTTAACCTTTTTATTTATTTCTCCACCTGTAGATTTAGCTATTTTCCGACTTATGAAGATCAGTGTACATCTTTCTGACTTGAATAGCATGTTCTCTTATAATTCCCATTTTGAAGATTGCCTAGAAAAATGGGCCTCTCTGTCCTATATAAACTCTTGGAAAGCAAAACGTCATGGACTTCCAATTAAAAGGTTCTGTACAGTGAATTGTACATGACAAAATCCTGCAGTTACACATGTATCTATTGATAAATAAATGTTAATCACTGCACTGGTGATTTTGTAAAAAAAAAAAAAAAAATCCTTGCAAGAGATTTTGTCATTTCTGTATAAATGTACCTAAATTGTAGCTTTTCCATTTTTTTCTGTCAGATTATTCTACTGGAATAGAAGATATATTGATTCTTGGGCTTTTTGCATATTCTTCCCAGGGGTGCCAATAGATTTTGAGGGGAGTGTAATATTTGAACTGAGGAAAGTTGATCAATACAGTTGTTAATGGTAAACTACATAAGTTTAATAGCTGCACTGATTGTAAACACGATAGATAAACATATGTGTTTTATATATACATACATGTATATATATATACACCACGATGCGTGCGCAAATGGTGTGACATCGAACCTTTACATTACTCCCTGGTTCCCACTGTTATTATTTGCAGTTATCTTGCAGCTGCAGTGTTGGTTAGATATGTTAGCTTGTATGTTGGCCAAGGCTTACTTGATGTGAAATGATCCGTGCAGATTGTTACATTTTTAATCATCTGCTCGTTCCAATCACTTCTTCTGATCGGTGGCAACCAAAGGGCATCGCATAGCGTAGTGGTCAGAGTAGGCACCCTATGTACAAAGGGCTCAGTCCTTGACACTGTTGTCCTGTGTTTGTGTCCTGTCCTGGTGGACCTTTGTCTCATGTCTTCCCCCATTTCTCTCCCCACTCTATATACTATCCACTGTCAAATAAAGGCCACTGTGTTCACAAAACCTTGAATTAAAAAAAGAAGCGACCAACAACACAAGACATGTTCCTGTCTCTTTCTGCAGAGTACACACAGAGCACGGAGTGACGTAGACTGATAATCCCTATGGTCCTCGACTGAGAAAAGACGTTCACATGCAACCACAGCAGTTTGGGTCTGCCATGCTGTTTCTGTGAAAAGCGAAGACTGAAAGAAGCACGGGTTGAATTGTGGTATAAACAGGGCTGTTCATGCCTGCATTAATTGATTTTAATTAAAATGAATCCTGCTAATTCTACAAGTTAATCGACTTGCGTTAGCGTGTTTATATATATATATATATATATATATATATGTATATATATATATATATATATATATATATATATATATATATATACATACATACATATATATATATATATATACATACATATACACATATACATAAGGCAGAATATGTAATTTTAAAAACCAACACCAAACATGCATTCATACATACATATGTACATATTTAAATACCTATCCTACTTGAAGAACCTTTTAATATCCACTTAAAGACAAGAGTCATGTATATATATAAAGAAAAAAAAACAGGTCAAGATGTTGTTTATCTTTTGTAAAGGACCTGTTCACATTCTGATTTGTTAGGTATCCTGTTTATATCTAAGTATTAGAGGTTCTTTTTTGAGTCATGCTGGCTGGTGTCTTTGTGTGCAATTTGTCCTTTCTTATCTCTGGCTTTAAACCTGTGCTCCTAACAGTGACG
This sequence comes from Valencia hispanica, assembly GCA_963556495.2. Taxonomy (NCBI): domain Eukaryota; kingdom Metazoa; phylum Chordata; class Actinopteri; order Cyprinodontiformes; family Valenciidae; genus Valencia; species Valencia hispanica. Next base: position 34,450,058 of record OY747703.1, read on the forward strand.
TATCCGAGTCAGCGGGGGTTCTTCTATTGGCAGCAACTGATATATTTCTGCTGTGACATTAATGATTGTGGTTCAGCTGCTTTGTTCCTCAGCTTGGGATTCAGGATTTTTACAAAGTATTTCCTCTTTATGATGACTTGCTCAGAAAGAGACATATTGCTGTTCAGGCTCAGAAATACTGAGTCCATCCCATTTCATCGCCCACTTAATGCAAAACCACTCCTATTGCGGGCTAGTGAAATATACGTCCTGCAGGAATAGTGTGCTGTAATTACATTCCCCCCATTACCATACAGAGGCTGCGAGTCACACTGATCTCAGCCTCCAGCAGCACTTTGCCATATGGTGTGTCGGTGCTTCGCGGGCGATATTTGGCGAGACTCTTACTAAAGGTCAAATATCAAGTCAGGGGACTGTGCCGAAATTGCATCTAGGCTAATTGCTCTCTCGTTCACTGCCTCCTCGTTCATCTGCTGCCCCCTCTCCCTCTGTTCCTCTGCCACTGAAGTAAGTAATCTGCTTTAGGATGTTTCTGAGATGGAGATGGATTTGGGTTTTCCTTCATTGCCCCTCAGCCTAATCTCCCCTCTGTGACTGCCCCGCCTCTCCTTGGCATAGCTGTTAAGCACACCATCATAAGCCAACTCTCCCATCATCCATAAATGCCTAGTCAGCAAAAATCTCCCAAATTCCTCATTACTCACAAACATCCGCAGTACACTTAGCTTGATTTGCTTGAACGGATGGCTTGTTCAAGGCCGGACGTTGAAGTGTAGCTATACCCTGGTACTGAAGTGTAATAAGGACCCTTGTGGACCTCCTATCTGTGTGGATCTGCACACTGAATGTGTTCATCTGGGATGCACAGGACTGTTTTCACAGTGGTTTTTGAGCTTTTCAGTGGAGTTGAGCCACCTAATGCGGACAAATGGATCATTTAGAGAAAAAGAGCAAACCTGTGTTGTGTCTGTACAACAGACAACTTAAAGAACCCCTTTAAAACTGGGTCTTTAGGCAATTTCTTGATATCAACATTACATAGTACAGAGACATAATTTATTTTCCTTCTGCGTTTAATCTTTAAAAAACACCAAAGAAAACAGACGACAGACAAGAATTAATATTTAATTTCCAATTAAGTGTATCCCAAAGAACTCTTCGATGAAAACGTGGCAAATTCTAAGTGGTTGACTTTGCTAGATTCTTTAAAAATATTCTTAAAGACATGATTTTAGATACAGTTAATCTATTATAGTTAGGTTTTTAGGGCTCACTCTTTGTTTTGTTTTTTTGTCCATCCCTTGTCCACTTTCTTTTTTCTTCAAGTACTAGTAGCATAAACGATGGTCAGACTGGACAGAAAACTTGTGAAAAATCAACCAAAGTCCAAATAGAATTGGTAAAATATCTCCAAAAGCTTTGGAAACTATGCATCAAGAGAAATTTAAAAGATTACAAAAAAGTTCTGGCTGTTTGTTGCCAAAGCTCAATGAAATGATGGGTGGTTTAAAATATCCTTCACTGTAGAGTGGTGTGTTGTCAACCCTCCCCCACCTGTTGCTGCAAAGAGAAGCATGTTTGAGCAAGAGACTGTGGGCTGGTAAACAGAAAAGATACCCTGACTAATTTACAGCTAATAGCAAATTGTCAACTTGTTTTACTCTACAACAAGCAGAGGACTACTACTAACTTTAGCAGGTGTCGATTCTACATTTGTGATTTGGTCTATGTATCAGAACAACAAATAAATGATAAAGAAAACATTATTATACCTGTAATAATAGGCTAGATTTCTTTTTTTGTCTGAAACAAAAGAAATTAGATCCTGTTATATATTTGTGCTGTATTATTTATGTAAATACTAAGGGTGTGATGAGCTTGTACTTCACTGAAACAGTAGAAGAATGTATTATTATAAGCATCAGATATGAAGAGGAAGGATTTTAGCTCGAAACCCCATTGTATCTATGTTTAGGTCTCCTACTTTGAAGTTAGAAACCAGAGTTGTTCCTGCTTTGCTCTTTAGTTTTGACAGTCTGCTCACAGTGCTCAACCGATAATACTCGTTACAAAAGCACTGTTGTCCAATGACAATGCTTAAGTTAGCATTTGCTTCATAGGTTAGAATTGATTCTACACTAAAAGACCATTTCAAAGTTTTGTTGAGCTAGAGCTGCATTTGTTTCTCTCTTGTTTAAACTGAGGTATAATAAAAAACATGGCATTTAATAACAAACATGGGGATGCAATGACGTTGGCTTTGTGGCTTTTCAATCACTTTAGAACAAGAGAGATTTGACCGCTTGTGAGAAAAAACCCCAGACCCACAGAAAGAGAGCTTTAGCAAGGAAACAGACATGCATGGTAATTCTACACTCAACAGAGAATCCTTAAACATAACTTAATATGCTTTATTATAAATGAAAGTAATATTCTATTTGTGAACACAAAAAGGTAGCAGTTTCAATACCTCTCTGGAATTCGGACCACCTTAAAAAAAAAAAAAATTATCTACTTCTACTATATTATTGTACACTGGTTATCATTCAAAGTTTGTGATTTGTGGAAACTCTATTACTGTAGACAAAAATGCGCACAAAGGGGGATGCTTAGTTCCCCCCCAAATGTAATTAAAAGTCTCGCCTACTTGAACCAAGTATCATGTATCGCGTCATCTATCACGCTGGATGCATTCTCAGACTAAATACCATGAATGCGTGTTATTTTCTTTTCAAGATTATCATGTGAACATTTTTTTCTTATTATAACTAATACAAAAAGCTTTTATAATTTGGATTTATTTATGAAAGTGCCATGTTATTTACAATTGATGAAGATTTAAGTGATTTCCAAGCCAAGCTTCAGTGGTCCAAAGACAGATGTGCCAATTTGTTATTAATGTAGATTGTACAGCAAAAAATCTTTAAAAATGCTTTGATAGAAAATCTTCACGTTTTATCGTAACATGTTGTAGGCTTAAGAGGTCGGGTTAAAAAACAAACAAATAATAAAAACATATAAATTCATAAATTCATATAATTTGTTAAGTAATAAAAAAGTTTTCTCTTTGAGTCACTTTTGCAGTTGACACTCCTGGAAAAGAAGAGTTGAAAAAGTGACAACGTTTTTTTTTTACACAAGTGAGATAAGAAATGTGACCTTTGAACTACATTAGGGCTCTTTTTTTTATTTACGTCAATAAAATCAACATGCAAATGAAAAATTATGCAAATTTGTTGTGCGACTTCTAGGAACTGTTTGGACGATTGATAGCTCCTTTCTTTACCATTTGTCACCGCAATGTCCTATTTATTGTTTTTACCAAAGCGGAGCCTGTCGTTGCTTTGGTCTGATGCTGCATTTCGGGTGCCGAGGTGTGAATCCCTAGAGGGGTTCATTTGTGATGGTGGCCTTGGAGACGTGCCTTTCATAAATGGCCCTGGGGTGGCTGGGATACCGGTGACAAGGCTCCAGATGAGATTTGAACCTCCTCCCACTAACACTGGTGAGCTCTCCAGGTGATGGATTGCGATACCTTCCACATTTGAGCTCGGCAACGCCCCAATATTTTTGCAAGATAAAGTGTCAGGATATGTATGCCACATCAGTTGAGGCTGAGTGCAGTGATGGGAGTTGGTTGTGAATGATTAGATGGCTATCATAGTCCTCCATGACTGACTGATGAAACAAATAATTCTTGTCTCTTAACAGTTTCCTGCTCTAAAAACTAGTTGAAATCAAAGCATGGTGTCATTTGATCACTCTGGAATGATCGCAGACTGAACTTTCAATGTTGATGACTAAGAAGTGTCAAATGGTCTGTGCGTTTCTGCATGTGTGACAGTGGTGATTATTTTTTATTTTGGTTGGAGCCTGTCAGGCGACTGTGGTCATAAAAAACTGGGCTGCATCCCAGTGTGGAGTCTAATAAATAATGGACATTGTCACTGTAATGTATGGGTCATGTATTATAATGAGCATTTGGGAACACATTGGCACACTCTGGCTGGCTGCTATTCAACCTGCTTAATGTTGCTCACTGAAATTCCTTTCCTCCATTCTGCAGCTCCCAGATCATATTATCTTCGATCTTTATTAGAATTTTTGAAAAACTTACAATGTAAGCATTTCCATAAGATCTCGAGAGTAGAAATATTGTAGTTTCATGGTTTTTACACAAATATTTTGTATAAGACAAATAGCGTTTACTTAAAACAAAAAACTAACAATTATTTCTGCTGCTGCTAAAATAGCGTATTGAATACCACAAATATATTAACTATAGATTTATTCATTGTTATTTTGAATCCAGTACCTTGACTTAAGCAAACATACAAAATAAACATCCTTTAATTATTTTATAGATTGTAAACGTTTTTGCACAGAATATTCTACCTTTTTGCCTTCCTAAATGTTCGTAGAGTCAGACCAGAATAACAAGCTGCTATTGGATGGTAGTCACTCTGCTCCAATTGCCAGCCTGCAGTCAGCTCCTTTAAACATAAGCCGCTTGTGGCTTGCCAACTATAGTTTTAAGACAGCATAACCATAACTAGAGTGATGGACAGAGGCCCTAAATTTTCCGCACTCTGCGTTTTTTGTGATTTGAAATATTTATGACGGGAGTGTTTCAGCCAGCTGACTGGAAGTGTGCAGCACCACTTGCAGGGGTGCAGTGCTGCTTAGTCTTTGCTTAGAACATCCTTAAAAATTCTTTATTAATTAAGGAAAATGTTAGCAGTTTGTAATGATGACTTCATAAAAGCCTTTATTTAACTTTATATCCATATCTACTTCCTCCAAAAAAGTTAAGTGGAGAAAGACAAGTTATGCTGGAACTTCGCGCAAACTTTTATTTTACCCATCAGTTCTGAATGATCCAATCTGGGCTGTTTACTTAAATTACACGTACTTATCAAATTTAAATAAAAGTAGTCAAATCAGACCAATACCACTTTAATATAATTTTCTTTATAGTGGTTATGGGTAAAAAAAACTAAGTACGGCCTCTCCAAACTTTGTGGAAATGTGCATCCACTGGGTGTGGGGGATAGAGAAAACGTTCCCACTGCAGTAAAACCATGACTGATGATTCTCTCAAAGCAATCACTCTTTATATATAACGCACAGTCACTCTAGAAATTATGGAATGTTGAAACTGAGACAAAGTTCAGATAAATTTCCCTGATAAAGACTTATATGTTTACTCTTCTTTGGGGAGAGGAAAGAAGAGCTCTGGTTGGGATTACAATTTAAGGAGCTAAAGAAATAACCTGTGATCGTTTCATTGTAATTACATTTTCAAAAGGTGGTAAAAAATAACTTATTAATCAGAATAGGTTCATACAAATTCACAGAGTTTTCATTTGTATCTTAGATCATAAATGTTGTTTAACATTCCAATTTGACACTTTTAAATCCCTAAAAAATTGCCACTTCCTCCTTCTTCAAATGTGTTGGCAGTAGAGAACCCCTCTATATTTGATTGCTATTATTTCCACTAATGGGGGCTGCACAGTGGTGCAGTTTGTAGCACTGTTGCCTTGCAGCAAGAAGGTCCTGAGTTCAAATCCCAGCCTGGAGTCTTGCTGCACGTTCTTCCTGTGCATGCATGGGTTCCCTCCAAGTACTCCCGCTTTCTCCCACAGTCCAAACACATGACTGTTAGGTTAATTAGTCTTTCTACACTGCCCTTAGGTATGAGTATGCGCATGCATGGTTGTTTGACCTGTGTGTGTCTGTGTTGAAGTGCGACGGACTGGCGACCTGTCCTCTTACCCGATGACTGCTGGCGATAGCCACTCGCAACCCTGCATAGGAAATAGAATAATGGATGGATGTTTACTGATTTTATTTATGGATTTAAACGTAAACACTGTAACCATTTTTTCCACCTGAAGAAACTGGGTTTGAATGTTTGCAAACAAAAATACGGATTACTCCTCTTGTGTATTTAGAGTCAACTGAAAACCACTAAACGTAGAGGAGCATAAACTGGGAGATGAATTAAAAAATGCTGGGAATAATAGTAATTAAGAAATGTTTATTAGCATGCCACAACACTCAAAAATGTATTACTTCCCTATCAGTGCCCATTTTGTACCCTGGCAATCTGATTTGGCCCAGTTCTTGCTCTCGAAAAAACTGGGTTAAAGAATGGTATCAGAATTCTATCCACGATCCTGCAAAAAAACTTCCTGCTGTGGAAATGCACCTTTTGTAGCTGAGAAAGAAACAGAGAATTTGTCAGCAATTACAGGAAATTAAAAGTTTTTTGATGTTGTGCATGCCTGTGTGTGTGCCCTGTAAATACTGTAGATGGGAGGGGGGAGGGAGGAGAGGCAGTGAAGGGGCCTTTGTGACAAGGCTGGCTGAGGGTTAGTGCCAGACATGTCTCAAGAGAAACCGGGGCACATTTGCAATCACCCTGAGTTCAAAAGGGTAATTTATTCACAGTCTGTGGTTAAAGTAGCGCTGCTCAAAATGCCAGTGGGATTGTGCTGGGAAGCAGAGCAGTTGAAACACATTATATTCATTTTTCTCTCGCTCCCCCTCACTTCGCTCTCTCCCTTTCTTTTCTTTTTCCCTCATGGCCCTCCAAATCTCTCGCTGTTGTTTCTGTGAGCCCTGTGTGGCATCTTTTAACACACGCTGGCGAACATATTTCACTTTTACACTCATCCGCATTGACGTCCAGGCACTGATTGAATTTTGAGGCGCTGCGGCGTCTGCCATTATCATCCTCATCGTCTTGAGTGGTTTATCTCTGGCCCCGGCTCAGAATGACGCCAAGGCTGCAGGGGATAAGAGGAGCGGGGCTTCAGCGGGCTGGGAGGTTGAGGACATTTTATGCATTTTTATTGTTTGTGTGGATAGAAAACTGTTAGGACCGGACTCAAAACGTTGCATCCTTCAGATTGCGTTTGAATGTTTAAGTTGCCAGCATATATGAGCACCATTTTGGTCTTTTTTGACTTTGCTTATGATTCACCCTCCCGTTCGAGCCAATAATGTCTTTCCACCACCTTGCCCAAATCAGCTGACAACATGTCTGCAACATCAACGGCACATGCCAGGTTCAGTTAGGATCACAGGGCGTCTTGGCAGCCCAGAGACCTCACACTGCCTCACCAGAATCAGCGGAGAATTATTCCACCACATGTCAGTTTTACTGTGCTGTTATCACCCAGAGCCACCGGCAGACACTTCAGAATACCCTGCCTACTGTGGCGATCTGGTGGGGTTAATTCGAGGTCTAGTGAAATTCTTTTTTCTCCTGGAGTCAGTTCACCGCTTTTGCTTGTGCGCATTTACAGCCTGTGCAAGGAAATTGTCTCTTGTGTTCCTCTGTGTGTCGTTGAAGCCGTTTTTTTTCTATCCTTTGCTGCAGAGGCAGCATCATTAACATAAGGCGCCGCCGCTGCTACAGAGTCTTGATTTGAGGTAAAACCTTGCCATTGCTCCCTTGTCCCAGGTAACACGATCAGTGCTTCCCTTCTCCCCCAGCTTTAAATTTCTCTCTCTTTTTCTCTAGCTTCCCTGTTCTGTCTTTTCACCTCCACTCCTCCTCCCCCCTTTCTACCAGTTGATGGAGTGATTTTGAAGGTGGGGGAGCAGACAACGCAGAGCCGGTGCTAATTGAGCCTTCTTTGTGCCTGGTCACTGCTGTGTGCTGAGGAGAGATGGCCTGGGAGTGAATCCAAGCAGCACTCAAGAGCCCTGCTGGATCGATAACGCGGGGAACTTAACAAAACAGAGACATGCCGAGTGCCCGGATCAGGGTCATTATTGTCTCTGGTGAGCCGCACTTCCACCAGGGATTGATCAATGTGAGAATATGGATCAAGATAAACATTCTCAGCTCGCCTCACTCTCTGCTTTGCTTCAGCTCCCCGGGCATTACAATGCTGGCAGAAATGGGCTTAAGCCTTAAAGTGCCCCTGCAGATCCACCATAGCAGGTCCAGATGTGCAAGCACGGTTTGCTCTCTTCAGACTAACAGTTGTAGGAAAAATTACATTACTGACATGCTGAAGTTTTCCCATATTAATGGTAATTCTGACCATTAATTTTAAGAAATGTGTCAAGTAGGAAGTTTTTTTACAGTAATAGTTTCCTATTTCCATATTTGTCATTGTTTTACCAGTGCAAAATAAAATATTCTATATGTACAGGCAGGCAGGGAGACGGAATATTTAACGTGTTGGCATATTAGCAGTCTGGTGTTTTGGTTGCACTGATTTATTATAGACTAATTTGCTAAGTTTTTGAGATGATAACATTTCAACAGGTTATACGTTTCTTAGTTATTTTTCCAAACAAAGGACTACATTATGTAAAAGTTTTTATTTTTATTTTTTATAAAGGGTGCAAAAAAATTAAACATGTTTGCATAACTAAATTACAAAAAAATAAGCTCATGAGGTAATACAAGTATACAAAATAGGGGTTATGAGGACAAAACAAGATTTTAACTATATTTTGGGAAAAAGTAAGAATCCCCATTTTTTTATTTTAACTAATTTCACTAATTACAAGTTGTGTTTTACAGGATCTATAAATATAGAGTCATCCAGTTAAGGGTTTTATTTGAGATATTTTAATCCAGAGATCTTCATGGGTACGCCCCTGGAAGTCTGGCGGACGGCCAGGGGGGCGGCCCCTGAGGACCTAGAGGTCCGGCGGACGGCCCGGATGGCGTCCACTGACAGGACGGCGGTCGGGCGGTCGTGCGGTTGGACCGGGTGGCGACACCCCTGACAGGACGGGGTTGGGTGGTCATGCGGACGGCCCGAGGACATCCGTTGCCGGGCTGAGGAGCTTTATTGGCTGGCGGCGACTAAGAGGCCTGGCCGGTCGAGGACACAACGACATGTAGCAGGTGGAAGCAGGAATCGAACCCACGATTTCTGGGTCACACGCCGACAACTCTGTTTGTCACTTTTTTACTGTTAAATGTTTATCAGAGAGACAACCTGGGGAAAGAAGCTCTATGGTAGCTCTATGGCGCCGGCCTGAATGGAAACTTCTAAACTGTTTGTGTTCATGATGTCTGGGGTCTGCAGTGTGGTATTAGCTGCCCTTTTCCTGACCCTGAACTTGTACAATTCTGGCAGGAGGAAAGGTCAGCCCTGATGATCCTTTCAGCAGATCTTGTTGAAGTCTGCCCTTGTCCTGTTCTGTGGATGAGCCAGACCAAAGTGACGGATGAACACAGGACAGACCGAATAGGTCTGTGTGTGAGTACCATCTCAGGTCCCAAGAAAGAGTGGTTCCTTGGAACTGGAAGTTATCCACAGTAAACAGAGTGTTGTTGAGGATGGTGAGGGCAGGGAGATTCTCCGGAAGTCCACCATCATCTCCACTGTCTTAAATGGGTTAAACAGTGGACCAGTTGATCCAGTTCCTGTCTGTATGCAGACTCATCACTGTCTTGGATAAGACCAATAACAGTTGTGTCATCTGGTCCGCTGAGGTTCAGTAATTTGTCTAAAGAAAGAAAACAAGCGGTTAGAGAACACATCGGCCGTGATAGCTCTTGTGCGGGAGATAATGCTCCTCTCCTGCTGGTCAGTCAGTAAGCTACTGTTCCACTGACAAGCAGATGATGTCATTGTGAGGTTGGTAAGCTTCTGGTGGAGGACCTTTTGGCTGATAGAGTTGAATGCTTAGCTGAAGCATAATGGTAATCCTAAATTATAAAATTAAAATGAAATAAAAAAAAAAAATAATGAAGACAATGAACAATGTTTCTTTGGGGAAGTACCTTTCTTTGTACAGAGTATGGAAAATGCTGTCTCACAAAGGCTTTGAAAGTGTAACTGAGTGTCGTCAGTCAGCCAGAGTTGTTAGAGGAACAGTCTTAGTTTAATCTTTTAACACAACAGAGCAATAACTCAACTTCTTTCTTTCTTTCTTTCTTTCTTTCTTTCTTTCTTTCTTTCTTTCTTTCTTTCTTTCTTTCTTTCTTTCTTTCTTTCTTTCTTTCTTTCTTTCTTTCTTTCTTTCTTTCTTTCTTTCTTTCTTCAGAACAAGAGTCTCAAGCATAGGTACAACAGTGTCCAGCTTAAAGGAATCTTTTTAAAAGCTTTAACTACCATAAAACATAATAACTTCTTAATAATAGCTTAGACTCCCTTTATTATATAAAATAACACGTGCCAGCGACTCCATAGCACTTCTACTGACAGACTCTCTCTTGACAAGAAATATTATTGTGTTTCAATATCACAACATGTTGTATGACAAGATCTTGTTAAAGTCCTACTAAGCACATGTTAAGGTCACTAAAGCACTTAAATTAGAGTAATAATGCTACCACATCAAATCAAAGAAGAAAATCTATTCCAAAAATATTTGTTTTTTTCTGATCCTTTAGAATTTTACAAAAACTGTCTAGACTTGTTTTTTTTTCCTTTTCACTGAGACATCCTTTATGTTTTCCTATCTCTGTAAAATACAAGCAAAAACCACATAAAAACATATTAAAATTGTGCTGAAAGTGAGAGATGGAAATTAATAGAGTCACACTGACATGCAGCGATAATCAGCTTATTGCCTTTAGGAGAAAAAAAGGTGAGTAAAAAAGGTCGACATTAGATGTGTGAGAACATCTTGACCGTTTCGAATATGATGGTGTTTCATTTCTCTCATGGATTTAAATTGGTGATGATGGTCCCCTGCTGTTCAAGGCTCCTCTGTTTCTCACTTGGAAGGATAATGGTAATTGGTCAATGTGGTGTGAATATATGGTAAATGGTTGTTACGCACATAAAGGGAATGTATGCACCCCAAATGTGTAATGAGCTTGGGGTGCCCATGCGTACATTAGACAGTTGCAGGTTGTGTCTAAGAACCTCTTTTTAAAGCAACCCGACACATGCACATTGAGCCAATCTTAACCTTTTAACAACTAGTAGGACTTCTAGCCCCAGATGATTTGTGATATTTTCACCAGGGGTATAACAATAAGATAGGATGTTTGTAGACATGTTTAATTAGTCGTTGCTCAGGTTCATTCATAGTTACAAATATAGTCATCTTTTATTGCAGTATCTTCTCACACTGAAAGATGAATTAAAATTGCAGCTTGTAATTTAGGTACATTATTATTATTTAGTGGGAAAATTAACCAAATATTAATAAATAATTGTGTCTAATCTAAGGCATAACTAAAGATTGTTTAAGTTCATACATTAACTTTTAACTTGATCACAACTTGGTCACAACTTCTCATTTACTTTGTGTGGGGTTTTTTTTTTGGGCAGCTGCCTTTTGCTAATAATTCCAATTAATGCAGAAAAAAATAATGTAAAACAAAAAATCCTTGTTTAGTAGTAATTTAGGGAACTTTATATATCTTTATAGAGCAATTCACACATACAGTACAACCCAAACTGCATTACATTAAAAAGCAGTCTCATCAAACTCTTAATACCAAGCGGAAAACAAATAAGGTTAACAATTATGCTTGGTCAACAGCCTGTGATCTCAAGGATAACACTACAGCCTTCATCAGCCTTTAAGGAGCCACCAATGACACTTGGTATTAAAATGTCAAATTGCCCCTTCCTCAAACTAAAATGATTTTAGTTGTGATTATGCACCATTTCCCCTCTGTGATCCCCCCCACCCCACCACACCACACACTTACACACACACAAAATATGCTAATTGGTTACGGGGATTGGTAGGAGACTCTGGTATTTCACGTCTCTGACTTCTAAATGAGTTTCAGGACACGCAGCATGGAGGTTTTTAGAGGGAAGGAGGTGGGGCAACTACTGGTGCGGGCTCAAATTGAAATGATGCTCTGTTCCCCTTCACTGCGGCTCCAGCTCACAGTAATTAAATGCCTCATTGTTGCTCCATGGGAATTTGTATCGAATGTTTCATCCAGCGTAATGATTATTTGGGTGTGGGTGGGACGTGCATGTAATTACCTTGGCTGGCTCTTTGATGAAACACTTGGTGGTCAGACTTCAAGTGCCTTCAGGGTTCTTACTTTACTCAGACTGTTACTAACTGTTTTAGTAATAAAAACCTGCTTTTAATTGTGGATGACATTTTTGACGGTACACGTTTTCTTGTTTTGACCTTCACTTGACCCCATCGCCCATAAATTAACATTTGTTTTTCATTTTTGTCTCTCACAGAGGACGCCAGTCAACAACGGTGAAGCTTTTCGGTGGTTCTTTTAGAAAGGTGAGCCATGGACCTCCATCCAGCAGCAGGAACACAGGCGGGACTCTTGACTCTCTGCCAGGAGCATTTCATGGACACACAGCACGTACTGCGGCCCAAACATTTCTGAAGAGCCAGCAAGGAGACAAAGTGGACAGACACAAAGATAAACAAAAACATAATGGTGTTGTTTTAACTCTGTAATTTCTTTTTTTCCCCCTGTGTAATTATTGTACCTTTTGACAGTATCATTATGTATATTTTTAGTGTCTATGAATGTGTTTTCAGTGTCGTGGCTGTAGGTTTTACAGCCAGCCCTGTGTAAAAAACTCAAACAGACAATCATACAAACACACTGAATCTGACCAACTGAAGAGGCCACAAGTATCGATTATCGAACACCTGTCACTCTGGAGCAATAACTGATCCAGTTGATTATTCCTCATATTCACATTTTGGTTACATCTATTATATTCAAGCCTTAACCAAAACTGAGTCATATTCTAGGTCTGTCTTCTAACTCTGTCTACACTCTAAAAACTGCTGGGTTAACCCCCCCCACTAAATTTGGGTTATTATGCTAACCCACTCCTGGGTCAGATATGGACCGATCTAGTCTTCAGTTGATTCAATACAACAGAGTTAGGTTATTGGTTTGGCCCAAGATACTGGAGTAGGTTTTTAACTCAAAAAAGGAGTTATGGTGACAAACTTTTATTTTAAGGATAGCAAAGAGAGGGTCGGAGAGAATCAACAATAACCGGGACCATTAAACAAGTAATATTTAGATAAATATGAGCAATTTTACTTTAGTTTTTCCCTGCATCAAAGATGATCAGATGAAAAACAAAGCTGTGATTATATGACCTCTTGACAAGAAACTCCATTTGATGACAAAATTAATCTTCAGTTAAGTTAAGCCCCAAATTTTTCACACCCCTGGCAGATTTAGATGTGAAATAATTTTCCTCTTCAAGTTTGTGTTCAATTGGAAATAAAACAGGTATCTTTCAAAAGACTAAAACAATGTGAAAGAAGTATTTATTTAGGGGAAAATAATCCCATTAAAAAAGTATTCAATTTTACTCACATTTTATGGAAAAATGCATGTCAAAAATGTTTAATACCCTTCTCGATAATCATTGGAACAAAATGTTATGATCATTACAGCAATCAACCCACTCTTTTAACTGTTGACCAGCTTTTTGCACATTTCCAGGGGTTTCTTTGGTGTTATATCTTTGGTGATGAGCTCCAAGTCTTTAAGGTTAGAAGATCTCCTTGCCATAACCCAAATCTTTGAATCCCTTCTCGGGTTCTTGACAAGATTCAAATCAGGACTCTGGCTGGGCCGCTTCACAATGCTAGTTTTTCTTCCAGTAAGAAGAAACACGTTGAGAAAAATTAACAACTCGTAATGTTATTTTAAGATTTAGTTAATCTGGCAGGGGTGTGAATACACTTGGGCCTAACTTTACATAAACTGTATAAAAAGGGCCTCTCCAATTGACTTTATGACTAGGTCTTTTATCAAAGTGGGTGTGTTGAACAGAGTTAACAATAGCTTGAGCTAACTACTTAACTGCTGTTTTTTACTTATGTTAAGTAAAAAAATGAACTTGTTTTCTACTCTATATGACACTGTTCTTCTCAGTACATCCTTGCTTAAAACTCCTAAATTAAATAAAATATTAAAGTAATACATTTAAAATATATATTTATGTTAAATTACAATTTCAACAATAAGTTGATAAGCCAATTTATTTTGACCTTCTGACCAACTGTTTGGTCAAAACATAGTCTTAGCAGCTCAAAAGTTAGTATTATATTAAGCAGACGAACTTGAACTCTAGGGCTAAACATTAACACAACCCATTGACATTAATAGTATTATTGAGCATAATGTTACCACCCTACCATTGCCTATTTCATCCTCTGGAAGAGGTTCAATTAGAGGTGGTTGTAGTGTTGGAGATGGCAGTCTGTGAAGAATGATAGGGTTCCTTCTACTATCTTCTAAGTATGGGCCAGTTTGACGTTGTCATGGTATGAAAACCTGAATATTGCCACTGCCTCACTGTTTACAGGTATTTACACAAAATAAAAATGAAAACATATTTTAGGATCAGTGTTACCACAATAATACTGATGGTTGATGGTCTTTTAATTTCCAGTTTCAGTTAGTTTTTTCATTATCAGAAATCATACAGCTGATTTTGTCCTACTTGTAAGCAGTGTAGTAACCTTCTTACAGCCGACTGACCAGCAGGACACAGAAGAAGGAGGGGGCAGGGACAGCACTGCATTACTCTACAATCAGTACCGAAAGCTCTGGTCATTCTAGCATTTACTTTGGAATCTTATTAAATTGTAGAAACAATATGCAGAGAAGTTTCTATTGGAATTTAAAAAGATCTTGATAGACCATTTACATGCTGATACTTAGTCTCTTCACTAACCCAACAAACTTTGGTCACAATTTCTGATTTGATGTTTCCGCAAAACCACCTAACTTCATTTGAGTTAAGAAATAACTCAGCAGTTTTTTTTGTGTCCGTGTAATGTTACAACCTTTAACACCGGTGTGACGATGGTAGCAGGAATGGGGACTGACTGAGCTTGTGCGGACACACTACAGAACAGGGAACAGGGCACATTGTCTTGTATTAGTGAGCTGCACTTCTAACTGGTAGTATCAGCACCTGATACTTAAACGCTGACGGGAGGTCATATTGCCCTTGATAATTCAACAATTTATTTCTCACAAAACATCACCGGTCCTTATATCATTTTGACACAGTTTTGTTTGGAGTCACCGAAGGTTACCATAAAAGCTGGACAAAATCCCAGTGAAGTATTGTAAACTATGGTGGAAAATCTGTAATTAAATGCTGAACGGTAGACAGATTTTGCTCTGAAGCTGCAGAATGGTCTGGACTTCTCTTTAGCAGAGTAAAACAGCATTCCTGTCTACTGCAAAGTGGCGTTAAAACATTCCAAAAAACAAAATTATTCAATAAGTTACTCATTGTCTTAAACCCTATTGTTGCATGTGTAAATGTGTTTTGGTTTTAAAGATTAATAAGAATTTGTATATTGTTGTTGTGATGCTTTTATGTGTTAAAATAAAAAAGAGCTTCAGTAAAAAATACATTTGTTTGGACAGAAAACATTTGACCCACAAAAACACAAAATGGAAATAAAGACAAATTTAATAGATGAGAAGAACAATCATCAAAGATCACGTGATACAGACTTTCTCTGCTGTTGTAACATATCCCCAACACTAACAATCTGAAGGAGACAGTAGAAACATAACAGTGTTGGTTACTTCCCCAGTCACGTATTCCCTCGAATACTAAAATGTTGCATGAAGACGAGCGGTTCCCAGAGGCAGCAGACTTTAAAGGCCTTGTGAAATCCCGTGTGGTTTGTCATGCTGGAATGCTCTTGGGGTGGTAGTGATGGGGGGGGGATGGAGGGATGCCAAGAAGCAAAAGAGAGGAGGGTGGCTGGTGAGGTGGGAGGGTGAAGCAAGACAGCCTCCTGAGATAACGTGAGCAACTGAGTGATGGCTGGGTGTTTGAGTATCAGGGGAAAGGAGGGGGTGTAATAATGCTGAGGGGGGAGGTGGGGGGCAGCTGTGGGAGGGAAAGGGAGGACAGAAGCACATTTGGACGATGGCTGAGGTGGGGAGGGGTGTCAGCGCTGAGGAGAGGCGAGCAGAGAAGGAGGAAATCATCCGGGACCGACTTCTCCCCTGACTGAGCACGCTTGCCATCAGCCAAATTGAGCTGCCGACTGGTTAGAGCCGGACAGGAAGACGGTGCTCTGCAGTGGGGGCGTTTGGCTGCGATGAAGCATCTGAGGTACCCAATCTTCCTGGCTGGTCATCAGAGGCTGATGATGTGTATCAGGAGTGCTCTGGTTGGCTCGCTCCCTGGCCTCTGAGATTAAATAACATCAGAGACAGCTCCTCTCTAATCCTTCCCTCACCTCCCATTCCTCGCTCTGAAACTGGGATTTTTCTAAATCCTCTGGCCCCATAGGTAATGTTCAGTTTCTTGGTTTGACATAGAGACATAGAGGGATAGAGAGGTAGAGATTCAGCGGGTAGAAGGGTGCAAGCCACTTGACATGGCGGTAAGACTACGTAACAAGACCTCAAGTCATACAATGGTTCTGTAAATTAAAAGAAGATGGATTTATCATCATCAATCATATATATGCAAGGTGTCTGTTCTAAATTAATAAATATGTCCTGTAAATTGCTGTAAGATTGCTTAGGTTAGTAATTTCATATTTAATATGAGTTTACAACAGGAGTGTAGAGTAAGTTCACTGTTGCAGCTATTTTAAAGTACAGTGCCTATCAAACATGTGGGTACCCCTTTAACTTTTTCACATTTTGTCACATTACAACCACTAACATTAAAGTAGGCTATTCCATTGTTGTTTTACATGACAGACCAAGCTAGAGTAGTTTATAATTGTGAAGTGAAAGGAAAACGACACGTGGTTTTCAAACCTGTTTTCAAATAAAAATATAGAAAAGTGTAGCATACACTTGTGTTTAGCCCCCATTACTATGATACCCCCAAATACAATCCAGAGTAACCAAGTTCTAAATTAATTCCACCTACTGTATGTGTAATTTAATCTCAGTATAAATGTAGCTGTTCTGTGAAGGTCTCAGACGTCTGTTAGAGAACATTAGTGAAAAAACAGTCTCATCGAGGTCAAGGAACACAGCAGATGGATCAGGGGTAAAGTTGTGGAGAAGTTTAAAGAAGGGGTAGGTCATAAAACAATGTTTCAAGCTTTAAACATATCATGTAGTCATTTTATTAAAACAGAGAGCGCATGGCACAGCTACAAACATACCCAGAAATGGATTTCCACTTAAACTAACAAGCAGTTCTGGGAGGCATCATCAAGAGGGCCATGACTACTCTGGAGTAGCTACAGAGATCCACAGCTCAGGTGGGAGAATCTGTTGCCATGACTACTATTCCACAGTTCTGGTTTTTACGGTAGAATGGCATTGGAAAGTTCAGTGTTGACAGAAAGTCCCAAATGAAATCTGAGGTTACTGTAAGCATGTTAAATAGGACAATTGGACTTTTTGGCCTACACACATAGTGCTGTGTGTGGCAGAAACCTAACACTGCGCATCACCATGGTCACAGAACCTCCACAAAAACAGTGATGACAGGATCAAGTCAGGGGGATCCATTTGTTCAGCAGGGAGAGTGAAGGTGGTAAGAGTTAATAGGAGAATAGCTAAATAGATGATGATCATGACAGAAAACCAGAAAGAGCCTGCTTAAGATCTAAAAGATCTAAAAATCTAAATGTACAAATGTTTACAAATGTAAATGTTTCTAAATCTACAAAGATGTGGAAACTGATAGAGACATACCTTCAGGGGGAAGTAATATGTCACAATATGTATTTTTTTATGAACCTTTAACATTTATATAAAGACAAAACAGTTTTGTGGGTAGAATTTGGTTACAATGCTTTAGTTTTTAGCTTTGGAGGGTGTTTCTAAAACTGATCTTTGATCAGTTTAAAATTTGGACAAACTGTAAAAAGGATTTCTTAGATACTTTGTTTTAATATCCAATTTATTCATGGCAGTGTTGCTGTAGGATTGATTGTGTGACCATGCAACTTCTGGTATGACAGAGATGCCACCTAAAACTTGCACTGTGCTGTATGTCTCCTTTAAAAAGCGCCTACTGAGGACTAACCATGACCACATGAGGTATGCTTTAAGGTAAAAATAAAATAAAATAAGGAGTAACATTGTTTTGTTTTGTGATGTGTAAAAATTAATTAAATAAATTCAGATATAGATGTATTTTTAAAAAAAAGTTAAATTGAATTATTAGAAAAATTACATTCAGCCAAAGAACTGGCAATATTCCCAGTTGCCTTTTGGAAAAAAAATTATTGCCCACCCTTCCGCACTATGAAGTGTTTGCTTCCATTTAATTGTTTCAGTTGTATTTATGAAATCCAGTAAAAATACGCATATAAAAGATTTAAAAATAAATTTAATATATAAGTTATTTTGAACGTATAATTATGAAGAAGAGAGATTTGACATTAGATGGTAAGAAAAGTGGTTGCATGACAGCATGCCAGACTTTTTGGATTTTTGAATGGGTGTCACATCCTGCAGAGATATGCAGGTCGGATTATGGTATAAATCAAGTGGTGTGGGGTTTTCAATATTTGCCAAGGGGTTCTGACAAAGCAATATATGTTATGGGCTGAAAGTTTAACCAGGTTCTTTTTATAAATCCAACTGTTATTCATTTAATTTTGACTATGTAAAGGTGGGAGTTCTATATTAGTCTTTAACATTTGACAACAGCCAACCGTGTCATTTAGGATGCGTGTGCATGGGTTTTGCATTTTTAATTGAATAAACCCCACGCCTCACTTCTTGTTTAAGCATGGTTTTAAAAGCCAAAAAGATTATGCTTTGAATGTTTTACTGTCAGTTTTAATAGTATTGGTTGGAGTAGTTTGAGCATCATCAGCAATTGAAGTTTAAATCAGGTGGAGAATATTTTGTGGCAAAATCCTGAATGTAAATCAAAATTTCCAAATACCAGAAGAAAAGAAGAACTAAGTCCATAAATCATAAACACAAACAAAAAACCGTACCTTTGTATCTCTGGTTGTATGTTTATTGTAGTTCTTCTGCTTTAAGGTGGCCCTTTATCAATTCTGTTACAGCCTCTGACAGGGTTTCTTTCTGGATTGCCCAGTATTTCTCCATCCATCTTCCCATTAACTGACCAGCTTCCTTTCCCTGCTGAAAGAAGCCATCCCATAACATGATCCAGCCACCACCATGTTTCTCAGTGGGGATGCTGCGCACTCAAAGCTGAACTACTTGCATTTGTTTTACAAAAAAGTAAAGAAGATATCACGTCTTATTTTTTTTTTCATGCAAATAAATAGGATATTAAGCATGTTGAATGTGAAAGTTAAAATCGGGCTCTATAAATACATTACACTAGAGATAAAACAACATCCACTTTGGCATTTAAGTAAAAAAAAAAAAGAATTATAGCATTTTGTTTTGTTCTAATTACATGTCTAATTCCACCTTAAAGGGATATTCCGTCCCCTAAGTAATATTTAGTCTGTTGCCATATTCCCCAGAGTTAGATAGGTGAGAAAAAAGCATTTTGTAACCAGCCCGGTCATTCTCCTACCCTGGCAGCAGTTTGTTTGCTTTAGCTTAGCATAAACAATGTAAGTGAATGGGAGCAATTAGCATTTTGTGTGCAAAACTGATTAAAATTACTCAATAATGATCCTAATTTTCCTGGTGAACTCTACATTCATATTGACTGCAATTGAAAAGTAAGATGTAACACGAAGGAATTGCAGGAGCTGATTTAGACCTGAGACTACATTACGACAAAGTAGCGCTGTAAGCCACCCCTCCAAGGCGCAGGGACATGACGCTGCGGTTGCAAAAGCTCCCTGTTTCTGTAAACACAAATGCATGAGCTGCACAGAGTTTTTATTGCCGTAGTTTGAGTAGTTAGTCTAATCCAAGAAAATGGATGTTACTCGTGTAGCTAAGGGTTGTGAAAACAAGCCGAAGACATACAGCAACAGGATGTTTCCCAGAATTGTGTTTGTTTATGGAAGAAGCGGGTATTTGCACCTTGCAGGGGCAGCTTACAGCGGTGCTTTGTCATAATGTAGTCCCAGGTCTAAATCAGCTCCTGCAATTCCTTTGTGTTACTTTTTACTTTTCATTTGCAATCGACATGACTATGGAGTTCACCAGGAATAACTAGGATCATTACTGAGAAATTTTAATCACTTTTGCACACAAAATGGTAGGTGCTCCCATTCACTTACATTGTTTATGCTAAGGTAAAGCAAACGGACTGTTGCCAGATCAGCAGTTTTGTAACTGGGCTGGTTACAAAATGCTTTTGTCTCACTTCTCTAACTCTGGGGATAATGGCAACATAATTTTTACTCAGGGGACGGAATATCCCTTTAAGGTTTATGTAGTTCCATCAGACCATGCAGAAAGTAAAACGGTTTTTGAAGATTTGTTTCCAACTTTTAGGACACAGATAATTGTCAGTGCACATACTTACATGCAATTACATATGCCGCTTTCCCACACCGACTCTCTCACACATACAACAGATGGAGAAAGAGAAGAAAATGTCATACAGAAACTCCCTCTCCGCCCCTCCTGCTTCCTCGCCTTTCATTATTTATTTACTGTCTGCAGCTTTTCCATCGCACGCATATTGATGCAGGGAAAGCTGGGTGTGAGTGCGTGTCAGAATCATTTCCTGACGAGGGAGACAAGGTGGAAGTAATCAGCAGAGCGCTGATGCAATATGACAGCTCCTAGAACCGCTGGTACACAGTTAAGAGCAGGAGAGAAACGAGAAAGGAGGAGAAGGGAAAAAAACTCCTCTATGGAAAGAAGCAGCAAGATTTGCATGGGCAACAATTGGGTGAAAAGTAGACTTCTAAAGTTCTGAAAGTTCACTGGAAGAAAATCAGCTTCTGTGTCTGTGTTGTCAAAGCCCGTCGCTGAAAATTATTGAAACCTTTTCGCAATAGGCACTTCATTCACTCATTCAACAAGTTAAGTGAGCTGCCAAGTTTTAGAGAATATGAAATGCTCTAGTAATTTGGATAACTTGGAAACTCTGTGGATGTAGGAGTCATAAAAGGTGAATGGCATTTACCTTTCTGAACAAATCCCACCAAATACAATGAAATGTGTGTCTATAGGTTGGTATATGAGGAGCACGCTTACTAAAAGAGAAGCAAAGAAAGCAGCAGTATGCCAAAATGACATGATCTCTTTCTGCAATAATCTTGCCTGACTGTTCCTCCCCCCTCCTTCCTGAGAGGCTGCTATAGATTGATTAGTTATCCTGCAGCCATCACAAGGCTCGCCGGGCTTCTCTCTGTGTAGCACACCTGTACGTATCTCTCTCACACATCTGTACATCTCAATCTCATACATTTCTGCCTCTGTCTTCACCTCTCTCTGTTTCTGACTAACACCTTCACCCTGTCTCACTCACTCTCACACACACAAAGCGAGTCGCACACACCATCTGCTCCCCCTGACAGACACAACCTTCCTCTTTGCCGTAATTGATGAATGTGGAAGACGAAGCTTTTAGGGTCTCCCTACCTGTCCTCTTCACATGTCGACCTGGAAGACACACACACACACACACACACACACCCACGCACATACAAAGGCACCAAAACACATTCAAACACACATTGAGAGGTGCTGGAAGACTGATTGATTGGGACGTTTGGCTTCATGATGGCTGGCGACATTTCTCCACATCTTGTCAACGCCTGTGGCAGCCAGAGTCTCAGAGTGATCTCTAAGGAATTAGGCAATCAAAGTCAGCAGGGCTGGAATCCAGGAAAGGGTCCCTGTATAGAGTATGTATTTAGAATATACTGTGAAATACAATCTGCTCAGCTTAACACAGTGTATGAATATACAATTTTACCTAATGTTGTTCAACCTCCCACTCTAAATTAGATTTAATGGCAAAATTCAAAACTGTTAAGAAGAATACTCAGAAACAGTTTAAATAGTTATGGAAAACTCATTTTTGAAGGATTTTATACAAATTCAACAGTAAATACTTTAGTGGCTACTGCTGTCTCAAAATTTTTCAATAACACCTCCTATTTGTCAATGAACCTTTGTGTCACTCACACCTGATGCAACCAATGAATGACTTCATTAGCTTCATCAGAATTGCTTGAGATAGAATGAACAAAAACTAGAACACTTCAGACCTGTGGATCAGTGGTATGTCTGCAGGAGAAAGGAGAAAGCTTTAGCTACAGTAAAAAGAACACCCTGTCTGCAGGAAAACATGGCAGTGGCACAGTGATGCTCTGGAGATGCATTGCTTCCTCTGACACTGGAAGCCTGAAGCATTTGGAGGACAAGATGGATTAAATCATGTATCAGCAAATCCTAGCAGAAAACGCCATGCTGTCTGTGAGGAAGAGGAAGTTAGGGCATCATTGGACCTTCAAACAGGACAGGATCCCAAGCATAGTTCAGAGTCCAAGGCTTGGTTATAAAAGAGGTGCTGTACATTTCTGGTGGGATCTGAAAAAGGCCACATACTAAAGAACATTAATGAGCTGGAGAAGTTTTCCTGTGAGAAGTGAGATGAGATTCCTCAGAAATGCTGCCAGAAGCTGGTGTCTGACTAGGACTCAGTTTTGCAGCATGTCAAATTAACAAAAGTTGCCTTTACTAATAGCTAAAGATGTTCGTCATGAATAAATTTGATACTGTGGAAGTCATTAAAATTGACAGTCACTGACTTATTTAGAGCAATAACTTTGAATATTAAATCTAACACCTCTTTGTGTAGCTCTATCACATAAAATGTTAATGAAATATTTATCAATATATAGGAAAAAGTGGGTTATTAATAAAACCTGAAATAGATGTTTCTTCTCCTGTCACTCAACCCATAGGAGCAGGTCTCTGTAGTTAGGGCAGTAATGTAATAAATTGTCGTTTACTTGAAAACACTTGCATGTGAGACCTCAGTCTATCAACAAAAAGCTTGAGTAACAGCAGCTGAAGATGATGAAATACTGCTAAGGAAAGGCAGTGATTTTACCTTAGAAATAATGAAATAGCTTGAATATTCAGTTGAAAACATGACCATCCAGGATTTATTTTAAATAAAAAATATATTGTTGAGTTTGCTTGAATGATAAAAACAACCCACACTGAATATGAACCACCATGCTACAACTAGTATCCAGCTAAATCTTGTGAAGATGATGGGAAACGGGAACTGCTGGATGAACTTTTCTCCAGGATAGTTGAGCATAACACTGAGGTTAGGGTCTGGACTCATACAGTTGAGACCAGATATTTACATACATTTCAGAAGAAAAAAAAACACTAAAATGTAGTTTTTTTCTTTATTGTCAAACATCAAAGTAAACTTTTTAAAATGTTGTTTTAGATAATTAAATATGAACATGATTTTTATATTCGTGAAGTATCAAAATAAAGTGAGAGAGGATTGTTGTGATTTTCTTTTTAGTTTACATAGATCACAACGCATCGAGGTTTGTGGATTAACCTTAAAAGATATGTAAAAATACTTGAATGAATCATTTTTCAAGGTGCTGCATACAAAATGCTCTTAACCCCATGGCACAAGGGCATGGAATATAATAATAATTTTGTTTTCCTTTAATACACCATTACAGCATACATGAGTATAAAAGGCCAACAAAACCACCACAGAAAAATGTCATCAGAATGAAAGAAACCTAACACACTGTATCACTGAAGAAGCCCTTATTCACCTATCTTCTGCGAATAACTCATCTTTGTATCTGTCATTCATCCATCACCCCCTCCATTCATCTTCTATTCATCCATCAACCAGGTACAGCCCACTGCTTCATTCATCCATACACCTACAGGTGAACATTGAAGTTATCAAGTAGAGTCTCGAGAAGACAACAGCACAAACAACTCCATACTGCAACCTCAGTTTGCGCTAAGACCGTGAACATGTTGGTGAGCGAGCTGAATGTTTGGAAGGGGAGATGAGGCTCTGAAGAGAACGGACAGGGAGGATCCAAATGTCATGTCCCATTGGGGTCAGAGGATGGCGGCTACATTTAGCGAAGCAAACAGCCAAGAGGAACAGAGTACTTCACCTGTCGCTGTGAATTACCCCATTATCACATCCAACCAGTCCTACAATGGCACATTCTAGGCTCTCACAATTCAAAATTCATACAACGTGCTAAATAGTGGCTGCTATAAAACACTGAACTGCATGACTATTAAAAATTTTAAAGAAGTGTTGAGCTTACTGAGAGGGTTACTGAGCTGTTGAAACAAAGACAGGTTCTTGGTAATCATAAATTCAAAAAAGAAGTCATGCTTTATTTTAATATGCTGTACAAAGCTAAACATCATTTGAATGTGTCTTACAATTTTAGATTTATTTTGCTTCCTGAGTGGAAAATATTTAAATTAAAAAGCTTTGATTAAATTCTTCCCAATTAAAATTCAGCTTATATGAGCAAAGAAAAGGAGAAAAAAACAGAACACAATTAATACATTTTTATAACTTTATTTGATGAAAATATCGATAAATTAATGAGAACTAGTTCACCTTGGAAATTAGTTTAGAAAGTTTGGGTGGGTAGCTCTTCTACCTTGCAGCAAGAAGACCCTGAGCTTGTATCCTGGCCTCAGTCTTTCTGCATAGAATTTACGTGTTCTAGCTGTAAATTTGTGGGTTCTCTCCGGGTACTATGACTTCTTCCCACAGTCCAGAAACATGGCTATAAGATTAATTGGTTTCTCTAAATTGCCCTTAGGTATGAGTGTGTTGTTTTTCTTGTGCCTCTCTGTGTTGCCCTGTGATGGACTGTCCAGGGTGTACCTCGCCTCCCCCAATCGCCGCTGCAGATAGGCAACAGCTCCCCACGACCATGCAAGAACAAGATGTTAAAGACAATAAATGGATGGATGGATGGATGAACAGGAAACAATTAAATTTAATTTACCGTGTGTGAACTGGATTTGACTTATTAATAACCAGGACGTTTTTTACCGGATCGTTTTAATCAGTGTGAAGCGGCTGGGATGAGAATCAGCACCTCCAAATCCGAGGCCATGGTCTTGAGCCGGAAAAGGGTGGGGTGCCTCCTCCGGGTCAGGGATGGGGTCCTTCCCCAAGTGGAGGAGTTTAAGTATCTGGGGGTCTTGTTCACGAATGAGGGAAAAATGGAGCGGGAGATCGATAGACGGATTGGTGGGGCATCTGCAGTTATGCGGGCGCTCTACCGGTCTGTCGTGGTGAAGAGAGAGCTGAGCCAAAAGGCGAAGCTCTCGATTTACCGGTCGATCTACGTTCCTACCCTCATCTATGGTCACGAACTCTGGGTGGTGACCGAAAGAACGAGATCACGGATATAAGCGGCTGAAATGAGTTTCCTCCGCAGAGTGTCTGGGCTCTCCCTTAGAGATAGGGTGAGAAGCTCAGTCATCCGGAGGGGGCTCAGAGTAGAGCCGCTGCTTCTCCACATCGAGAGGAGTCAGTTGAGGTGGCTCGGGCATCTGGTCAGGATGCCTCCTGGACGCCTCCCTGGTGAGGTGTTTCAGGCACGTCCCACCGGGAGGAGGCCCAGGGGAAGGCCCAGGACACGCTGGAGGGACTATGTTTCTCGGCTGGCCTGGGAGCGCCTTGGGGTTCCTCCCGAGGAGCTGGAACAAGTAGCTGGGGAGAGGGAAGTCTGGGTCTCTTTGCTTAGGCTGCTGCCCCCGTGACCCAACCCCGGATAAGCGGAAGAAAATGGATGGATGGATGGTTTTAATCAGTGGGAAGCGCGGATTACTTCTCCCCCACCATGCCTCCACTCACCTGCAGGCCTGGGTGTGATGGCTGCGCAAAACTTAGCCAGCGGGTTCTAGAGCTGGAGCAGAGGATCTCAACACCACCAAATCCAGGACCATGAGCTCGAAGTGGACATCATCTTCGGCCGGACTTTCGTCGCCGCCAGCAGTGCACAGCTGGCGGACACCATTCCCTGCCAGCCCAGCGAAGCTGTGGGGGGAGGTTCCATCACTGGGCCTCCAGGCGGACTCGGGGTGCCAAACGCCCGCGTAACATCTGCAGCAGAGGAGGACCGCTGGTTCCAGCAGGGGGCTAAACCAAAAGCCCCCATCAGCTCCACTCCGGTGCTCCAGGGTGCCCGGTTAACGTTTGGGCCAGGCCGCGGTGGAGGCACTTGGAGCAGCCGCCACCGCTCTCCTCCAACCTGCCTGCCTCTATCAAACCGTTTCAGCGCCCTGGGTGCGGATTTCCCTCCTCTGACAGCCCCTGGTCGCCGTAGCTCCATAGGAGCGCCGCCTAATCCCTCCCAGCAGCAGGAGCAACAGCCGGACTCCCGCAGCCCCCCACGTCGCGCCAAACCCCGGGCTGCAGCCAGAACTCACCGAGGAGTGCTCCACTTCACCCCGAACCCACGGAACGAGCCCTCGGCGCCAATTAAACATCGCTGCAGTCCTGGGGAAGCTTCTACACCTGGCATACAGCAAGTCCTGGATGGTGAACGATCCTCTGCCCAGCGCAAACATCCGCCTGCAGACCCACCGCCCATCACACTCATCATCAGGGACTCTGTCATCAGAAAGGTGAGGATGAGAGGAGCCCTTACACCGTGTTTCCCTGGAGCCACTGTCACGGACATTACCGAACAGATCCTGCAGCTCATTGATCAACACAAATCTGTGAGTAAAGTTGTGATTCATGCTGGCACCAATGACATTTATAAACAGCAGACTGAGCTCCTGAAGCGTGATTTTATTCACCTTTTTAATCTTCTAGAAAACACACATGTCTCTGTTTTTATTTCTGGCCCCACTCCAACTGTAGGCAGAGGAATTGGCCATTTTAGCAGACTCTTATCCCTTAATACTTGGCTCTCCTCCATCACCGCCGTTCACAATATTGGTTTTATAGACAATTTTAACATTTTTTGGGGCAGGAAGCACCTGTTTGGACCAGATGGGCTCCATCTAAATAGACAAGGCACTCCTACACTGACATTGAGCCTGGCATGTCCACGCCACCCCCTGTCAACTACACTGGCCACAGCTGCCCCTGCCCTCACTGATTCCTCCGCCACATCCTGATGTGCAAATGGTATCAACAGATTTTTTAAACATCCTGACTTATATGGATTTTAGCCAACATGTCATGCAGCCGACTCACAACAAAGGACACACCCTGGACTTGGTCATCACGCATGCCCTGTCCACCCGTGTGTCCTCTGTTGTTGACTTGGGTGTCTCTGACCACTACTGTGTGTTTTTTAACATCACCAGTTTTATTCAGCAGGAGACCTCTGTGAGAACTGTCAGGAAGCACCATCTAACCCCTGAAGTGGCTGCAGGTTTTCTGGAAATTTTTTAAAAGAATCCTCCTATTGTTTTACCTGCCCCCTGTGATTTTATTGTCAAGGATTTTAACAGAAGGCTTCAGTCCACTCTTGACCCGCCTGCTCCACTAGAAGTTAAAAGTTTAAAAATCTAAAGCTGCAACGCCGTGGAAAAATGAAAACCTCAGAAAAATGAAGAGAAATTGTAGGGCAGCAGAGAGAAATTGGAGGAAAAGTAAAACCACAATTAACCATCAAATATACACAGATCTTCTCAAATTATACAACAATGCAGTAAGAAATTCAAGAAATTCATACTTCTCCAAAATCATCTTGGAACATAAAAATAATTCCAAAATCCTTTTTTCCACCATTGATAAACTTTTTAACAGAGCTACTACTGCATTTCCTAAAACCCCCTCAAACACTCTTTTTGAGGAGTTCGAAGACCACTTCAGAGGGAAGGTAGACACCATCAGATGTAAGATTTTATCTTCTCAGAGTAACATGGTTTTAGACAAATCTGAGTGTGTGTCTTTACCAGAGGAAACGCTGGACAGTTTTGTCCTGGTAGAAGCTGGGACTCTTGATAAAGTTTTCTTCTCAGTGAGGCCCAACACGTGTTTTGGACCCGATTCCCAGTTCCTTTTTTAAGCAATTTTATGGATCTTTTAGAGATGAGATTTTAACCATGATGAATTGCTCCCTTCAGACGGGGGTCTTTCCTGCCGCCTTTAAAGGGGCGGTAGTGAGGCCCCTATTGAAGAAGAGCAATTTAGATTTTAATGATTTTAACAATTTAAGACCGGTATCTAACTTACCTTTTTTAAGCAAAATTTTAGAAAAAATTGTTTTAATTCAACTTAATGATTTTATTAATGAGCACAATGTCCTGGAAAAATTTCAGTCTGGTTTTAGGGTGAACCACAGCACAGAGACGGCCCTTCTAAAGATTTTAAATGATTTTAGATTAAACTATGATGCACAGAGGGTGACAGTGTTGGTTCTACTGGATCTAAGCGCTGCCTTCGATACAATAAACCACACTATTCTTTTAACCCGTTTAAAACAGATTGGCCTCTCTGGTGCTGTTCACAAATGTTCACATCCTATCTCACAGACAGGACTTTTATGGTGAGTTTAGATACCTGCTCCTCTAAGGTCCATAGGATTACATGTGGTGTGCCCCAGGGTTTGATTTTAGGCCCAGTGCTTTTTAACCTGTATATGCTCCCTCTTGGCAGTGTCATCAGAAGACATGGAGTTAACTTTCACAGTTATGCTGATGATACACAGCTGTACATCTCCATGTCTCCCGATGACACACGGCCAATGGATGCACTTTTTAACTGCATTTTAGACATTAAATCCTGGATGGCAGAAAACTTTCTCCAGCTCAACCAGGACAAAACTGAAGTTTTAGTCATCGGTCCTGAGGCTCAGAGAGAGAAACTTTTACCAAAACTACAATCACTGTCTTTTAATCCCTCTTTACAAGTGAAGAACCTGGGCGTGATTTTTGACTCTGAGGTGACTTTTATCCCTCACATTAAAAATATTACTAAAACAGGTTTTTATCAACTAAAGAACATCGCCAGAGTCCGCCCCATTCTCTCTCAGGCCAATACGGAGACACTGATACATGCTTTTATCTCCAGTAGAATTGATTACTGTAATGCCCTGCTTTCTGGTCTTCCCAAAAAGAGTATATCAGGTTTACAACTACTACAAAATTCAGCAGCACGTGTCCTGACGAAGACCAGGAGGTGGGAGCACATTACACCGGTCTTAAAATCATTGCATTGGCTCCCCGTACATTTCAGGATCGACTTTAAGGTTCTTTTAATGGTTTTTAAGTGTCTTAATGGTCTTGGGCCTTCTTATCTCTCTGAACTGCTTTTACCATATAAACCTTAGCGGTCTCTGCGCTCCTCTGGCAGCCGTCTCCTTGTCACCCCAAAAGTCAGGACACACACGCATGGCGAGGCGTCTTTCCAGTTTTATGGCCCTCACCTCTGGAACAGGCTCCAGGAGGACCTCAGGGCTGCAGAGAACGTTCAGGTTTTTAAGAGCAGTCTCAAGACTCAACTGATTATTATTTATTACTGTCTGTTTAATTGCTCTGCATGTTTTGTGATTATATTTTTATCAGTTTTACTATTTAATCTTAGCACATTAATTTACTGTTTATTTTTATACTTTAATTTATCTTAATCCCCGTTCAAGTGTTTCCTCTTTGGGAGCCCTCTGCCCCGGGAGCGGTGGTCGGCTGTGGCTGCCTGGGTGCTCTCCAGGTGGAGCTTGGGTGGAGGTGGGGGTCTTGGCCTTGCCTCCACTGGGTGCCCTGTGTTGGTGCCTCGGCTGTTGCTGTTAGTCTACCGCTGCCGGGGCATATGGCTCCTCTGATGGCGTTTCCTTGCATGGTTCATCTACACTCGGCCCAATGTCCTTTTTTACTTTTTCATTTAACTGTGTGTGTGCATGGGAGTTGGGTTGGGGGGAGGGGGGTATAACTGTGACCATGCTTTTAAATCTGTGGGGGAGGGAAAGAAAGGTGGTTTTATGTGGGGTCGTTTTAATCTGTAAAGCACTTTGTGATGCAACTTCTTGTATGAAAAGCGCTTTATAAATAAAGTTTGATTTGATTGTTGCCTTGCAGCAAGAAGGCAAGGCAATTTTATTTGTATAGCACACTTTCAACAACAAGGTAATTCAAGGTGCTTTACATGATTAAGAGGTAAAATAAAATAGCAGTAAAACGCAGACAAAGCATATAAAGTAAAAACAGCAATAAAGCAAGAAGCATACACAGATACATCAAAGCATTATAAAGCATATAATGTAAAAACAGCTGTAAAGCAAGAGGCATACACAAAACATGATACATCAAAGCATTACTCAAAGGCAGCTCTAAACAGATACGTTTTTAGTTGTGATTTAAAAGAAGACCGGGGTTTGAGTCCAAGCCTGGGGTCTTTCTGCATGGAGTTTGCATGTTCTCCCTGTGCATGCGTGGGTTCTCTCCGGGTACTCTGGCTTCCTCCCACAGTCCAAAAACATGACTGTTAGGTGAATTTGGTCTCTCTAAAGTGTGTGTCCATGTTTGTTGTTTGTCCATGCACGCACATAGGTATGTCTTTGTGTTGCCCTGCGATTGACTGGCAACCTATCCAGGGTGTAACCCGCCTCTCGCCCCTTCACTGCTGGTGATAGGCACCAATAATTCATCTGGTTTGCATGTAGCTATGCTACAGAATACAAATCCCTACTCCGCACAATCCCACACTAATTTTCTGGAGTGATCCATTTAATATATCCATTCTCTGACTTCAGGCTGGGAATCCTTCTTGTTGTTAAGCAACAGCAACTGTGACCACAACCCAGTGTACAAGCATTAAAAAACAGAAAATAAAACCAAATATCAATGTAAATGTTTTTAAGTCATAGATTTCAGAAATATAAAATGTAAGCTTTAATAAACTTCCTTTGCATTACCTTGCAGCTAAAGCCAAAGCTTTCATAATACTAATGTGGTTAAGCATGGCAGTAAAAAGAACACAGGAAATGGCACAAAAGACAAATTCAGGGTAAAGAGCCATCTTAGAGGAGAAGAGTGACAGCAAGCGCTCCCTCTTCTCCTTCTCAGTAGTGTGATTAATAACCCCTGTGCCCCATAATCTCTCTATCATCTATCTATGTAAATGCCCCCAGACCTGCAACACACTTTGACTGATGGCTGTTCCACAGCACTGGGCTTGGTGCGTGAGTGCGCACAAGTTTTCTGCTCATGCACTCAATCTTCTGCAAAAGTGTGGGAGTTTTTCTATGATGAGTGGAAAAGAAGAGAAAAGAAACAGTTTACTCTCACAGACCGAATCCCTCTATTTCAAAGAGACAGAGGGAAAGAACAGAAGCAAACTGAGCAAAAAGACACAAGGGAGGTTGTAATTTACTTTCCCAAATTATACAATAAAAAACAGAATTAGATTTGGCAAAATTGTTTAATAACTTCTCATTTCATCCCCCAAGCCCCCTTTTCCCCCAAAGTGATTGCAGTTTAA